>OX439485.1:55139120-55770915 GCA_949320155.1 Melangyna quadrimaculata
GTTGGTAGAGTATTCCAAAGTAGAATCACTGAGACATAGAAAGATCTCTCTGCAATGGTTTGTGAAAAACGCGGTAAAATGAGCTTAAGGCCTCGACGCGATTATGCAAACTGCAACGGATCATTTAAGTATTCCGCAAATCTGCCATGGATAATATTATGTAATTTAAGTATATTTCTGAACTTATTTATAATACGTGATAAACGGAATACCTAAAACGGATGTATGAAGATGGGAGACACTGACATATCTAGGTTTGTTGTAAACGAAACGTAAGCAATCATTAAAAGCAACATTCAGCTTCTTCTTACATTCTGAATCTAAGCATGGATACACTGAACAGTTAAACAAGAAAAAAGGCATTTAAAGAGTTTTGATTAGACGAAGCTTCATGTCAGGTAGGAGCAATTGTGCAGAGTATCTCAGACTTCGAAGGCCTGCATAAATTTTCCTTACATTAACTGAGATTGCATCACAACAACTAAGAGAGCTATTTAAAGTAAAGCCTAAATAGGTAACCTTATCGAGATAAGGGATTATATCTCCACTGAGAGTAATGGGGGGAATATCCGCAAAATGAATTTCATTTCTAGAACAAATTAAGGCCACAGTCTTAGAAGGGTTGAGTCTAAGTTTATTCTCACTTGTCCACATTTGAATACGCTTTAGATCGTCATTAGTTCGGAATACGGCATCTTCGATTAATCCAAGTGGGCGATTCATGTAGATTAATACGTCATCTGCATACATGTGAACTAAGCAATCTTTAACAACATCAGGTAGATCATTGATGAAAAGTGAGAATAGCAGTGGTCCTAATACAGAACCCTGTGGTACTCCCACGTTGACTAAAAACGGTGCAGAGGTACCACTTGCAAGTTCAACCGTTTGAACTCTATTTGACAAATAATTACATATAAGCCAAAGAGATGCCCTAGAGAATCTAAACATATTTTGAAGTTTAGAAATAAGAATAGAGTGATCAATACAATCGAATGCCTTTGAGAAATCCAACAGCACCAAAAGACCAAGGTTGTCCGCATCCAGAGCAAAACGGAGATCAGAAGTTACTCTCATGACTGCCGATTCACAACTGTGTTTGCTCCTAAAACCTGACTGCCATTTAGAAAGTTTTTGGTGTGTGTTTAGGAAGCTAATCATTTGGTTGAACAAGATTTTCTCAAAAACTTTCGAGAGATACGATAACACACTAATAGGCCTGAAATCTGATGGGAAACATGGGTTTGCTTTTTTAGGAATTGGGACAATTTTGGCAGCTTTCCACTCCACAGGAAATTCGTAGCAGTAAAAACAAAAATTGATAATGTGAACAATAAACGGCATAATAATTGGTAGAATGAGTTTAATAAACTTAGGCGAAACATGATCACTGCCAATTGCATTAGATTTAATTGATCGAATTGCTTCAATAACGTCACATTCATTAACACATTCAAACGAAAACGAATCAAAATTATCATTTACATTAAATTCATCGAAGTAAATTGTATCAGAAGATTGAGGGGCTTGAGGGGCAAGAAATGTACGCATATCTTCGGCTCTAAGTTGGCATTGATGAGGTTTATCAGATTTACAAACTCCTGCAGCTTTAAGATTTTTCCATAAGACTTTAGAGTCAAGCGCTGGATTCAGTTTTTCAGCTAAAAAGAAGATCGAATAAGACAAGATACCTTATTTCGGGCAGTATGGTATTGTCTTTTATTATGCTCAGATGGATTTCTCTTAAACCTACGGAAAAAACGCTCTCTTTCTCTAATTAGAGTTTTAATTTCAAGATTGTACCACGGGCAGTTTGTTTTTCTATTTTGTCGCGTTCTAATAGGAATAAAGTTTTCAAACAACCGAGAAATTAAAGAATTAAAAATTGAAATCTTACTATCTATGTTAGGTGTTAGGTAGATTGCATGCCAGTTGGCGTTACATGTTTCAGCTTCTAGCCCAATTAAATCAATGTTTTTAAATGACCTGAAAGTAGAAATTGTAGGTGCCATGTCAGTTGATTCTTCCCTATTAAATTCTACGCAACAACAAATGATGTCATGGATGGACTCACAAGTGAGTCTAAACTGATCCTTACCCAGAATACGACATCGAGAATTGGTGAAAAACAGAGAGAAGGATTATTAGTGGACTGGAAATAGGTTGGCCACAAAGAGTTGATAACTGAAAGGTTTAACTTATCACAAAAGTATTGAATTCTTTTTGAATACAAATTGTTTACTAAAATATTGACATTAAAATCACCACCTAACAACACAAAGTTATATAATGGACTTAGTTTACATATATTTTCTTCAAGTCCTGTAAGATTCTCCTCTTTGAAGTAACAAGGAGGACAGTAACAAACTACCATTAGATACTTTTCAATACCATGTTTTATTTCAACACAAAGAAGCTCTATACTTGTAGAAATTGACTCATATACACTTTTAGCTTACAAAGTATTTTTAACATACATACAAACACCACCATGTATTCTGTCAACTCTATCATTTCTAAAAAGCCTAAAACCGGGAAAACTAACCAGCTGAGAAGATATACAATTATTAAGCCAGGATTCAGAAACCATAATAGTATCCATTTTAGATGTACAAAACATCTGATATAAAACAGTGTATTTGGAACGGAGGCTACCAGCATTAACATGACAAACATTAAGCCTATTATGCGCACCACAGAACACATTGAGAACAGATCTAACGATGTCAGGATCACACCCAAAAACCATTGAAAATCAATGAAAACACAAACTAAAAAGAAAATAAAAAATAAAAGAAAAAGAAAATGCTATCTCACAGAAAGAAAATGCTTAAGTAATAATAAAATAGTACCTACTGAAATTATAAACAAAAAATGCATATACATATATATAATTAAAAAATTTAATAAAGATTAATAAAATTAATGGAAAAAATGTCAAAAATCAAGACTTGATTGTAATGAAGATTCGCAAAAAGAATATTTCTTAATTTATAAATAACTAAAATAATTGATTAACTAAGAAGTATTTAGGTTAAATGACGGAAAATTAGTAAATAAATAAAGTGGGAACTTTGGAGAAAAAAATTAAATAAATTATTACAACTATTAATTCATTACTCACTAGGTAATAACAAGCCATGAAAGAAAACAAAGAAAAATAATCAAAGCACAGCAGCACCATCATCATCAGCAGCCTCCCTTGTAATGGGTACAGTTGTAGCAACAGTAGAAGATGAACCAGCAACAGCTCTCATATCAGCAACCACAGTCAAATCAGCAACAATGACAATGAAAAATAATCAAAGCACAGCAGCACCATCATCATCAGCAGCCTCCCTTGTAACGGGTACAGTTGTAGCAACAGTAGAAGATGAACCAGCAACAGCTCTCATATTAGCAACCACAGTCAAATCAGCAACAATGACATTACTTGTAACGGCAAGAGTTGTGGGCGGAGTACCAGAACTTTTTAAATTGCATAATGAATTTAGCGAGAACACAGACATTGACACATTTATCACGACGGAGAGCATTAGCTTTTCGAAATAATTCATGGTTTTGCTTCGTCAGACTTTCATAGACTCGCACGAATTCTCCAACTTGCTTTAAAAACATAATTTTCACTTGTACACTAGGAAGTTTTATAATAACCGCGCTTTTGTTAGTGTATTTTGCCGGTTTCGCACGAGTAAATGAGATCGGTGTCGTTTTAATATTAATTTTATTGCAAAACAATTGAAACATTTCGTTAAGGTTTTCGTCTGATGTTAATGGAATTGCATGTAATACTATTTCATCTGCAATATTTTTCCGAGCCATTGAATCTATTTGGTTTTTCAAAAACGATATATCTACTTGTGCTTGTTGATGTGATTCATTTAAAGTAAATAATCTTTTTTCAAAATCGGTTTTAAAAATATTGAGCTTATTGTTGAAATCATCTTCAATTGCATTGATTCGAATGGTCAAATCGTGTCGGAGAAGATCAAATTCCCTTTCTATTTAAATTGTTATTGTTGACGTTATTGTTCGGGAGAACTCTTCAAAACGAGCGTCAATTGTGTCCAAAAAGCTCTGTGGTAACGGCGGCGGTGTTGTTGTTTGTTTAGTACTACATAGAGGCTTATTTTTGTGTGTGCTATTAAGAGGTGTGAGGTACATACAGTTGGCTCTTAAATCTAGTTTACATTATATTAAATTGATGTTTTAATTTGTTTTGGCCCATAAGGGGCCTTATTTTATATATTGTTTCTTTTTATAAATAGTTTTTAAAAATTCTCTTTGATTTTCTTATACTTATTTACAATATTATGGATGGTTCATCTCGGGTTGTTCATATCGTGGTGGGATGCGGGGTAAGGGTAGCTTCTTAGCCAGGGTGGTAGTTTGACGCTGCGTCCTCGTAGAATTAGATAGCTTCGTCGCCGTTGATAGAAATAATTCCTTCGTGCAGTATTGCTGTTACATTCAGGTATCGTGGCTCGGGGTCGAGGTATCACTCTTCGCTTGTTATGGTTCTCACTATTGGGTTCGGATGATAACAAAGATTGCTTTGTTTAGTTACCTTTTTTTAAGGTAGTGGGAACAAGAAAGACAAAATTAATATTAGCTTGAAAGATCAAAAATACAGCACGGGAAGGCAATTTCCAATGTATAGCGTGGACCGTTTATTTTTTTAAAATTTTTAATTGTAGGTACATATACATACAATTCTCCCTGCCTTAAAAAAAAATTCTTTACTGCCTTCTTTTTATGCATCTTGAATAAAGTGAAATAATTTTTTTTTGTAAATAAAATTTTGTTTTTAAATAGGAATTGTGATGATGAAGATGAGCTTTAGCTACAACTATTCAAGAGAGTTCAACTTTATTGCAAACAAACAATTTATTTATGTCATCTGGAATAAAAAGGGAGTATGGTTTTCTGGAAGGAATCTTTGTTTTTAACTGCCTTAAATAAAATATTGCTATTTTTGTTTAATAAAATGAAGAGAAATAAATACAATATAAACATTGGAGTTTTTTTTTGTTGTAGTTAGCTATGGTTTATAGAGCAAGATCCTAGGGCCTATAATAGGTCCATAATGTAAATGTACTAATTGCATAATGTAGGTAGAGGGAGGTAGCCAAGAAATTGTCTGTAAATGTTTCTGTATTTTAAATTTTATATACCTACTTACATATTTTATTGTTTTTCTGTAATTTTAATATTAAGATGAACTTATATTTTTCATACATCGATTATTGTATTTTTGAATATAGGTATGGTCATGATGATGGCTTGCGCTATGATCAGTTATCCAAGGGAAATCAACTTTATTGCAAACAAACCTTTTATTTATGTTATCTGGAACAAGAGCCAAATATACTTCACAGGAAGAAATCTCAGTTTTTGAATTTATTCTTATTTTTATTTTCATTTCATTTATATTATAAATACATTTATTTTGTACGTTTATACATTATACCTAGTACTTAATAATATATATGTACATATATCCAAAATAAAAATATAAATAAAAAAACCTTACCTTTTTTGTAACGTTGATTCAAAATATTGTTTTAACGGCTTTTAGTCCATACGAATTGGAGTTTCGTCTGGATAAAAAGGTCTCACTTGGATAACTATTTTCACCAAACAACTCCAAAAGTAATGAATTATGAATACTGAAAGCATTTACTCATACAATTGAAAAAAAAAATCTTTTTATTATTAGTTTTTAGAATCTTTTACTTGCAAATAAGAAATTTTATAAATACCCTTATTGAACTTCTTAAAACTGTTTAAATAATAACAACACAAAATTAAAGAAAAAATCTATTTTAAGTACCTACATAGTACGTTTGACTTTTTTCATACTTTAATGTCATGTTCTTCTTCTTGATTACTGAAACTATAATAAGCACTTTCAATGTTTGTTCACGTTATAGTCCAGGCAAATTAGATTTAAGCATGGATGTAACATATAGTATCTTAGATTTTTGTGGTATTCGATCAGAAATAATATTAACAAAGAGAATATGGGGTTGCTCCCGCTCAAAAAGCTGTGCTATTTGCAGGAAAAATCACAAACTTTGGAAATATACATCTTAGGAAAAAAAAACATGAAGACAAAATTAGTTTGTTATGAAATTTTGTGGCTATACAGCGTTGAATTCAGAATCAATCTGTAAAAACGGAGTAGTTTTGAAGCGTTTAACTGACAGATAAAAAATGGTCCAATTTTACTAAGCATGTGGACTGAAGACTCTAGGGAAATACAAAATGAAATATCAAAACCCGATTCAAATCAACTTGATAGGTTCGACATGAGAGATGCAGTGGTGTTAGACATCTAAGTTGGCACTAATTTGTGTACACATACTTTGAACCCTTAAGTATCATAAAATATCGTTATAATATTTATTTTATATTTTTAGCGACATTGGTGGCGATTTTAAAAGAACAAAAATCGTATGAAAAATGCTTTTTTTAATAAAATAATTATTTTAATTTATTTTCATACAAATTTTGTTCTTTAAAAATCGCTACTAGTCACAAAAAAAAAAATAAAATAAATATTATAACGATAGATCAAAAAACTATCAAAACACAACGGAAGCACTTACAATATTTAACTAGGTATACCTGTTTCTTTAAAGCCAGAAATTAATTTTTTTATTTTCAAATCGAATTGTTTTCGTTTAATTAAAAAAAATTGGTTCATAAGTAATTAATTATGATTTTGGATTTAAATATTCGATGCTATTATTAATTTTAAGCCAAACACTAACTAACTTTTTACTTTAAACAAAATAACGAAACCAGAGTTCCCCTAAAAAAGAAGAAAAATCTACCTAAATGATTATATAGTATTTCAGCTTATATTTTTTCTTGGTTTAATAAGGAAGCTGATTTAAGTATTTTTTAATATTTTTAAAAATAAAATTCCTACAATCATCTGGTTTTCAGTATTTTTTTTTATAGAATATTGGCAATGTAAACTAAAATTTCAAAAACAGCTTGATTAAGAGATAAAATCAAAGATTTTGGATTTGAAAGTAGCTATAATATAATAACGTAGGTGTAACCGTTTTTTTTTTTTAAATAATTATTATTTATTATCAAAACATTGACACTCTAATGAAGGGAGCATAAACAGACCCTCCCCACATAATATTTTTTTTTTTTTTTGAGTCCAACCTAAAGGCTATAGCTCATGTCATCTTATGCGAATCTGCCTGAAGTTATGTATGTACTTATGTATGTCAAACATTTTGCGTATTTTATTGTATTTGTTAACAAAGTGAGCAGAGTTTTAACGACGATATGTTATTAAACAAATTGTATGCCCCTCTTAATTTTGTATCTTCTAACAGGATTCTTAATGAAAAATTGTTTGCCCAGGCTTGCAATGGAAAGGCCTTCACACTTTATTGCAAACAAGCCATTTGATTATATTATTTGGAATAACAGTGGTCTTTGTTTTGCTGGAAGGAAATTAACGAAATGAATAATAATAACAACAACAATTTAAGTGAAATAAAAAGTCAATTTTGTAAAAAAAAAAAATAAAAATTATATCAAAATGATATTAGCCGTGTTTTTTTGCAGGTTCAGATAGAATTTGACGAAAAAAACAACATCTGAACTACATGTAAAATACAAAAACACCTGAAGTCCATATGAACTTAGCTAGGTCCAGATAATTATCGGTTCTTAACTTAAGTTCAGATAGAAAAAGTACTGCCAGCTCAAATTACTATTTTGCTATCGATAGTTTGTATGAAAACGTCAAAATATCTGAGCCAACAAATGAAATGGACGACCATTGTTTTGTAAATTATTTTTTTTTCTCGTTTGTTATTTAAAATTGCGTTTTTTTTTACGTTTTCATTAACCCTAGAAAGATAACCCTATTTCATGTCCCATAAGAGTTACATGTAATTGTTACGTCGATTTGACGTAGGTTATCTTTCTAGGGTTACCGATCGGAATAATTTTCTATATGAGATTTCTTTTTATTTGAATGTATTTTGTTTTATTTTGGATGCTTGTCCAAAAGCTGAAAGGTTAGTGATGGCGATTTCGGAGTTTCGTGATAGTGCTGGTCATTTTTGCTTCGATAACTTTGCTAAGTTCGGATGTAGTTTTATTCGACAATTTTATCTGAACCTGCTAAAAAAAACACGGCTATTATGTACTTACGTAATGTTCTTTTGTTTTAATAGAAGATATTTATAATAAAGGTATTTATGCAACGGCGGCGGCGTTAAACCCAGATAAATCTGAGAAACCAGATAATTTTAACTCCACAGAAATGAACTGTCAAAATTTAGTTTTTGACATAAATTATGTATATTGTATAAGCTATGGTAGTAGCCCGTAGCGTAATGGTTAGTGCGTTCGACTATCACGCTGAAGGTCTGGGTTCACTTCGTCCACCTAAAAACTAAAAAGTTTTTTTTTCAGGGCTACTGCCTCTTGCGAGGAATTGACAAATCCTCCAAGAGTATCACTTGTCACGAATAAGTGCTTCTCGTCTAGCCGTTCGGATTCGGCATAAAATTGTAGGTCCCTTCCATTCCTGTCGACAGGCGCACACAGGAATGGTTGCGAGTTGTTAGTCACTAGGCCCTGGTTCTTCATGAGCCGTTGTGCCACCCGATTTGTTTATTTTTAGTATAAGCTATTTACACTAGGATGATTTTTTTTCAAATCAAATCATCACGGAGTTTTGAAGGCCGTGCGAGCAAAAAAAAATATAAATAACGCTTATTTATTGGAAACATTTAAGAAATAGACAAATTTGGCTTTGTTTATAATTATTTTTGAATGAATCTTGCAATTAACATTTCCATACGCATTTGAGATTGTATTGCTAATCGCGCTATAAATACCTACATGCACCTTTTATTTAAAACAAATGATTTTATTTTAAAATTTAATTTATTATTTATGTCTTTAAATAGGATTCATAAAAAAGAAGCGTTATTGCTCATGGCAGTTTAAAACCGAAATTTATTTTACTGTAGATAAGCCGTTCATTTATATATTTCAAAATAACTATGGCATATGTTTTACTGGAAGATGTTTGTCAATTAAATAAATTGTAAATAAGCAAATAAATAAAATACTGCAGCTTTAAAATGTATTTTTCTTGTACATATGTAAATAATATGTATACACAGCGAGAAGAATCAAATGTACAAACATTGAATTCAGAAAAACGTCAGACCATTGTGTCATATCTGCTAATTTCTCGTGCTAAAAAAACTCAGTTAAAAAGAAAGTACCAACGAGAACCGTTTGGCAATACGAGAAAGCCAACTGGGACGGTCTCAACGGTTTCTTGGTTTCTTCAGTAACTTTAACTGGTCACCGTGCTTCCTCGATAGTGACGTAGATGCCAGTGCAGATATGATAACAAACTTAATTCTTTGTGGAATGAGAAATTTTATCCCGAATAGGGTAAATTCTATCAAACCCAAAAAAAAACTAATGGTTTGATTCGAGCTGTAAAGAGGTCATTAGGGTTAGAGAAGTAAGTTTCCGATGTTATAACGCCAACCCTACTGAGGAAAACCGGAATCAGTTCAAACAAGCTGGAAACACCTGTAATGTTCATATTCGACGAACCAAATTTTTGCATGACCAGAAATTAAGGCAAAAAATACTACAATATACCACAGGTATTAAAAATTGTTGGTCATTTGCAAAGAACATACGAAATGCTACTTCGTCGTCGGTTCCAACGCTCGTCTTCAACGATACACCTTTTGTCAGCTCGATAGATAAAGCCAATTTGCTTGCAGCACAGTTTGCTGTTAATTCGACGCTGCCAGAAAGTGTTATGACTCCTCCTGTACTTGAGAGCGTAAACGATTTCATGGGACCAATCTTCATTCACACTCGTGCAGTTGCCAGGGTTCTGAAAGATCTTGATATACACAAATCCGCTGGCCCGGATAGTATCCCTCCCATTGTTCTGAAGAGGTGTTCTTCAACGCTGGCAAAACCACTGCGTAAGCTTTTCCATCTGTCCTATTCTACTGGTCTCTTTCCGAGTGGATGGAAAACAGCATTTGTCCAGCCAGTCCCTAAAAAAGGCGTATCTTCTTCACCCTCAAACTATCGATCAATTGCACTTACGTCCCTTCTTTCCAAGGTCATGGAAACGCTGATTAATTTCCAGCTCAAGAAATATCTCGAGGAACGAAAGCTTCTTAATGACCGGCAGTACGGCTTTCGTAGCAATGGGTCCACTGTGATCTGAGTTTGGCATCAAGCTCTCTTATCGAAAATGCGCGCATTTGGTATTGATGAATCTCTTCTTTGTTGGATTAGAAATTACCTTTCGGACCGTTCAATTCAAGTTGTATTGGATGGTTTCAAGTCTGAAATCCATAAAATAAATGCTGGTGTGCCTCAGGGCTCCGTTTTGTCTCCGACTCTCTTCCTTATATTCATAAATGATCTTCTGTCTGAAACGTCTAATCCAATAAACTGTTTCGCTGACGACAGCACCCTCAGCTTCTCATATTCGTTTTCAGATTCACATCCATGTCCTTCGGATGTGGAACTTGAACGGCAGCGTATGATTAGCTCATTAAATTCTGATCTTCACAGCATTGTCCAATGGGGAATTAAAAACCGCGTGGAATTTAATGCTTCAAAAACTCAATGCTGTCTACTGTCGTCTAAACGAAACCCACCCCATGCCACTATCCATGAGTGAAACTTGCATTGAAGAAACCGAAAAGCTTTCAGTTCTCGGTATGTGTATCACAGACCACGTCGCCAAAAATGCTGCTAAGTGCTTAGGTTTTCTTCGGCGATGCAAGAAATTTGTCTCCCCTTCTGATCTGGCTGTAATCTATAAAGCCTTTATTCGTCCAAAACTCGAGTACAACTCTCATGTTTGGGCAGGTGCTCCAATAAACAATTTGAGTCTATTGGATAGAATTCAAAGAAGAGCTATGAAAATGATAGGCGATAGAAATATAACCGATACATTTGCTTCTCTAGAATACCGCCGCAATGTTTCTTGTATTTCATTATTTTATTGTTATTTTCATAAAAAATGCTCTAGTGAAATAGCCAGTTGCATTCCTCCCCTCAAACAATTCAACCGTAATACTCGTGCTTCTAGGAATGCCCATCAGTTTACCCTTGAGCCCAACTTCGGACGTACTGTCAAGTTCAGGGATTCTTTCTTTTCCCGCACCACGCGAATGTGGAATGCTTTACCCGACTCTATCTTTCCCTCCCATTTTAATATTCAGAACTTCAAAACCAGTGTGCATCGGTTCCTCCTCTTAAATCCGCCCCTATTTTCCTAAAGCTCGTACTGTGTTCAATCATATTAAGGGTAGTCACAACCCCTTTAGTGCGCGCATATAATAAAAAACGGGCATGTACGACATTTTACGTTTGTTGAAATAGCGATGTCTTCATAACGGTGTGTCGTAAGAAAAAATTGTGACGATTCTTTTTATGGCGCATAACATGATGTACAAAGTTTGTATGAAATACTTTTCGATCGAATTTACAGTTTCGGAGTTATATATGAAAAAAACTGATATTTTCGACATTTAACATTGAATTCAATTTTTTTTTCAGACATATATGATCGATGAGGACTTTTAAAAATTTCGTTATATTGGTATCCCTAACATTCATGCAAATATTCAGCTTTTTGGAAATATATGTAAGGGTACCCTGTTTTCCGGACTAAATTGACCGTACTATCAAGCATTTATAAACGAACTCTGGTCTTTGAGGTTGATTAGAAGCTTTAAAGACATCTATACATGGTGATAAACCTAAGGTGTGACAAAAAGATAGAGCGGGTGGATTAAGTTGAGATAAGAAAAAAAAAATCGTATGGAAGGGGGGAATATTTCAACCCTTTAGGCGGGAGGGGCAATATAATATTAAAAAATAACGGTATCATTTACAATGCTATACTTTTTTGTAAAGCCAGAAATACCTTCTTTTATTGTCATTTTAAATAAAGTTATTTTTGTCAACTGTTTTTGAGAAATTAATTTTCAAACTCAATTTTTTTTTTTATTTCAAACTAATTTTTTTAAGAATCTTATGTTTTTAAATACTATTTTTGCTGTCAAAATTCAATGCTCTTATGAATTTTTAGTCAAATACTGAAAACCGACTTTTACTTTTTAAGATATTAAAAAATAAATGACCCAACTTTCACATATAACTAAGAATAATCTGGCTAAGGGTTTGTTTCACAATGTCTGAGTAAAGTTATAATTAGTAACTCGACAATTAAATTATCCGTAAAGTAAATCCTCCCAGTAATCAACTTTGCGTTTTACAATTATCAGAATTATAAATTTATGTGTCAATAAGCTACTCGTAAGTTATTCCAGTTTTCCAGACAATATTATTGTTTTGACAGAGTGAAAATTAAATTATTCAAAAATAATCTATAATAGTTGTCGGAGTGTTGATATTTAAGTGTTGTTGTCCTTTGTTAAAGTGTTTTGTATATGGTATCTTTTCTAATAAATACATACATACGTGGGTTCAAAAAAAAATGTCTGTAATAAGCGTTTCGTCGCGAAAGTATAGTATTTCAACAGTTTATTGAAGGTTTGGTGTATGTGTAAATTTAGTTTTGTCAACTCGTTGACCATCTGCGTTGCGTACAAATTAATATTTGCTTGTACGAAAAGTGTAATAGATCGTAAACCATGTCACCTATATGTATATGTGCATGTTTAATCTGGGTACCTCCCTACTTCAGTGGTTTAGTAAAATGTCTCTTAGACGACAGTAGACCGCATTGGGTTTTTGAAGCATTAAATTCCACTCGGTTTTTAATTCCCCATTGGACAATGCTGTCAAGATCGGAATTTAATGAGCTAATCATACGCTGCCGTTCAAGTTCCACATCCGAAGGACATGGATGTGAATCTGAAAACGAATATGAGAAGCTGAGGGTGCTGTCATCAGCGAAACAGTTTAATGGATTAGACGTTTCAGACAGAAGATCATTTATGAATATAAGGAAGAGAGTCGGAGACAAAACGGAGCCCTGGGGCACACCAGCATTTATTTTGTGAATTTCAGACTTGAAACCGTCCAATACAACTTGTATTGAACGGTCGAAAAGGTAATTTCTAATCCAACGAAGAAGAGATTCATCGAAACCAAATGCCCGCATTTTCGATAAGAGAGCTTGATGCCAAACTCTATCAAACGCTTTTGAAATATCAAGGGCAATAATCTTACTTTCTCCAAAACGATGTAAAGATGTGTTCCACTGTTCGGTGAGATATACCATCAGATCACCAGTGGACCTATTGCTACGAAAGCCGTACTGCCGGTCATCAAGAAGCTTTCGTTCCCCGAGATATTTCTTAAGCTGGAAATTAATCAGCGTTTCCATGACCTTGGAAAGAAGGGACGTAAGTGCAATTGGTCGATAGTTTGAGGGTGAAGAAGATACGCCTTTTTTAGGGACAGGCTGGACAAATGCTGTTTTCCATCCACTCGGAAAGAGACCAGTAGAATAGGACATATGGAAAAGCTTACGCAGTGGTTTTGCCAGCGTTAAAGAACACCTCTTCAGAACAATGGGAGGGATACAATCCGGGCCAGCAGATTTGTGTACGTCGAGATCTTTTAGAACTCTAGCAACTGCACGAGTGCTAAAGAAGATTGGTCCCATGAAATCATTTACGCTCTCAAGTACAGGAGGAGTCATAACACTTTCTGGCAGCGTCGAATTAACATCAAACTGTGCTGCAAGCAAATTGTTTTTATCTATCGAGCTGACAAAAGGTGTATCGTTGAAGACGAGCGTTGGAATCGACGACGAAGTAGCATTTCGTATATTCCTTGCAAATGACCAAAAATTTGTACTACCTGTGGGACATTGTAGTATTTTTTGCCTTAATTTCTGGTCATGCAAAAATTTGGTTCGTCGAATATGAACATTACAGGTCTTTCTAGCTTGTTTGAACTTATTCCGGTTTTCCTCAGTAGGGGGGTTGGCTTTATAACATCGGAAACTTACTTCTCTGACCCTAATAACCTCTTTACAGCTCGAATCAAACCATGAGTTTTCCTTGGGTTTGATAGATTTTACCCTATTCGGGATAAAATTTCTCATTCTACAAAGAATTAAATTTGTGATCATATCTGCACTGGCATCTACGTCACTATCGAGGAAGCATAGTGACCAGTTAAAGTTACTGAAGAAACCGTTGAGACCGTCCCAGTTGGCTTTCTCGTATTGCCAAACGGTTCTCGTTGGTACTTTCTCTTTAACTGAGTTTTGTTGGCACGAGAAATTAGCAGATATGACACAATGGTCTGATGAGCCTAGAGGCGATAATACACTAATAGTGTATTTATTAGGGTCAGAGGTAAGAAACAAGTCTAGTGTGTTGGCGGATTGACCTGCAACATCAGGGATTCGAGTTGGCTCGTTAACAAGCTGAGTCAGGTGGTTTAACTCAGCAAAGAGCTCAACATACCTTCCTTCGGGTGTTGTCTGGCTAGAAAAGCGAAGCCAACTAGAATTGTGTACATTGAAATCGCCCGCAATGACGATTTCAGTGTGAGGATAATGGGCAACAATTCTTAGGATGGAGTCGGACAGAGCATCAAATTCGTTAAAAGTTGAATTTCTGTCCAGATTTGGGCTACAATTTGGGCTAATCAATGATCTAAGCGTTGCACATGTGGCGTTGCATTTTTTCGTTTCAGAAAAATGTAACCTTGAAATTTCACTCTCAACGCGCGTAAAGAAGTTTCACTTCAAAAAGTTTAACATGGCATTATAAATGTTAATGTGGACGCTGCACATACATCGATTTGCAATATCTACGGGGAAATAATTGAAAAAAAAATGAAAATCTTTAAAGAGAAAAACCAATGACTCCCTGAGTTAATAGACAGTTGCAAGATTAGCCCCACCACCCTTTTTATCCTTCTCATTGTGCTTGCGCTCCTCAGGTAGTCGGAATTCGACCCTCACTCAATGTGCAATTTATTTATTTTCTGTTCCCACATTTAATGACTTTTTATAAAGCTCTAAATGTTTACAAAGTTGTTTAGTGAAGTGAAAGTGATGGATTCTCATAATTCAGATAAGCTTATAATACAAAATTATAATTTGTATCTTATTTTTAACTTTCGTAATATTTTTTGGTCATTTATCAAAACACCTCTTTCAAATAAAAAAAATAATTTTTTTTTTATTTTAAAAGCTATTTTGTTACTTATCAGGACTCGTCCCGGCCATGATTTTTTATTTACTGAATAAAACACATATTTAGAATTATCCTACAAAAAAAAAACAACCGCAGAATCCCACTTAGTACTTGGCAGCAGTTCAAAGTTTTTACAATAAAAAAAAACTCGAATTTTTTTCTTTTGTCGTAATTTTGTATTTTCTTAGTTCTGGAGTCACCCAGTTCCTCGGCGATGAAAATAGTGACCCGTTAGTATCTGTTTGAGGTAATCCAAAGGCAAAATTGACCAACTTGAAGTGAGAAATTGGATTATTTCGAAAACCACTTGGTTATGGAAACACTGAGAAAAGAAAAAAAAACTTGAAGCGTAACTAAACTAATTCATATATGTATATACAAAAAATCGTAAAATAATACAAGTTGTTTTTTTTTTTTAACAATGTAGTTTTATCAAATACGGTCTTCAGAAGCAATTAGGACCCTTAAGTATTTTTGGCCCCCCAAATATTCGAAATCGATGTATGTGCGCTGCTTACGTTCGGGTCAATAAAAGTTGATCGACTCCGTCGATTAACACGTCCACATAACTCAACATTCTTGATCAGCACTGTTGATATACATAAATCAACATATTTGACTCTGATGAACGTGCCTTAAAATTAAATGCTTGTGGAAAACAAATTTTGCTAAATACAAGGAGATTCACCTAAGGTGTGACAAAATAATAGAGCGTGTAGGTTGAGTCGAAACAAGAACAAAATTGTATAGGGAGGGGGGGGGGTCTAATTCCCCCTGTTTAGGTAGGAAAGGCAATTTTCTAAAAAATGACTTAAAACAGAAAAATAAATAGTCGAAAACAACGGTACCCGTTTAAAATGGGTAGAAATCAACAATGTTGAGTCGACTTAACCATTATTTTTTAAGTCTGGACCTGGACGTGTTGATCAACACAGATATCATTTTTAGTGCGCTTGTGGCGTCTGCCTGTAAAATATTTTTTTTTGTACTGGATTGGTCAGACCAAAAAACGCAGCTATTTTTAAAAATGCACGTGCAAAATTGAGTAGGTACAAAATGAGTATTTCCATGGACGTACGTACCTACTAGGCTTGGAGATCCCCAACATCAAAGCCATAAAATAATCAACAAACTGATTTGTATAGACACTGCATGGGGTTTTGTGCTTTGGTAGGTACATGGCAAATATTTCATATAACACATAACCAGGGAAAGGATTTTGCTGACCTTAAAAAATCAAAAAAGGCAAACAAAAATTCTTAAAAAGTCAAAAAAAGGCTTTCATTCAATAAAGAGAATATAAACATAACTTAACGACTAATTGTAATAGCATTGAACTGCCAACAGCTTTTAAAAGTTCTCAGGTAACAGCCTTCTACGATTGTCTTAAATGAGCTAAAAACCCTTTGTACTTGAGCAGAAACGAGTGGAACCCATTTTAAGCTCTCTACATCATTCACTTCAACGTTTTCGAAAGGTTGGGAGTTGACGTGGGCATTTATTACAGCATTTGCTCAACAGTTTTCAATCCATGATTTACATTAGTGAACTTTTTCAACACTTCATTTCCAATTATTGGCCCGTTCGCTTTTTTCCAACTTTTCATTGATATTTGCAGTGCAAGGAAATGCACGATCATTCATAGAGAAATGAAAAATCTAGTTTTTATGAGTAAAAAAAAAAAACAAAAAAAGGACAAGAAATTTTATTCAGAAATGATCATAGCGACTCTATCTACAGTCTAAACTATCTGCTTTTTTTTTCTTGTATGTTGAGGGCAAGCAAATTCGTTTTCTGTGCGCTTAAGATTGTGTTTGGATCATGTTTTTAAGTGAAATATAACATCAACTGGAAAAACTACATGCAGTTTGTATTTGTAGAATTTTTTAGAAGATTTTTTTTTTAATTTACTTTAATAAAAAAAAGCAAGCAAGTCAAAATTGAAAAAAAAAGACCGTAACGGGTAAAAAAGGCAAAAAAAGCACTTACGTGTAAAAAAGGCATGAAAAGGCAAAATAAAATACATATATTTTGAATCAGGAGGACATGAATCGTGTTTGTATAAAGTCGATACTTTCTTACGATCACGCAAAAAAATAGGCAAAGTTAGCAAAATCCTTTCCCTGTACATAACATTATACGCTTCAACACGTACACACTAACAGGAAATGTGTGGACAGGTTAAAATGTTGAGCGTGTTGTTCGACAATGTAAATAAACAATGTTGATTGGCATAATGTGGACGCTGCCTTAGATTTATTTGTTTTGTATTTTTTATGAAACAAACACACCCTTATTCATAAAGAAAAAATAGTTGTTTTAGCTCCCGTGTTAAGGAAAACTACACTATGGAATAAGAATGTTCCGGACTTAAATGGAGCAGTAAGTAATTGCCTTTAGTTTGGGTCTAGAAAATTCTTTTACCATCGTGTAGTTTTTCCTAAACACGGAAGGTAAAATAACTATTTTTTCTTTATAAATACGGGTGACAGTGTATAGTAGGTATACATAAATAAATAACATTTTTGTTCAAAGCTTAATGAAGGCTGCATTTAACCTTACCTCTTTTCTTAACTAAAAAAAAGTTTACATGCGCTTATTGAATTCTAATAAATTATGAAGAAAAACTTTAAAAATCTCCTTTTTATTGCTGAAAATTAAAATAAATTTAATCGATTTTTGGACTTTATTTTTTTTTTTTTTTAACAGTGATGCAAATAGCTTTCAAGTGTGCAGTCTACGTGGCGAGATTCAATGCCAATCATCCGTTTATCTATTGCATTTGGAATGGACAGAAAAATGTTATATTTTCCGGAAAGATTTCAAAATTTTAATAAATATTTAAAATGTTATCATTTTATTGAAGGTAAAAAATGTATAAAATGTTAAAATTAAAAACAATAATTGCGCTGCAGTTTTTATTATTTACCATAGGCTTTTAATGTTTTTTTAATTTTTCTATTAAATAACCAACGAAAACAAATAGCTAAATAAAAAGACACAAAGCAATGCAATGTAAGAAATGAAGCTTATTCTTTGACCTCGAAATCCTGAGGAAATCGTCTAGGTTGGTTGTATTTTCGGGGCTCTACAACTCTAGCTGATCACATGAGGAAATGATTCTACAACGTAGTTATTCTAAAGTCATGATGTAATAATGTAGGTACTCTATAGAGGTCGGTGTAGATTTACTGCTTACCCCTGGAAATAATGGGTTCGAAATAAAAGTATTTAAACAAACTATAAGCTAAAATGTTTTTTCTAGGATACCTACACAGGGCCGTAGAGCATGTGGGGCCCGGGACAAAACCAAATATTGGGCCCTATTTCTCAATGACTGCCCCAGTATTGGTTAAATAAATTTCAACAAGAATTCTAAATGTGTTTTACCGAAATAAATGTTTAAATAGGTACTAAAATGATTTTTTCTGGATTTTACGGGAGCGAACTCATCGATTACTTTTCTCAAATCTATTTGCCGTGTTCTTAGATTTTTAATCGATATCAATAATAAATTGTTTAGCTGCAATATTCTTAAATATTTTTCATTGAACTTATGTCATTGAAAAATGTTGACCTAATAGAAAGCAATTGAATAGAAAAATCAGATGATACAAACAAAAGAAATATGACGCATATAAAAAAATTACCCTTATTTTTATTCAACAAAATGCACTATAACTTGAGCGAAGTTTGTAAGTTAACAAACATAATTAGTACACAATTAATTTGCTACAAGTATGCTATTTAATTTTCTTCTAGGATAAAAACGTGTGAAAAAAGAATTAACCGTTAAAAACAAGTTGCAAAATGTGGTATTTGGCTCGTGTATTGATAGTCTTACAAATACCGAACTAAAACTTTGTCTATGACTTTTTTCCCAGCTAGCCACCATCTAGTTAGCATGAGTTTTCGCTAACCACATATCATATTTTTAGAATTTTCGCCCAAATATTTTATTTTAGTTTTACAAATGAATATAAAATGGGGAACTTAAAAGGAAAAAAACAGGCTCTTGAATATTGGAGGATAAACTTACAACTGGTGTAATACATATTACATCGGTTAATTGAATTCACTACACAGTGAGTATATATGTAGGATCTAAGGTAAGAGTTGATTATAAAAAAAAAAAAAAATTGTGGGGCACAACGGCTCGTGAAGAACCAGGGCCTACTGACTAACAACTTGCGACCGTTCCATGTGCGCCTGTCGACAGGAATGAAAGGGACCTACAATTTTATGCCGAATCCGAACGGCTAGACGAGAAGCACTTATTCGTGACAAGTGATACTCTTGGAGGATTTGTCAATTCCTCGCAAGTAGGTGGACGAGGCTGGGAAGCGAACCCAGACCTCCAGCGTGACAGTCGAACGCACTAACCATTACGCTACGGGCTA
Source organism: Melangyna quadrimaculata (assembly GCA_949320155.1). Taxonomy (NCBI): domain Eukaryota; kingdom Metazoa; phylum Arthropoda; class Insecta; order Diptera; family Syrphidae; genus Melangyna; species Melangyna quadrimaculata. The sequence goes on from OX439485.1 coordinate 55,158,754, forward strand.
CTACGATTATTAGTTGATTATTAGGTAAGCTTTTATTCATCAATTGGATTTAAGTTGCAATGACGCAAAAGGTGGGATTGAGCTGAACGAAGCTAGCTTAACAAAGTTTATATCCGTTGGGGACCCCCTGGCCGGGGGCTCCGGACCAATGCCCCTCTCCCCCTAATGGACGCTACGGCCCTGTACCTACATGTTCCTTGCGAGAAAGTCTTTGGAAATATTCTAAAAGTATTCAATTCCATGATTAAGTGCTTCTCGGCGTAAGGCAATAACGCCAAAGGAAAAAGCGCACACATGGAATTAGAAATAGAGCCCAAATATTTTGTATTGCCCAAAAAATGATCAAGAAATTGAAAATATATTTTTATAAAATTTGGGGATTTTTTCCTCGATTTTGGGCGATATTACCAAACAAAATTTCAACGGAAATTATTAAAACATATCGCCCATTGCCGTGAGACAGGCGCCAATGTCAATAGTTTTCTTGAACACCAATGTTGTTTTCAGAAATAAACGAAAGCAATCAAATGCCCTTAGACTTTTTGCACTCATAAAAGTATAATAAATTCCAAAATTATGATGACATTTTGCTTTATTTCAGAAAATTTTCTAAACCTTGTGGTTTCAATACAAATATTGGGAGATATTTCTTAACATTTGGGAGCTATTTTGTTATATTGCAGGTGCTTAGGGCAATTTTTCTGTTTTGGGCGTTGTTTCATTTCATAAAGAAATAACACCCAAAAGCAGAAATAACAAAAATTTATGTTCAAGAGTTTTTTTTGCGAAATCTCCAAATCGATTTGAGCGTTTTTTCTTTGGCCGTTATTACCTGACAACGCGCGCCGCGCCGCAACGAGCTTCTCATTTAAACCAGTGGGATCGGTATAAAACTGTAGTCCCGACCTCCCTACCATACCTGCCGACTAACTTAGACTTCAATAAAGAAACTATCAGGTTATTAAAAATACGCACAGAAATAAAAAGAAAAGGCGTTTAAAATTCAATATGATGAAAAATGTACTCATACGCCCTAGTGCACTATTTTACTCGAATGTATTTGCAATTATACCTGATGCTAATGCGAGTTGAACATTTCTTTTAAAATAGTGACTTTTTCACATGCGTAAAAATACAACTAGTATTAAATGCAATTTTTGTTTGCGACTAGTAAAAGCTAATTTGTTTCAAAACAAAAATAACCCGATGGAAATTTTCAAACCAAACATTAAGACATTATGTGCTTGTATTATGAACTTTCCGACGTTTGATATGATTATGTTTTGCATTAATGTATACAAATATGGGTTTATGATCTACTGAAATTAATAATAATTTAGACATTTAACATTTTATGCATTCTTTTTCTTTAAACAATCTCTTAACACGTTCCTTTTCTGTTTTTCATTCTTTACACTTCTATAAAATAATATTTAACAAAAACTTATTTGTCTATATTTTTAATTATTTACGTCCATTAAACATAATTGTCTTCTCATCAACAGGAGTGGCGATCGCTATGAAGTGTGCATTTTTACCAATGCGAACAAAAGTTATCAAATTTTTTGCAAATAAACAATCATTTTATTTAATTTGGACAAAAGATAAGAATATTGTTTTTAGTGGAAAAATATTAAAGATTTAATAAATAAAAAAATTAATAAAAAGTAAATTGTTTTATTTAAATTGTATTTATTTTTAGTTTTTTTTAAATTGGCCGTGTTTTTCCTTTACATTGTTTTAATGTACATACATATGTTTGTATGTATATTAAGCAATCCAGACTAGAAGATTAAGGAAATAAAAAGCCTAATATTTTATACATATTTTTGTTTTGGAAATGCAACCCTGCTAACACGACCATTATGGAAACCAAAAACCTGGGGTCTCATCACGTAAAACGAAAATGATATGACGATATCGTTTTCAATATTGCTATCTCTATCACTTCAGTAGAAAAATAAAGACAGCTATATCCAAAACGATATCGTTCGATCGTTTTTGTTTAACGTGATGATGAACCTGCATTATCGATCGTGCTAAGATGGTTTCATGTCGATTTGATAGTGATTTGTTTACGCTTGAGAAATATATTTTTGCAATTATGTAAAATTAAGTAAAAAGTATTTAAATGAACTATGCGAAAAAAATATATCCAAACGCAATTTTTGTTTGATCTAATTAAACACAATAAATCCATCGTAAACATCGTTATGTTTACGATGTCGTAGATGAACTTAATGATCTGTAAAGATTTGTATGGGCAATCTTTAACAATAAATCGTAAACTTTCTGACACGATTAATTTGTGTCTTAATCGTCGTAAATCAGAATAATGTATTTCGAATGTTTTTCAAAACCTCGAACAAAATAAATGCAGACAAAAAGCAGATTTTAGGGCGGGCTTTCATGATGAAAAGAAATTTACGATTTCGGAACACGGAACAGTGCTTGGGTACTCTTGTTGTTTTATTTTAGCGCAATGGCTGAAAACATATTTTGTTGGTTCGTTTTTGGGTGTTCTATTATTTTTTTTAAAATTCCAAAGAATACACATACATAGTTTAACAAGTAATATCGGGACACCATTAAAAAAATGGGCACGACTGGATTGCACAAACTTGCTCTCCTAGCTTTCAACTTTAAAGTAGCTAGAAATTGATGCTGTACAATGTATTATTTGGTTCCATAATATTATGATGTCATTGAAAAAAAGTTAAACAAATTCTATGCAAATGATTAGGTACTATGGAGTGTAAAAACGTGCGAGTATTTTTTTGTCCTAAACAATGGGAGCTGGCTTAAATAAGCGACCAAAAAAAAATAAGAAAAACACTTTCCAAATTCGAAAAAACATTGACGAATCGTTTTATATTTTGTAGTAATGTACTGGCTAAACTCCATGGTTTACAGTTCTGTGTCCATATTCAAAAATGATGCTCTTGAACTAAGCTATCCAACGTTGTATATCTCAATTGTGGGCACTAGACGCATAATTATTCCCATTCATTAAATTCGATAAATCGAATAAAAAAAATAGAATTTTCATACTATTAAGCGAATTGTTCGCCAACTATGAAATTTTTAGCTATTGTTGGCCATTGGTATAAAAGTTCCTTTAATTTGGAGTCTATTCAGTTCATCGAAAGTGTCCAAACTGTCATTTCAATGGAACATTATTGCAATCTTTGTTGTCATATAATATTGCCTAAACCTCATGGTTTACAGCTTTGTGTCCATACAAAAAATGGTGGACTAGGGCTAAGCTTTCCAACGATATACATATCTCATTCGTGCGCAATAGTAAGACCAAAATGGCCATTCTCATTTCTCCTTTTTATGACCAAAAAAGTAAGAGTTCAAAATAAAGTAAAGATTTGTTTTATAAATATGAAAAACAAAAAAAATCAAAAGTCGTTAAAGCGGTTTTCTTAAAAATTAATTTTTGAATATATAAATTTTTTTGAAAACTTTCAAAAATAAAATCTGGTATGCCAACGTTTAGAATTTACATAATAAAATACAATTTTACACAAAATAAAAAAAATATTCATGAGCCCGTTTTCAAGATATTGAATTTTAAAAAAAAAAAAACAATATTTTTTTTCAAAAATCCAAAAATTATTTTTTTGAAAATTTTTATATGCGAAATTGTTTGGATTGTAAAGGAACTCTTTTATAAAAATGTTGGTTGAAATCGGTGTAGCCGTTAACGAGAAATTTGAACACCAAAAAACTGGTTCTATGACAGGTACCGTTAATAACTGTTATTGGTATTTTTTTTACCAAAACATTGACCCTCTATAAAAATTCAAAATTTTGTATCAAAATCGTTAGAGCCGTTTTTGAAATAAATACATTTTTGTATATTGGTTGAAGGGCAGGTTCCGTTATTTCGTCAGCTAAAAAATCAATATCCCCAAATAATCTCCAAATAACCGAAAGTCCAAAGTTTGAAAAAAATCGCTTCAGTGGTTTATAGGCTGCAGGTCGAGGTACGGACACACAGACAGACAAGCTGACTGACAGACTAACAGGCAGACAGAATTGCGAAACCCACTTTTTTCGCATTTTCTGTAATCGTAATGTTAGGTAAAATTATTATTTCGATTTGTTTTATGAATCCAAAACTTGTCCTATAGTTTTTATATCTCAAGTAAAGAAGTGTTTTTTAGCGTTCTTTTGGCGCTTAACTCAAATCCTTTGCAATTCTTTGGTTGCAAGTTACAGTGATGTGTAACATATAACCATTGTAGCGAGTAAGATTATTAGAGTGAAACAATAATTTTAATTTGAATTTTGTTTTGTTTTATGGTTCAATTTCATTTAAAATAGATACAATTGGTCAAGGAACAAAAAAGTTGACAACCTGTGCGATCCGCTAAACTAATAGTCTAATGCCCACAGCAAATTTTGGGGTGCGAAAGTGAAACAAAAAAATTATATGAGTCGAAAGGTAAAAGTGTTGAGGCTAATAAAAGAAATGCAAGTCTTGCAGTCCCTGGTGGCGGCTATTAGGTGGGGGGGGGGGGCAATTTTTGAAAAGATTGACTTTACAAAACTACGGTAACATTAACAATACCCTGTAATACTTTTATGTAAGGCCAGAAATCCCTTCTTTTATTACCTTTTTAAATAAAGTTCTTTCAATAAATAGTTTTGAAATATTATTGTTTGAACTCAAAATTTTGAAAAAATCAAAAAAAAAAAAACAAAAAAATTAAAAAAAAAGTTTCAAAATATTTGTTTGGCCTAATTTCACTTTATTAAGTACTATTTTTTTTTCCAAAATTTGATGCCCTTATTAATTTGTAGTCAAATACTGAAAACCGGATAGTTCTAGGACTTTTAATTTTTAAGATATTAAAAAGTTAATGAGTTAGCTTTCTCATAGATCTAAAAAAAAATCCGGCTAAATGATCATTTCAGCAACCAGTTGATTAGTACAGGTAAAATAGGATATACATATGAACACTGTACACGCGCAAAAAATTATTACATTTTTGAAAATTTGTGAGAACGTTGGATTTACAATAAGAATGAAGAATCAAAAGAGTCCATACAATTATCTGTGTTCCACGGCTGTTTTTTTGGAGGGAGGTGTGGACTTATCGAAATTAAAAATTTATATTGATACAATTTTAATATATCACACATGAATTTAGGGTATTTTGCAAATCTTAATCTAATGACATCAAATACAATTCGATATAATGATACTAAGGAAAGTGTTTGTCCATTTTATCCAGAGATTACTGTATTTTCAGTAAATTAAAATAAAACTAAAAATATTTTGAAAAGAATTGTATATTGATGAAAATTTGCATAAATATTTGATTTGGGATTAGACAAATGAAACATTTTTACCAAATTACTTCCCATTCTTAAACTAATTGTTATGATCATATTTCAATACCTTCTTCTTCCTTTAGTAAAAAACACCCTTTCATCATAGATATTTGTATGTCTCTTTTGATCCTTTATTCTCATGCCAAATTGAATATGTATTTAAACAATTTTTCATCAATATATCATTCAAGGTATTTTTGTTTGAATAGTTTTACCTGTTTACTGAATAATAATAGTTTGTTTTCTGTTTTAAGTCAATTTTTTCGAGAATTGGACTGCAAGACTTGCATTTCTTTTATTAGGCTTAACACATCTTTCGACTCATATAATTTTTTTTTTGGTTCACTTTCACACCCCAAAATGCTGTTGACTCTTGGTCTATAAGTATCTTAGAGAATTTGAAATTGGATATTCGTGATCTAGGGAGTGCCACCTTTCAATCATTTGCCAGATATGAAAACCTTCCTAGAGACTATTACTACAAGCACTTTATATTTGATGAATTTCTGTTCGTTCTTGTTGGTTTGTATCAACGAACAAAAGTTCAAGAATTCCAAAAAAAAAAAAATAGCTAAATTTTTGATTTGGATATAGGGCAACCCATTTTACTCTGGGTGTGACAACTGCCAACCCGAAAAATGTATGAGTATGAGAACGCTTTCAGAAAGCACTTTCCCCTCATAGCGTGACTGCTCTCTGAAAGCACTTTCAGGAAAATTTGAAGATCGGAATTTTCGAAACGCTTTTTGAAAGCATTTTCCATTAAATGTGTGACGGCACATTTAACACTGTAACTTAAACTCTAAATACATTTTTATAAAGTTTTTACTTAAATTGATAAAAAGCCATTTAAAATAGCTTGAGCTCAAAATATGGAAAATGGGTGGTTATGTATGAAACCTGGACATAAAGTGAGCGAACAGAATGTTTTTAAAATGTTTGGGTGTAGTTACGGCCCTCTTTCAATTATACCAATACCAATTTCAAATACTTAAAAAAGTATTAAATATTAAACCAGGCAGTGAGTGCAATAATGGCCTAACTGCAATTTTATCGAAATTAAGTTTATTACGAAAATTGAATCTGTACCTACTAACCCACATTTCTGCATTAAAATTTGTTAAGTTTTTGACTTCATGCCATACTTAAAGAATTTTTGTACTTAAGCCAAACACAAAAAAAAATTAAAATCTCAAGAGTGACCTATCTACCACTTAGGCCACTTTTGCGCTCGCATATTTGATTTTATTGTTTGAAACTTTAAATTAGGTAAGTTATTTAACTTTTTGATCACACGGCACATCAATGCAATGTGTTAATCATAAAGTGGGTACCCTGACAAGAGTTTCATACTAAAGTTAATGCTGTACTGTTGCTGCCATAACGAAGTGAGTGAGTGCATTACGGCTATATAAAATCTAATCCGGAGTTGATTAAATAACCAATAAGTTTCTTTTCAGCGGACATTCATATTTACAAAGCGACTTAGATTTGGGGTTGCTTGAGAAAAATATTTTTCAAATATTTACATCCCTGATAATTGGATAGAAGTCATAAGCTCAGCGCGAATAAAAAACAAAGACCAAAGACCACTTTGTCTTCACTTTGAAACTTCAAAAAAACATTTAAAATAGAAAAACTTCTACAGAAGGTTAACTGGCTCAAGATTCTTGAGCTTAAATATTTAAAGACCGACCTCTTCTTAATGTTTTTTTAAATATTTTCTTGAAGAAATTTTTCCATTTTAAAGTATTTTATTTTGAAAACAATAAGTGTAAGCCTAGCAAGCCTTAACCTAAAATCTGTATACCCCGATGAAGACATAAGCATGGAGAAGAATAAGAATTTTCTGGACCTTCTGCAGTTTTTACCGTCAATACCTACATCACAATTATTACATTGATTTTAGAGTATTCCAAATACCGCAAAAGTTTTTATGAATCATTTCTGAAGGTGAAAACAAATGTTAAATTTCAACTTAATTAACAAAAAACTTAATTATGTAATAAAAAAAAAATAAAAATAAAAAATACATAAAATCTTATTTTATTTACAAATCTTTGATAGTACAAAAACTATATACTTTCACGTATGCGTCAAATCTGGTGTTTTTGATTTTCTTAGAATTAGAATACGGTGAAGCAGGTACTGATGGGGTAATAAGCTCTTGCAAAACTGCAAATAACTTTTTTTATTTATGGATTTATCTGTTTTACAAAGAAAAACTTCTGCACAGATATAGACAAATTTCATCGAAGATCTCATTGACCATGAGTGTCAGTTCGGAAAAGACCAATCCAACTGGAAATACTTGTCTGTGAACAGACAAAGGCATCTGTCAAATTTCCTTTTCCTAGAAAAACTAATTTGTGTCAATTCAAGACCCAAACTGTCAAACTATGTCAATTCAACGACAAGTGGAAACTTAGCATTACATTTTTTTTTTAAAGTTATCAATTTTCGTTTGTGACAACGTCTAAAAATGGCAATTCATCATTTTATATTCAATTTCATTATTATTATTTGTTCACTTACGAGAGTTTTTTCAATGAAAAATATAAAATTTATTTGAAAATATGTTTCAGGTATCCGGGTTTTTCACTTAAACGAGTTTCGTTTAAGCGGAGTGTTTTAAAAGCAATTGGTCAACAAATGCTCAGGAATGAAAAAAGTGCTTCAGATAAGCGGGTTTTTCTCTTAAGCGGGTTTTACTGTATCGATTTACTATACAAAATATACAAAGATACAGTTTAAATATTATTTTTATTATTTTATTCATTATTTTATAACTTTTTTGGGCGACCTGCATCGTGCCTGATCGGGAAACTATTGATTGCTCAGAACTTGGTCTGGGCCAGTAGCGCAACAATCAGTCACGATAAAGTGTTTGTTTTACCTCCTCGTGGTGGTCCCAGGGCAACTATTTGTGTATCCCAATATACATAAATAGACCAAAATTACAAGTGCGAAAAGGCCTAGCTTTCTAGGATAGGTTACGGAGGTTAGCATTCTCCGTAACTGAAATCAACCCGCTACCGAAACCAACACTACGCCTCGGATAATTAATGATAACTCGTTGACGACTTTTGGCTATTGTACCCGGACAAAGATTGGTTTCTGGAATGTGCAGACGCTTCTTGACGATGGAAAAGAAGGTCCTCAGAATGCCAGATTCCTGCAACTAGAGAAGGAATTCATGCGGTATAGGATGGACATCTTAGGGATAAGTGAAGTTAGATGGCTGGGCTCGGGGAAGTTTAAGTCACCAACCCTTAACACTGTACTTTTCCGGAAAAACACCTGGAAGCGCTCGGGAATCTGGCGTTGGATTGCTGCTTTCCAAAACAGCTCTCAAAAGCTTAATTTCCTGGGAGCTTTTAGGTGACAGGATCCTGAAAGCCAGGTTCCGGACTAGAGTACGTCGCGTCACCATCATACAGTGTTACGCCCCAACTTTGCTCTCTTCTGACGAGGAGAAGGAGGCCTTTTATATCCGGCTGAGTGCTGCTTATGATAGCGTTCCACGAGGTGATATAATTATGGTGATGGGAGACTTAAATGCCAAGGTTGGCAATGACAACACTGGGCTAAGGCATGTCATGGGAAAACATGGTGTTGGTAACCGAAACGACAATGGCGAACGATTTGTCGATTTCTGCAACGCCAACGGCCTTGTTATTGGAGGGACCATGTTGGAGCATAAGACGTGCCACAAAGTCAGTTGGGTGTCGACTGACAGACAAGCAACTTCCAACCAAATTGACCACTTCGCGATCAGCCGGCGTTTTAGAAGCAGTCTCCAGGACGTCCGTAACAGAAGAGGTGTTGACATGGAAATGGCCCGGGACCACCATCTGATGGTTGCTACCGTAAGATTGCGTACAGCTGCAGTTCGGAGATCCCAAGGAAACACTCGAATGCCCACAATCCCACAGTGCGCCAACAACTAGGGGACCACCTTTCACAAGGATTGAACTCAGTCAGCAGCACGGAAACCACATCCATCGAAAATCATTGGTGTGCTGTGAAAAATGTGTTCATATCCGGTGCTGAAAGTAAAGTCGGCCGGGCGCAAGGGAGAAATAGTGCTTGGCTTTCCGATGAAACTTGGGCAAGGATCGAAGAAAGGAAACACCTTAAAGCTCGCATCGCAGCTACCCCAGCAGAAGGGATGAACGAGCTTGAGTCTACGTACCGCATGAAGATGAGGGAAGTTCACCGTAGTGTGCGATGTGATAAGCGTAACTACATCAACGCATTGGCTACAGAAGCAGAAGAAGCCGCTAGTAGGTGTGACAGTAGGACCGTCTACAGAATTACCAAAGAGCTCACTGGTGTCCAGAGCTCTAAACAACACCTGGTTAAAGACACAAACGGATCCCTGCTAATTTCGGATGAGGACCAGCTCATAAGGTGGAGGGAAAACTTTTCTGCGGTTTTAAACCACGTTTTCACCAGTGAAGTGAACCCTATTCCCACTGAGCTACCCGAAGTAACAATTTCCCGAATACGCACCGTACCCCCCAGTAAAGAAGAAATTATCACCGCCATCAAAGCACTGAAGAACAACAAAGCGGTTGGACTTGACGGTATTCCTGCAGAGCTCTTAGGAGCATCCCCAACAACATCGAGCGAGCTACTGCACCCACTTATTAAGAGAGCTTTCCTGAAGAGTGGAAAAAGGGAATGATTGTCAAGCTGCCAAAGAAAGGAGATCTCACACAGTGCGAAAACTGGAGAACTGGCGAGGAATATGCGTTCTGCCTGCAGTAGCCAAGATAATAGCAAGGATAGTATTGGACCGAATCAAAGACCACCTCGAAGACACACTCGACGCCGAACAAGCAGGTTTCCGCACTGGATCGTCCTGTGTGGATCACATCAACACCTTGCGGATCATCATCGAACAGTGCGTGAATATCAGTGAATATCGATCACCACACTTGCTGTTCATCGATTTTGAAAAGGCGTTCGACAGTGTCAATAGAGAATTTATTTGGCTTGCTTTGCGCAGGAGGGGCATCCCAGATAAATTGATTGCTATTATCAAGGCTACATATGGTGGATCCAAGTGTCACGTTTTGCACAAAGGTAGGCTGTCAGAGGAGTTTGAAATCCAAAGTGGAGTAAGGCAAGGCTGTATACTGTCACCAATACTGTTCCTGTTGGTGATAAGTGACGTACTGCATGCAGCTTTGTCAAATGGAAATGGAGGAATTCAGTGGACTCTGCAATCTCACCTTAAACATCTGGACTACGCGGACGACGTATGCTTACTCCCTCATAGGATAATGGATCTCCATCAAATGACAACAAGGGTGGAGAGAGAAGCAGAAATCGTAGGGCTTAAGATCAACTCGGCAAAAACTAAAAGTATCAGCCTTGGAACTTCCTCATCAATCCAAGTAAATATTTCTGGACAACCGGTAGTGATGGTAGAGGATTTCCAATATCCTGGGTTTGGTATTGGTATTGTCTCTACGGGTGGCTGAACTGAACTGGACGTAAACAGCCGAATCAGAATAGCAAAGGCTGCGTTCGGAATGCGGTCCAAAATATGGAGAAACAACTATCTTAGCTTAAAGACCAAGCTACGACTGTTCCGCTCCAATGTTGAATCCGTTCTGCTTTACGGCTGCAGCTTTTGGAAAGACACTGACACTGTCACTAGAAAACTGCAAACCTTCGTTAATAGATGTCTACGAAACATCTTGAGGATTTTCTGGCCCAACCGTATCTCCAATGCCGAACTTCATGCGAGAACGGGTCAGGAGCCCATAGACTCCATTATACGAAGAAGAAAGTGGCAGTGGATTGGCCAAACGTTTCGAAAAGGCGATCGGTGCATTGCATCTCAAGCAATGCAGTGGAACTCGCTCACAGGGGGGAAGACAAGTGGGCCGGTCTAGGAGTACATGGCGAAGAACGGTCGAACAGGAATCGGCACGACTGGGGAAAAGTTGGAGAGAGCTGAAATATATTTCAAGAAATCGTACACGATGGCGCGTAGGTGTAGTGGAGGCCCTATGTCCCGTAAAGGGAAACATCAAGGACGTAATAGGTCCGAGGACCTAAGTAAGTAAGTAATTATTTTATAATTCATTTTGTACTTTTGGGCAGCTTTTCCATAAAAGTACTTATAGGTGCTCCCAGGTGCAGCAGTGACTTCGAAGAGCGCTAAAAGTGACTTTGTCCCGCAAACGGAATGTAAGCACATGTTTTTTTTTACATCAGTTAAACTTATAAGGTACTCTGTCTGTAACCATGTTTAATTTCAATTACGAGCAAATTGCTCGAATTTTGAAAAATGTTTGCAACTTTGAGCGCTTGTAAGCGGTAGTTTGTCCCGCTAAACGGTTGTAAGCGGTATTTTTTGACATCGTCTGAAGTTGATTAACACACCCAAGAAAGATAAACGACGAGCAAATAAGTAATTTTTTTCTTTTTTATTTGCATGTTTCAAACGCCCTCTACATCAGAAGGTCTCGAGGTTCGCTGTAAGCGGTCCATTTTGTTGACGCACATGATTTGAATGACGAGCAGATTGACACTTTTTTACTGTCGCGAGCTCCCGGACTATACACGCTCCAGTGCTTTGATGCATTTATGTCAACCATTCTTTATTTTCCATTATACCTACTGTTTGATAACACTTACTTACTTTACTTACTTTACTTTTGATGGCGCTCACAGCCCATGATGGGCTTCGGCCTCAACTAACAAGCCCCTCCAGCCAGCTCTGTCCCTAGCTAGCCGCTTCCAGTTGCGCACACCGAGTGCTTTGATGTCGTCATTCACTTGATTGCGCCACCTGTTACGAGTTCTTCCTCTGCTGCGTACCCCATCGGGGTTGGATTCGAAGACTCGTCGGGCAGGTGCGTTGCTGTCCATACGCTCCACGTGCCCCAGCCATCTCAGCCGCTGTATTTTCAGCTTTTTGACCAGGTCAACGTTGCTGTATAGCCCGTATAGCTCGTCGTTGAATCTTCTCCTCCATACTCCTTCGATACACACCGGACCGAAAATCACACGAAGAATCTTCCTCTCAAAGCACCCTAGCAGATTTTTATCTGAATCTTTCAGTGTCCATGCTTCTTACCCATAAAGCAGGACCGGGATGATTAGGGTTTTGTATAAAGTCTCCTTGGTTCTCTGAGAGAGGGCCTTACTACTTAAATGCCTTCTTAGACCGAAGAAACAGCGGTTGGCAAGAGTAATTCTTCGCTTGATCTCTGCACTGATGTCATTCTGCGATGTAATAGTGGAGCCCAGGTAGACAAAGTCCTTGACAACTTCGAAGTTATATCTGTCCATCGTGATATTTTGGCCGAGTCGACGATGTTGAGATTCCTCTCTCGATGACAGCATATACTTCGTCTTGTCTTCATTAACCGCCAATCCCATTCTAGCCGCCTCCGATTCAATGCTCGCAAATGCCCCTGCCACAGCTTGCTTCGTTCTGCCGACAATGTCTATGTCATCCGCATATGCAAGCAATTGAACGGACTTTTGATAGATTGTACCGCTGGTGTTGACATGTGCGTTGCGTACAATGGCTTCAAGAACGATGTTGAATAGGTTGCATGATAACGCGTCGCCTTGCCTCAATCCTTTCTCAACATCAAAGGAATCGGTGGTGTTCTTACCAATTTTGACGGAGCAGCGAGATTTCTCCATCGTCATCGTGCACAAGCGGACGAGTTTGGCAGGGATGCCGAGACTCGACATGGCTGTGTATAATTCGTCCCTTTTCACGCTATCATACGCGACTTTAAAATCGATAAAAAGGTGGTGTGTATCGATCTGGAATTCCCGGGATTTTTCTAAAATCTGTCGGAGTGTGAACATTTGATCAATGATAACACTACTTCTTATATTAAATTTTGTATCGCTAAATTTTGAATTGCTGTATTATGGAAACCATTGGGTCTATAGAGTTGGCTTTATTCTCAAGTTGAAGCAAAAATAGCAAAAGCGCGAAAAATGTGCGGTTTTTCTGATTTTTGACCATGAAGCGGTCGCCGCTCGAGGTCGAAAACTTAGGTTATTGACTAGGCCAATATCCTGAACAAATCAGAAATACCAGATTTGCCACTAACGGTGCCTTCCATACAAACGACAAGGTTACTGGACTATGACCTATCTTTTCAATTTTTAATTTTTTTACATTTTTCCTCTGCACAATAGTTTCTTATCTGACTTTAAAATCAGTTATTTTGTATTTTGAAGAATTATTAATCTAAAATCAAAACCCTGTTGAGCATATTGCAAAAATAAAATCAAAGTTATGTTTCTTTGTTTTAAAACTACAAGTGTTTAAAAATAATCTGTTTCTTATTTTTGCTCTACTGAAAATAATGAAAAATGCCACTTAGGCCACTTTTGCACTCACGGCCTCAAATATTAGATACATTTTCTTGTTTAAATATCCATAAAACATTTAAAATAGCTAGAGTTCAAAATAAGTATGCAATCTAATTTGTTTTTTTTTTAAATTGTCTTTTTAACGATACCATTACATAATTGAACTATTAACAGTCATCATCAGGACCCGGATTCTCATGCTCTAAAAAACACAAAATATGCGCCTAAAATATGCACTTAAAATTACTAAATATGCCATAAAAAATTCAAAATATGCCTTAAAAATCCAAATATGCCATACAAAATCCAAAGCATGCTGCAAAAATATTCAAAAAGTAAATGAAAAAACCTTTAAATAAAAAAAAAATACAGTCTTTTATTCATAGAAAGTTTTCACAGCAAAAAGTAAATAAAATTAACCTTAAATTCAGGTAGGTTTAGGAAAAATAAATAGTTTTTTTAATAATATGTGCATTATTTTCTTAAGAAGGTTTTGTTAGCATGAATCATGAAATTTTGTCTGAAGTTTTCAAAAACTTTTGTACATGGAAAATGACCTCTCCACTTAACAGACGTTAGTGGAGCATTTTTTAATGAAACAATCTCAGTTATTGAATATTGAAGCACTGTTCTTTATTCCCATTTAAGGATGTGCAGATATATTTGATTTTCATATATCCTTCGTTTTTTGAAGAACATTTTCTACTTTTTTACAAATATATTGACCCATTGGAGACTCTACTGCATTTTTGAAACTGCTTCGTCTATTAAATTTATTTGTGTTTTAATCGAGTTCCAACCCTCTAATTTTACTATAGTCTCACTGAAAATGAAAGCCAAATTTTATTTTCTTGAAATATGCAGGAAAAATATGCATTTATTGTTTAAATATGCTCAATAAGCCAAAATATGCAAAAATATGCACTAACGATTGAATGCCATTTTAAAGCAAATTTCTTAATTCGAAAAACTATCTGATTCATTTGCGTCTAAGGCTTTCCAAAAAAAATATGCATTTGCATAGAAATCCGGGCCCTGGTCATCATCAATATGTCAATGTCTGTAGTTGTTAGCACCAAGAGCAAATTCGTGGGATCCTAGTCATGCATTTTATTTTATTTTTTATAAATAAATTAAGACCACCGTGTGGCCGGCGCGCGGCGCGGCGGCGCGTGTCGTACAAAATCATCCACGGTCTTTTTTCCATACAATCTCATTTCCATCAAACACATTATACCTACAATTTAGTTAAAATATTGAAATTTTGAAATCTTGTTACAGACTATTGAATAGACCTTTTAGTAAGGAACAATTATTGCGCTCACGGGTTTTTATTTTTAAATATGTTTGTTTGGAACCTAAGCTTACATAAAACACAAAATTCGCTTAAATTCACCCATGCATTTCTGAGAGAATGGTCACACTGGTCATTTATCAATATTGTCGGTATAACTCGACAGCTAAGCCGAATTTGGGTATTTTTGTAGGAAATTAGATTTTCTATCAAAATTATGCAGGGAAATTTGTCAAAAACTCACCTAAAAAAAATCGAAAAATCACTGATTTTAGTTTTTTTTTACTAAATTACTCATATTTTTTTTTTTGAGCATAGGTTTCCGCAAGACATATCAGAAAAAAACGAAGAAGATGCTCAAACCTTTAACATGACTGATCAAATATTTTTTTTATGAAAATTGGCGAAAATATATCCTTTTAAAAATAACCTTTTTATATTATTTTGCAGGTTTTACTCGTAACCATCTTTTTGACTTGCAATTCATATGGCAAGTTTCCCATTCTTGAAATCATTTGAAGTCGAGATTTTGATAAAATATGCCATTACGATAATAGAGAATTCGAAAATGGTGGGTCTTGCAGTTTTATCTGTCCGTCTATCAATTTGTAACACCTAGGCCTATAGACTGAACGGATGGATCGATTTCTATAAAACCTAATACTTTCTGTTTTTAGGGTATGTTTTATATGTTTAATTAGAATTTTTGCTTTTGGATCTTTGCTCCAAGAAAAGTTATGGGCAATTTAGTAAAAAAAGAAATTAAAATCAGTGATTTTTCGATTTTTTTAGGTCAGTGTTCAAATTGCCTTGCTTAATTTTTTTTATAAAATTTTGTAAACCTCTAATTTTGATAGAAATTCTAATTTCCTACCAAAAGTTTCTTAAGTTAAATCAAAAATTTGATTTCGAGTTATACCGACAATATTGAAAAATTACCAGTGTGACCATTCTCTCAGAAATTGCATGGGTGAATTTAAGCGAATTTTGTGTTTTATGTAAGCTTAGGTTCCAAACAAAGATATTCAAAAATAAAAACCCGTGAACGCAATTGTTCCTTTCTTAACTTAAAATTCCGGTCTATTCAATAGTATATTAGATTGTAAATTTACTTAATATTTATTAAATATATTTTTTTTTCTTTGCAGGAGTACAAATAATGGCAGTCAGTTTCAAACGACGTATTCCCCGAAAGCACTTTAAGACAAATCATCCATTTATTTTTATTGTCAAATCCAAAAAAAGTGTACCATTTTATGTTGGAGTTCTTGTTCAAAAACCATAGAAAAAAAGATATAAAGTGCTTCCTATAGCCAAGCAATAAAATTCATCACAAGATCCAAAGATTTAATATATTTATCATAAAATATAACTTAAAACAATTGTTACGAATATAATTATAACTGTTATTAAATATTAAATAAAATAAATTTTGTACTTTTTTAAATTATGTGTATTTTACTCTTTAAATAGACTTTTTTTTTACAAAAGCGCAGATGAGGCTACCCTGAGAGTGTGACATGTTGATTGCGAATATAAATCTTAACTGTTATAGGTGAATATGGAAAGCTATGGACATGGAGGATGCCGCAGGAATATCGCACCTTATCTCTACATCATCTTCACTGGTCAAGCTAGTTATGATATCAAAAACGCGCAATTTCAATCTACTCTTATTTACATATAAAACAAGTAGAAGTCACACAAACAGACTATCCAATTGATCCTCTTCTTAAATTCATCTTCTTGTCTAAGCACATTTCCCATAGCAGACATTAAAATAATGCATACAAAAAGCATTTTAATTTAATTAAATTTCAATTGCCAAGAAAATAATATATACCTAAATTGTTTCATTTGTTTATCACTGGCATATTGAGACAGAATAAATATTTAACCAAGTATGAAAGATCTTTCTGCTTTGAGACTATAAGCACATCAAGAATACTCTAATTGAGTATTTCACGGTCGGGATGAAACTTCTTCCCATTTGTGGAGGATTTGTTTTTTCTTGTTATGCTATTTTCTAGCAAAGAGATGTGAGCAAAACTCTTTTTCAAATATTTAAAGCTTTTTATTAATTTCAAAAATATAAAAAAAAAAAAAAAAAAATAGCTACATAAGAACTGAAAAATCACATGCAAGATATTATAAGACAAAGAAGACGTCATCATCGTCATGAATAAGACGAGTTCATGCCATGACATATAAAATAATATGAAAATATGAAAACTGAAAATCTCATAACGTCTATTCAAATATGTTTTTGCTGTTTTCGAGGGAAAACACCTCGAGGGTGTTTTTACGTTCAGTATTCATTCATACATATTCTTCTCCCAAGGAGCGTTCTCTTCCATTTTTGTTTAGCATCAGAACAAAATAATACAATACAAAAAAAGAATAATAGGTAAAAAAAACTTGGCTGTTTTACTATTTAGCATATATGAGTTTCAGTTACAGAAAAAAAGTTAACTTTATAACGTGTTTTTGGTGATTCGTGTAGGTAGTTAGAGGAAAGGTTGCAGGGTTTGAGATATAATACGTTAAAGGATAATCATTTTTTGATGAATCTGGATGCAATTTGTGTATTTTAATGCGAAAGATTTATATAAATATTTAAGATTTGGATACACGAAAAGAAATACACACGAATCTATTTAACCGAAGGCTCTATGTGCTTTGTATGCCGGTAGCTCTGCGGTTGATGTGGAAGTTAACTGACGCCCAAGTACCTAATACACACCCACACTAATCAAATCTTCATAATCCTGAGTTGTGGAACCATTTAATTCAGCTTCCAGTATGGTTAAATTTACTGAAAACTCAGCCGTTCGGCAATTTAAGAGTTAATTTCGAATTCGTAGTTATAGTGCACTTTTATTTACTGCTTAAATCTCCTTAACCTTATAGTTGCAATTCAAAAGTTGACCAACCCTCAGTTTCTTAAATATCCTTGGGATATTTGTGACAGATGACACCAAATATTTACATAAGTTTCAACTGTTGATATGTGCGAATGTGATTGTTTTTTTAATTCATTCTCGATACTCAGAATATTTGGAATATGAATTTTCAGTTTCTTTAATATTTGTTTTGTTCATTCATTCATTTAAACATACGATATAAAGGTACTATTTTAGTCCAATCAAATTAGAGAGGAGAATTTTATTATTTGATTTTAAAGAGTACCTCTTGGGGATTCTGAAACCACATTTTCCAATAAAAAACCCTCAGCGTCGTCCGCCATTTTGAAAAAGGTGTTTAAAAGCCTTTACTCAATTTTCTCAACCGCTATTAGTCGAAGAGTAGTTATTTTTATTTCCTTTTGTAGGTTGACATATTTTCTACAATTTTTGTTATCCATTTTTTTTTGAAAGCTCCTTCCTATAAAAAGTTATTGTTGAAAAACCAGCCAATTTTCGATTTTTAAAATGTTTTTTTAAGTTTATCTCATCCTATGTTCATCCGAATCAAAAATCACTTTCGATACTTTTTATAGAGCATTAAATTTGCTACATTTCTGTTTATTTAGATTTCATGTAAGTCAAAAAACTTTTATGATATAGCACGACAATTTTTTTAAATATTATATATTAAAGTGTCGATTGATTTTATTAAATTGCCCCTACTTGTTCCCCGTTAGATAAGCAAATATAAAATTACTAAAATATTTGAAAAGAAAGTTTATACCTATAATTGAGTTTAATTTGTTTCTTGAAAATTAAAAAGTTTTCATTATATTTTGAATTTAAATAATATATATAAACTTGGCGGCACATTTTCAACCCCTCTTAGCACGAAACTTTTTGCCCCTCCTCAAAATGATTTATTTAAAAATTTAGCCACATTTGTAAGCTAAATTTTGAGATCTTAAACTTTAAATTTGACCAGTAAAAATGAAGTTAGGATTTTTTAAAAGGAAAAAATTCGATTAAAAAAAAATTTATTTTTAAAAATAAAATAAAAAAACAAAAATATAAAAATAAAATAAAAATAAATTTTTTCTAATCGCCTTTTTTCCTTTTAAAAAATCCTAACTTCATTTCTCCTGGTCAGATTTATAAGTTTAAGATTAAAATTAAGCTTACAAATGTGGCTAAATTTTTAAATAAAAATTATTGGGGAGGGGCAAAAAGGTTCGTGCTAAAAGGGTGTGAAAATGTTCCGTCAATTTTATATATTTTATTTTAAATTCAAAATATGATGAAAGATTTTTAATTTTCAAGAAACAAACTAAACACAATTATAGGTATAGCCAGACATTCAATATTCCGAGCCAGCTGGCATGTGTTGCGCATCAGGAAAAGTGCAACTGCCAGAAATTGAGACACGACCAGAACAATTGAAAAGCTTGCTCATCGGAACGGATCCAGATTCGAACCTGTTTCCAAAGTCCATTCGCAGATTCAATTCATGATTTCAAATGATCAAATGACATCGTTCGAAGCAACAGAAATAATTGAAAATACTGCGGCAAATGGTCAACAATTCAGCTCAACATTCAAAATCAAAGGCCAAGTGTACAACAAAGTGGGCTCATTGCTGCCAATGCCAAACGAAAGTCATACATTCTTACAAATCTACTTTATCGGAGGCGGTGAGGACATCAATCGTGTAGCCTCCGAACGCGCACTCGCTAATCGCGTGGACCTTAATTCGCCTCAAGCCAGGCGAATCGTTGGAGAGTTGGCCACCCTATTAAATTAACATAATGATCTATTGAAATTCTTCAAATTTCCACCAGCTGGAAAGCACGTGCGTAGATTCGATTCGCCTGTTGTTGGCATTGCCGGAATCATGGTTGGCGACCGCACAGCTTCGTGAGACATTGTAATTCGAAGAAAAAAACAATATAAAAAACAATATAACAAAATACAAATGACATCGTTCGAAGCAACAGAAATAATTGAAAATACTGCGGCAAATGGTCAACAATTCAGCTCAACATTCAAAATCAAAGGCCAAGTGTACAACAAAGTGGGCTCATTGCTGCCAATGCCAAACGAAAGTCATACATTCTTACAAATCTACTTTATCGGAGGCGGTGAGGACATCAATCGTGTAGCCTCCGAACGGGCACTCGCTAATCGCGTGGACCTTAATTCGCCTCAAGCCAGGCGAATCGTTGGAGAGTTGGCCACCCTATTAAATTAACATAATGATCTATTGGAATTCTTCAAATTTCCACCAGCTGGAAAGCACGTGCGTAGATTCGATTCGCCTGTTGTTGGCATTGCCGGAATCATGGTTGGCGACCGCACAGCTTCGTGAGACATTGTAATTCGAAGAAAAAAACAATAATCTGGAGTTCATCGCCGACACCCATCGTTCATACGATGCTCTCCAATACCCGCTAATTTTCTGGAAGGGGCAAGACTGATATTGCATAAACATTATACAACGAGATCCCGCCACATGTACATTCTTCATCAACTGGCTGAACACAATGGTGAAGCTGTAGTCGCAGCGTGTAGCACTGTCAAAGTAGAAAGATACGAAAATAGTATACAGCGCCCCAATGTGAATCTGTGAAATGTAGCAAGAAGTGTATGATGTAGCGGAATATTAATTACAGGAGCACGCCTGGGTGTTCAAGCAAACCGACGAGATACGCCACTACCGATATTTTCTAAGCGCTCCGCCACAATATAGTGCTGGAGCTTTAACAGTTTTATTCTCAATAGAACACACATTCTTAACAGAACACAAGAAAACGTTTATCGAATGACAATGCGTACCGTCGTTTCCGACACCATAAACATTAAACACACTTTCTTTCAAATAGTTCCATTCATCCAATTTTATCGATAATCAAGCGATCGATAAAGCATAATCCATCAAATTCATTGATCATTAAAACATTCAAATACACTAACAATACATTCGTTATTTTTTAATTAATAACAAAAATATTCACTAGACAAATTTTCTATGGCAGAACAACGTTTGTCGGGTCAGCTAGTTTTATCATATAATATTAAAAACATTTTTGTCGTGATATATCTTGAAAGTTTTTTGACTAACATGAAATCTAAATAAACAGAAATGTAGGAAATTTAATGTTCTATAAAAAGTATTAAAAGTGATTTTTGGTTCAGATGGACATTGGAAGAAATAATCTTAAAATACCATTTTTAAAATCGAAAATTTGCTGGTTTTTCAACAATAACTTTTTATAAAAAAAATTTGAAGACAAAAATTGAAGAGACCATGTCAACCTACAAAAGTAAACAAAAACAACTACATCACGACTAAAAGCGGTTGAGAAAATTGAGTAACGGCTTTTAAGCACCTTTTTCAAAATGGCGGACGACGCAGAGGGTTTTTTTTATTGGAAAATTGTGGTTTAAGAATCCTCAATTCTCCTCCCGAATTTTGTAGATATTTTCGATGTTTTTGGATAATTTGATTGGACTATTTGACAATTTATGGATTTTTTAAAATTGAAAAATTGAACTCCAGTTTTCGATGAACTTTATTCCCACACGTTTTGAAATTTTTTTAGTACCAAAAATATATAAAAAAAATAGTTTTTAGCCACTAAAGGTGCTATTACATTATCATATGTACATATATATGGCAGACTTGCCATATAAATACGTTCCACAAGCGACATATGACTGTGATAGACATATTTATATGAAAAAAATATATATGTATGGCTCATAGGAAGTCATATATATTGTGTCATAAAAATATGTATATAATCGTTATATGTCGCTTGTGGAACTTATTTATATTACAAGTTTGCCATATTTATCTGACAATTTAATATAGCACCTTAAGGAAAATATTGATTTTCTCCAAAATGCTTTCTTTGATTTTGATAACATATTCTAATTATGCTAATTTTGTGTAATTTTTGAAACTTGATATATTTAAACGCTTCAGTCATTTATGTTGAAACTTTGTATAAGGTAATTTCTGATTTTTTTTTATTATTCTTAAAATGATCGTGTTACAGAAATTACGCGGTCCACACGATATAAATGTTCGAACCCCGTTTAGGAAATTTCTTATTTTCGTGAAAAACGGCTTCAAGAATATTGAAACAAAAATGTGTGTACATGTGGTTTGTTTGATAAATTTAAATTTATGACAACAAATTTCAAAAATCGTAACAGCGGAATTCTTAGAAATTATTTTTTTTATTTATAAAAATGTTTGAACATTTTAAACAATAAAATTTGGGATGCTTACTTTTAGTTTCTATTTGTATGCTTTTAAACGAAATTTAAAAAATTCACTCACCCCTTTTCAAAATATTGAATTTTCAAACAACACAAAAATATTTGTTTGGAAATTTTTAAAAAGAACACCTGTTAGATTTTCAGAATTACAAATGCAACTGCAAAAAGGATAAATAAAACGTCAGCCAAACAAAACATCAAAAAACCAGACCACGTTTTTCCTCCAATTCTTTAGGACTTTTTGTTTTGTAATTTCATGTGAACTAGACAGTTTAAAAAGCCCTGAAAATTCTTCTACATCAGAAGTTTTTAAGGTAGGTTCTTGTTGCATTCAAAATTGTTATTAATTACTAAGCCCGACTGTTTTTTTTTTTATATATCTTCAAGCCTTAGTTTCAACTTTATTGACAGACTTCAGATTTAAACCCAAAATTTCTCTAGATATTTGGCTAAGCTTTTATGGAAATAGTAACTGTTGCATTCGACGTGTATCAAAATATTTACCCCTTAGCTTGGTTATTTATCCAATTCAATTTAGGCATTCAGCCCCCAAACTTTTGTTCGTCCAATTCCTTGGGGCGCGGGCGTACAAAAAACATACCTACATTTACTAGTAAATTCCTTAGTCCCTAATTCGTTATTTTGTACATATACAAGGTGCCCCGTAAAGAATGGGTAACTTTATGGCTGTCCTGAGAACTGATAAAGCTACTATTAGACGGTCAACGCAAATGGTCAATGCGTTGACTCTCTGACGTCACAAAAAAAAACGGTCAAAGCACTGACATGGCAACGTCAACGCTCACCGTGTCAACACCTGAAATATTGACGATCACACAAATGACACAAGTCCGTCAATGTTGTCCCAAAATGCGTTGACAGGTAATATGTGTCAACGAGATTTATCCAAATTCGTGTCAATGCGCTGACAAGTAATCGTTGACGATCACACGGCTTGACCATGTCCACGTGCTTTGAGCGTTGACAATAGTACAAATCTGTAATTTTTCGAGTTGACGCCTACACATAGTGGTAGCGCGCTGTGACACAGTCAAATAAATTTATGTATTTCGGTTTAAATTTTTTTAATGCAAAAATGTTAAAAGCAAACGAAATGGAAAAGCAATTTAGGTTTCGGCAGAAGGGGCAATTTTCTAAAAAAATGACTTAAAATATAAACAAAATTATTAAAAATCAACAGCAACACTCAAAATATCATGTTATAGCGTTTTTGAAAGCCAAAATCCTATTCTTAAATTAACTTTTTAAACCAAGTTGTTTGAGCAAACAGTTTTTGAGAAAATAATTTTCAAACTCAAAATTCTTTCTTCTTTCCAAGATGGCCGACGCCCCACAAGACCACAAATCCCGCAACTCGAGATTTATGCTAAGAAGCAAATAAATAAATCGGGTGGCACAACGGCTCATGAAGTACCAGGGCCTAGTGACTAACAACTCGCAACCATTCCTGTGTGCGCCTTTCGACAGGAATGGAAGGGACCTACAATTTTATGCCGAATCCGAACGGCTAGACGAGAAGCACTTATTCGTGACAAGTGATACTCTTGAAGGATTTGTCAATTCCTTGCAAGAGGCAGTAGCCCTGAAAAAAAAACTTTTTAGTTTTTAGGTGGACGAGGCTGGGAAGCGATCCCAGACCTCCAGCGTGACAGTCGAACGCACTAACCATTACGCTACGGGCTACTACGCTAAGAAGCAACCCCTCTTCAAAACTGCGTTCAAACTTTTCAGACGTCAAAACTTTTTTCAGATTGCCCTTATTTTACTCCCCGTTGCCTGTTCTAACTAGTTTATAGTCGCTGCATCCTCCTTCCCAAAGCGCTAGTCGTTTCTCTACTGCCGCAATCAAAGCGGAGACCTCGTATTGCTTAGTCCACGAGTAAACTAATTTTCTTTTACGTTTCTCCGACAACGCGCATTTACTTATCCGACTCACTGGTGCTTTGGCTCATTTTTTTTTAACTCAAACTAATTTAACTTTAAATAATTTTGTTTTCTTTTATGTTGCTGTTTTTTTTTTTGTTGCTGTTTCTGAATGAAAAGAATGTCAACGCCAGCTACTTTGACACAGCAGAAAATTATAGCGTGTCAACGTTGGAACCTGGACAACGCGTTGATGAGCAGTCAGGAAATATCTGTCAATGTGTCCGAAAAATTCTGATGGGGTGATTACACGTAAAATGAAAACAGTCAACGCGTTGACTTTTCAAACCATGTCATCGCAAATGTCAACGCTGATGTCAGTGCGTTGACAACGTTTTGCAATGACAATCACACGACTTGAAAGCCGTGGGACAGAATTTGACGTCAGAGAGTCAATGCGTTGACCATTTTCGCTGACCGTCTAATCATAGCTTAACAAAAAGTTCTATCCTAACCACAAGAAAAGATACATGCATTTTTTTGTTCAGTGCATTATTTGTTGCCTTACCTTACATTACTTTACACGACTACAGTGAATGAATTCCACCGTTTTTTTTTTGTAGCAATATCTTACATTATTTGTGCCACAACATTAGCAGAAGAAAATTATAATAACTGTTGGACTTCTTAGAGAAAAAAATTATTTAACTTTGATTTTCAATGCAAAATGTGAAAGTAAATAATTTTTGTAAAAGTAGCATCCGCATCCGCCCCCTGGCATATGTAGCATCCGCCCCCTGGATTCCCGAATTATGAAGATGATTTTCTTTGCTCATGATATCGTTGATTTGTTCGTTGATTTATGCCAATGTCAACTTCATATAAATAAATTTAATTCGTTTTAAGCTATTTTGAAAAAATGGCTCCCTTTTGGTGGTCCGGAAAGCCAGAATAGTACCAAGAGCTCTTCCATGCTCATAAATATGAAGAATCCACACTTTAAATCATAACACTTAGGGCGCAAAATAAAAGTCACAGCTTGGCTGCAAATGGCGAACTTAAAATCCCAAACATCACTTAATTATCTCCTTGTTAGGGGGTCCATCAGTCATGCAACTAAATTGCATAGAGATACTCGTCGCACTTGCAGATGATGAGGGTGCAGAGGAGATTTGGGTGGTGGGAGGAGAGAGGGGAGAGAAAGAGGAGTTGCATCACAGCTCAAGTGTTCCGTCGACAAGCTTCTATGTCAGAAAAACAACAAACAACAAAACAAAAGCACTAGACACACATTCCAAAAATTGTATGCATCTCTCATAACAGCACCATCAGCCTTCAGAGCACCACCCGCTAACTCCACCGCAGTGCTGCTCTTGTTCCAGCAACCATCAGACAAACAAAAAATAAAAACTCGAAACTAGGTGCTAGTGTCAAAGGCCCTCCAGTGATTGGAGGATAATTGCAACGCAGATCCAAGAGAACACCACCACTGGATTTCACAGAACACCATCACAATGCTGGAGAATGCCATAAAAGAGGCGCACTAATTTGCAACACAACTATCAGATAATCCGCTATTTTGTCCACAATCGCTGCCGCTGCTGTTGCTGCTCTACTCGTGCTGCCTCTCCGCCTCCGTCATCGTGTCGTCCTCGTCATCGTGGGTCGTGGCCAAAGAGCCAGCGTGGACCAGAAATCCTGGTTTATCATTCGCCGGGTCGGAGGATAGTTCAGGCGAGTAAAGTCAACAATCGGCATGGCGCGCGGCAGGCGTGTGAGTATAGTGCAGAGGTATACCTCAACCTCAACGGAACAAGCTCGGAATTCTATATGTGCCTGTGTGCCGGCACAATGTTTGTCTGGATCGCTGGCTTTATTATTTGTGCTGTGATGCTTGCATATGTCCCTCACTATAAGTAAGAAGATAAAATTCAGGAAATGACCTGCGCCCAACACCCCTGCTAGATGCAATGCGATACCGGGGTTTATTGATGGGCTTTTAATTACACCAGAGCTGGCGGAATGGTGTTGCTTGTTTAGTGGCTTCCCAGCGGGAGTTCTCGGATTTGGTTGGCGGTTTCAAGAACATCATCCGAGAGTTGACCATAACTGTTGGTTGCACAACTATAACCCAGCATAATGTTAAACCACTACCAAGCACACCAACTATGGTTTCGGGCGGCTTGGGCATAATGTGCGACTCATAACTGCGAACGATAAGCCGTAAACGATGTGTAAGTTGCGGGCTATAATTATTATGAAAGTTTTTGTTTGCTATAAGAGGGATATTCTTTGGCATACTTCTATGCAATGCACTTATCCGAATAAGGGATGTGGTTGTGGATGTTCGGCTAATCGCAGAAATGAAGGGACACTCGAAAAATTAAAAAAATAATTAAGTACTTAACCGTTAAAAAAATTTCCCACTGATGATGTTTACACTGTGTGCCTGGCCTAGTATAGGTATAGGTATTTATATTATTTGTTAACAAGTAACATTTTTGGAAAATTTTTAAAAATGAAAACTGGTATGCCAACTTTTTAAGTGAGGGCATTTAGGGGATCAACCTGACGGGATGAGCTTTGATACAGTCCATGTCCTAACTTGACTTTTAAGAAGTATGTATTGCCAGAGCAACACTGGCAGATCGGCGATATGAGGGTTTCCTCGTTACCAGTTTATGGCCCTCATTATGAATAGCGAATCGAACGTTCGCTTAAAGTCGAACGAATTAGCGAATTTCACTTATCACGGTATTATCGTTAGCGAACTTGCAGATTCGCTTCAGAAATCAATGCTGCCAACAGTTTTCATATGAATTTACACATGTTAAACGTCAAATGGCTAGACTTTTTATTTCTGTTTGTGAATTGTGATTATTTGTTTGTTAAAAAAGAAAATTATATTCGAATGGAGCATTACTCACATATTAATTTTCTATAAAATGGCTTGCTAAACTTTCCAATAAATTTAAAATAATTTTATTATGCGGTACTACTTGTATAATGTTATAATGTGAGTGTACAGTGAAGATTGCAAAATAAAATTTCTTGTCCTGAAATGTTTCCAAAACAATGTGGTTAATTAGTGTGGTTTTAGTTTCAGCACCCAGATTATTTGCATTTTGCAATTGTTTGACCAATTTATTTATCTATGCGGGTTCATATTTCTTGTTTTTCTAAGTTTATGATCTGTCTTCACATATACATAGCAAGGAAGCATTTGTGTTTTTTTTTAATTGGAAAAATAACATTTCCACATTAATGTTCATTTCTTACAAAATAAGTGAGTGATTCCGTATCCCTTCCTCAAATCAAATGGCTTTTTGCAAGTTAAGGAAAATGAGATCTCAAATTTATCTTCGAACAGACGCGAGACGGACGTGAGCAGGCAAGCTAACATTTTTTTTTTGCTCAGTATTTTTACAGTGAGACCTTTGAGATCCTGAACTTGCCTTACAAATCGACCATTTATTCGACGCGAAAGGCCTACAAATTTGGAAATCGACTGCCATTTGTTTTAAAATACATATAAATTTATTTATTTCTTAATTTTTGCCTAAAATAAACAATAACAAATAATTAAAAGGTCTTTAACTTTTAATTGGATACTGTTATCACAGACAGTTTTAGTTCGATAAGTTTCGACTCTTGTAGCGAACAGATTAGCGAAAGTTCGCTATTTGTAATACAGTGATAATCAAATTCGCTAAAGTGTCGACATTTGAAGCGAACTTAATTTTAGTGAATCGCTAGTCTTAATACGAAATAAGCGAATTCGCAAAGTTTCAAGTTCGATTCGCTATTCATAATGAGGGCCTATAACAACGAAATTCCACATAAATTGGCCTATAAATCTAGAATCAGACATCGCACGATGACGCGGAATATCTCGTAGGATGAAAAATACTTTAATGCGGAGTCTTAGGCTGATATTCGCCGATCGCTCATAAACTGCTCTTAACTATGAGCTTCTTAACTTGGAAATTATTTGTGCTATTCACCAACCACTGATAAGTATGTTTCAATGTTCGAAAAAGAGAACCAATGTTTGAATATGAGAGTAAATGTGCGAAAAACCAACCATTCCCAATTGGCAACGAAAGACAGCTGGCTAGGCAGACGCCAAGAGAATATCAATAAACTAAAAACATTTTTTACTTTTGTCTGTAAATAGGTATAATCTCAGAATAAAAAAAAATAGGTAGTAGTTTTTTAAGAATTTAAAATTACAATATTATATCTTAAAATAACTCTTTTGAATGTTTTAATTTTGACTTCTTTAAACAAAAAATAATAACAATTAGTACGATACTAAAAAGATAAAATAGCCAGTCGGTGATGTACGATGCTAAACTCGTTTAAAATTAGCAAAACACATTTTTTAACCTAGTATCATACTAAAAATGATTTAACATCGTACTAAATCGTCTAAAATTTTGCGCCTTTGTTTTTATTTAGGTATATGCGGTTGAGCATCACCGCTTCTGTGATGCTATCAATTGTTGTGGTTCACATTAATTTTCCTTTTTATTCTTGTTTTCGGCTGAAACCATGTGGTCCAGCTGTAGCTTTGCCCGGCATAGTCCGACGGGGCTTCAGGTATGGGTCGTAGCACTGTTTGGCGTCTGCATTGTAGTAGCAGTAAGGACGCACGGTGCAGGTGGTGTCTTTTGTGAAAGACCGTTATCAGCCCTGTTAAGGGTCTGAAGCTGTTGCTAGGCAGAACAGGATTCCACCTGGATTCCGTTTTAACGGGAAACGGCAAAAACAATGTCCAAATTAGTTCAAAGACTAAACAATTGCTGGAGAAGGACTCCGGATTACCAAGAAGGAGTCTCCCCACCACGAAGAGATTCCATCCGGGATTTTTGTAAAAAAAGTTTTATGTTTAAAACTGTATAGGCACGGCTGTAAAAGTAAGCACAACCGGCCATGTTGCGATCCTCTACCAAACTCGGCTACGCAAAGCCAACTTAAATATATTTTGACACCTGAGAATTGTTTTTTTTTATGTGTGCACTGTGATTGTGATGGCCGAGTTTTAATTGTACTTTTTAATTGAACAATATACATATATGTAGGTAGAAAAGAAATTTCTGAAAGCAGTATACAAAAAAACAAGCCAAATTGGAATGGTTTCATTTCTTCCGTCTTCTGTGTTTGACGATGCATAGACACATACAAACAGTTGCTTCTCTTTCTGTCTTATTATTTGTAGGTACTCAATTCCGTGTCTTCTTTTTTTTTTTTGCAATCTGACAGAAATAGCCTGAGTGAAAAATGTACTAGAAATTTGTAGCAGTTTTGTCAATTTTCTTGCGTTACGTTACATTACGGCTGTTTAGTTAAGTATGAACGGAATATTGGTTATATATACAAAATTAAGTAACGTCATTTAAAGGCAACTTTAATATTTAATCAAGCTTAACTAAATAACATCTAAAAGGCATTTTTAGATAATTTTATTGATACGACTGTAAGTCTTTAGTACAGAGGGTATTTTGCATAAGATGCACCAAAATGTTAGAGCGTGAATGTTAGGTCAAGATAAGAAAAACAACATATTCAAGGGGGTCCATATCACCCCAAAAAGGCGGAATGAGCAATTTTCTAAAACAAAATTACCTTAAATAGAAAAATATATTAAAACACGGCCGGACCTATACTATTATGCTGTACTTAAATCAGTAAATACATTATTTAAATTTCTTTTTTAAATAAAAATAAAAAATAATTGAAAATCAAAAGTTTTACAGAATGGACATAAATACAAATATGTTTAAAATCTCAACTATCAAATTAACAGAATGAGTATAAGATGCAGAAAGATTTTTCTTGCAATATTTTAATTTCTACAGATTTGTAAGAACCAGTTTTCCAAAAAAAAAAAAAAATTAAAAACTCAATAAAATAAGAAAACAAGGTATACGCCCAAGTGCACCATTATTTTGAATTTTATGTTTTACCGGTACTGGACACAATGAGTGTCGGTTGAAGAGAGTTTGACCTTTCTTCAAAACTGAAGAATTTCATAAATACAAACAGTTTGGGTATTGGTATGGGACGATACACAATGTGACGATAAAACTCGACGTGAACTTGACGAGAACTCATCGTAGTTGTCAAACCGATTTCAAACCATGAAAGTATACCAGGGTATGCACAATGAAACGTTTCTCGTCGCCACTTCACGCCAGAGTTAGGCAAATTGAAAAAAAGACGCTCTCGTCGACTTTTTTTATGTTTTTTTTTTATGTTTGACAAATAATGGAATTTTTGTAGAAATTACTTAAGAAAACAAAAGGTACGTGGAAATTATCAAAAAAAAAAAACAATATAAATTTTGTTTTACAATGAAATTATATTTATTTATATGTAGATCTATTTGTGTTGATAGTATGATAATGTTGTATTGTTTCAATTTCTTTGAAAATTGTTTCCAAAGCGCGAGGAATGGAACACGAAATCAGCTATGGACAAACACAACTATTATATTTAAATAATAATTAATAATAAAAGTAATTCTAGTCGATTTTTTCATTATTTTGAACATACACTGCACATCAAGAACAAACACAATAAATAATATAAAACTCGTCGTCAAGAAACTCGTCGCATTGTGAATATAGCAACGATTTTATAACCAGAAAAAAATGACAGCGTCACGCTCTCGTCGCGTTTACTCGTTGCATTGTGATACGGGCCTTAGGCCCCATTAAAAACGGTGCAGGGAAATAATTCCACGGGAATCTGCTCCACATGAGCATTTATTTCACTCTTAGCGGGAATCTGCTCCACTTTCCAAAGAGTTGATTCCTACTGTGAGAGAGAATTTGTTACACTTTTTACTGAGAATGAATTTCACTTTGAAAGGTGGAGTTTCTGCCCACTTAGAGTGAGAATTAATTACACTTCTTTTCCTATGACTTGTGAATAGAGTTTATTTTCTCAAAAACTAAGAACTGCACACCTAGTATTAAATCTTTTTAAATCAGTTTTATAAGGTTTGAGATTTTGAAAATTGGAGCATTGAAAAAATATTTTTAAAAACCGGGCAATTTTAATATTTTTTGAATTATGCTTCAATTTTCAAGATCTTATTCTCTAAACATAAGAACTGAATGCCTAGTTGTCAATATTTTTTAATCAGGTTTATGGTTTGAGATTTTGAAAAAGGCTTTGGGCAATAACACCCAAGGAAAAAACGCCCACATCGATTTGGAAATATGGGCCAAGAAAACTCTGAACATTTCTGAGGGTATGGTCAGTCGCCAGGCAGGCGCTCATGTTGTCAGTTTGTGAACTTTAAGTTTATGTGTAATAAGGAGTACCCTGGGTAGAGTATCACGCTTCGCGGGTTCAAGGATTTAAACTCCCTTTTTGGGTCCTCTGTCCCGACTACGCGACTCCGTCGCTCCGCTTAGGATATGCTCAGTTGCCAGGCATTCTCGCTCTCGGTGGGAATCAATTCCACGTTGAAAAGTGGAGCAGATTCCCACTAAAAGTTAAATAAATTCCCATGTGGAGCAGATTCCCGTGGAATAATTTCCCCGCACCATTAAAAACTATACTCTGTCCAACAAATATAAAAACTAGTCGGTATAGGCCTTATGGGAGAGATTTGTGGGAAACACTGGTGCCTGTTGCTAATCGCATGGCCACTGATGAAATAAATAAGAAAATTCCTGAGTT
Source organism: Melangyna quadrimaculata (assembly GCA_949320155.1). Taxonomy (NCBI): domain Eukaryota; kingdom Metazoa; phylum Arthropoda; class Insecta; order Diptera; family Syrphidae; genus Melangyna; species Melangyna quadrimaculata. Next base: position 55,190,530 of record OX439485.1, read on the forward strand.
ATACTTACAAATTGTTTTTGTAATCTTGTTCAAACCCAAATATATTTCACTATGAACTATACCTACTGCACTTCAAACTGCAAACTTCTTCTTCTGTGCCTTCTCATGGAATCCTCTTGGTGTGTAAGCACATTGAATGAGAGTTACCATTGTCACGTTGATGCATATTATTAAGGCTTTTTCTTTGTTTTTGGGTAGGTAGCTTTTAGGATTTATGCCTTTTTAAACCTTTTGAGAACAAATAATTCATCTTTACGAGGAAAGGTGGCCTTTTTTTTCGGTTTTCATGTTTGCGGTACCACCACGATGGTTGACTCTTTTCTTATATGAGGAACATGCAAGTATTTTATAGTGCGGTTCAGTAAGTGAATATAAGTACGTTTAAGTGATGTAATTTTAAATTTCTTTACAACAAAATTTGGTTTGATGCTTAGATAAATTGAAAGATGATTTACGTGTGTCTAATATAAAAAGTGCTTTGCAACAAAGTAGCCTTTTCTAAGTTCCGTTGAGGAGATATTGTTTTTTATTTGAAGAGACAATAAGATTTAAAATAACAAAAAATAACAAATACAAATATTACGCCAGTACTTTAAGAGCTGTAAGAAAGGCACATCTTATTGAAATCCATTAAAATCGGAGTGAAAGAAAAAAATATCCTATATCTTCCCTGATGTACTGACTATTTTGTTGTTTAAAAGATAGATTGAATCTTAGACATAAATACAATGCAATGCAAAAATGTTTGTTCCACTTAATTTGCACAACTGTTGATTGAATTATTGCTATTTCAACATTTGTGGATGATTATTCTGTTTTTTCTTCTTATTCAAAACTAAGGATTTCAGCATAAGCAGACATTTGAAAAACAGATATTTACTTATGTTGGTTTGGTGAATTAAAAAATATTAAAATACAAACATTTTTAATTTAAAATTACTTAACGCTCTGATTTTTATTTGAAAGAAATTGTTTCAAGCTATTTCTAAGGCAGAGGTCTGCACTTTGTCAGAGAACATCTTCAAGATTTGCTCCAAACTTCTTTGTTCTGTTAAGACAGATTGAATGCCAATTGGGTGGCACGTCTCGTCTAGTCGAGAGTTTATTTTTAAGTGTTGCCGGTATATTAGAGACCAAGACTATAGAAAGATTTAATATGTAAGTATGTTTTATCAATACGAAAAGTTATCAAATTGACCAGTTGTCAAACAACAATGTTTTATTTGTCCATACCCTCATACATAATTCATTGTGACTGGTGATACCATTCCCTTTCTAATCTAATCTTATCTAAAATTTAATGCATCACAAAATATCAATAGTAAAAGACGTCTATGAAAATCCAATGCAATAAATTAAAACTAAGTTTCCTGCAGCAACAGTTCGTCAGTTTCCTCGAATATATAATTTTTGTGACCTTTTATTGTTAAAGACATATAGGTATGTTACTTTTAGTGGGCTGTAGGTCAATAATTAAAGATCTTCTTATTTAATTTGCAACATTTCGAGCATGTTTATGCTCTTCATCAGGCAAACAATATTCAGGAATTTAAGTAAAGAAAAGAGAATCACTCATTATTCACTAAAATCTCAAGCAACAAAATTGGTAGACAGGAAAGAAACGTCCATTTCTCTGCACCATCACACCACCATCACAGTAGGTTAAAGTATAGGTGATGGTGCAGAGAAATGGACGTTTCTTTCCTGTCTACCAATTTTGTTGCTTGAGATTTAAGTGAATAATGAGTGATTCTCTTTTCTTTACTTAAATTCCTGAATATTGTTTGCCTGATGAAGAGCATAAACATGCTCGAAACGTTCCATACCAGTAACCACCTCTCTAAAATAAAAAAAAAAAAAAACTGTTGTTCATGTTGTTACCTAAAATCTGTCAAATTAGCACCCGTCAATCCGTCAAGGCCAACAAAACTGACGTATCGTACATTTTTCTCCATGGTATCGCCCTCCATCGCCACTCTGTGTTCACGTCACGTTATTGCACCAAACAATCTGAAACGCACTAGATGATGCCATGCCACTAATAGCGCAATAATTCAGCTGATAACTTATTAAAATCGCTGACACCTGAAACCAAATCTCCTATCACAAGCTCATTCACCGTTTCGCTGTAATAGCTCCTCTGCTATTCAATGGAAATCAGGGTGGTACAGAGTACATCGATGGACAGAGGACGGGGAGAGGAGATCCTCCTGTTGAAATCGACTGCACCTGGGGCCATATCCGCGTATTATTACTTTTGAATTTTCCTATGTAGGTTTGTATTTTTGTTCTTGTGGTGTTTGTGTTGTGCTCTCTCTCTCTGTGTTTGAATGGACCCAGAGTTACGTTTCAGAGTCGATTCGTCTATCCTGTAATCCTGGAAGTTACATCCCGCATCGTACTAGTCGGTCGTGTTCATATCGATAATATTGGTGATGGACTGAAGGCGTGCTCTTGGGTCTGAAACCCATAATATAAGCATTTATAAAAGTGGCACTGTATTAGCTAGTCAATAAAAGCCTTTGATTGAGGGGCAGTTTTAGCATTTTGAATTTGCAGTTTGTTTGGGATAAACGAAGTGAATGTTTTTATTTTCATCTGTGTGATGTGCTATAGCTACGAGTATTATGTATATTATAGCTTGAATAAATTAAAACTATTGATGGGAGAAATTTAAGTGAGATGTCAACTTTACAATGAATTTGTGCAATTTTATTTAAATAAGGATCGCCCACTGGTCGAAATTCGACCACCAAAAACTCACATTCACAGACTCTAGAAGTGGGTTCCTTTTGTAAATCATAGTAACAAAACTACAAATAACGATAAAAGAAAACTTCACAGACAAAATTTATTGACAATTCTTCTTCAAAAATGTCAGCATGCAGTTATATAATTTTAAAGGGAAAAAAAGAAGGCAATAAGAGGGCTCTAAAGGAAGTTTCACTAAGAAACAGTTTTAAATATTAATTATACTATGATAAAATGATAAATAAAAACAGAAATGTGTGCCCTGTGTATTGTCAAACTCACGGTCTCAAAAAAATTAATTAATTAAAACGTTTTTTTAGTTAGTTTAGTTTTAGTTTATTGACTTCAAAAATAAATACAATTAATTAAATCTTAAGACTTAATTAAAAATGTTCGTCAACATTGAAATAATTTTATAACTTTTATTTTTATATATATATATATTTTTTGTCAAAGTAAAGTTAAGAAATACAGATGCGATTAAGGGCCAATAAATTGGAATATTTATACAGAAAATGCATTAGAACTCCCCCCTCAAGGCGTGATAGATATTAGATAGGTGTATTAGACTGGTGTTTTATTGCAATATTATTTCTGTCAATTGATCATAAGTTGTCAAAAACAAGGCTAAACTATAACTTAATTGAGTAGTTTATTACATTCTGAAGCTGTAATAAATGTTGGTTAGTATAATAAAAACATTTACAAATACATATATATAATGTATGTAGGTGTTTGAAAATCATTATTTGAACTTGAATGAGAAACAAAAATAAAGACAAACAAAGATAGCATAGCATCACCTCTAGAATGGAAACAATTTTATTTAGGGAAAAATACCTTTTGGTTTAATTGGGTAGCAATTGAAATCGACATAATGATGAATGATTGGTGATTTTTTTTATATAGAAAATCGAGGTTCATAATTTCAATGAACGAATAAAATATTGAGATTCAGACTCGACCAATATTGCAAAGTAGTGAAACAATATTATTATCTAGATTTATGTATATTGTATTATATCGATATCAATACACCGTTGATATGTAAACAACTTTCATAATGTTGATGTTGTACTTAAATGTATATGCATACATATGAGCTGTGTTAACTTGGCCCCCCAAAAATTGTCCGATTTTTTTTTTGTAAAAGATGATGTTATCTTATATGAGAATGAAAGACGAAACGACTTGTATGAAGTATAAAGAGCGACTAACTTTATTATATAAGTATGAAATATGAGTTTAATATAGGTTTTAGTACAGTGATTAGTGGGAGCCAGTATTGCCAAATAAAAAAGTAATTCAAAAAGTAATTCAGTATTCCAACAGATGACAAATTAAATGACCACTTTTGACCACCCAACAACTCTCTTTGACCACCCACAGTTTTCGGAAAAATCGATTTTAAAAAATGGGGGGCCAAAAGAACGCTGCCCCCTAAAAATCGATTTTTTCAAATTTGAAAAATGCTTTCAATTGGTTTCTTTTTGGATATTAATGACAACCCATTAACTTTTTTTGACCACCCCTACAAATATTTTTTTTTTTAATTAATATTTTTTCCTCAGTTTTATTTTGTATTTTCAAAGTTTAAAAGATGACAACTGTTGATAACACAATTATAAAAATTTCACAATATTTAGAATTATTCTAACTCAACAAAAAATATTTTTTTTTGGAATTTTAAAAAGTGACCATTGGAAAAAGACAATTATCGAAGATGACATCCCTTAAAATCTCTAACTTTTGAGCAAACATTTTGTTTTTAATTTTGAAAGATGATCATCTTGAAAAACATAATTATCTACAATGACCACCCTTAAAAATTATTCTACCTTAACAAAAAATATTTTTTTGGAAATTTAAAATATGACCATTGGAAAAAACAAAATTAAAGATGGTCATCCCTTAAAATTGCTTATTTTTTTTAAAGATGACTTTCTTAAAAAAAAAAAAAAAAACAGAATTATTTTAAATAACTAGTTTAAGAATTATTCCATTGACCATCATATTTAAAATTCTGAATAATCCTTGACTTTAAATAAAACATTGCGACAATTTTGCATAACAGGGATTGATTTGTGAAGTTTTTATCAGAATAAGAAATTTGTCTACCTGTACCGTCATTCAGAAATTCATGGGGTTTTCCAAGCTATTTGTCATCGAATATGACCTTTCGGCGGGGTAGAGAGGTATTTCTTGTCCAGAGAAAAACTTGGTTGCGGAAAATGTATTTCTTATTCTGAGAAAAATTTTAAACTCCAATACCTGTTATGCAATATAAAAAATAACCCTTCAACAACATTGGATTTTGGACCTGTGCAATAACTTTATGGCCACATAGCGATGTCTTTTTTTCCAATAAAATATTTATGTATATTTGTTGTAATTTTTAGTAGCGTTTAAAAATCAGTTAATCTGAGATGCAAAGTGCAAATTAGGTATGCAACGAAGCGTCAATACGTATGCAAATGATACCTATTAGGTTGCATTTGAACTGGAAAAGGGAACCAAAACCTCTTGTAATTTTTCAAATTGAGATTGTATTAGTTATGTGTTTCTAATAAGATATAAGGACGGTTGTTTTTTACATATAAAATGGTCATCTTTCGAAATTAAAAACAAAATTTTTGTTCAAAAGTTAGAGCTATTTTAAGGGATGGTCATCTTCGATAATTGTGTTTTTCCAAATGATGATCTTTTAAAATTGCAAAAAAATTTTGTTGGTTAAATTAGATTATTTCTTAAGGGTGGTCATTGTAGATAATTATGTTATTCAAGATGGTCATCTTTCAAAATTAAAAACAAAATGTTTGTTCAAAAGTTAGAGTTATCTTAAGGGACGGTCATCTTCCATAATTGTGTTTTTTTTCCAAATGGTCATCTTTTAAAATTCAAAAAAAAAATATTTTTTGTTGAATTAGAATAATTCTTAAGATTGTGAATTTTTTTATAATTGTGTTATCAACAGTTGTCATCTTTTAAACTTTGAAAATACAAAAAAAAACTGAATAAAATGAAAAAAAAAATTGATAATTTTTTTTTTTCAAAATTAAAAAAAAAAAAAATTTGTAGGGGTGGTCAAAAAAGTCATTAATGTCCAAAAATAAACTAATTGAAGGCATTTTTAAAATTTGAAAAAAAAATCGATTTTTTGGGGGCAGCGTTCTTTTGGCCCCCCATTTTTCAAAATTGATTTTTCCGAAAAATGTGGGTGGCCGAAAAAAGTTGTTGGGTGGTCAAAAGTGGTCATTTAATTGGTCATCTTTTACGAAAAAAAAAAAATCGGACAATTTTTGGGGCCAAGTTAACACAGCTATACATATGTACTGAATTAAAAAAAAGTGTAAATTTAAAAGTTAAAAATTTATTAAACAAGAACTAGGCTGTAACATGTCATTTAAAATCCACTTTTTAAATTCGAATTTAGACTTTTTCTTGAAAATGTTGGGGCATTTAGTGACGAACATTTGCATTGCATAGCGCTTCCATAAGGACATCGGAAACATGGAAAAACGATATAAAAAAATACCTAGCAAATTATTTTGTTGGTTTACAAAAATTGTTTTGTAATATTTTGGAGCGAAAGCTATGCAGCCTAACTGCGAGTGTGTTATCACACAAAAACTCAAACTGAAAGGAATCTGATGATTGGTGTGGCAGCCATGAAATTGCAATAATTCCAGCCAAATACAATGGTGGTAGCCCACTCAAGTGGTTGTTGAAAAACTCAAACATTCAATAATATAAATTACGGAGCGAAAGATATGCAGCCTAACTGCGAGTGTGTTATCACACAAAAAACCCAATTTAATTAAATCAATTCTTGACCAGTGTCAAATCTTTCATACAATCTCCCACCTTACAATTGTCCAACGAATTGTTGGTTTCTGAACAGTGTACGGAGAAAAGAGAAAGAACCCAAATGATCAACAACCAACTTGTTGTGCGCTAGTAAAAATGCTAGTTGTCTCAATATGCAATTTATAAAGACATAACCTTACATTGGATGGGAATGATCAGGTGACCTAGGTGGCGCAATGCGTAGTGCATAGGACTCAGAGGTAGCTGGTCTAGGTTCGATTCCAATTGACGGCACTAATTTATAAATTAAAATTGAACATAAAGACTAAGCACCACTGAAAGAAATCTGATGATTGGTGTGGCAGCCATGAAATTGCAATAATTCCAGCCAAATACAATGGTGGTAGCCCACTCAAGTGGTTGTTGAAAAACTCAAACATTCAATAATATAAATTACGGAGCGAAAGATATGCAGCCTAACTGCGAGTGTGTTATCACACAAAAAACCCAATTTAATTAAATCAATTCTTGACCAGTGTCAAATCTTTCATACAATCTCCCACCTTACAATTGTCCAACGAATTGTTGGTTTCTGAACAGTGTACGGAGAAAAGAGAAAGAACCCAAATGATCAACAACCAACTTGTTGTGCGCTAGTAAAAATGCTAGTTGTCTCAATATGCAATTTATAAAGACATAACCTTACATTGGATGGGAATGATCAGGTGACCTAGGTGGCGCAATGCGTAGTGCATAGGACTCAGAGGTAGCTGGTCTAGGTTCGATTCCAATTGACGGCACTAATTTATAAATTAAAATTGAACATAAAGACTAAGCACCACTGAAAGAAATCTGATGATTGGTGTGGCAGCCATGAAATTGCAATAATTCCAGCCAAATACAATGGTGGAAAAAGCAGAAAAATTCAAACATTCAATAACATAAATTCCTAATGCCTAACTGCGAGTGTGTTATCACACAAAAAACCCAATGGAATTCAGTATTGTTTAGTACCTATACATTTTCTAAGCAGTTAATGTGTGTCCAAATAGTAAGAAAATTTGTTAAGAGAAATTCAGAAATAACCCAAAAATAAGGCAATTTTCTCAAACACGACCAACCCATATTCCATTAAGTCAATTTGTATTGTATGCCAAATTCCTTAACGCAGTTAGAGACGCGAATTTTTATAAAAATCTGTAGAGTCGTTATTGTGAAATTTTGTTTTATGAATAATTAAAATAATTATTTAAATTAATTAAAAAAAATATAATAAAAATAATAAAATGCATACAATATTTTCTTAAAATTTGTAGCATCTTTAAAATGCTACAAATTATTTCACATCAAGATGTTAGTTAGCTCATATGAGGAATCTTATTATTATTTTATTTTTTTTTTTGTTTTTAACAGAAACCTGATGTATGTTTCTCTTCCACACGCTCTCCTCCCTCAGATTTAAGCCACACATATACAAAAGTCTCTAGGAAAATGAGTTTTAAATTGCCTTGGGCTGATCGAAATTACAATTGAAAGTTAAATGTTATTGGTAACTTTTATAGTCGATGGAGTTTCAATGAATTAAATGTGGATGAATTCCTTTTCATGGAAACAGAGAGGGTATACGGTATACCGTATACAACATAAACCTATCTACCTACCATACATCGAGACTTGACATAAAGGAAATAGTCCGAATGATGAATATATATCCACATATAGGTACTGGTACATACATATATTTAAAAGTAACAAGGACTATTTTTCATTATTTGCAAATGTTCAATGAGTCGACTTCTCCATAATACCCGTTCATAGACTACAACAAGAGAAACCGTCATCGTCGTCGTCATCGAGAAGAACGATGCCGATAACTGACGACAAAATAACTAACGATATGTGATGATAGCAAATGAAATATCGAACAGCAGTGGGAAGAGAGTCCTTATTGTACTTCGATGTATTTAACTTTAATTTCGATTGAAACAAAACATTTGTCAAGTTAGCTTCACAAAAAAAAAAAAAATACAATTTGTTTTATTTCTATACAAAGAAATTTGGTTCTTTTTTTTGTATTGCTATTTTAGAAGATCCAGAGAATTTACATCAAATAGTTTTATATCTTTTTTTTTTGTTCAAAAGTAAATTACAATTCGAAATTATATTTACTTTCCTTTTGCAAACACCTGGATATTAGATCAGGACAAAGGATTAGGTATATCCATTTTGATGGAATACTCCTTTATAGCCTTCTTTTTATTAAATATGTTAATTGTTTTTTTCTAGATTATTTTCTCCATAAAGCTTTTTGTTTTGAAAAATAAAAAAAAAATGGATGGCGAAAAATGGATGTCGGATTTGAGTTTATCATACAAAAATTACCTTTAACACGAAACTACTCTTACTCAGCTTGAAAATCAATCGATTATCAAGGGATTTTCAGCAGTTTTTCAAGTAAAAAGGTATTTAATTACATTTTAAGGGTCAGTACAAGATCCACCTTACCTATTTTGAGTATCCGACACTCCTAATATACAAAAGTACTGGGTTCGGGGTCTTTTAGTCTAAGAAAGATAGGATCTGACCGGAACAAATTTATTCATGAAATTTTATTGCTGGTATCAACGTAGAATTGAATCCTCAACAACATATCCAAAGTCCCGCAAAATCCCGGCATTGGATTTTTGTATAGACGCATTTAAAGAGGTGGAGAGGGATGGGAGGTCGGAGTTTATCAAGCTGAACATTTTGTTATAGTACAATCTAATAATATGACACATGTTTTTAGGGTGCTTTAAAACGCTGATTCTAAAGAGACCAAAACTGAAAAGATAAATGTATCCTGTAGAAAGTTAAAGTCCTTTTTACGCAATGATTTCTTTTTTTTAAGTACAACAAGTAAAATATTACCCAAAACCATACTGGGATATTAATGAAATTCGGTATAAATTTTCCATTTGTCATGTTTACCAAGAAGATTTAAAGGTGTTTTTGAACGCTGAATCTAATAAAAGAAAAACCAATATGAAACAAGCACCCTAAAAAAAGTAAGATTAATTTTGAAGCAAGCAGTTAAGCAGGTCAAACATTACATCCCAAAAAAACACCCTTAGATGTTTTTTGGGACTCTTTTAATTCTTGGTAAACATGCCAAATGAAACATTTATACTAAATTTCATTAATATCCCATTATTTTAAAATGGTTTTGGGTAATATTTTACTGGTTGTACTACAAGAAATCATCATTCTATAAAAAGGACTTTAACTTTCTACGGGGTACATGTATCTTTGGTCTCGTTAAAATCAGCATTCAAAGGCACCCTAAAAACATGTGCCATATGATTAGCTTGTATTATAAAACAAATTTTCAGATTGATAAACTCCACCTCTTTAAATCCGCCTATACAAAAAACCAATGCGGGGATTTTGGGGGACTTTGGATATGTTGTTGAGGATACAATTCTGCATCGATACCAGCAATAAAATTTCATGCATTAATTTGTTCCCACTGGCCCATGTTAAATTTTCTATCTTTCCTAGACTAAATGTGATATTCACAAAAAAAAGTATGCCATCTAAAAACGTTATAAATTGGTCAATAAAAGGTTTCAGAAAGTGATCAGTAATATTATTGTATGATTTTCAAGGCTAAAACAAGAAGAATAAAACAAAAATAAAACAAATTAATGGTTGACAAATTACTAAAATTAGTGATGGGTCGTTTTTGACCAATTACGGGCATTTTAGATGATATGTACTTTTTTTTGTTTTTACATCCATAAATGAGGTGCTTAATACATATATACTTGAAACAAACTATTAAAAATAATTTAAAAAACTATGGGCACAAGCTAAGCGGCTAAATGGATTTTCTTTAAACTTGGAACCTATTTTGGTTTTTGGGTAATATGCTTACATTTTTATTGTTTTTTTTCTTAGGACCGATCTAATAACGGTAACGGTCATTAATTCCATTTTAACAATTTAAATATTAATTAATAAAAATTCAACAAATAGCGACGAAAATAATTAAGAGCCAGTTTTTCAGTGTGCGATTAAAGTTCAACCCGATTAAACTCATCATTTGGTGGTTTAACTTAGGATTAACTTATTAGATGTTTTTGATATTTTATCTTCCGAGTCGGTTAATTCGTTCTGCATTCATCTGAAAAACATCGTGCATCACACACATATACTTCACTGAAAAACAATTTCATAATTAAACTGTACAAAAATCTATTTCCAATGTTAACTTAATCTGGTTTAAGCCACCACTGAAAAACTGGGCCTTATTAAATAAAAACTAACCCCTACTTTTTAGAAAAAAAAGAACAATAATGGGACGAAGAAGGTGTTTTAGGTTATCATCAGAGCGTTGAAAAGGATGCTTAATTTTAAAATTCTTGGTGACACTTAAATACATAATTTTAATGGCCTGATAAATACATATTTAAAAATACTTTATGAAATCGAACATTAACATCTTAAATAAAAAAAAAAATTGTACATATCTTATTTTAAAAATAACAATTTTGAGCAAATGATATCTACTTTGTACATCGAGCGGTTAAATAGTTTGTACCAAAAGCTTTTGGCAGAGTTTAGCGACCATAATTTTCTAATAAATGAAATGCATCTAGTATCAATGCTATTTAATACAATCAATACATTTCCATAAATAGTTTTTTTTTGGAAAAGTAACTTTCAAACTAAAAATTAAAAAAAAGTTAAACAAAACGCGTCATTAAAGTACCTACATAATAATTCTCAGGTCATAAATTGCAGTTTCCGTTAACTGAAATTTAGGATTGTTTTATTATTTGCAATTCCGCGATTTGTTTTTTTTTACAGTCAAATTGAGTTCTGCAAAAAAAAAACAACAACAGGCCCGTAGCCAGCATTTCGTTTGGGGGGGGACTTGCTCTAAGGACTAACGTGTAATTCATTAACAAATAATATAAAACTAAGAACATAATAATTTTAATTTTTATATTAAATAATTAAATAATGGCATTATGCCACTCGTGTAAATCCGGCATAACATGGCTTGCCTTTTTCGAAGCCATTAATAGTTGTGAAGCCAGTAGAGAAGCAAGTGGACTCGGTCAGATTTATTTATATAAAACGATCATGATAGCCGTTGGTGAAAATTTTGGAATTAAGTATTCTTTCTGCCACAACTTTTAAGGGGACGCGGGACCAAAAAATTTTAACCTTTTTAAAATATGCAACAACTTTCAAATATGACGGCTATGATTTTGATGGATTAAAAAATCTCTTAAAAACGTGGGAAATACGCCATTTTGGAGCTTTCGGGTGACATTATTTGGAACAAAATATTCTATTAGCGATTTTTCAAGCCATATGCTGGATTTACATGTATCTTCATCTGCAAATATGCAAAAGTAGAGCGGGACAAAAGTATGTCATAAATCCGAGCGTGTGAAAGAGAACCATCATGAAGATGGACATTTTCGTCTTCATATCTGCATTATGGCACTCCCTATAATCTACATGTATGAAGATCTTCTGCATTTTTGTCTTCTCTCTCTCTATCGAACAAAAGTAAATTTTATATTTTGTATCCCCTTTTTTTTGCGGAATTCAGACGAAGATTTATGATAAATCCACCAATAGAATGCCAAATTATATTGCAGAATTTTTAAAAAAGTTGACTTTAGGGCTTTTGGGTGACATTTGGAACGAATTATTCTGTGTACGCCACAATTTAGTTTAGAACCTATCTGTCAAGGTATAAACTGTCAAATTCCTTTGAAGGTTGGCTAGCATTATGTTTGATTAAAAAACCTCTAAAAACCCTATTTTTTTTATAATTATTATAGAACATCTACATATTCAATAAGGTTCGCAAGTTATTTAGGAAAAGCAATAAGGTGGGCCTTAGCTCGCTTCAATACCACACAAAGTGAACGCAGTAAATAATACGTTATTCTCCTCATATTAAGTATTATACCTAAATAGTCTCTTGTTTTAAACCAAAAGTTTGAACTCTTTATACTTTTCTTATTGAATCAAAATAATTTCGGGAGGTGCCTCAGCCTCTCAAGCTCCCCCCCCCTCTTAGCTACTTGCGTGAACAACAGTATTTACTATTCTTTTAGATGAATTAACTTGTCATGGTTTAACTCAGATGTTTTTTTTTCAGTAGAAGTCAAAAATAATAACCCATTGTCATGTAGTAAGACATAGAAATCGGTTTAATAAGTCCTTGAAACAAAAGCTTATTAAAACAAATATATGTACATACATAAACTTCATTACAACATAAGTAGCTATTTTTCTGTGGTTCTCCACATATGGCTGAGTAAAAAAATTTAAGTGAGGTAACCAAGGAAAAAGTCAAAACAGTGCATTTTTAGGGCTGCCCACGAGACGAGACTCTGCGAGACTTTTGTAAGTCTCGTCTCGGTCTCGTAAAAATCAAAATTTTTCAGTCTAGTCTCGGTCTCGAGTCGGCCTCGTATAATAATTAAGTTTCGTCTCGGTCTCGTCTCCGAAAAATACGATTTCCGGACAACTTGTTGATTATTGGAACGAAGTATGTATTTTTGATTATAGTTTGAATACGTGCAGAAGAATATAAATATTTATCTAAAGTTGATTTTTTTTAATTTAAAGGAAACTAAAACAAAACGTTTCTTTAATTTTGATTGATCAGAAATCAAAATAATAACGATTTCGGAACATGCCAAGTTGAAATTGTCGTACCCAGATGCAATGTTTCAACCGTCCCCAACCCCTCTTGTAGGTTAACAAATATAAATAGTGTCAGCAATAATACTGACACACTTAAAATAATCACCATGTTGTATTCTACACTCTTCAATTCGATCACAAAAACATACTCAATAGAAAACACGCTAATAGGAAAAACCTCCGAACGAAAAAAACTTACTTTTAAATGTCAAAAAATAAAAGGGGTCTCAGGGACCCATCCACCCACCACCCACGGTTTGTGTTTTAACCGTACCCAGTCTCCCCTACTGAGGAATACAAATTTGAGATTCGATTTTGCTCATGCTTATCTTTTGACGGAGCTAAATCTCTGCTTTCTCTTTTTCCTTAGGTTAGGTACGCATAAAATTTACTGAATCATGTACGTACATACCTACCTATTTAAAATTTATTTAAACTCAAAATATCTTAGTTCCTAGTGGATCCTTTAATATATCAAAATTGCATACACCCATTGAGATATTGAGTTTCTATTATTTTCATAAAATCCTTCAGAAGCTCCTACCATAATTTGCTTTTTTTTTATTTTCCGAAATATTTTAAATATTTCTCAATTTGTTTCCACCAATATAAATTTACCTATCTGCTATAATTTATAGTTTTCTGAAACAAAAAAAAAATCTGTCTGTTCCCGCATGAATAATGATTTTAAGGTCTAAAGACAAAGAGCTTTATAAAACACCATTCTTTCCGAATGCTGAATAAATTAAATACCAAGGAAAAAATTCAAAATTGTTTCTCTTCGTATTCAATATTCAAATAGACTTCTTAAAATGGATAAGATATTCGAATAAGGAAGCACTCTGCCTTTTTCCCTAGCAGCACCTGAGACCTAAGATAATCCTCTCAGCATTACCACCTTGACTTTATTTGGCGCACGTTCCGGAGCACTTTTCTCCCTTAGATATGCAAATATGTCTTACTCACCATAACAACAATATTAGTATGCATCGAATGAAAAGTGCACAAAATAACTAACAGCAAAAAAAAAAATATCACTCCGCGAAACGACACAAAAACTGCAGTATACCTTAACCAGAATGCATAATAATAGCTAGAAAAAAATAAAAAAACATAAAATTATGATAATTACAACAATAACAAAAAAAAAATCCTGAGAAAATCCTTTTTCAAGAAAATCAAGCAAAAATAATGTAGGATGCTCTATGGATGCAGGATGTTACTCTGAATCAAAAACCATACCGTCGCGCCGCACATCGCCCTACCTGCCACGCAGAAAAGATAAATGCCCAAGGATAAAAATATACCTACGACGAAGAAGAAAGAGAACAAAAAAATTCTTCGTCAGCGGCACAACGCACAACAATATATCAAATACAACTGACTATGGCCCGTTAAGATGAGCTGTTGACAAAAAAAAAACCATACTACCCGCGCTCTCCTATTCCGAACAACAAATAGACATAAGATATCCAACTCCCCCTCTTATATGAAAGAATAGAAGGTTCTGTCATCAAGGGGAATACAAGAAAAATTGCTCCAAGGACTTTCGCTCGAAATTCATAATGTTTATGAGTTTAATGAAGTGCCAATGGCAATAAAATAATATTTTATTATGGAAATCCTAAAGTTCTCATAATTTTTCACTTTCTCAACATAATCAGACGCAATATAGGCGAAGACGACGCGATGGCGGCTGGGTGGCGCAGCATCAGATGGGCAAAGTGGTTGTGGGCGGACGAAGGTAATATTTGGATTATTTGCTGTGCATAAACTCAAAACCATCATCATAATCATTAGGACAGAATATTCCTTTGAGAAGAATTTTCGTAAAAATATACCTACATTTCAGTTTTGGTATGAAAAAAAAAATGCAACCAACATTTTATTATCTTCACATTACCATTCCTATTTTTGTTCTTTATAGTGCCTACATTTACAGATAGCAGTAGCCCAAATATAAACAAATAGCCTTGTACTTTTTTTTAATAAATAAACAAAAATTGGTACATTATTACTGAATCACACTTAAAACGACCTGTAAAATCAGACTCTAAATCACACTTACAGTGTTGGGGTGTAGTTCGGAAGAAAAAATAAAGTTGAGAATAAAAGAGTATAAGTGTTTGGGTTGAGTACAATCGATTTATTTGTAGGTCTTACCTTTAAGATGGGTTTTGTAAAAGTGACCGAATAGTAGGTTAGTAAAAAGGAAATAGGTTCGAGTAGCGAGGTTTTGGGATATTTGGATGGGGTATTTAATGGATCTTTAATGGACGTCAAAAGGAAACTGATTGAGCGCCATCTCGTTTCTCAAATAGATATTTCACCTGAACATTGCCGGCCGCCTTGCACGATTTCTGCAAAACAGCTCTACAAAAATACATTTTAAAACAAAATAGGGGTTGGAGAACCTTTTGTGTAGAGGGGTTCTACTTCTACTCACTCCTTAGGAAGGAAAAGTTAGTGTTGGGAGAGGGAAACACAATTTTAATAATAATTAAAAAAAAATCAAATTCAAATTTAAGTTTAAATTTATAATAAATACAATTATAATTTGTTTCACTAAAACATACATTTTTGAAGAGTTGTGCATTGTTCAATAAATTCATAGATTTGTCAAATATTTTAAAACTTCTTTAGTACGGATCAAAGTGAATCTTCCTTTTCGTCTTCTAGTAAAATACAAAGTTTAACGATAGGACGTTTTAAAATACCGTTTTGCGTTTTGACATCTGCCACCCTACCCCTGCCATTAGAACCCGGGTAAAGTTTTACGATGCGACCTAAGCGCCATTGATTTGGAGCTACGTTTTCTTCGCGGATAACGACGAGATCATTAAGAGCTACATCACGTTTTGAGTGTTTCCATTTGTATCTTTCCTGGAGCTCTTTGAGATACTCCTCCTTCCATCGAAGGCAGAAGTAATGATGAAGAATTTTTACATTCTTCCATTTACCGCTTATATTTAAAGAGCTTGAAGTCATATCCGGTTCTCGTGGAGCCAAAAGAGGTGCTCCTCGAAGAAAATGACATGGGGTCAAAGGTAAAATATCGTCAGAGTTATCAGTTAAGGGTATGAGAGGTCGAGAGTTGAGACAGGATTCAATTCTTGCGAGGAGCGTCGAAAACTCCTCGAATATGAACTTGTTATTTCCAGCAATTTTGCGGAAGTGGGTCTTAAAACTTTTAACACCCGCTTCCCACAATCCACACATATGTGGGGCACCTAGAGGTATAAACCTCCATCTAACACCTTGAAGTTGATATCTATCAGATACATCTTTCGCAAACGAGTGTATAAAGAGTTTGAAATCAATAGCTAGGGCCTTGCTAGAGCCGACAAAATTGGTTCCGTTGTCGGAAAATATCGTGCTTGGAAGGCCACGACGAGAAACAAAACGGGAAAAAGCAGCGAGAAATGAGGCTGTGGAAAGATCACTTGTGGGTTCTAGGTGAATTGCCTTAGTGGCGAAACAAACAAAAAGGCACACGTAAACCTTTGGGATGCGACAGTTTCGTGCGGAAAAGCTTTTTAAGGTAAATGGGCCAGCGAAATCGATGCCGGTATTTGTAAAGGGAAGTGTAAGTTCGGTTCTTTCTATCGGAAGTGCTGCCATGATTTGGCTAGCCATTTTCGCTTTATAAATCCTACAAACTGTACATTTATTGATTTTGCATTTTACCAAATTTTTGAGTTTCGGTATCCAAATCTCAGACCGAATCATCCGAATAACGAGTTGATTACCTCCGTGCAAGGTGACTTCATGAACAAATTCCACGTAAAGTTTTGTATAGGTACCGTAATAAGGCAAAATAATTGGAAATTTTTCACTAAATGAAAGAGTAGAAGAGGCGAGTCTTCCATTTACTCGCATTACTTTAAACGGATCTAAATATGGGTTAAGAGTCACAAGATAAGATTTTCTTGGAAGGGATTGTCTTTGAGATAAGGCTGAATATTCGTTGGGAAAATAAAGGTTTTGGGTTAAGCGAACTACCTGGGTTTTCGTATCTGAAATTTCTTCACGGGATAAAGACAAATCTGAATGACAGAAAAGACCTTGAAAACGGGCTCTAGAATTTCGAGTAAATCTAAAAACATAACACATAACGCGGATCATTTTTGTCCATGAAGAAAATCTTTTAAGAATTCCTTCTATATCTGCAAAAAGCATAGTCGCATAAGATTGAAAAGGACGAGCTTTTCAGGACGAGCCATTTTCATTGATAGTAATTGGAATCGAATTAGGCCATGTGTTTTGTGGTTGCGATAACCAAGAAGGACCATGCCACCAGAGGTGCTTATTGTGAAGTTCAAAGGGGGTCAAGCCTCTGGTTGCCAAATCTGCCGGGTTATCTGCAGTCCATACATGTTGCCAGACAGTACTACCAATATTTTGAGATATTTGAGAAACTCTCTTTCCAACGAAAGTTTCCCAGGTGTGTGGAGGTTTGTTTAACCATGCGAGGACGATAGAGCTGTCTGGCCATAAAAACATATTTTCTATAGGGTATTCGAGCTGAGGGACTATTTTCTTAATGAGTTTTGACAGCAATACGGATCCACAGAGTTCTAATCTAGGCAGTGTAATTTGCTTTACGGGGGCGACTTTCGTTTTTTGCACAGAGAAGATGAAAAGAAAATGTGTTGTCTGCATGCTTAACGCGGATATATAATGCAGCGCAGTAGGCGCGCTCAGAAGAATCACTAAAGCCATGTAACTAAATGGAAACTGAAGGATCGTATCCAATCCATGGAGGAACCTGAATGTACCGAATGTCGGGAAGGGTGGCTTCAAAATTCTTCCAATTCTGACACGTTAGTGGCTTTGGAGGCGAGTCCCATCGCGCCAAATCTGCTGCATTATAATCTTGGCTGTAATAATAACTGGAGCAAGCCAGCCAGCCGGGTCGAATAGCTTTGCTATTTTCAAAAGAGCCTTTCTTTTTGTGATTTGAGGAGAATCTGTTTCTTGGAATT
This sequence comes from Melangyna quadrimaculata, assembly GCA_949320155.1. Classification (NCBI taxonomy): domain Eukaryota; kingdom Metazoa; phylum Arthropoda; class Insecta; order Diptera; family Syrphidae; genus Melangyna; species Melangyna quadrimaculata. The sequence goes on from OX439485.1 coordinate 55,208,790, forward strand.
CAGAAATAAGGGAGAATTGAAAATTATCATCGGTGGCATTCCATTGGATGCCTAACATCTTAGCACAAGATTTTTCTTCGAGTTTTAAAAACTCTTGACTTAAAAGGTCACAGGAAGGGAACGAATTCAGGAGTTCAAAACAGTTTGAAGTCCACTTCCGGAGACTGAAACCAGCTGAGCTTAAAGCGGTCACCAACTCTTGCTGACGTTGCCTTGCTGTTTCAATATCATGGGAACCGGAAAGAACATCGTCAACATAGAACTCATTTCGGATGGTTTCTGAGGCTAAAGGGAACTGGATTTGAACATCATCAGCTAATTGCTTCAGAGTTCGTATTGCTAAGTACGGTGCACAATTTACACCGAATGTGACAGTTTGAAGTTCATAATCGGCAATGGGTTCAATTTTTGAATTTCGAAAAAGGATTCTTTGAAATGGGGTATGTTCAGAATAAACATAGATCTGACGATACATTTTTGTGATGTCCGCATTGAAAACAAATTTGTAGAACCGCCAATTGAGAATCAACGAGATTAGATCCGATTGTAAGCTAGGGCCTGTGTAAAGTATGTCATTTAAACTTTTACCATTTATAGTTGGATTGGATGCGTTAAATACAACGCGAGTTGTGGTGCTTTCAGGCTTAACCACCGCGTGATGGGGTAAATAATAAGAGCGTATTTCATTAGCTTGTTGAATTTCGAACGGGTTAACTTTCTTCATATGATTTAAGGTGAGATATTCTTCAAGAACCTTGTTATATTCCGTGTGAAATTCTGGATTTCTGGATAATGAATTTTCGTTACGGACATATTGGTTTAAGGTTATCTCTCTAGATAAACCTAGATTTGAAACTTCGTCTTTAAAGGGGAGCTAACATATGTAGCGACCATCAGCACTGCGGCTTATGGATTCTGAGAACAACTTCTCACATATTTCATCTTCAAGAGAAGAAGACATCGGTTCTAAAATCTCTTCGATTTCCCAAAGTTTCAAAATTTCTTGATCTAAGGAGATTTCACTAGCATAAGATAAAAAAGTCGAGAAACAATTTACGGGTCGTTGAGAGAGAGGTCCTGATAGCACCCATCCAAAAATTGTATCTTGTGCTACTAAAGAACCAAGAACGTTTGGTTTTAAACCATTTCGAATAAGAGATGGGTATATGTCAGCGCCAAGCACGAGATCCACTTTAGAGCTATAGTGAAAGTTGGGATCTGCTAATGGAAAATCTATGGTGTCGGATATTTCAGATAGATTTATATAGCAAGATGGCAACTCTCCAGTTAGTCGTTTCAGGACAAAAGCATTGACATTCACTGTAAATTTTGAGGTTTGCTTGGATTTGAGTTGAAGAGAACAAAGCTGCGAAGAATTAGCAGTTATAACATTATTTATACCGGATATCTGAGCTTGAATCGACTTGACCGGAAGTTGAAGCCTTTTCTGTACTTCCTCAGAAATAAAGGACACTTCAGACCCCGGGTCTAAAAGTGAGCGAAGAGTAAATGTTATACCATGATGTTCAATATTTACTAACGCAGTAGCTAATAAAACGCGATTTAAATTACTGCTATGATAGGATTGTAAAGGCAAAGAGGCAGAGGATTGGGGTGGAGTGGACTGTATGTTCGAATGTTCAAGAGTTGTTTTGGGTTCTAAGCTTTGATTAAAATTCGTTGAGTGTGATTGAGTTATGGGCAATGGGTGAAGAAGCGAGTGATGACGTCCTTTACATTGGAAACAAGTATAGGAACTCTTACAATCTTTTTCGAGATGAGAAGTTGCGAGACAGTTGGAACAATAATTATTAGCTTTTACAGCTTTAATTCTTTCGTCAGTTGTCATTTGTAAAATATTGTTACAAAAGCGTAAGGGATGATATTGATTGCAAATTTTGCAAGTAAAGTTGATTTGCGTGTTATGATATGTTTGGTGAGATCTCTCACGAACTGGCTGAAATGATTGTATATTAGAATGAGGTTTATTGAAAATAGGCTTACTTTTGTGTTTGAGGCGAATATCTGACACGGTTTCTAAAACTTGATAACGATTGGTCAAAAAGGTATCCATCTCGGACCATGTAGGAATTTTTCTTGGGTTTTCGATAGATTGTTCCCACAACGAAAGGGTTATGTCAGGTAATCGACTTGAACTTAAGTAAACGAGAATGGAATCCCAATTTAAAGTATCTATCTTACGAGCTTTGAGTGCGGAAAGAGAATCATTAATTTCTCTTTTAATGCTTTTAACACCTTCACTGGATTCTTGAGAAACGTGTGGTAAGTTAAATAAATTTTTAAGCTGACTATTTACTAAAATACGCGTGTTTTCATAACGATCCTTAAGTGCTTCCCAAGCGGCGGCGTCATTAAAACTTTCATCCGTAAGTGGATGAAGCAAACAATGTTATTTGCTTCACCTCGAGTTTTCGATCGAAGGTGATATAACTTTTGCACTGCACAAAGTTTAGAATGATTCACGTATACTGCAGTGAACATGTCTCTGAAAGAGTGCCATGTTTGATAAGTTCCATAAAAAACGTCAGTGTCACATGGATGGACCTTTAGACAAAGCACTTCACTTCGTGATTTATTAAAATCCTGACCTTAATCTGCATCTTTAAAATTGGGTGTTTTACCTAACAGATTATCATCTAAAATCTTTGATAACTTTTGTGTGAGATCGATGATCCTACTCAAACAATTCACAAAAGTATCTGAAGATACTTTATATTTCGCTTTAACTGATGCCAATTGATCTTCATCTTTTGTACAATCACTTGATCGAATACAAAATGAGTAACTTTTCTTGACTTCACTCCAAAGATTATTTAATTCAATTTTATTAGCCTCTAAAGAGCTGATTGTTAAATCGGTTAAAAGTTTGCTTTGAAAATTGGTATTGAATTCGACCAGTTGGTCGGAAGCTATAATAAAATCTTCGAGAGCGATCATTTTTGTAACTATAAAGAGGATTTAAAATCACGAAACAACTACATTTAATAGATTGATTTTGAGAATTATTTAAGTAAAACTGAACTAAAAGAACTCTTATCACTGTTTTAAATTAAACCGTGCAATTTTCGAACGGACAGGTAAAGTATCTCAAAGAAGAAAGAAAATGGTTAAAGGACACTCACCTGTAAATTAATTAAATTGTTGTGAAATAATTATTAACATGTAATGATGATTTAATGACGTAGGTAGGTATAGGTATCCAAGCTTGAGAGGGTAGGTATTCTTTTCTTATTTTTTGTATTTTTTTTTTAAATAAAAGAATCAATCACGATATAAATTGTTGATGGAAAATGATTGCAAGATTTGCACCCTTAATTTATTTATTTTTTTTTTTAATTCGTGTGTGTAGGTGTGGGGTTGGTTTTTTTTTTTTTAATTAATAACTGGATTAATAAAGAGATGAAAGAATAATTAGTATGTATGAATATGAAGTTTTCGCACTTTTAGGGGTTTTTATTTTTGATTTAGAACATTATCGAATTAATCACTTGATTCAAATTAATTTTAAATCGATAAAGGGTATTTTGTAATTAAAATTACGAACTGCAAAAAAAAACACGTGTTCTGAAAGCAAGAAATTCGGTTAGAACAGGCCAAAATGCATACTTTATTTTGAATATACCGCGATTTTCTAGTGTTTTTATAGAATTTTGTCTTATATAAATGACAAATAACCACATTAAAAAATGAAAATGAATATTCACTTTGCACGTGATGATTTTTTTTCCTTTTTACTTTTGCAAGGAATGTACTTACGCGAGTTACATATGATATACCCACCAAACAACCAGATGCAACATCGACACATTTGGATCAAACCAAACAATCAAATACAACATCAGCACATTTGGATCAACCCAGACAGCCAAATGCAACATCAGCAATAAAGGTTCAACAACCTAGTCAAGAAATCAATGCACAATCAGCAATCAATAAGTATAAAAACGAAGACATCATTAACAGAAGTCCCCCAATAATACGTATACTACCTCGATAGTCGCAGCGACGCTTGGACGGCGGGCTATCTTGGTTTTCGGAATAATTTTATTTTGTTTAATTTTATTTTGTTAATAAAGCGTAAGAGGCCTGTGGCCCAATTAGAAAAAAAAAAAGAAAAATTAATTTTTTTTTATTTCATTGTGGCAACAGTAAATATAGTTCGCGCGCGAGAATAAAAGAAGACTAATGAGATTAGATTAACGAGAATGTACCAAATTTATTACACAATGCACTCATCCACACAAATGTACGTAAGTGATCTACAGAGTGATCGACTGATGATAATGTTGACCATTGGGGGATACAAAATGTGTATCTTGTGCAGGTTAAAGTGACGATGTTTTAAATTTGGTAGTTGTGTTGTGTGACGGTTTTCTACTGATTCTTAGGGTGCGTTATGGTCGTATGGATAAGTTGAGTGGGTGATGTGGATTTTTGAGGGCAATCAAATCAAATCCAATTTGATGGTTTATGTGTGCGTGTGTCGATGGGTATGGGTGATGACTGATTACAATGTTGACCGTTGGGAGATAAAAAATGTGTATCTTGTGCAGGTTAAAGTGACGATGTTTTAAATTTGGTAGTTGTGTTGTGTGACGGTTTTCTACTGATTCTTAGGGTGCGTTATGGTCGTATGGATAAGTTGAGTGGGTGATGTGGATTTTTGAGGGCAATCAAATCAAATCCAATTTGATGGTTTATGTGTGCGTGTGTCGATGGGTATGGGTGATGACTGATTACAATGTTGACCGTTGGGAGATAAAAAATGTGTATCTTGTGCAGGTTAAAGTGACGATGTTTACCATTTGGTAGTTGTGTTGTGTGACGGTTTTCTACTGATTTTTAGGGTGCGTTATGGTCGTATGGATAAGTTGAGTGGGTGATGTGGATTTTTGAGGGCAATCAAATCAAATCCAATTTGATGGTTTATGTGTGCGTGTGTCGATGGGTATGGGTGATGACTGATGATAATGTTGACCGTTGGGAGATAAATATTGTGTATCTTGTGCAGGTTAAAGTGATGATGTTTTACATTTGGTAGTTGTGTTGTGTGACGGTTTTCTACTGATTCTTAGGGTGCGTTATGGTCGTATGGGTAAGTTGAGTGGGTGACGTGTATTTTTGAGGGCAATCAAATCACATCCAATTTGATGGTTTATGTGTGCGTGTGTCGATGGGTATGAGAAGATGTGATGGGTTTCTTGGATATCGGGCGATCCAATCCAAATTTATCTCGATAATCTTCGAGATTTTTTGGCAGTAATTTCGATGAGATGGAATGGATGATGACTGGTGAGTATGAATTCTGCTTGATTTTTAGTCAGTAAATTTCACGGCTAGAAACTGATCCGGCTCGTATGGACCAAAAGTTGGGGTGTAGTTCAGAAGAAAAAATCAAGTTGATAATAAAAGAGTATAAGTGTTGGGTTAAGTACAATCATTGTATAAGAAAATCATAGTACTATCATGGACAAAAATTTTTAGGGCGACCCACTGCCTGTGGTGGCACCACTTTAGCTCACGGAGAAATCCATTTTTGGGAGACAATTTTCGGCGGAGACTTCCATTTTTGGGAGACTTCCATTTATCAGAGAATCGAAACTAGGTAGTTAGATCAACAGCAGTGTATTTTTTTCGATTCTGATAAGAATCAAATGGAGTAAGCGAGATTACCAATCTAAGGTTTTTTTTAAACGTCTATGATGAGAAAAAGGTGAAGAGAATGACAAAAAAATGTTCATATCCTCTTTGATTGAATGTGCAAAGTATTTTTTTTTTTTTGCTTAATTTACTAATATTATATATGCGAGAAGAACAAGAGAGTAGACTAGACACATATTAGTCGTTTGCGTCGTCGTTGGGCGTTGTCGTCGTCGTCATCAACCTCGAAGCAAGGAATACCTATGTACATACCTATATTTTTTTTTTTTTGGGAAAGAATAATGCGTATAGGTATATGTACCAACATTCGTATATCATCAAGGGTAGGTTGATTTTAATGCGGGAAAGGAAAATATGGTCATGTTGCGTAAGTATATTTGTATAGGTATGCCATCGTATAGCTATTATTGCGGGTAGTTTTTATATTAAATTGTCTGGCAAAGATTTCTTATTTGCTGTGAAATTTGTGGCAAGTGCAAGATTTTGAGCATATTTTTTTGCGGGAAAGAAAAATATAACTTAATAGGTAGTTATATTCGTATATATAATGAATGGTAGGTTTTATTAATAACTAAATTATTGCATGATTTTGAGTTTGACCTGAATTTTTTTACAAGAAATTTACAATTTATTATGCCGACGAATACCTATATAAGTTAATGAAAAAAGTGAGAATTTGTATGCAATGTTGAGGCAGGTAGGTTCTTGGTGGTAGGTAGGTTGTATACCTAGGTACAGAAAATAAAAACAAATTCCCTGTTTTTGGCTTGAAATTTGTTTGTTTGATTTTTAGGGTAGGTAGGTAGGTTTATTGGCTTCGACTTTTCATTCACAATTTATCATACGAGTAGGAATGTAGGTAGGTATGTAAGTACCTACCTAGGTAACTTTTAATTGTTTTAGACTAGAGTGTCAATGTGGTGGTTGAATTTCAGCCAGTGGGCGATGGTAGGTAAGGTTTAGTTGTCAACTAATTTTTTTTATTTGAGTGTAGGTAGGTACCTACCTACCTAGCAATTTTGGAAATATATACCTACCTACACTTATTGTATCTACAACATTGTTCGTTTAATTAAAACTACCTATAGGTATGTTCATAGGTATGTAGCTAACATTTTTATTTTTCAAATCAACCAGAAGGCGAAAATGAATGTAAATTGCAAGACGGCCAGTGCACTGAAAATTGAATTATACACAGCTATAGGTAGGTATGCACATACTTATGTTATATGTATACAGGGTGTCCGGTAATTCGTGTGCCATACTTTGGCATGTGATTTTTGTTCATATTGTAAGAAAAAAATTGTTCTACAGTAAAGTCTGATTTTCAACTTTGACATCACTTTTTGAGGATTTAAAAAAGGTAAACTTTGGTGTACCCTGACCCTTGTTGAGGTTAATTTCTCTGTCAGTGCTAATGGACTTTTTTTTAGTAGAAATGCTAGCCTTTAAAATTACGTTTAAGTTCAGCCGATATGTGTTTAGGGTTGGCAGATATTCAGTTTTAAATGGTGTTCAATTTTTCTTGCCCGAGCAAAATTTTGACTATGAGATAAATTTTTTTCAAAAAATGCAAAATAACATAAAGTTTTATTATTTTAAACTGAACAAAACAATAATAAAAAAAAAACTCATTAATAAATGCACCCAAAAACCCATACATTTTATGAAACTCGGGAAAATCTAAGCCCCGTAAAAAATCGAATTTTGGGTTTTTTACCTACTTTTATTGCAGCACCTGTTTGATTGGGTTCAAACGGTTATAACTGTCTATTTAAACATAGCTTTTGCAAGTTTATACCTTTTTAAGAACTACAGAAATATAGGCAATTTTTGAAATATAAAACCTGTATTGGGCCATATGAATTTTGTTCAGGGAGCTCTTCAGAAGATTGAGGTCAAAATTTATTTTGGCAAAGTTCAATATTAACTAATGAATTTTAGGCAAATGGTGATGCCAATGAAAAATATTTTACTCAGTAAAGTTAGTGGAACTATAAGTCAATGTTTTAATGCAAAATTTGTAAAAAAAAAGAAAACAAAAATCAATTGTGGACAGGGTAAGCAAAAAACTGGTTCAAAGTAAGATTTTTTTTTTTCAAATTTCAAAAAATAGCCGTTTCTCGAGAACTGCTATGATTCGGTATGGAAAAGTTACCAAATTTCTCATAGGGTATGCCCTGGCCTTTCACCAGTTATTGGTTTGGACCATTGTTAATGGGACACCCTCTATATGTACCTAGGTAGGTACATATACAGATCAGACTGTATCTCAATTTATTTTTAAATTTTGGTACACGAATTTGATTTCGGTATATTTGTGTTTACAGCGTTAATTTACGGTACTTTACCGGTCGTTTTGGTACATGACCTTAGGTATATCCATACTTTTAAAATCTAAAAATCTTAAAACAATTTTTCTGAAAAATAATTTTAAAAAGTGAGAACGCCGGGATGAAACGCCAATTTGTATGGACTAACGGCCGTTAAAAGCTATATTGAATCAATAATTCAACAAGTCCAATTAAATAATGCTAAGTCTTCTACTTGGCTGATGTATTTCAATAGTATATAGAATTTGTATTATAAAAAAAAACTCGTATGTAAACAATGCTAGGCTACGGGTAACAAAATTTCCAACAATTCTTGATTAGAAATTCTAATTGGGTTGGATATAGTTCACAATTAATTTTCGCTGTAAAGTTGATGTAAGCTGGACTGAACTTAATAAAAATTGCGTCTTGACAAGGCCCTTACTGTCAACTGAAGAGTCCAAGTGAGAACGCCGGGACGAAACGCAAATTTTTATGGACTAAAGGCCGTTAAAAAAATTTATTAATTTTTTTTAAAATTTTACTTGACTAAAACTATTTTTTTCTTTATAAACTGCTTCAATTAATTTTTAGTCAAACACTTAAAACTAGAAGATCATTTAAACATTATAATCTAGGAAAATTAGACATGAATTCCTACAAAGTTCGGAAAAATTATAAACAGGGTTTTTGTTTTTGAATCAGCTTTTTATATGGTGTTTTGAATTTTTGAGTAAAAGTCCTTATCGATCCTAGCTCCGCGTCTATTAAAAAGAGGGGGTAAAAGGTCACGAAGCATGGTATTTCGCTGATTTTGATCAAACAAAAAACGTCGACCAATGAAACATGACGTTAATATTTCAATTTATCATTGAAAATTAGGATCAAAAGCGTGCCTACAAATATCTGGGGTGAAAGGGTATTTTAAAGGTAGGGGGGAAGGGGGGGTGCAGAATGACGAATGGGGTGTGGATTTATATTGAAAAAAGTTTATAAAATAGTTTAAATTAAATTGTGAACAAATAAGATATTTTTCATGATAACGAAGTCATGAAGAGGGTAGACGGGTGGTTTTTGAGGCGGGGTCAGGGGGTATTCAAACCGCACAAAATTATTTTGAGGTAACCTACGCATATGGCACATCGTTTGTCCACTTTTTTGCACAATTTCACTGACACTATTTTATATACTTTGTCATTACAAGTCCACACCCCATTCTTCAATCTACAACCCCCCCCCTAAAATAAAAACACCTTTCACCCCAGATATTTGTAAGCACGCTTTTGATCCTATATTTCAATGATAAATTGAAATATTTTCGTCATGTTTCATTAGTCGACGATTTTTGTTTGATCAGAATCAGCGAAATACCATGCTTCGTGACCTTTGCCCCCTCTTTTTAATAGACGCGGAGCTAGGATCGATGGGGACTTCTACTCAAAAATTCATAACACCATAAAAAAGCTGATTCAAAAACAAAAACCGTGTATATAATTTTTGTATTTTATAACCTTTCATTTGATACTTCCTTTATAAATATCAAAAAATAATTGCCCAAGTTATGGCCATTTACGAGTATTATATGTATTGGTATATAATTGTGTATCACTAGTTTTTCTTTTAATTTTTTTAAAGCGATAAAAATCAAATTTTGATTTTTTTATTCAAACGCCCCCACTTTGTTCCCGTTAGATTAACAAATAGAAAATTATATACATACTTACTAGTAGGTAGCAGGTCACCAAAGGCGCCCATCGCCAAAGGCGCTATGTTATTTAATGTGAGTCAGGGCTGAGCGTAAATACCTATATATGTATATAAATTAGTTGACTACCTCACGCTTCACTTAAAGAAAGAAGTTATTTTAAAAATGTGGCAACCCTTAAAATTTTACTCAATTTAGACTTATTAAAGTTAGTTTTTTTTTTGTAAGAAGTTAATTTTTTCCTTGTACAAAATTTAATTATTTTATTAGCGTTAATTTTTTTTTTGTAAAAAAGTTAATTTTTTTTGTACAAAAGTTAATTTTTTTCCTTAACAAATTTTAAACAAAAATTTAGGCACATTTAAAGGCTTATTTTAATAGGTATCTTAATTTGAAAATTCTTTCCAGCAGAAATGAAGTTGGGATTTTTTAAAACTCCAATTAGAAAATTGGTAGGCGATTGTCGACCATGACCTTCACGCGCGACCTTCACGCGCCCCGCCGCCGCCGAAACCATTGTCTTCTTGCACACAAGACACCCAAAGCTGTAAAAAAAACCACCCCTTCCTCTTTAACCGCACAAAACCCAACAAACCAAGGAGAATACCCAACATTTTATTTCACACTTTTTAATTCTCTGCACCTTTGCATAGAAAAGTAACCGACAAAAAAATGTAAAAAACATCCCCTTACCTATTTCACTCTAACTGTTATAAATTAGGCTATTCCTTTCCTATTCTTGCAAATAATTCTCCACAAAATTCAAATGTCTCCGTGAGATAGGGTTGTGGAATTTAATGAAATTATTTTGCCCACTGAATGAAGATGTCAGTCCATTCGACATTCACCATGATAGTACTATGGATTTCATATACAAGGAGGGTAGGTTAGTAAAAAGGAAATAGGTTCGAGTAGTGAGGTTTGGGATATTTGGATGGGATATTTAATGTATCTTTAATGGACGTCAAAAGGAAATTGATTGAGCGCCATCTCGTTTATCAAATAGATATTTCACCTGAACAAATAGTAACACTTAAAATAACATTTTAACTCACACTTAAAATTTCATTTAATCACACTTAAAACCACCCTTAAAATCAAACTCTTAATCACACATCATAAAATCAAACTCACAATAACAGTTAAAATAAAACTCTAACTCACACTTAAAATTACATTTAAGGTCATACTTGAAATCACACTTTAAATCATACTAAAATTCTCACTTAAAATCACTCTAAGACTGTCAATTAAAATCAGACTTAAAATAACATTTTTACTTAATTTTAAAACCTCACTTAAAATAACACCTTAAATCACACCTAAAATCACACTTAAAGTCATATTTCAAATACTCAAAAGGACACTTAAAATCACACTTAAATCACATTTAAGTGTGATTTTAAGTCTAACGTAATGTTTGAGCCTAGGTGTTATTTTAAGTGTGATTTCAAGTGAGTTTTTAATTGTGATTTAAAGTGTGAGGTGAAGTGTGATTTTATGTGTGAGTTAACTGTTTTTTTAAGTGTGATTTTAAGTGTAATTTTTAGTGTGATCATATGTGTGAGCTTACGGGACATTTTTACTGTTACAGTAGTAATGTTAAAGTGCGAAATATGGGATACAAAATCCCAATTTTCACAGTGCTTATTTACATGAATAAGTTGCACTTAAGTATCCAGCGTTGGGCACTTAAGTGCCACTAACTAAGACTGCGAAAATTACCAAAAAGTACCAATATGCAAAACTTAAGTGCAACTTATTCCGATAAATGTTCATTGTGAAACTAATTCTAAGTGTTGTTTAAGTGTGACTTTAAGTGTTATTTAAAGTGTGATTTTAAGTGTGATTTTTAGTTTGAGTTTAAGTGTACTTGAAAATGAGAGTTTGGGTGTTATTTAAAGTGCGATGTTAAGTGTGATTTTAATTAAGACTTTAAGAGTGATTTTAAGTGCGAGTTCTAGTGTGATTTTGAGTATGAGGTTAAGTGTGATCTTAAGTGTGATTTTAAATATTGCGATTTATATAACATTCTTTTTGCTTGGATTCATTTGTTCAAGATATCATAGGTATATAGTAAATGCTTTCGAATATTAACATATTTGTATTGTTTACGTTATGTTATCTTAATTGCGTCGGGGTTATTGTATTTCTTAAAGCTTTATATATCACCTTTACCTATGGCAATTTATTAATAAAGTTAACCAAACAAAATAATATTCATTCCAATTAATATTCAAATTTTCAAACAAAGCAAAATTCCCGTCAAAAATCCAATCTAAGCAGACAACAAACAACAAATCACAACATCAAAACAATCGCCTTATCACTTGGAACAACAAAAACTGGTGCGGCACCCCTCGGGCATTTCCAGCTTATCGAATTTCATGCCTTATGAAAAAGTATTCACATATTTTCTTGCCTGTTTTGGATCTGGGCTGGCGTGCTGGGGATCCTTTAGATTCTGACTGAATAAAGCTAGCTCTTAGGTTGGCAATTGTAATTATGGCGCGGCACACAAATAACGTTTCAGCATACAAAACCTCACATCACATGTGTCTTTGACTGAGCCAATGCCAATATCCATGTTGTTGGCTGTTATGGGTGCTCGTTTGTTGCTTAAATAACATAATCCAACTCAACGATGGCATCATCATGGTTGTCGCAGCAGCAGTCGCAACGCTCGCTATAAAAACAAAATCACCATCAAAGGCCCACCAATATTCCAACCACATCCTTTAAAAGTCAATTTACATGTTAACGAGGAATTTAGTTCTCGCGCTTTGGCATAATTTCGCACCCATCGGGCACAAATAACGCGCCCGGGCCGGTTGCCGTTCCCGTTCCCACCACCACCACCGTCACACTTTAGTCGTCCTCTCTCTCTATATCTCTCGTCACTTTATTCGCCCACTTAAATCTCGCGAAAAAGCCATTCAAAGTCGATTTTATGAATTATCCTTAATTGTATCTGAGCAATTAAATTGTGTTCTAAAAAAGGTTAGAGGGAAAAGTAGACTATGACAGCGATTAGAACGGAGATAAGGCTGCGTTCCGGCGGTGGCATCGTCGCCAAAACATGAGTCACAAAATGCACGAGTTGGAAAACCAAATTGTTTATAATTATTGCATCGCCTCATTTGGATGTACAAAGCATACGAGTTGGGTATCTCTATAAAAACACACATACACTCTGTCCCACTTGCTTAGGGATAGGGTTTTTTTATGTTATGTTAGTAAAAATATAAAATGTTCATTTCCTCGAGAAACTGTCGATTAGAAAAACAAAAATACAAATTAACCTTGTTTGAGGTTATGAAATATTTTCATATAAATAGTGAGAGAGCCTGAAAGTACTAGTTTTCCTGTAACCTTGAAACAATATTTAAAACTTCATAAAAAAAAACCTATGGCTGACCAATTTCTGAAACATATTGATTTTTAATGAGGATTTAATAACCTTTCAAATGGTATCTTTTTTGGAAAATTCGGTAAATGAGATGCTAAAAGTCTTATTCGGCCTTGAAAAACAAAAAAACTTCAAAAATTCATATAAAATAACCTATGGCTGACCAATTACTGAAACTAGGACTTTTTATCACAAATCGGAGGCCTTTTGAATGATACACTTTTTTTTGCGAACATCCCATAAATCAAGTTCCAAAAATAGTTGGTGACCTTGAAAAACTTTAACCATTGATTAAAAATTTCCTATGCCTGACCAATTTCTGAAACTTGTTGAGCTTTTTTGACCAATTACTGACCTTTTAGATGGCATACTTTCATATATATGAGGTGCTAAAGGTAAGGAGCCATTAAAATAGGCTTTAGCTTTTATTAAAACCAGACAATTGCGGTATACTCGGGCGTATACGCTTTTTTCTTATTTTATCTACTTTTTTAAAATACATTGAAATAAAATTCACACCACTCTTAAATTACTCAGCATTTTTAGCATTAACTTTTATTATCTTATAAATTAATAATATAGAAGATATTTACTTACTATGTAGTAGCTCGGAGCGTAATGGTAAGTGCGTTAGACGATCACGCTGACGGTCTGGGTTCGCTTCCCAGCCTCGTCCAACTAAAAAAGTTTCTTTCAGGGCTACTGCCTCTTGCGAGGAATTGAAAAGTCCTCCAAGAGTATCAATTGTCATGAATAAGTGCTTATCGAATAAGAAGCCAGAAAATCCGGGGAAGCACGTCAAAAATACCATCTTGGACAAAATACAGCATGACCAACTTAGCTGGTACTGTCATGTGCAAAGAAGATGACATGGAACAATCCAAAACCGGGAGGCATGTCGACGTTTTCTGAGGTCAATTCGGTGAACTCCACAAGTGGAACCTTAGTTGTGTTCCCCCTCGAGATCATGACAATCGCCGGTTAAATGAATAAGAAGAAGAAGTGCTTCTCGTCTAGCCGTTCGGATTCGGCATAAAATTGTAGGTCCTTCCATTCCTGTCGACACGCGCACACAGGAATGGTTGCGAGTTGTGAGTCACTAGGCCCTGGTTCTTCACGAGCCGTTGCGCCACCAGATTTATATTTATTTTTTAGATATTTACTTGCTCTATCTCTATAGCAGGGAAAGTTTTGGTTTCGATTTAAAAAAATCAAGATTTAAATCAAAACTAACAATACGACGATGGAGGAGTTCAAAAAAGTGATTATCGTCAAGACGTCCGTCGGTTTGTTTGTCTGCTTGTTTGTGCGACCTGTTATACATCAAGCGAGAGCCAAAGAGAATAGTCAGATTTGCTTCAAATTTGGTATGGAGCTTTCTTATGTGATTTCCTGAAGGAAAAATTCGAAAAATTCGCTCATCTAGAACGGATAGCAGCCATACAACAATTTTGGTTATATCAAGTTTTGCCGAAAACTACTCTAACGATTTTCATTAAACTGTATGCATGTAATCTCTAGACCAGTTCTAATAATGCTGCATACAAAATTCGAATAATGGAAATAAAGTTATGTTTTTTTTTTATTTTGAAAAAATTGGCTTTATACATATTTAGGTATATTCCCTCACATCTCACATCACATATTCTGATATCATTAAAAAAATTAATTAAATTATTACCTTAAATTACTAAAAATTTATTATTTTAATGGCTTTGAATGTGAGCTCAAAATCAAGTATGCCATATCTTATTTGTTTGATTAATATGAATTTATGAAAAAAAAAAAAATTAAAAATCGTTGGAGAGGATTTCTAAAAATTAATCCCATTTTCAAAAATAAAATCTGATATGCCAACATTTAGTATTTAAAAAAATACAATTTTATACAAAATAAAAAAATATTCAGTATGATAATGAATTTTCAAAAAAACAAATTTCAATATTTTTTTTTAAATCTAAAAATTATTTTTTTTTTGAAAATTTGTATATGCAAAACTATTTGAATTGTGCAGGAACTCTTGTATAAAATTTTTGGTTGAAATCGGTGCCGCCGTCAACGAGACCGTACCGTTAATAACCGTTATTGGTAAAATTTATTTTCATCAAAACATTGACCATCACTTTAGTAGTAAACGCACATATTTTTATCAAAATTCATGGAGCCGTTTTTGAGAAAAATGAGTTTTTTCTTAACAGTTTTTCAACACTTGTATGTGAGAAACCGATATTTTTGAATTTAAAAAACATAATTTTTTGAGTATTCTACAAAATAAGAAAAACTATTTTACACCTACTTTTGAAACAATTCCAAGTCGTTTTCAAAATATTCAGTTTTCAATAATTTTTTTTTAATTTTGGTTTACAATAATGTTTATACTTTTTAGTAGTTTTACCATACAAAAAAATGAAGAATTTCAACTTAACTGTTTTCGAGGAAATCAAAAACCAACAAAATGGTTGTACTGGTGTTACCGAAAATATCAAATTTTTGAAAATAAAAAAATTATCAAAAAATAATTTTTTCTTATAAAATGTTTTTGATTTTTTTTCAACAAAATCCTTTGACCCATTTTTGAGATAAACGTCATCCTTTTTGACGAAAAAACATTATATGGCAGTAACCGTTATTTTTGGTCATGAAAAAAAATTAAAAAAACATGTGGGCGCATATTAGTAAAAAAAACACACTATGTACCATGTTTGAAGAAAATCCCTTTAGGCGTTTAGGCTGTAGGGACGAGGACAGACAGTTCTCTATAATCGTAATGTTAAGGAAAATTAATATCTCGAGTTCGATTTTTTTACGAATCCATAACTTACCATATATCGCAAGTAATAATTTTTTTTTATTTTTAACTTTTTTCCATTTTTTCTTATGATCCTGAACTTTGCAGACAATGCGTCCGCTGAAGTTTGAACACCCACCAAAGACGTAATACTTGTTCGATTTAAAAAAAACTAAATGGCAATCGCTTCGTCTCGGGCTCTCGGCAAAATCTAGTGCCGTTATTTTTAGTTAATGTAATTTTAGCCGCATTTTCATAATTTTTTTTTTATTTGTCTTAAAACAAAAGTTACCTTGAGCATAAGTCACAGTTGTAAATTAAATAATCATCTTCTATTTGCTCTTTAGTTGTTTTAAGGTGAGTCAGGCTATTGAGAGGAGTCAATTTTTTGTAACAAGACAAGCAGGGTTTAGGGTTAGTTCAATAATATGAAAGCGTTTCATTATTGTTAGCATCGCCCAGTGGCCGAATATTCGGCCAGCGAAACGAACACCAATTTCATGGATACGTAATGGATTCTATTTTTATTATTTTATTCCATGACATTTTAGAAAAGCAAAAAATAATTTCAAAAAAAAAAAATAAAACAAATTCAGGGACACGTTAAAATTTGTCTTGAACCTTAAAACAAAAAAAAAATAATGCCCAGCTAGTTATTTTTTTGTAAACAGTAAACCTAAATTCATCTGTGGCATACATTACACTACTTATTTTCTTAATTAAACCAAATTTTGTTCTGCTAAAATTATGAAAATATGAATTTCTAAATTGAAAATCGACATAACGTACACTCTGGCGTATACGTACTTTTTTAATTTATAAATTTAATAAGTCACAACTGTTTAGCTTTAAAATAAAAATAAATTGAAAATATGTTCATTCTTAGTTAGTTCAAAAGGAACGGATACAATTTTTGTTGTCTGCACGTTTGCAGGACAAAATCTTTCCGACGGTTCCGAATAATGTTAAAGAAAAATAATGCAAATGCGAATAGTGAGCCTAAAACTTATTTTATTCAAAATTAAAAAAATTCTTTCGCACAGCGAATTTGGACATGCGGTTAACTGATAATGAATGTACATACAAATATGTAGTGTACCTATATATGATATGAAGGCCGTTCTTATTGGAGCTGGGCCAGATTTGCCTATTGTCCTTTGCCAAACAAAATTGGTACTCGAAACAAACAGACCGCAGACACTTATAAAATCAACTCGAACTAATAGTACTTAAACCAAGTTAACTTCCACTGATTCGAGTGTTTACAGAACTCTTAAGTCATATTACCTAAATCTACGCCATCTGATGCATGATTAAAACCAGTAGGCCGATGTGAGTATGAAGACAAAATTCCTTTATGTTTTAATGAAAATGAATCGGAGTGTCTGTATGAGCTTATAATATGAGGGTTTTCTTTGGGATAGCAGATACACCAACCATGGCTCTGGATTTGATATCATTTTTTTGTTGTTGTTGTTGTATTTTATGTTTGTTGCCATTGCCATCATCATGAGCCAGGAATTTTAATTACCCAGCATGATGGCAAATTCGTTTGGAAGCGCCTTTTGGCGCTTTTCTGTGATTGTATCTCGACACGAGAGATGATGTTTGCCAGAGATACTCGTCGTACTCTATATAACCGAAGACCAAAATTCAAAACCAAACCGAACCCAACTAAACGTCCTCGTCGTCGTCGGTCGTCATAGTCGGCTGTCCATTAAATCTTGTTTTGCTGGGATATATACTTGTAGTAGCTTCTGTGTGTTGTTTTGCAAACGCAAACGGTTTTATCATTTAAATGTAAAACAGGATGCCAGTAGTATTATAATGACCTTGGGCTGAATCGGGAAGAAACATTAGAGAACGCGGCCTTGGGGTTTCTTGTGTTGGCTGGCTCTCTAGAGCTGATGCTGCTCCCTCTGTCGTGTATATCCGGTCTGGTCTCCAATGATGATAATAATGGTGTGCTTGCTTGGGTTCGGCATATACCAGGCTCTGAGTCTTATTTTGCAATTTCGAATTTTGTGTCCCGAGGCTGTCTTAAAGGAGTTCTATCTCTTTCTCGCTCTTTCTCTCTTCGTGACTGCTTGCGCATAGATGTTATCCTTAGGTTGAATTTGTATATTGAGTTAGAAAGAGAATGATAGAAAGAGAGAACATTTAGTAGGAGCAGATTACCGCCAGGCACATCAATGAAATTTGCCCTTAGAGATTTTCGTTTGATGCACAGAATTCCGTTAATTTTGAAGATGATGATGAAAATTATATATACAAATTTGGGTCTGATACTCGTAGATGTGTTGGTGGTGAATGCGAGGAGTTTAGTTTTGGAGTGTTAAGATGGGAAACTTGAACATGGTAAGGTTATCAATGGATACTTATTTGATTATTTGGGTACCATTTCATCTATTTATGTTCTGTTGAGTAGGTAACTGTACATTATTGGAAAATTATATATAGGTTTAGCAAATTCGCTCAACATATTTTCTTAAGAAAAATGTCGTTTAAAAATATGTGGGTGATTCTGCAAATGATGGAATTTTCTATGAACACGCTGATATTTTGAGAACGGTTCAACCAGTCAATCAAGTCGATACCCATATTGACAACAAAAAATTATCAAGAGATGATACATTTTCACTGCTCAAAAAATTCTTCAAAGTGCCTTATTCTCAGTCCCCTGACGTGGCCCCCGCTTGTCTTTATTATGACGTAAACAAATCTTTCATAACTTAACATATTTTATTACAAAACAATATCATTAAACTTTGTCCCCCGTGTTTCTAATCAGTCCCCTGGCAGTTTGAAACAGTCAAAAAAAATTCGATAACTAAGACACCAAACGAAGTTTCAGATATGGTATATTGAAGCTTCGCTAGCACGTCATAATAGTGAAAGTTCATTGCGTTCGTTATGTATGTCAGTTGTGAAGAAGACATTTGTGATAGAAAACGTTGAATGTCCACTCAGTTTCTCAATCCACTGGCAAGGATTTACGAACATATTTTGTATGAAAGCATGCACATTTCTTAACTCTATCGTACAGGCCTAGTCAAACCACAGTATAAACAATTTTTTTTTTCTTATGTCAAATATGTTTTTGGTGCATAAACTATGAAAACAGACCCCCTGGCCTCAGTCGCCTGGCAATTTTTTTTAATAAAATGTGCCTCATTAAGGTAAATTTTTTTTAAATTCAATACTTTTTTATTTAAACTTTCTAAAAATAAATTATTTAACACAAAAATAATTTATTTGCCACGGTTTTTAGTTACTTTTTATTAGAAACAACAGAGATAAAACTGAAATCTAAAATATAATGCTAGGTACCTACATAACAATTACTGTAGATACTTTTATGTATTTTTTCTTAAGAATTTACTATGTATTTTGTGAGAAAACATAATGATTTATAAGATATTTTGTGTTTTATATTAGACCACTTAATTTTCAAAAAATGCCTAGAAACCTGATAATTTTAAATTTTTTGACTGGCCGTTTTGTGGTACGTGAAAGGACGTTCTAATGTCTCATTAAAGTTATTTTTTACCACTTTTTGCTTCAAAAAGTGTCGTGCCGAAATTATCATAATTATATTCCATAGTTTGTAGAATCACCCATGTAGGTACATGAACATGGAGGTTTATGTAATACAAAAAAATGCCTACATTTTCAAATCAAAATTGAACTTCAACCTATGTATCTACTTATTTCTACAATTTATCCATACAGCGTATCCCCGTCAATTCTATGGTTTTTGGGCATCTTTTAAAGAATTGAACGTGTTTGAGGTTCTATTTTCCCCGTAAAAGCGACAATATATTAGTTTTCTTGATATTACAAAAATTAAAAACGATAAAAATGTTTATTCTCTTTCGGAAGCCTTCAGATAAGCCTCAATTATACATACATATCTGACTGATTGTTTACTTCATAAAGGGGCTTATTGCGAGAGTCTATTCTAAGTAGACTAAAAGTCAAATAGACTTAAATTCTAACATCGGTATTTCTAATTACAACTAGAATCAATTTGTTTCCATTTCATAGAATTTTTTTTTCGATCAGGAATTTCTGATCGACTTTTGTGTAAATGTCACTTTAAACAGAAACAAAATTATTAAAACAAGTATCACCAGTGGCCGAATTTCGGCCAGCTAAAATTTTAGAAAAACACACATTAGACTGCTTTTTTTTTAAGTTAACCCAAATTTTGTTCTGCTTAAATAATGATTAATGGAACTCGAGATTACGTTCACTGTGGCGTGTACGTACTTTTTTCAATTTCAAAATTAAAAAGTGACTAACTGCACAGCTTTGAACGAAAAATGGGTAGGTTCAGAGAACTTAGGGGACTTGCAAGTAAGGCAAAATTATAGACTCTGATTGGCCAGCTGTCGAAAGCTCCCTTCATTTGATACAATTTTTCGACAGCTGACCAATCACAGTCTAGAAATTTGTCTTACTTGCAAGTCCCCTAAGTTCTCTGAACCTACCCAATATGAAAATATATTCCCACTAGTGAGTTCAAAAGAGACGGATATATTTCAACTAACCTCAAGCAAATATTATCCTTACTTTTAGTTAAAAACAAACTTTGTCCTAAATAAGATTTTGTTGGCGAGTACAAAAAATTCAAACAGCCATTGCTCTCTTTATTGCTTAAAAGAATTCGCGTGAGCGGGACAGAGGACACAAAAAGGGAGTTTGAACCCTGGGAACTCGTAAAAGCGGGCCAACCAACGAACTGATATCCAAAACAAATGTTGTAAGACGTTGAATGAATTTTGAAATCAAAAGATTTCAGTGAAAAACTCTAACGGAACATTGGGTTAAAGAATAGTGACTGACACACTCTTTGGAACAAAAATGTAAACGAAATAAGAAACGACTAATTCGGCGCAGGGTCAAAACTCCACAGGCCATAAGTCCATAATGGTCTTTTGTCCCATTTCTGTGGGTCAAAAGTCCATAAATCAATTGTGAACTTTTGACCAACTCCAATGGGCCAAAAGTCCATACAAAAATCTTGTGGACTTCTGGCCTATTAATTGTGGATTTCTGGCCCACTTCAGTGGATCACTTTATATATAGTTTTCTTTAACAAGATACTGCTTTGGGTGGTTTAAGGATTTTAACTCCCTCTTCGGGTTCTCTTTCCCGCTCACGCGACTCCATCGCTCCGCTTAAGGTATGCTAAGTCGTCTGGCAGGCGCCTATGTTGTCAGTCGATCTGTTATTTTAGTTTTTTTTTGTACTAAACATCACTTTGGGTGGCCCACTTCGCGGGTTTAAGGAGTTTAACTGCCGTTTCAGGTCCTCTGTCCACCTCACGCGACTCCGTCGCTCCGCTTAGGGTATGCTCAGTCGCCAGGCAGGCGCCTATGTTGTCAGTTGGTGTGCTTTAAGTTTACACGGAAAGATTTCTTATATCAGATCAAGAAAAATAAGCTACAAATCACGAAAAATTAATTCAGTTTTGGACCTTGGATTGGAAATTACTAAATTAAGACTTTTTGTTTGCAATATTAAAAAATGAGCGAAATGAAGATATTGACACTCAAAAATTATATTTCAACACTTTTGAGTATCAATAATTTGACCGAGGAAAAAAAATATTGCCATTAGCGAATCGCAATTTGATATAAATTTGTATCAATTTGGATATAGTGATTGATGGCTAAGCTGGAGTCGCGGGTTCGATCCATGCTCTAGGTAGCATTTTTTTTAAATTTATTTTTATTACTGGCATACAAATTGAATTATTATAATTATTATTTCGTAGTCAAAATGAAAATTTTCAAATCTACGAATTGTGGTCGAAATGTTGATTTGCGTGTATTTTTATTTTGTTATTTTTGTCCACAACAGGGGTGTGTGTTTGCAGCCGCTTGCTTTTTATTCTGAAATGTATATACAATTTTAGATATTTGAAAAAGATTTTTATTTTAATTACTTGATTTCTCTGGGATTCGATCCTGGTACCTTCCGCATATCAATCCAATACGCTACCACCTAGGCCATCGCACGATATAAAGGGACTATGTTGAAGCTAGCTTAATCACTTTAAAAACTTATTTACTTGTTCGTTGGTTCAAATCACCATATAAATATTTAAATTATTCCCCTCGAAGTGTTAGATTACGCATACAAAAATTGTAATTAACTGTATAGTTTTGCAGATAACTATTTTCGTAAATTGCGATAGTTTGGGGTCAATATTTATATCATAGCTACTTACATTTTGTTGGTTTGAGCATTGAGAAAATGAAAATCACCATTTAAATTGCGCAAAACAAGATCAATAAGTTGTAAATTTAAATTATTCCCCTGAAGTAGTAGATTGCGATTCAAAAACATGTAATTTACTTTCAAGTAAACAAGCTCGAATTATAACTTTTGATAATAAATATCGAATTAAAACATTTTATTTTTTACGATGATTTGAGTAGTAAATTACAAAGTTTTCAGTTATTTTTTAATAAAAGCGCCTTGATTTACAAAAAAAAAGAGTTCAATTAAAAAGCTCAGGTGACCTCAACTCAGACATAAAATTATTTCTGGAGTTGAGGTCACTTGAACTTTTTAATTGAATTATATTCATTCATTCCGCTTAAAACATAATATAACAACATATATATTTTATTTTACTTTTTCACAGTTTTCTTAATTTTACTCTTTCAATGAATTCCTTAAACAATATTTAATTTTGAATTAAAATACTTGAATTAAATATTTTCATTACCTACATATATGTACCTACTTTTATTATGTCTAAAAAGAAAACAAAAAACATATTACCCTATAAATAGGAAAGCGCTACTAAATTATACTCAACTCAAAGTGCAACTACAATTTTATTAATATAACTCAGAGTGTTACTACAAAGCTTCAATGTAAAACACTCAAACATAAATAAAAGCTCTTTGTAAAACAGTATAAAAGGATGCGATAAAATAAAATTTATTCATTCTGTTCTGGTGTCTTCAAGTGCGAAGTTGTTAAGCGTCCACAAGAAAGTACCTACAGCAGGATCAGCTATAGAGGTGGTTCATGCCGATCACTCTGTGCGAAGGTGCAAGACCGTCCACGGGGAATTGGTATGAACAGCCGAAGTAGTTGTTCTCTCTTTCTTCTCTTTTTATATTGGCTATGGAGGTGATTCATGTCGATCGCTCTGTGCGAAGGTGTTAGACCGTCCACGGGGAATCGGCATGCAAAAGCCGAAGTAGTTGATATCTATTTTTCTTTTTACTCTCACCAACGTTTATGGTGGTTTCGCTGTGCGAAGGTCCCACGACCGTCCAAGGAAAGCCATTATAAACAGTTGTTAAATAAAATCCTTTGATATTGTTTTTTTATTACATAAACAGAGTTGCCATAACTTATTTTTTATAAAAGATTAATTTTAATTTTAAAATGTCAAATAAATGACCAGAGTTGCCATAAAATTTTTTTTACTATTTTGTTAGTTTTGTTATATTTTTTCAATAATGTTTGTCACAGGTGTTTGCTTAAAAAAATATAAATAAATCTTTTATTTTTATATGCAAGGAATCATTTATTCAATGGCCTATTCAACGTGCACTGCGGTTGAGACAGCATGCGCGGGGTAGAGAATTCAATAAAGCAGCGTTTAACATTCGCATTCTTTTAAAGGGATGACCAACCCACTAATACACAAACCCGACTTTAATTTAATAGAGAGTTACAATAAGTAATTTCAATATTTTAATATTAAAATTTCTTCATATTCTTATTAAAAAAAAGAGTTTCGTAAATTACAACCTAAAATTTTGCAATTGCTGATTTTTCAATTCTTTCCGTGTACGAGTAGGGAAAAGTATACAAATTTATTCATAACAAAATAAATAAATAATTCTTAATTGTTCTGCTTTTTTCAATATTATAATATGAAATAATTGTGGACTTATGACCCACTTTCTTTCTAAAATTAGGGAATATTGACCCTTCTTTTTGTGGACTTGAGTGGGTCAAATCTGCACAATACAATTGTGGACATCCGACCCACCTAAGTGGGACAAAAGACCATTATGGTTTTTTGGCCCGTGGACTTTTGACCCAGCGCCGATAAATTCACTCTTATAATATAGGTATAGAATTCGGTATACAAAAATTGTTGCATTTCTTTTTGCAAACCACCCAAAGTCAGATTACCTACGTTATTTTATCAAATAACCTTATAGTCTAAGAGGTGGCATCGTGAAAGGAAACCAAAAGATTTTAATAGTAAAGGTAGTCCTGGTGAAGGTGATAATGAATACGTTCGTCTGCCAGCATGTAGTGGCCCCGTTACCACATAAAAGTGCATCAAAAGTAAAAATTTTCTGAAAATTGAAATCGGGTGCGAAACCATTTCAAATGTAATACAACTTGACGCCATCAACTCCCTGATTACAAAAATGGTTTCGACAGAAGTATAGGTGGCCCCAAAACCCAGACAGACGTCCCCGGCGTTTTTAGGCTTTTCGGAAACCACCTGAAATGGATCACAACTTTTAGCCATGGACTCCCTGAATGTGAATATGTACGTGACAGACATCTAGTCTAAGTCGCCCCGAAACCCCCGACAGAAGTCCCTGAAAATTCGTTTTTTTTTTTGCGTTTTTTGCCAAAAGGAAACCACTTGAAATGTATCACAAACGAAAGATCTTGACCCCCTGAGTGCGAATTTGTACATGACAGACGTCTAAGTGGCTCCAAAACCCCCGACAGACGCGATTAAAGTCGCGGATTTTTTATTGAAATTTTTAGATAATTGATGTATCGCAATCGGAAGGTCTTGACTACAGAGTACTAATGTATTAAAACAATAGTTTTCAGTATCATCCAACAGCTGGAAAGGCGCGAAATAAATCGCGGATTTCTTATTTTATGTTTTTAGTAATAGGATTTTGAGGGAAACCACTTGAATTGTATCCCAATCAAAAGGTCTTGAGCCCAAAAAAATTAAAATGTAATTGACAGACGTTTGAGTGGCCCCAAACAACTGACAGCCGCGATATAATTCGCGGATGTTATTATTTTTTTTTGTAATTGTATATTAGTGGTAGCTTCTTCAAATGTTTACCAATTAAAAGGTACTGACTCAAGAAAGTGATTTTATAAGTTACAGGCGTTTGAGTTACGCCAAACTGCTGAAAAGCGCGATAAAAGTTGCGGATGTAATTACTAATTTATCAAAAAGATTAAAGATACAAATATCTTGAAATGCATCTCAATTTAAAGGGCTTGACTCCCTGAGTCGGAAAATTTAACTGAGAGATGTTTTGAGTTACGCCAAACCATTGAAACAAAAATATATTTCACTCTCACTGAATTTTATTAAAATAGAAAAATTCACGTTTGTGGAATTGGGCTACTGGTTTAGATATGATCCGTCACGCTGTCTAGAATGTGCCTACAATAGTCCATTATAAAACTCATTGAACTACATTTCTTTTCACAAAACAAAAATATTTATTTTATTTTATTTTTTTTTTTTGTTTTTAATCTTAGTCTGCTATATGTCAACATTAATGTTTTTCTAATGAAAGTTGTTTTTGAGCAAAACTATCCAGAAATGTTAGTTTCTTCACATTACGGTAAGTCATAAAGTCCAATTTTCCACCGAAAAAATCTATACTTAGAATGCTCATCATCTCCCAAAATTTTAAAACTTCTACACCAGCTCCCTAAAATGATAAAAATCAATTACCTATCTCAAAAAATGCAAGTGACCATATTACTTGCCTTAGCGGGTACAAGTACAACATACACACATAATTTTTGGTTTCTGCACATCTGTGGGGCAAAACCTTTCCAACGTTATATTATTCATGTAGTTCTGTTGAGTATTTACAGAGAAAAGTGTACCGTTAGGTTTTGCTCAGGTTTTACTAAGCGTATTAATATATAGATACAAAATGAGATATTATACCTTTTTGTTGAGCCAGAAATACCTTTTTTTATTGTGTTTTTAAATAAAGTTATTTTGTCAACAGTTTTTTGATAAATTAATTGTTAAAGTCAAAATTTTGAAAACAAAAAAGTAAACAAAATTTAAACTTATTTTTTTAAAAATCTTACCTTAAGTACTATTCTTGTTTTCAAAATATAATGCTCTTATCAATGCCTAGTCAAACACTGAAATTCGGATGGATCTAGGACTTTTACTTTTCAAGATATTAAAAAGTAAAGAAACCAACTTCTTATTAAAAATAAGAAAAAAAAAAGAGGTTGATAAAAATCAACAGCTTGCTGAAATGATCAATTAGCCGGGTTAGTTTTATGAGAAAGCTGGTTAATATCTTGAAAAGTTAAAGTCCTACACCCATCTGGTTCTTAGTGTTTGACTAGGAATTTATTAGACCATTAAATTTTAAAAACAAAAATAGTACTGAATAAGGTAAAATTAAAAAAAAGGGGTTGGAACATTTCAATTTTTTTTTTCAAAATTTTGAGTTTGAAAATTAATTCTTCAAAAACTATTGACAAAAATAACTTTATTTAAAAAGAAAGTAAGAGAAGGTATTTGTGGCTTTTTAAAAAAGTATAACATGTTATTGTAAGTGTTACCGTTGTTTTTTAATAAATGTTTTCTCCTTTAAGTCAAAATTGCCCGTCCCGCCTAAATGGGGGGAAAAAGACCCGCCCCTCCCATATCGGTTTTTTTCTTGTCTCGACTCAATCTTGAGTAACCTTAGGTGAATCACCATGTATATCCATTTTTTTTTTAAATTAAGGCTCAACTTGACAAATTGTCGACTGCGTTAAAAAAAAAAAAAAATTCGGTCAAAATATCGACTTCCCGAATTTCATAATCTTGAGAGATTATAATAGTTGACATTTTGGTCAGATTATGGTTTATGTAATTATGTTTACAAGCATGAGCTTTATTAAAATGTCGACTATTAAATTGTCGACCATTTAATTGCCGACTATCAAAATATCGACTGTAAGATTCTTAACTGTTGAATTCTTGATTATTAAAATCTCGACATTTTAAATAATTTATCCATTTTTTTTTCGGTATTTTAATCAGTGGGTTTTTAACCAGTCAACATTAGAGTCGATATTTTAAATGTCAACATATGTACCGTACCCAATCCATGCGGAAATAACTCAAAAAATAAGACTGTGTTCTCTAAAAACGTCAAAATCTTATATCCGTTATGCGAACTTTTGCCAAAAATGTAAATACCAGGTATGTCCCTACCCTAGACGTTGCAATTTCAATGGAAAAAGTACTCAGAAATAATAATTATTAAGAAATGTAATCTAAATTATGAAATAACTTAACCAAATTCTACATCTTAATTTGAGACCTTTAAAATAATTGATAATGGTCTACACATCTATAGATGTATTCTTATAATCGTAGGAATATGGTACCAAACTCTCGAAACTCTTTTAGGCAACCAACAAAATCTCTTATTTAAATGGCTTATGATGATGATACTTGAAAAAGGAATCCTTGACTGAACCATCCAGCTCTGCTCATTTCCCTTGAAACTTTAGATTTCCATTTATACCATCGCATAGCTAGGAGGCGAATTCAAGAACCCCGATCCGAGGTTCGCACAGTTCACAAGGATAGCCCTTTGGCTTAAGGAAAGAAAGACTCAGGCTAGGTTCAACCTCTTTCACATCCAACAAAACACACACACACACAGATCCACAGTTAGGTAGGTATGTATTTCAGATAGATTCTTACTGAGAATAAAAAGATGAATTTCCTTGTGGCAATTCTGATTGTGCTGTGTAAGAGTATGATTGCCACTTGAACAAAATTACCTTTTTATAATTAAAAAAATTTAAAAACACAAAAAATACGAATTTTAAAATTAACGTGTTTTATCAGATAAACCATAGATTATTGTGCTGTTTTTGTTATTTGGTTTAGCAAAATCAGTTAAGTCGTTATGAAAAGTTGGTATGTTATGGAAATAAATTTTTTATGACAAAATACTTTAAATTTAAAGCAGACCGTTTCTTTGTAAGGATTACCATACATCATTTCATCAAAATCCTTGATGTGGTTTTTGAGAAAGTACCGTTATTTTAAGATATAAATTAAAAGATTAATTTTCACTACTACTATCAGAAAAAGAAGTTTAAACCAGAAATTTACCAAAACGGTAACCATGTACAACAGCCTGATGGAACAGTCAGGACTAGCCCCGGCATCGCCTGCGGAGAGTTTTCAGTTCTCCTCATCATCGTCAGAGAGCATTACAATAGGAGTATGAAATGTCCTAGGGCCAAGAAAGCGGAATGATGAAGGAAAATTACAGAAATAAATTCATTCTCCAAAACCATCCCGCGGGCATTGACAAAATGTGAAACGAGGTGGTAGGTAGAGAAGTATATATAGGGCTTGATGGGTGGGCAGCCAGATTGGTTTGCGATGCGACGCAACGCAATGAAGTACGATACGAATGGCTGGTATTTTTCTAAGGCAGGATCGCAAGCAAAAGATTCGCTATGTTGCTGCTCCTGGGGACTTGTTGTTTCCATCCATAAAATAAGGAATAAGGAGGCTAAGAATTCCAAAAGTTCCTACCTATGCATCAACTCAACTCAACTCAACTCATATAAGGCGCAGTATTTTTATGCTCAAAAATACGTGCAATATGAGCCGACATTATTCGATTCGTAAATACCCACAGACACGCAAACTTTTCGTATCCCAGAATCCCAGTAATATAGGTCGCCGCCGGCAACAAGATTGTGTTATATATTAATACATAAATACATACATATATGTATAGCTATACGAAGGTATATGAGCGACGGCGATGGCGGCGCCTCTACCGGAGTGATGTAAAGTAATCAGAATTTAGTTGCCCAGGGGTCATGGTCTGGTTGCCTAACGGCATATCATTTTATATATCCTCTCCAACCCCATATACTACCCATTCTCCTCTCTTTTCTGATCGACTCTTTATCTCACCATATAAGTATAATACCTAAACTGGTATAGTTAGTTTAAATTCATCATCATTTTTTTTCGACCGCAGGGCATTTTTACGAGAAGGTAAAATGAACGAAATGAGAATGATTGTGTTTACCTTCTGGATTGGAGTATTTCTTCTCGTGGGTGGTATAACCATAACTACAGTACAGAGCGAATTAATAGAACAAGGCTTTTAGAAAAGAAAATTTAAACTTAACGTTTAATGAGGACAGGTTTAATGAGTTTCTGGGATTTAAGGAGTGAAAACAGGGTTGAAATTTCTTATTCTTCTCTCAAATGGAAAAAAGTTAAAAATAAAAAAATGACTTTTGTAAAAAAAAATTATTCATAAAAATTTTAAATGCAATTTTTTTTAACTAGCTTTAAAGTACCGAATCGCAAAGTATTGATCAAATCAACCAAGCCAATGACGTGATATAATCCGCATATATACCTCAACAACAATAACATAAATAAGATTTAAGTTTTTATGTACATTTATGTAATAATTTAAGATTGTTGCGTTAGCATTTAACGTATTTAAATAAATAAACAACAAATCATCTAAGTCTCTTGTATATAATTCAAAAAACGGCTTTAAAAATGATAGGTGATAGAACAATAACGGCAACAACTACATCCCTTGAACACCTGTCTGTCATTGTTCCGTCGCTTTTAGGAATGCTCATTAGTATACCCTTGAGCCCAACTTCGGACGTACTGTAAGTATAGAGATTCTTTTTTTATTCGTACAACAAGAATGTAAAACACTTTGCCTGGCCTCATTCTGGACTGAGCATTTTTATATTCAGAACTTCAAAACTAATGTGCATTGGTATTTCCTTTCATATTCTTTCTTGTTTTCCTAACGATCGCACTGTGCTTGTTCATTTTAAGGGTAGTCAAAACCCCCTTTGTCCAAACTCTATTTAAAAAAAAAATAATTATAACAAAATTTTTCAAAAAAAAAAACATTAGCTTTATTTATTATATTTATATAAATATGTATTTGTATAGGGGGACCACAACTCTCCCACTCAACTTCACCTTCTTCTTCACCTACGGTTCCACTTGTGGGGTTCACCGGGTTGACCTTAGAAAACTCCGACAGGCCCCCCGGTTTTGATTGTTCGATGTCTAAGGCCAACTTGATGCAGGTGTCGTTGCATTTGTTTCATCCAGGAGTTTTTGCGCCTTTCTTCCGCGATAGTGTTGGAACGTCTTATGCTTTTGGCGTTTGGAATGTGTTCTCATGGCATCTTCTTTGAACATGACAGTACCAGTTAAGTTGGTCATGCTGTATTTTGTCCAAGATGGTATTTTTGATGTGTAGGCTTCCTCGGATTCTCATGCTTCTTATTCGATCACGTTTTGTCACTCCTGCTGTCATGCGAAGCATCATTATTTCAGCTGCCGTCACATTACTTTCATACTTCTTGTAAATATATTATTTTAATAGTTCTAGAAATTACAAGCAGGAAGTTTATCCAAAATCATTCCAGCTTTTTTCGAGAAAATTTGATAAGATCGAAATCATTTTTTATGACAGCTACCCGTTCTAGATGAGCTAAAACAAAAATTCGAATTTGACCTCTAGGAACATCACATAAAAATGCTTCACACCAAACTTTAAGCAAATCCGACAAAGCGTTTAAGCTCTAGCACAGACGAACAAGCGCACAGACAAACATTCCAACGGACGGACGCACAGTTGTCCGTTTGTTGAATTATGTGAAAACAAATTTCCCACGCCAATTCTTGACAGAAATTAATGAAATTTGGTACACTTAGACCGTGTGTCAATTGCGTTAAAATTTTGGTTAAATTTGATCCCAGTTAAATTTGATCTGTTTTTATAGGAGTGAATAAAATTGGAGGGTTTTGCTGTGTCAATTGCATTAAATGGAATTTTTTAAAACATACATTTCCCATCGACGTTCCTTGAGTTAGGGAACCTATCCGAGACGGTGGATACCTTGATTTGTTGTTGTAATAGCTTTTTTCAGAAGGAATTACAACACAAATCTATCCAAATCGCTTTGTATACGATCTTGAACGCGGAAATTGCATTTTAATAATGGCAGTTATGATGAACCTAATATAGCTGGACTGCTAGTCGATCGTCATTCTCATTTGTTTAGCATGACACACAAGACGTCATTTTCAACTTTTGGTTTGCATTAGAATAATTTTGCATTTGGGTGTGAATAAGTTATATATTCAAGATATTTGGAATAAGAATTTTGTGTTTCCTTATTCAATCAAATACTCGCGATAAACCATTATTGTCGATTTTTTATTCATTCCGAGTAATTGAAATTGATTTTTCATTCCAACTAAAGCGCGGAGTCAAAGGAATACCAAGACAAAAAACTTAATGCTCATGCGGTCCTCCATCTAAATACTAACCGCGTCCGAAGATGCTTGATTTCGGTGATCGAAAGACAACCTGTTTTTGTTTTTTTAAACCGATATTTTCCGTAATGTCTTTCGTCAAAAGGCAACGAATCCTTTATTATATAAAAAAAAAAAATAATTGTCGTTGCTTTTTAGAGAAGAGAACGATAAATAAAATCATGGTCGTCCTATTTATCGATACCAACAAGGGGAAGCATTTTAAATTGCCGTCTTTCAAGGGATACATTTTCTTCCTCTGCATCATCTTCGGTGCTCCAAAAAGATGACGCCTAATTCTCTCAGAAGTAGGTACACGAAACATTTTTTATTATAGTATTTCAATTTAAACAGAGCACTATTTTTATTTGATTATTATTTATTTTTAAATTTTTTCCTTTCGAAATCAAAAGCGTAAAGTTTACACAACTAAATATCATGAATGAATAAACAGAAATGATGAAAACTCCCAAGTTTACTCAATAACTTCTAGAGTTGAAAATCTAAAGTTGAAAACGAAAACTTCGAGTGAAAAAAACTATTTCTCAAGTTGACTGTAAAAATCCAAAAGTTATGTTTAACTTTGAGTGAATAAATAAGGCCTAAGTCGTTTTCAAATTGCCGCTAGTTTGTCGATTTTTTTTTAATAAAGGGAACCATCGTGATGTTGGCTCCTAGCAATCCAGGTATAATAGGTCGATGGTGTAAGTTATGTGCAAGAAGCTAAATACAAACGTCAAAATGTATCCACTAGTTAAAATTTAAACGAGCTCCTGAGCAGGTTAAATTTTGACGAGTGTATTCACCTCAGTAATGTCAAAATTTAGCCATGGGATAAAATTTAACGCACTTTTAACGCAATTGACACACGGCCTTAATGATTTGGGGACGCAAAATTAAATGGCACAATTTAGGCCAGAACATGGTTCGAAATGTATACAAATTCCAAAGAGACCTTCTTTCAAAGCCAGGATTTTATGAAATTTATGTTTAAAATGTATTAGGATATGTGCTCGAATGTATACTTAAATATAAAAATGGTTCCAACACAGATATGTATTAGATTTTCAGAATTAAAATTGATCAGAAATTGATTTGTTTGATATTGATGTAATTTTTTTGTATTGAAAACAATAGTGTGAAATAATATCTGTATTCTTTTTTATTGTATCGTTTGAATCTGACGTAAAACTAAGAATAATGATAGTTTATAATTGTTAAATAATCGTGAAACAACCGTTATTTATAAAATAGTTGAAAATGTTTTTAAGTTTACATAACGGCTATTTGACGATTATTGTACAATTGTGAACTATTAGAACTCTTAGTTTGATATCAGATTCAAACTATGCAATAAAAAAAAAACAACCATATTTGTAGTGATTTTATTTTACACTATTTCTAACTTTTTAGAAGAAGGAGTAATTGACTTAAAATTTGGTTTATCAACTTCAAACCAAGAGAACTATCAAATTTGTATGAGGTTCGATCAGATTTGTTCAAAAAAAATTTCAATTACAAAAATATTAAGGGAATATCACACAAAACAATTCTTTTCCCTAATGAACTTGGTGGCAAATTTTGGATACAATTTTCTTAATTTGGTACTTATTGGCTCTATTTTTATATTTTAGTACACATTCAGGCACATATCCTAAGACATTTTTAACATAAATTTCATAAGATCCCTGGCTTTGAAAGGGCTTTATTTGGAATTTTTACATTTTAACCCATATTCTGTCCTAAATTCTTAAGACCTCACTTCAAGTACAAAAATATGGGCAGTACTACTGAATTCTGCGTCCCCAAATCATTAAGTTTACCAAATTGAAAATTTCGAATGCAACAACAACAACTAAAGTGTTCTACCACCAAGTTATTTTGGCTGAAGTTATAGCTATTTCACAAGTGCCACCCCGATCATCAGACTTTTTGTGTGGGGCTGAGTCTTAATATGTTCATTTTTATTTGAAAAGCTTTGCCCGTCATGGGGATTGAACTTAAGACATCAACTGTGACTGGAATTCGGAAGCCGACGGCGCTACCGAAGTCACATGTCAAGCTCCATCTCAGAGCAGGTTTTGCTGCTTATCAAATGCATTTGAACGACTAGCATTTTTATTAGAGCACACAAGCTTGCTGTTGTCACATTCGGTTTCTTTCTTTTTTCTCCGTACCCGATTCATATGCCAACAATTCGTTGGTCATACAAGGGGGGAGAGTAGTGAAAGATTTGATGCTGGTCAAGGGTTTAATTTGAAATTTATAAGGATTTTTGTATGAACTAAAGTTCATACAATGCAGTCACGCTGCGCAGACAAATTTCATTATTTTCCGTCAAGAGTTGGCGTGGGAAAAGATTTTTGTCCACAGAATTCAACAAACGGACCACTGTGGGACGCCTTGACGAAAATCACTTTTTTGGACTTCTACATCATCGTAATGATATAGTTTTGATTAAATCCTCGACATTTTTTTTCTACACGAAACCAATACTAATCTAGTAAAAACATTAGAAAAATTTCATTCCATTTTGTAACTTTCTTTTAAAATCAATTTCATTTTTTGAAAACTTTTAACTTTTAAAATATTGTTGTCTATGTGCGGTCTCTTCTGTAAGCAAATATATAAATGAATACGGGAAAGGCTGGTATAATATTTACAAACCCTTTCTTCATTTCTTCAAATTAGAATTTCTTCTGTGGTTATGAACAAACAGGCATTAATAGAAGCATGACAATAAGGATTAACATCAGGGTTGAGAGAGTTTTTATTGTTATTTTTTTTTTGTTTTAACATGTTCAAATGTAATTTAAACAAATAGAAATCATATCAAACGTAGGTTAATGTTTCTTGAATCACAAAATCAACCACAAAATTGCTTAGGCCCAGTTGTGAGTTAAACCAGAGTTAGTTAACACTGGAAATAGACTTAATAAAGATTTTAAAAAGGGGTAATATTAAATATCAAAAGCATTTTTGTTGAGTTAATCCAGAGTTAACTCTACAATTTTGGTGAGTTAACTCGGGTTTAACTTTAACCCCACACTGAAAAACTGGCCCTTAGTGATGGAATTTTTATTTTTGATTCAGTTATTTTCTTAAAAGATTTTGAGTTTTAGTACAATATTTAATGGGACCAAAAATGTCCAAAATAAGAGTATGTATGTATAAATGTATGTATGTATGTTAGTTAGCAGATTAGCCTTATAGTTTCAGACCAGGTAAGACATCTGAGTTATTAATTCTCGATCTGAAATTTAAATGCTTCTCAAATTAAAACTAAGCAGGAATAATTTTCACCTGTATCGCGAGACCTGTCATATGTATATAAGCTATAGGCGTACAACAACACGCTGGATACCCAACGTATGCCCACCAAACATCGAAGCAGTGCTCGGCGGGGCCTATCTCAAAAAAGGGTTGGATTTTTTTTTTACAAAATCAATCAAATTAACTGCAATAAAAAAATTGTCTTGCCTTTTTCTTATACAAACTTATTTATTAAATTATCCAACCATATAAAATTTTATTTTTTCTCCCAATTTTGGACAGGATAAAAAGTTGTGAAACAATTTTTTATAAGAGCTTATAATAGATTCTTTCAGCTATATAGCTGTTTTCACCTAAAGCGTCAAACAGCATTTCTTGCTGTTTTAAGTATGAACAACACAAAGTGAATAACAAAATCCACAGAGGAAAATGACATGAGGATTATATTAAAATTCTATATCTAATAAATTAATTTCCCATTGGAAGTTATCGTAAATTGTGCGATTTGACGAATTGAAAATTTTGACATATCTTTACGTTTTTAGGTCTCTAGAACCAGAACACCTCGTTTTTAGAAAATTAAAAAGTTTGGCGTACTTTTTTCGTCCACCATATCTCGAGAACAAATAAATATAGATATCGACTTTTGGATGAATTTTATTTTACAGATAATATTGTCATAACGTGCTGAGAAGGTTTTCTAACAAATTCAATTAACAGTTTTTTTACGACAGCAATTTAAAAAAAGCTGTTAAATGTCATTCATCTAGAATATCTCGAGATCAGAAAAAGATGTTGACTTTGGACCAATTTTATTCTACGTATAATTACGTAAAAGAGATTTGGTAAAAATTAAACAGACATTTTTTTTTTTAAATTAAGAAAAACTGTTGAAAAATAATTTTCGTCTCAAATATTTCGAGAACAAATAATCATTTTGTACCCAGTCTAGTTTTTTCTACTTATATGACGTAGTCAACAACTGGTAATTTTTTTTCAAAAAAATTCGAAATTTATACGAATTTTCAAAAATATATTAATTCGAAAAATTTCAAAATCAAAATTTGGCATATGACACTTAATTTGTCTTTTTATATCCTTTGCAACAATTTAATTTTTTGTTAAATACACTCCCCTGTATTTATTTTTGCCAATAGTCTGTTTAGAATTAAGTGTCTTAAATACTTAAGACGTAAAAATGTCAAATCTATACTCATACCAAGTACAAATTATGCATTGTTAATAGTCGATGTGAAATAATTTATTTCACTTGTAGGCATATAGAAATAGGAAAGAAATATATTATTACTTTTGGTCTTAAGTATTAAATTATAAATATTAAAGTTCTTACCTCACTTAAGAAATAACTGATTGATTGGGGAACGCTTCGGTTTTACGTGTAAGCTGATTTTTTGAATAATTGAGATGAGCAAAGTCGAAAAAGAGCCGATTTAATATCACTCAAAAATTCTTACTTCTTTTCTAATTCTTAGATTTTCAAGGTTAAATTGTTTAGAGAAAATAAAAAATGTCAGACTAAATTCATGTATCAAAATTATTGGCGAAAGATAGAAAATTTCATACTAAATAGGTGATTGTTCAAAATTCTTGTCATTTCACAGACAAAAACAAAAAATTGTCTACGAATTCAAGAAAAAACACCATGAACACGAAAGATGATAGAGAAAACACCATAGTGAGCTACGATCTAGCCATAAAATAAGTACCTGCCTGCCTACACTGTGATGATTTTCTGTTTGTTTTTTTTGAGATTATTAGTTTCCATATTTATTTATTTATTGTAATTGT
This sequence comes from Melangyna quadrimaculata, assembly GCA_949320155.1. Classification (NCBI taxonomy): domain Eukaryota; kingdom Metazoa; phylum Arthropoda; class Insecta; order Diptera; family Syrphidae; genus Melangyna; species Melangyna quadrimaculata. Next base: position 55,245,117 of record OX439485.1, read on the forward strand.
TTCAATGTTAACTTATTAAAATAGTGCCAGGTTTATAGTATATTTAAAAAAAAATATTTTATTTATTTAAACAAAATTTTCGATGTAGACAAAACTAAATTTTAAATAAGTAAGTTTCTTTTTACATAAAATTAATACAAATAAATTAAAATTGTACACACATATTATTTTTACACACATTAAATATCTCCAAAAACCCCTGAAGAAGTCGTGGATAGCGACGAAACGTTGGGTAAAAGATGAAATAAAGTAGTTTTATTTGCATTAAAACCATAAATTGACCAAAAAAGCCTGAAAAAAAAACAATTTAAAAAATGATACGAAAAATAATTGTCCGCATAAAATAATCACAAAAACAAAAAATCCTACGACAAATAAAATAAAAAACAAAATTTAAACAAAAGGACTAACCAAAAAAAGTATAATTTTTCTTCTTTTTTCTTTCAGCTTCTCTCTAGCTATGTATCAAGGTAAGCCAAGTCGCTCTACAAAAATAATTTTGAAAGGCAAAAATAGTACTGTTATAATAATAAGAAGATGAAGAAATTTAAATATTAAATTATAGAAATTACTTCTGTTTTAAGTGGAGTGAATGAATATAATTCAATTAAAAAGTACAAGTGACCTCAACTCCAGAAATAATTGTGTTTCGCCCAGGTATACAAGTAGGCTCTTCAGTCAGTCTGTTATACCCTACTACTGTTATTTTATTGTGAATTTTATTGTTCTAGGGAAATTTGTTTAATTGGTGCACCCAGAAAATAATTACCAGTGGTCAGGTTTTTTGTAATAAGAAGATGAATGATATTTTAATATTTAAATTTCTTCATCTTCTTATTATAAAAAAACCTGACCACTGGTAATTATTTTCTGGGTGCACGAATTTAAACAAATTCCCCTAGAATAATAAAACTCACAGTATCGTCTTGCTGTGATTTTTATAAGAGTCGGTAAACATCGACCAAAATGTGAGTCTAAGTAGGGTATAACAGACTGACTTTTAAGAGCCCACTGTTATACCTGGGCGAAACATAGCTATTTCTGGAGTTGAGGTCAATTGTACTTTTTGTACTGTAATAATGTTCTAGTGAAAATTGGCTCGATGCCAAAGCCACCATCTTGGATTTAACGTAGGACTGGTTTTTAGTGAATTACTCGACAATTTTCCACTTTGGCATAAAAGTTAATAGAAAAACTAGATGGGATTAAAACAAGAACAAAATATTAACAGTGGTGGGTCTAGTCGCCCCCGTCTTGGTGAGAGGATAAACAAACTAAAGAAAAAATGAATTTAAATCTAAACATATTCTTGAAATACAATGGGAAAACTCAAAACTTCATGCCATATTTTTTTTTATTTAAAGGTATCTAGGTATCTATTCATTTATATTCTTTTTTTTTTAAAGTTGATTTAGTGAATAGTTTTTGTAACATAAATTTTCAATCCGAAAATTAAAATGAAAATTTTGAAAAATACTATAATTTTGTTTTAAATATTTATTTCCAAATTTTTGATAGTTAATCAATATTAAATTAGTATTTAATGGTCTAAATAATTATTATTTGAATGCTCAGAACTAAAGTAATTTAGTTTTTTAGAAAATTGTGTAGTACCTACTTTTTTTCTTAAAAAAATCTAAAAATATTTTATTTTTTAACTTTTAAACTTTAAAAAAAGGCACATGAATTTTTGTATGTTTTCAATCCGAGCCTTGTGTTTACAATAATTATCAATCAATTTTAGGTAAGTAAAAACGTCAGTCAACATTCAGCCCTATCACGTATTCCATCGTAATCGGAAACTTGTTACGAAACTCAAAAAAATGGATGACTGAATCCATCGTAGTGGAAAATCCTTTAGAAATTGCCACTACGAACGGATTCGATAATAGTTTTTTCGGGATTCGTAAAAATTTTCCGACTACGATGGAATTTGTGATCGGGCTGATTGTCTGCTTCATTGAAGAGCTTGCACTCAACCAGGCCACATTTAAAGTCAAAAAGTTTCCCCCACATTGATGAAAACCCAATATTTTTTGTCCCACAAAATTTGACAGTGAGTATTCATTCCCAACCAGAAAAAAAAAAAATCAAAGAAACACTTGCCTTGAATTTGTATTAACGCCGACACTACTTGTATTTATGCATGTACCTACGTCATGTTCCTTCGTTTTTTTTTTCAGAAATAAGTGACCGTAAAGTGAAAACATGACCTCTTAACAGTTCGACAACAATAATTTTTCATCATCTCGATCTGAGCTAGCACAAAAAAAAAACATAAACCTACATATACGAGTTTTTAAGTTTTTCCTTCCAAGAAGCCCAAAACTACCAAAATATTCTAGCTCTGACACTGAATACCTAAATAAAGTAAAAAAAAAAGAAAATCCATCTGAACGTTCCCAACTACTCGTAGCCCAAAACCCCAATCGGAACGATGTGGTACCTACCTCTTCTCTACAAGGTACACCAGTATTGTATAACCAAACCAATGATGATGATGAACACAACAAGAAATCCAGGTTGGGAGGAAGAAACCCAGGAATATACTTTACAAAAGCAAAACAACAACGCAAAAAAAATGGATGAAAAAAAGTCCAGCCTTAGCTTCAGTTTCACCTTGAGGCTCAACCGGGGCAAGCCGAATGAAATGACATGGTTCCGCAGGAGCAACACACAAAGGTGCGGAGAGGTGAGTTGCCAGTGATGCCTGCATTTGCGAGTGTATATATATACCTTCTCTGGTTCGTTTCGTATCCCACCACCACCGCCACTGCCATCAGATTCCATCTTTCTTGGATCCGCTCTCCACCCAGCTAGTTCTTATATTTTCCAATTTGTGTTCGAGCCTTAAGGCGCGGGCGATGAATTATTTGTCTACAAGGATAAGGATACAAAAAGATTGCCTAGAGGATTTTCTGCAAATTTTTGTACCGAAGAGGAAAACTGAGAGACCAAGAGAGTGGGGTCTCTTTTTTCATTATTCCACCCCAACGGGACTTACCTGCAGGCCATCATCATCGTGATTCTGTACTACAGAAATAGGATTCCTTCGGAACAATGATGGACTCTTCAGCAACAGCAACAGCAGCAGCAGCACTGAGCACAGAGCACTATATAGAGTATGAACTCCTTGATGCTCTATAAATGTACATATAAATGTGTGTATGATGATGATGATGGCTATTGCATATCTAGCTATTGTGTGTGCATGGTTTTACTCTGGTGCACCTCAAAATATGTCCTCGGGAGGTTCTTTTTGGTCCTTTCTGATGGCTCTCTCTGAGTATAGTTCTACATGAAGGGGCTGCTGAAGTTGATGCAAGAGTCTTCCATCAGCCATATGTTTTCGGATCGGATGCGGTATCAGAATGATGGAGTAGGTACCTTATAAAGCAGCGAAGGAAGGATTGGACTATATGATGGAAGCAGCCCCAACTGAAGTAAAAGAATAATTATAAAACATGGAATCTTTGGACGGAAATCAAACCGAACTGGGATTTTTAAGTCGATTTTATAGCCAGCAGGGACTATCAGGGTGTGTTCTATGTATATGTACCTAATGTGTGCTTATGATTTATAGAAAGTGTTGACACTTTAACGTTTAGAATAGTGAAACACTTTTTAGGTACCTATATATGCATTTGTTTTAAGTCAACCGAAACTTGATGTTGTACCTGTTAAAAGAGTGCACCATCATGTGCCTGCCTATAAAGGTGTCTCCAGTTAACAATTTGATTTCTATACAAGCTATACAGTCAAACATTTGGATATTAATTTCTGTCGGTCAAGTTAGACTTTCACTGGGACCTTAATCCGAGGTCAGGTTTGACTTCACTATTCGATAGGGTATTGATTCAAGAGTTTAGAACCACATTTTGCATAACTGTACCTAGAGTCATTTGGCCGCCATCATGCTTATATTGAGTTTTGCTTATAACTCGTGCATTTTTGATCTTAGAAAAAAAAATTGTATTTCAAACTTGTAGAGAATTAATTTTTCCACAAAATGTGTTAAATAACTTTGTTCACTATTCAAGTTTGGTTAAAAGTTACATCCCATTCACTCAAATAAAAAAAAATGCCGTCACAAAAGTTATAGAGCTTTTAATTATCTATATTTTTTACTTTAACAGTTTCTTAATTAGAATAACGGTTCTCGCTCTGGAGTGAATATACGATCGAGCAATCCGCAAGGAATTAGTTTTTTTTTTATTTTTTTTTTTTTTAATACAAATAGCACAGTAACTATATACATTCACGTATGCGTCAAATCTAATATTTCTGATTTTTTGCTGAGTTGTTCAAGATATTGGCCTGGTAAATAACCTAAGCCCGAGCTGTCCTAAAGAAGTAATTTTAAATAAAAACATTGTTCTACGTCTTCAAAGTAACCTACTTTGCTCCAATTTGAACCTAAAACCAAAACCACGTCAGAGTTAAGATATCACCAATCTAGGTGGCGCCCTTATTTGCACCTAGAACAAGAACCAGTGATAATTAATACTGGAACCATTTACTCCCTAAGGTAGACTATTTCCTCACTATTTCCACAAATAGTCTACCTTTAGGTGGAAATAGTCTATCTTAAGGAGCAAATGGTTCTTGTATTGATTATCACTGGTTCTTGTTCTAGATACAAATAAGGGCGCCACCTAGATTGGTGATATCTTAACTCTGACGTGGTTCATCTATGTGTATAAACTCAATGCTAAAACCATCTCTGTAGACCGAGTGGCATTTCAAAATTTGCCGATAAAAAAAAATATAACAAGTAGTATTATCAAACAGTATAATGGAAAATAAAAAATGGTTGACATGAATGAATGAAAGCTCTGAAACGTGTAGGTTGAGCCAAAATAATATGACAATCATACCGAAAGGGGGGTATATATACCCCCGTTAAAATTGGTGGGGCAATTATATACAAAAAATGACTTAAGGTAGAAACAACACTATTGAAAAACAATGATAACACTCACAATATTTTCCTATAGCGTATCTTGGACCCAGAAACCCATTCTTGAACCTTATTTTTAAATAAAGTTATTTTAATTGATACTTTTTGAGAAATTAATTTCAAAAACTCAAAATTCTGAAAAAGAATATTCTACTTTTTAGGTACTGAGTAGGAACAGGATCTTTGGAGCGAATTTCTTTTTCAATGTTTTGAGTTTGGAAATTGAATTCTCAAAAACTATCGATTAAAATAACTTTAATTAAAAACCAAATTCAAGAATGGGTTTCTGGGTTCAAGATAAGCTATAGGAAAATATTGTGGGTATTGCCATTGTTTTTCGATGGAGTTGTTTCTACCTTAAGTCGTTTTTTTAAATTTTTAGATAATTGCCCTTCCCATCTTAATGGTGGTATTTAGAACCCCCTTCCGGTATGACTGTCCTATTATTTTGGCTGAACCTACACGCTCCAGTGCTTTGATGCATTTATGTCAACTATTCTTTATTTTCCATTATACTGTTTGATAATACTACTTGTAATATTTTTTATCGCTAAATTTTGAAATGCTGTATTTTAGAAACCATTCGGTCTATAGAGATGGCTTTGGGCAAAGTAGGTTACTTTGAAGACGTAGAACAATGTTTTTTATTTAAAATCACTTCTTTAGGACTAGAAGCGGTCGCTGCTCGGGGTCGAAAACTTAGGTTATTTGCCAAGCCAATATCCTGAACAACTCAGCAAACAATCAGAAATATCAGTTTTGATGCATACGTGAATGTATATAGTGACTGTACTATTTGCATTAAAATAAAAAAAATAAATAAATAAAAAAAACTAATTCCTTGCGAATGGCTCGAGCGTACATTCGCTCCAGAGCGAGAACCGTTATTCCAATTAAGAAATTATTTGTAAAAAATATAGATAATTAAAAGTTCTATAAGTTTTGTAACGGCATTTTTTTTTAATTTGAGTGACAAAAAATAATTATAACGGATAACATAAAAAATTTTTTTATTTTTTTTTTTTTAATTGGATGTAACTTTTAAACAAGAGTGATTAGCGAAAAAAATTGTTTAGCATATTTTGTAGAAAAATTAATTCTCTACAAGTTTGTAGCACTACTTTTTTCTCAAAGAGACAAAATGCGCGAGTTATAAGCAAAAATCAAAATGAACATTAAAAACAAAATGGCAGCCAAATGACTCTAGGCACACGTGGGCAAAATGTGGTTTTAGGTGCCAGTTATAGCTATCATTGAAAACCATCATTGAAAAAGTTAACTGTTGATTTTGAGACCTTTCGAATATTTAATCATTGAATATTTTAATGCAGAAATATAGCTTACGACTTAAAAATTATTTGACCTCTAAAAAAAAATAATTTTGACCCATATCTTCCCCATAACGTAACTTTTAATTTTTCAATGATGAACTACCTTACCAATGATCATTGAAAAAATTAAAAGTTACGTTATGGGGAAGATATGGGTCAAAATTAATTCTTTTTGAAGGAGAAATAATTTTGAAGTCGTAAGCTATAGTTCTGCATTAAAATATTCAATGATTAAACTTTTGAAGGGTCTCAAAATCAACAGCCAACTTTTTCAATGATGGTTTTCAATGATAGCTATAACTGGCCCCTTAGACTCATAAAGCAATACCTTATCGAATAGTGAAGTCAAACTTGGCCTCGGATTTAGGTACCAGCGCGCCATATATTATTGAAATCTAAATTGACCGTACTATATTGTGAATCACTGTAGATCGAGTTTTGCGGATCCTGTAATTGGCATAAATATATGTGTTCTGTGATTATCGATATCTAATTTCAGGGATAAAGAATTTCAGTTTGCATTTTTATTCAAAGAGTGGGTACTTCCCATAGAACCGTTTTCTTATATTTTTGCCATTCTCATAATTGGATTGAATTGGGATTCTATTTCTTCCCGTTTAGACAGGAGGGGCAATTTTCGAAAACAATTTGTCTACAATTTCAAAAAAGAAAAAGAAAATATATTAAAAACCAACGGAAAAAAAATTATGTTAAAGTTTTTTTTAGAGTCAAAAATGTCACCTTTAATTTTAAATTAGAGTACTCCAATCAACAGTTTTCGAAAAAATGATTTGCAAACTTGAAATTATAAAAAGAAGGAATGAAAAAACAAGTTTTAAATATGTACAGTCGACTCCGCTTAACTGGAACACCATAATTGCAGAACATTTTTAAGTTACGAGTTTTTTTATCGTGTCAAAATAGTTATATTTCCATATGAAACAATTCAAACAACAAAGGTATTTACATTTTTAATCACAAATATTGCGTCAGCCATACGTTTTCTGTCGAAAATTTTTGAGGATAAGACAAAAACTAGACAAAGATTGGATTTCAGATCTTACATTCCAAATTCAAAGTGTGTTCGATTTAAGATTTGATGGCAGCGTTCAACGGTCGTTTCACTTATGAGAAGTTGAATAGGTGAAAAATGTTAATTTGAGGCACACAATTTTTTGCGGAGTTTAGTTATGCGAAGCAGTTTGTGTGAAAAACTCTCAAAAAGGCTCCGGAATAAATTTCTTATTTCAGATAACCGATGTTTTCAATTAAGCGGAGTATATTAATTTATTTTGAAATTTTTTTTTGTTATTCAGTGATAATTAAGTCTTCAGGTTTATATGTCATGGTCATCATTAATTTTTGGTTGAATGCTGAAAACCAGGTTTTGGGAAAATTGAATATTAAAAAAAACTCTTTTTTTTTGTTAGAAAATCATTATATTAACTGCTTTTTCTGCATGTACCATACCGTTTTTGATATTTTAAGTTAAATATCAGCAGCAGTTCTAGTGAATTTGGCTTAATTTTTCGAAAATATTATATGAGCACCCTTTAATCCTAAGGATACAAATTTCAAATTAAACACAAATAAAAGTATAGGTAAAATTAACAAAATGAGAGAGTGGGGTGAGCTCTCTGTCAACTTTTTCTTTCCTGTACCTATATGTTTGGACCAGCCAAACTTTTGAAATTTTACATAAGGCACTTGAATATAGCACTTGAACAAAAGTACATGCGACTTATTCATACATTTATTTGTACTACATACAAACAAATTAAACTGTTATTTTAATTTTTTTTTCAATTTTCTCGATAACGAAACTAAAGCATTTTCGAACCATATATACACTGTAATTGTCAAACTATATTCTAGTCTTAACCTATCTAAATCAAAACTATATATGTATATAAAGACGAAAAAATTATTTTTATGTCCGCGCACAACTCATAAAGTATTTAACTGATTTAGGTGAAACAAATTAATACTTAGTCGGGGAGACGGCCATAGGACGACCTACCCTCATCTCTTTACCAGATGAGAGGTTTACAGTTTTTTAGATAGTGTCTAAACAAACAGTTTGCACATGGGTTGCCTAAAAAACAGTTGGCCCTTCATAGGGTTTCCACGGTTTAAAGGTCAAATTTTGCGTTTATTCAATTATCTGATTGAGCTTATGTGGTAAGCCATAAAGAAATAAAAAAAATATAATATGAAAGTAAATTTAAAATAAACATTTTTAAATAAAGGATTTTTTGAAATTTTAAATTTAAGTAGGGTAAATTAGGGTGAACGTATTAAAAGGTCGAAATCTTATTTTCTAAACGGAAAGTCATAGCGAAATGTTTTTTTTTTGCAATCGATAGATTTTATTGAATAAATGAAAGTTTTACATGGCAACAAAAATTGTAAAAAATTTATAACTCGAGATATTAACGTTTGAAAGTCAAAAATGGCGAAATAGATGTTTGAGAAAAAATTTACTATAAATCAGTGTGACGTTTAATTGAAATATATAGTATGTTGTCATGGAGCTGATTAATAAAAAGAAAATAGGTATCTGCCAATTTTTTAATTGAAGCTTTTGTTTTGGCAAAGTGAAGTTTTGAAAAATAATTTTTTTTTTTAATTTATAGGTTGTTTTATTTTTATTTTTGTACCCTTTGGTATTTTCATTGAAATTAACATCAAAATACAAATAATTCTCCCATATAAGCATGATAGTACCAGGATTCCTACAAAAACTTGGTTAAAACTCAGGGTTGCCGCACTTCAATATTTCTCTTTGCGTCAGAGAAAACAGGTATGTACTACTCTCTGCCATACAGATGTCTAAACATTAGTTTCCTTCGGAATATCTTAACAAAATTAACATTTTCCCAGTGCTTTGTCAAAAACCTTTCCGAAACCTCATTAAAACAATACTGAAGATGAAGAAATTTAAAAAAAATTAAATTAGTTACTTTTATTTTAGATAGTTTTTTAAGCTTTCCAAGGAATTAGTAGGTTTAGATTGATAAGGCAATGTTTTGCTAGATGGAATACTTATACCGAAGGTATTACATAACAGTTAAATATGATGTGAATTTCAGATGCATTACTTATGTCGTTTTCGATTGGATTTCGGAACAGTACTACTCCTTTTTGATTCCAGTCGAACTATTTTCTGTTGTTCCAAAACTAATTTGCGAAAAATTGTGTGTGTGTCAGTAAATTGTCTGATATTTATGTATATTTTGCATTTTCAGTCGAGTTAAATCAATATGACAAGTTATCCGATGAAAGAGTTTATAATGTGTATGTGTGTTCTAGGTCTACTCTATAAAATCCGGAACAGAAAATAACACCGAAACATTACTCGGAACAGCCAATCGAATTATTTTGGAGTAAGTGGAGTCAAAAAGGAGTAACTCCAAACCTCCAACCGAAAACGACATTAAACACAGTATAATTACAATTTATTGAGGTACTTTATCAAACGTTTATAGCATAGAGGATCCGAAAAATGCAAGACTCGGATAAAAAAGTGCAGTGCATGCATCTGATATACCTACATATACATTATATACATATATTATAGACATCTGTATGACGCAGAGTAGTAAATGATTTCTCTGAAACAAAGAGAAATGTTAAAGTGTGGCAGCCCTGAGTTTTAACCAAGTTTTTGTAGAAATCCTGGTACTATCATGCTTATATGGGAGAATTATTTGTATATTGATGTTAATTTCAATGAAAATATCAAAGGGTACAAAAATAAAAAAAAACAACAACCTACAAATTTAAAAAATAATTAGTTTTTTTACTTTGGCAAAACAAAAGCTTCAATAAAAAATTTGTTAGATACCTATTATATTTTTATTAATCAGCTTCATGATAACGTACCATATATTTCAATAGAACGTCACACTGATTTATAGTAAATTTTTTCTCATACGTCTATTTCGCCATTTTTTACTTTCAAACATTCATATCACGAGTTGCAAATTTTTGACGATTTTTGTTGTCATATAAAACTTTCATGTATTCAATAAAATCTATCGAATGCAAAAAAAATTATTTCGCTATGACTTACCGTTTAAAAAATAAGATTTTGACCTTTTAATACGTTCACCCTATTTTACCCTATTTAAATTTAAAATTTCAAAAAATCCTTTATTTGAAAATTTTTATATTAAATTTCCTTTCATATTATATTTTTTTTTGTTTCTTTATGGCTTACCACAAAAGCTCAATCAGATAATTGAATAAACGCAAAAATTTACCTTTAAACCGTGGCAACCCTATGTAGGGCCCACTATTTTTAAGGCAACCCATGCGCAAACTGTTTGTTTGGACACTATCTAAAAAACTGTATACCTCTCATCTGGTAAAGAGATGAGGGTAGGTCGTCCTATGGCCGTCTCCCCGATTATAATAGCCGTGTTTTTTAAGAGAGTGACTAGCAACTCAGCAAAATGTTTACACGCAAAACAATATCAAAGAAATTATTATTGAGAATTTTTTTTGTGTTTTCCGTGTAAAACCTTTTGGTCCAGTTAAATTCGACAATAAATTCGCAAAGCGCGATATAGTTCTGCATTTTTGATATGTTGTTGTGGCATCTGGCATGATAGAGTAGTCTATAGCCAAGTTTTCAACTTCAAAAAACCTGTGCTCGCTGCATGCAAAATGCAACAGTGAAAAAAACGCTAAAATCACATTTTCCTTCATAACTTTGGAAATATGCAACTTAGGAAAAAACCGTCCACTATAAACTATTTATTATAAAATTTTCTACAAGACTACATCAGTTTTAAAATAATGGATTTTATATTTGTGTTGCTATGTAACTATGAATTAAAAAATCTGAAAAACTATGTTCTTCTAAAAATTTGGAATCAAATAGTCTAGATTATTACAAGACGAAATTCAAAAATTCGATCCAAATCGGTCAAATAGTTTTGGCAAGCCACATGATCTTAACTAAGTGCAACAAGCAATGCTTGCATCATTGCTGTGGTGTTGCGAGGCAAGAGGATGTGAGGAAAGAAGCAGGTGTAACGGTGGTGTAGGGAACAGGAATAGGAAGGATAAAAGGAATTGGACCGAGAAGGAACGGAATGGAATGCCAAGTTCCAAGGGACGCGGCCTGCTAGCGATGCTCGGCAGTTAGCTCGCCGGAATGGGGGGGGATCTTGCCCCCGAAACTTGGCCCCGCCTCCCAACAAAACACATATCAGGCCTGAGAACAAAAAATATTTTTTTTTTTTAAACCGCGGACGGACTTCACCACACTAGGGTGCCCAACCTGGAAACTTGTCGGCCTATGTTAAGCTTCCCCAAAAGACCTAAACATATTGTTAACGACTTACTCCATCATCACCGTAACGTTCCGCCATCCATCCGCACCCCTGAAAATTTCCTTTTTAAAGAAGCATGCTTTGCTTTAGCAAAACAATCACAACACCAAATTTCTCAAGCTTAAGAATTAACAAGCCATTTATTTTTCTTTAAAGTTCGATCATAAACATTCACATTTAATCAAAAACCAAGAATAATAAGTACATCCTCAACTTGTGTACCATGAGAACTATTTAAATTTAAAGTGCCTTTTTGCACCTTCGAAAGTCGCGATATTGGTACCCCTGCCTAAAAGAGCTCTTTTAATGTTTGAGGATACCCTATATAGGTCTATATGTACATATATTTTATTTTTTTTTAATTTTTTTTTTTTTTATTATAGGTGAAAACGCAGTTGAAGTTTCTTTACAGAGGCACACAAAAAGGGATGTTTACATGATAATTAAAATTTACAAATATTAAGGACTAGAATCTTCGACAAAATTCACAAAAAAAAACAAAATACCAGAAGGGTATAGAGGGAACAAAGGAAGTTTCGATTTGTACCATACAAAATGAAAATTTTCTAGTCACAGTGAAAATAGGACTTGTTATTTCTGTGTATAAATATTTTACTTTTTCTTTTCTTTTATTTTAGGAGCATTTCCTACTCAGTAGGTTTTGAAACAATGGTTGGAATTACTGTTAATTTGTCGAAACACAGTTTTCGAGTATTTTGATTGAGTTGAAATAGTTTATAAAAAGGAAGTTTATAAAACAATCTTAGTGAATATTTCTACACTTGCATAAATTGAACGTAAATCTTAAATGATTGGTATTTGCTTTGGTAATTTAAAATTTTAACTCTTTAATACTTGTAGGTAGGTATAGTGTTAAGATTTAATCTTTAGGTAATCGTAAATGAATTTATAGTTTTAAGTTTTAGGTAATGGTAGATAAATTTTAATTTTTAAGCAAAAGTGAGTAATTTTATGTTTCATCTTTTGAATAGTTTGTTGTTAGTTAATTTAACTTGTTTTCAAGTTTTATCTCTTAATTTAGGTTAATCTTTAAGTTTGTATAATTTAGTTTCTTTAAATTTTGAATTTGGTTGTTTTAACTTTTCTTTATAGACTCACGTGACCTGTATTAGGCTTTTATTAGGTTTATTTCGTGTGACCTTAGCGGCTGAAGTTTTTGTATCGGTTGAGTTTCCTGAATGTGTAGGTTTTCGCTGGTATATCCTCGGGCAATTCTTACCGGCCACTGCATGCGACCGTGCTCACCCGCCTAAGGAGGAGTTGCTTGGCCGATGGTTCCAAGGCAAAATCCCGGAAGAAGCGCCTGAGAAAGTGTGCCACTCAAGGAAAAAAAATCCCAAATCACGACAGAAACGGTGGGCGGCCCTGACTCTGGCTGCCTGTCAGTGACCGCCAAGAACACACCTAACCCAAAATTTGCAAATTAGCACGTTTTCTTTATGGTTTCTTTTTTTTTTCTTTAACTCACCACAATTTTAAAATATTAATCTCTTCTGAGTTAAGAGCTTTCCACATTTATAGACTTTTGTAAACGTTTTATAACTAAAAGGAATTAATTTTGTATTACCCACGCACTGTAAAAACTTTTGTTCTTATTTTAACATTTACCTCTCGCGAGTGAACCTGTTTTTTTTGGGGAGTGAAAAGTGAGGGGTAGGGATCAAATCGTGTCAGTGTGCCATTGGGTTGATGGTGTGAGTGAATATCAATGCAAAATTTAGAGCACAGAAATAAAAAAATTAAGAAGACAAAGAAAAAATCTCATGGAAAAAATCGTTCTGTGTGTACATTTCACACGATTTCTGGAAAAATCTTCGTGGAAATATCGCGCAATGTAGATCGGGACTATCCAATCAAGATTCACAAATCAACTCAAAAAGAAAAACAAACATTAAATGGCGACCGGAGTTGTGGATGGTTTATGGTGGATTTACATGTATCCTCATCTGCAAAATGCAAAAAAATAGAGCAGGACAGATGTATACAAAAAATCCGAGCGTGTGAAAGAGAACCATCAAGAAGATGAACATGTTCGTCTTCATTTCGGCATTATGGCACTTTCCTATAATGCAGAAACGAAGTTCTTCTGCATTTTGATCTTTTCTTTCTATCTAACAAATATACATTTTGTATTTGGTTTCACTTTTTTTGTGCAGAAACCAAATGCAGATACATGTAAATCCACCATAAGTAACCTTTTTTTTTTTTCTTATCCTATTTTATCAATCTATTTTGTTGTTCTAGGTGTTTTCTTCTTCCTATATTTGCAAATGCTTTAAAGGAGAATGGGCAAAGTGGTCTTCACACTCAACAGTAATGTGTTGTATGTCGTTGAAAAGGTAATTTTACTGACTTCATTTCATTGTATGACCATTAAGCTCTAAACTATGGGGTTCGTGAGATATTCGGAATCAAAGCACCGAAAAAGACAATAATGCATTTCTTCATTGGTAGTGTGTCCTCATACCTACATTAATCTGTGATACATCGTTGAAAAGATAATTTTGTGTACTTTATTTTTGTATATAACCGTGAAGACGTAGATCATAGGGTGCAAGAGATATGTGGGCATACAAATCGGCAAATATAACAACAATGCACCTCTTCATTTGGTACTGGTCTACCGACTCAACAGTAATGAGTCATACGTCGTTGTAAAGGTTATGGCATTTGCTTCATTTCATTATATGGCAGTTCGTAAGATATTCGGCTCTTAAGCACAAAAAACAGCAAATAATGCAATTCTGCATTGGTAACTTATCAACCAAGTCAACACGGTCTACAGCTAAACGGCATATTGCAAAATGAAGTACATGCAATAGCGTTTTCAAAGATATAAGAGAGATTTCTGTTGAGTTGAAAGACCAGCTACCAGTGCGGAATTGCATTACTGCACTTTTCAGCGTTTTTGGCACATATCTCTCGAATCCCATTATTTACACTTTAACGGTCATATAATAAAAAGAAGTACACGCAACAGCCTTTTCAACGACACATGACTCATAGTTGTTGACTTGGTTGATAAGTTACCAATGCAGAATTGCATTATTGCTGTTTTTTGTGCTTAAGAGCCGAATATCTTACGAACCCCAATGAAATGAAGCAAATGCCATAACCTTTACAACGACGTATGACTCATTACTGTTGAGTCGGTAGACCAGTACCAAATGAAGAATTGCATTGTTGTTATATTTGCCGATTTGTATGCCCTCATATCTCTTGCACCCTATGATCTACGTCTTCACGGCTATATACAAAAATAAAGTACATAAAATTATCTTTTCAACGATGTATCACAGATTAATGTAGGTATGAGGACACACTACCAATGAAGAAATGCATTATTGTCTTTTTCGGTGCTTTGATTCCGAATATCTCACGAACCCCATAGTTTAGAGCTTAATGGTCATACAATGAAATGAAGTAAGTAAAATTACCTTTTCAACGACATACAACACATTGCTGTTTAGTGGGTAGACCAGCTCCCATACATTTTTGCCCATTCTCCTTTGTTTGTTGTTTTTTTTTTCAGGCATTATTTTTTTCGCCAACCGGGCAACACTCAAAGAACAAGCCTCGTTCACCCACATTAACATTAGACCCTGGATAGATAGCCGCGACAATCAGTCCGAAACAAATGGCCAACTGTTGCCAGTGCGTAAACATTGGCATGATCCATTGAATATTTTTCGAGGAGCTGAATGCCAGGGACTTCATTGGGCAACCCATAAGGAACCGCTGACCCACTATGACCTGAAGCCTAGTGCCTAGGATCAGCGAACCCTTTGTGTTTCTGTGAAGGTGATGCTGGCAAAGCTGAGCATCAGATCGTCCAAACAGACTCGCAAGAACGTCTTTTCGGCCCTACGTGAAGTACCTGCTTTTCTGACAAAAATAGTATCAAAACCTAAAATGAAATCATTGCTCGCATTCGGAAACCTATGTAGAGCTATCCAGATACGTTCGTGTTGTTGTAATCCCGTGTTAAATAACCGTGGATTACAAAACAGCTTTTGCTGTTGGATAGCTATCCAACCTATCCGAAAAATGTTGGTATACGTTTGCATCCCCATACGAAATGTCAAACACAACAAATACGTTCGAAAACCCATATGGATACGAACCTATCTTAGATAGGCTATCGCATAGGTTCCGAATGTGGCCATGGAAAGTTAATGCTGTAAAACATTTTTGAGTTCAATGGCTATGCTGTATTGAAAAGTAAAGTAATATTTTCCGCTATTTTCTTGGTTTAATTATTGAAAAAAAATTAAAACGTGCCCCAGTTTTTGGGATCCAAGAAAGTAGTATTTTCTTTCTCTTTCAAAATCTTATTAGAATAGCATTGGTGTGAACGGATTAAAAAAGTTCATAAAAAAATGATCACCCATTCCTCTAGCCCATAACAGTGGTCAAAGTCGGACAGAACTAAAATAAAAAATATATATGATATTTATATCTTTTTCTAAGAAACTTTGGTAGCGATTTTAAAAGTTACGAAAATTGTTCACTTGGCATGTAAATATGTAATTTCGTGAACATTTTCGAGACATTTAAATTCACTACCAAAGTTGCTTAAAAAAGATATAAATATTATAACTATATTTTATGATAGTTAAGGGTTCCAAGTACGTGTACAAAAATCAGTACCAACTCAAGTGTCCTACTTTGACCACATCAATGATGCAAACATTGCTTGTTGCACTTAGTTAACATCATGTTTCTTACCAAAACTATTTGACCGATTTGAATCGAATTTTCGAATTTCGTCTTGTAATATTCAAGACTATTTGATTCCAAATTTTAAGCAGAATTGGACAATTTTTGACCTATTTTTTTAGTGCTTCAAAACTAATTAGTTTTTCAGATTTTCTTTTTAATTCATAGATAGCAACACAAATAAAACATGCATGAATTATTTTAAACTAATATGGTCTTGTAGAAAGTTTTATAACAAACAAGTTTATAGTGGACGGTGTTTCCTAAGTTGCATATTTCAAAAGTTATAAAGGAAAATGTCGGAAAAAATGGAATGATTTTAGCGTTTTGTTCACTGTTGCATTTTTCCTGCAGCGAGCACAGGTTTTTCGAAGTTGCAAACTTGGCTATAGAATACTCTAACATGCCCCAAACATATCGAAAATGCAGAACTACAACGCGCTTTGCGAATTTAGCACTTTTTTATAATTATTGACTGGGCTATTTACTGAGTTACTAGTCACTCTTTCAAAAAACATGGCTAATATTTATTTATGTCTATGACAGTGACATAGGCTATTTTGTGTTTCTATATTTGTTTAATTTCTCAGAATATTATTGTGTTTTAATTTTTTGTCACCTGTTTTCTTAGAGATTGATACAAATATTCACTTAAACTTTTAAATCGGTTTGATATTTAAGCAAGAAACGTATGGTGAAGCTGAAATTGAACTCATTTCAACTTCTGCTGCACGCTTCAGCTACACTCATTGCGTTCTAGAGGTTATTTTAAGTGGAAGAAATTGACTTTAGAACTATGTAGATAGGAAGACATAAAAATGTACTAAAATCTGTAAAAGATTATGTAGGTACCTATGCACATCAAACATGAAATACACCTAGTTCAGATACAGTGTAAAGGGAAAAGAGTGTTTGTGTGTGTGATAACTTGACTTTTAATGGTCGGATCTTCAAGATTGAGCTATTAAAATATATTTTTTTAAAGCTTGCGAAGCAACGCGAGCACGGGCTGGGTAGTTGCAAGGTAGTTAAAAGAGCAAGTCCGTGAAATGAAATCCAATCGTCAATCGTGCCTTGTATTTGTATTTGGGTTAGGTACGAATGATCGACAAAAAAAATGTCGACTGGAGCCGTCAATTTTTAGGTCGACTAAAAAAATGTCGACATTATGAAATCTCGACTTGACAAAATGTCGACTGCGTTGAAAAAGTCGAGCAAAATATCGCCTTGTCGATATTTTTTCTCAACAAAATTGTACGAAATGCCGACTTTTAAAACATCGACTTTTATATGATGCGAAACTAGCCTTTAACGATAGGGCTGCCAGATTTAATTTGGTGAATATCGGGACGCCAGGGCCCAAATATCGGGACAAATCGGGACATTAAATAATATCTATTTACACAAATCTTAAATACATGGCGCAAAATTTTAGTCGATTTAGTACAATGTTAAATCATTTGTTATTAATAAATTTAAATCGAGTTTAGCATAGTACTATCTCATAATATAACAATTACTTAAATTAAAATATATTTTGTTTATTTAGTATATAAATGTCAAAATGAAATATGCTTGCGCTTTTTTGCACGAGCGGGACTTTTTGGGACGTGGTCTACAAGTTCAAAAATATTTAAAATTTAGAAAATTTTACCAAACTGTTTTAAAATTAGAAAAATGTTAAGTAGTATCATGCTTAATTAAAATAAGGCTGTTTTAAATTGTGTCCAATATTTTTTGAATAACTTAGAAGTACCTAGCGAATTGCAAAATTATGAAAAAATCAAATAAGCCAATAACGAGATATTCGGGAATATCTCAAAACAAGTAAGAAACCGGTAATTTGCAGAAAAAAACCCAAACATTTATTACAATTCTTCGATTTGTTTTTGGCTGAAACGTATACGTGTTATAAAAACTGTTATAGGGATTACATGAACGAAGTTTTATCAAAACCAATACAGGCGTGTGTTTTTTAGAGAACTTGATAAAACCGAAATTTGTGTATGACCATTCTATCCAGATAAGCTAAAACAAAAAATTGAATCTCACTCCTAGAATGTTTTACACCAAATTTGAAGCAAATCCACCGAATCACTTATGCTCTAGCCCGAAATCGGTACGCAAACGAACCGACGCGACCGACGTCTTTTGTCGAAAATTAGTTTTTGGACTTTTACATTATCGTAATGTTAGTTTTGATTACAACCTCGAATTTTGTTTTTGACACAAAACTAATAATTGCTCTATATAGCAAGTTAAAATGGAATGTCGGGACAAAATAGAGACATTTTGTAAATCGGGACAGATATCGGGACAGGGTTCAAATATCGGGACGTCTGGCAGCCCTATTTAACGATCAGATCATTTTCGTTAATATAGAAACATAAGGGAGAATTTAACTGTCGACATTTTGATGAAAGCCGAAATTTGGATCAGATTATGGTTTATGGAATAATGTTTACAAGCGCGCGCTTGTAACCATCATTCTATAAACCATAATCTGACCAAAATGTCGACTAATAACATGTCGATTAACAAAATGTCGACTGTCAAAATGTTGATTGTTGAAATCTCAACCATTTAAATGTCGATTACAGTCTATATTTTGAAAGTCGACATTTTAAAATGGCATTTTAAAAAATCGTTCTGGTCTTTTTCGATATTTTGTTCAGTCGGTCTTTTAACCAGTCGACATTTTTTCTGTCGAGATTTTGAAAATCGATCTTATGGAGTCGATGTTTTGAAAGTCGATATATCGTACCCAATTCAATATAAAATCTCCTACATACATATTTACATATGTATGTACATATGTTATTCTGAAATTGAAGCGAAATGTTTCACGCTTTTTACGAGGTGTATACGGAAATAACTGAAAAATAAGACAATTTTCAAAAAAAAGCAAAGTCAAAACCCGGTGTACCGTTTCACAATTTTGTTTTAGAAGATTTCACCACATTTTACTCTTTTATTTCGAAATAAAAAACAAAATGTCTATAATTTAGGGACTAACGAAACTAATTTTGATTTTAATTTTTAAAAACAAATTATTTTTACTTTAACTGCTTGAAATACTCATATAAAATACAAAGTGAAATAAATAAGAGTTAATATTTTAAGTATACACATTATTATGTAATATATGTTTTTATGTAAACTGTTTGCAATAAAAAAGTGCAGGCCAACATAAAAATCCCAAATGCATTTCTCTCCATCTGTCTGTAAAAGAAAAATAAAATAAAAAAAAAGCCATTCAAATTGCCTTCGGGAGATAAATCTTACAAATTGCTGTAAGGATATCGCAGATAACGAGCAGACTGGCATTTCTGCTTCACAATTTAAATGTTAATTCGTCCTGATGTACCAAGTGATTAATATTTGCCAAGAGTGGATTTTTCATATCCTCATTTTTATTGTTTCCATCATGAGCGAATGGAAAGGAAATCTACTTCGTTAACGCTCCCCTTCTCATGCCTTTGCCGTCGTGTCCTTCGTTCATTTAAATATATAAATTCTTTGAATAGCTTGATTTTGTTGTTGTTGTTTTGAAACGATGTCAGTTCAACACAAACTAAATCAGGGTTTTTAATTTAAGGACTTAAAGCTGAGTACATACCGATTGATTTTTATATGAAATCATATATGCACTGTAAATAAGTTATATTTTAAGCTTCGTTCGTACATAACACATATCCAATACATTTAGAGGACGACACACAAAATTTCGTTGCGGATAGGTGTTAAAGCAACTGCCATCCCTACAATTCTGATGGCAAGTTTAATATGAATGATGATAGTAGGTTGGCTGAAATATGAAAATTAATCGGTTTTCCGCCAATTTGGCATAAATGTTTTGGATGATTAAACATCGATTAGCGTTGTTGGTTTTTTATAGGTGAACGTGAAGTTGAAAATTGATAAAATTACCCAGCAAAGATTCTTTCCTTCTAACTAAGAGATGAATTTCAGTTTAAACACGTATATCGCCTTCAAAGATTTTTATAACACTCAAACATCCCTTGGACAGTGTTGACATTATTCTTTCCGAATGACTGTCTTTTGAGGCAAAAAGAAGTTATAGATGGTATAAAGGAGAAGTTAGAATCATTTTTTTTTTAAGTAGCAAAAAAAGAATGAGGATAGGGTAATGTAAGTGCTTAGATTATATAGCTTATTACTTGGTTACTTACTTAAGATGGCGCTCACAGTCCAGGATTGACTACGAACTCCAGGTTATAATTGTAGTACGTTAAATAGTTTCGTCGTTATTGGTTAGACCAGAAAACCACATTTCATTTAAATTTGAAACTTTTGAAAACATCTCTGGGTTCAACCAAATTAATTATACTGTCAACATACGTTAACTGCAATCATTGGGAAAAAGATTTCAGAGTTATATATAAAATAATTGAGAGCAGTCAATTCGAAAAAATAATGATCATAGGTGACCTCAATGCTAGAATAGGAAATGAAGAGAAAATCAATTCGCAAGAAAAACGAAAAATTCTGAAGATGGAACTAAAAATGAAAAGGGTGTTAGATTGCTGGAGTAATGTGATTCGTTTGGGTTTCGTATTTTAAATAGCACAAGTAGATCGGATTCAAGTGAAAAATATACGTCCATAGGGCAACAAGGCTGCTAAATCATAATACTGTTAGTACGAGGTGAATGGTATGGATATCTTTGATAAGTGATTTAGAAGTTTTGACCGAACTATATTCAGACCACAAGCCCATTACGGTGCAGTTCATCACTGTTCAGATTGAAAGTGAAGACACAAGAATTATACAACTACCCCCAAAATGAATGTGAAAAGAAGTCAATGCAACTGAGTATAGACTCAATCTTGAACTTCTAAAAACCAAGATTTAGAATACAATTTAACCGATATCGAAAACCTTATTAAAATTCCCTACCCACAGGATCATACAAAAAAGATAGCGTATAAAGAAAACTGGTTTGATACTAAGTGCGAAATAGCGAGGCAAAGATTTTTTGGATGGCTCAACGTTTTTCGGAAATTCGGTGACTAATATTTCAAAACGCTTTACATTCAAACAAACAAATCATTCAAAGAGATGTGCAAGCATAAAAAGAAGAGGTTTATGGAAAATGAAGCTCTCAAACTAACTTGTTGTAAAGACAATAAACAGTTCTGGATTGCAATAGATAAATTTAACGGTAAGGCACCGCAAATTGGCATACATTTAGACGCTAAAACATTGATGAACCATTTTGGATCTCTTTTGAACCCATCAGCTACTCTTGTACCGTTTCAATACGCAACATACCTTTCCTTACTAATGAAATATTAGATGCACCAATCACACAGGAAGAAGTGAGCAATGTCTTGAAAAAAACTCAAAGACGGAAAGGCACCGTGAGCTGATGGGATTCCATTAGAATTCCTTAAGTATGCGACGACCATATTCATTAATAAAATGTCAGCTATTTTTAACGAAATATTGGAAACAGGCCTTATACCACATGAATTCAAACGAGCTATTAGATTTCCCACTCATAAAATATGAGATTCATCGCATCAGAATAACTATAGAAGAATATCCTTTTTGAATTCAGCGTATAAGGTTTTTACCAAACTATTAAAATATCGAATGACAGATTAGATTGAAAGCAATAAACTGATCAAAGAAAGTCAAGCAGGATTTCTAAATGGATATTCAACGGTAGACAATATCTTTGTACTGCAAAACATCGCTGGAACATTTTTAGAACAAAAAAAAGAAATTATACGAATTTTTCGTGGATTTCAAAGCTGCCTTTGACAATATCGACCGAAGAGCTTTAATTTAAAAGATGTACATGTACAACGCTGGAATGAATAAAAAGTTTGGAAGGGTTCTCGAAAACCTTTATGAGTATAATCAATCAGCTGTGTAGAGCGGGGTTGATATTTCAAAATGGTTTGGGACTACGACGGGAACATGGTTTAGGGAATATACATGGTATGCTATTCCGAGTTGATTTTTATTTTCATTCTGCGCATCTACGTCACAGGGAGACAAAACAAACAGGTGTCAAATGTAAGTGAGTAAAATTAAAAAAATTGAACATTGCCCTTTTCAAATTAAAACAAATAAAAACAGGGCTCAGATCGCGTAAGACTAAAACGATTGTTCGATTGAAAGATCGTCGTCTTGACGATAGCTGTCTGTATACACACATATATGAAAATAAAGAGAGAGCAATACTCAAAACGACGATCGTTCAATCGAACAATCGTTTTAGTCTTACGCGATCTGGGCCCAGAATACTCGCGAGAAAAATGCTTTGATCAGATGCGGTCATATTTTACATTTATTTTGTCCTTCCGACCACACTTGTTCACCCAGATTTTTTAAATTTTCTTTTCTCTTGGAAACTTAAAGAATTTTAATATTTCGCGATTTTCACTCTTATTTTTTTATATTTAGCGCGCGCTAAAGAGGTTGCGCCTACCCTTAAAATGATGTCCACAGCGCGAGCGATTAGGTAGGTTGGAAGGGATTATTTTTTTTTAGATTTTTATTGTTATTGCTATTGTAAGCAAACACCGCACACTGGACCATTTTTATTAAAAACTTTTTTATTTTGATCAACGTGCACCAAAACCAATTTACAATTATTCACAAAACACAAGAAACGTCACAAATTGTCACCCAGTAACGTAGCATGCGAGAAAAGATAGGATTACAACATGCGCAATATCATACTTTGTATTTATTATACATTCTTCCAGGTGGAAGTACAGACAGACAGAATTGGGGGACCCACTTTTTTCGTGTTCTTTATCGAAGTAGTGAAAATCATAATCTCGAGTTCTATTTTTTTTACGAATCCAAAACTTGCCCTGCTATAGTATCTACCTATATCATTAGTAAAAATTAGAAATCTGGGGAAAGTGTTATTTCGATCGCTTCTTTATATAACAATTAAAAATAATCGGAATTTTAAGACGAGCAACGAGCATACCTTTATCATTTTCTCTAATAAAATATCGCTTTTATTAATTTTAAATAAATTTTCTTTGCTGAAGTCCTTTGAATTGGTATATTGGAAATACTGAGGTAGTTCATTCTTCAAACCACATTCTTTCCTACTGCCAGAGCCATTTTTACATAATTTGCCGCCCCGGGGCACTTTTTTTTTGTCGGTCCTAAAATTTTTGTTTGGTCACCATTAAAAAAAAAAAAATAATACTTGGCCAAGTGCCACAGCAACTAAACAATGATTATAATGATAGTACCTTAATTTGTCAAGAAAAAAAAAGAAATAGTGTTTAATTAAATATCTGTAATTAAAGCTTCATTATGTACATTTTTGTGAAATTCATTTTAACACGGCATGTTTTAAAAATATAACAAAATCGTCAGTCTTTTTTTTTGTATAGGCATAGGACGTTATATTTTTTTTATATAATTTTACGGCGTGCTTTTAAAGATGAAAATCGATCTGCTATTGCATCAACATCGATGGTTATTGCAATATCATTTACAATTCTAATGACATCTAGGCTACTGGGCTTCAATTGGCTCAAAGAACTGCGCAGATAATTTTTAATAAGTTTTAAAGCACAAAAACTAGGTTCCCTGTTTCGTTTAAGCCAGATATGGATAAGAAAATTTTCAATGCGTTGCAAATATTTGGAAATGAGGAAATTAGATTTTTAGCAACAATTAATTCCTCCAAATTAATTTTAGCAGATATGGTTGTTTTTGTTTTAATATTGTTGATGTGCAAAAATTCCTTGAACTGAAGACATTCTTTTCCAAGTTATTAATCCAATTCGTTAGGATAGCTGTTTGAAAATGCAAGTGCTGCTTCGATCATTTGTTTAATATCGGTATCCCTCAACTGGAGCAAGAAACCAAATGTGTTACAAATGTGTGAATATGCGTTCTCGCGTCTTTTTAGCTCAGATATCACATTACATATCTATTATTGGATTGAAACAATCATACTCCATTTTCTGCCTCATGTTGAATCGAACTTCTGGAGTAGTGCCTTCCTCATTCTTATTCTCTGGGACTCGTCTTCATCCTCCGGATTTGTACCCGTCATTGGAACTGTTTTATAAATATCAGAAAATCCACCATTGCGAATTGCCTGTAAATATTTTACCAATAATAAGTATAAATTAACAGCTGTTTTGAGATCAAGATATGATTTATTCGTAGCATTGATTTTCTCCAATATTTGTTACTAAAGAATAAAGCTCGTTTCACAGACATTCGGTTTCATTCGGTTCGTTCTCTATTCGGTTTGTATTCGGCTGTGCCTGATATGTGTGAAACGATAAACCGGCAAAAATAAAAACCTAATAGAAATTGTATAGCACCGAACGATCCTTCCACACGAATCGGTTCCATTCGGTTTCAAAACGGCACGTGTTCGGGTCTAGGGAACACAAAGTAAACGTAGCGATCACACATACATATTCGATTCGTATCGGTTTTTCTGATTTTGTTTTAATACATTTTATTTAATTTTAATTATAAGTTAGTATAAACCGACTATGAACCGTCTGTGTGTGAAGAGGTCTTGAGGAAACCGAAATGTGTGTGAAACGAGCCTAAAAATGAACACTAATCGGTACTGACGCAACTATTTAAACAAAGCTGATGATTCATGGTAGTAGCCCATAGCGTAATGGTTAGTGCGTTCGACTGTCACGCTGGAGGTCTGGGTTCGCTTCCCAGCCTCGTCCACCTAAGAACTAAAAAGTTTTTTTTTCAGGGCTACTGCCTCTTGCGAGGAATTGACACGAATAAGTGCTTCTCGTCTAACCATTCGGATTCGGCATAAAATTGTAGGTCCCTTCCTTTCCTGTCGACAGGCACACACAAGAATGGTTGCGAGTTGTTAGTCACGTGAAATAGCTTTAACTTCAGCCAAATAACTTGGTGGTAGAACACTTAGTTGTTGTTGTTTCTTTCTAAATTTGCAATGTTAATTGTTGTCTGCGCAGCGTGACTGCATTGTGTGAACTTTAGTTCATACAAAAATCAAAATAAATTTTAAATTAAACCCTTGACCAGCGTCAAATCTTTCACTTCTCTCCCCCCTTGTATGACCAACGAATTGTTGGCATATGAATCGGGTACGGAGAAAAAAGAAAGAAACCGAATGTGACAACAGCAAGCTTGCGTTGTCACAAACTTTTTAACGTTTTAAATGTTTTAAAACCGGTTTAAAAGAAATGTTTCCCATTTCCCAACATCAACAAGTTTATACAGAATACTTATTGAATAAATCCTCTTTCAGTTAATTGGGTTTTCGTATGAAAACACACTCGCAGTTAGGCTGCATAGCTTTTGCTCCATCATAATAATTATGAACGTTCGAATAAAACAATTACCTAATACCTACTTGAGTAGTAACTTCTTTCAAGTTACTCACATAGGTAAAAGAAACATTTCCGTGACCTTTGCCACGTTAAAATTGACTTAAACCCTAGCGTTCAGCAGATTCATGGAGGAACTCCTTCAGTTTTTAAATGTTATCATTCAAAAATTCTTAAATTTCCTATATTGTTATTGTTTACATTTTAAGCCAGTATTCCTATGAAGCTTCTTTTAGTAGAAGGTCTTTAAGTTATTTAATATAGGTAACACGAATAAAACTATGTCAAAAACCTTATCTTATTACTTTTGGTTTCTATCAATTTTTTTGTTCGTCTAGCCAGACGAACCAAACAATAAAACCTGAAATGCTCGTCAAACCAACCATTAATTAATCAAAAAATTAATTTCCCATTTGCATATGATTATATTTTAAATAATTCTCATGTTAATATTCCACAAGTAAAACTTTCAGACAAAACAATCCGACACAGAAACACAAAGTAAAAAAATAAAAAAAAACATTAAATGCTCACCCAAAATACCCTTAGGGTACCTAATACGAATTTAAGCAAAATAAAAAATGCTCTATCATATATACACACATTCACACAGCAAACAACACATATACTGCATACCTACTCCTTTTGCCCCGATCCCAGAGACTGATTAAACTGCTTTTAGCATACATTTGTTAGCCTCATTTTTCACGGCGAAATATTATTTTCCAGCCCACATTGTCGGCATCTTCCCATATATAACAGGGAAATTTATTTCAATGGGCCCCGGGCGTTCCGCAACAGAGTACCCCCGGGCAACCACCTCTGTGTTGTGCACGTTTCTTTGGTCTCCGTAGAGGTAGGTATATAGATATACAGATAAAAAGGGGGCAACAAATATACATACCTTTATACCTACCTACTTATATAAATACACAAAAAGAAAAAGAGTAAAAAATAAAATAGAATATACGAACTATACATACAAGTAGGTATTTATAAACTGTAAAGTGACCATGGTATGTTTTTGCTCTCCTGTGCACCTCGGGTATTTTATTTTCGTTAATAACAATGTAGCGCAAGAGCTCGGATACGAACCGAACAGGCTTCCGAGCCTTGCGGCCTTACTTCATCTGAATATACATCTATAGCATTTGGGTTCATGGAACCCCTCCTCATGTGTGCCGTCGCCATCGCCCGTCATCATCGTCGTCGTAGTCGTAGTCTGTGCCGCCACACAGCACAATGCACAAAACACACGAGACCGAGATATGATATGGACCTGGACAGGAACATTGAACAAAATATAGAACCAGACACTGGGACTGGGCTGCCTGGGATTGGATAACTGGGATGAAGCTTTCAAAATTCGTATAATAACTTCCTCTTGAACCAAAGTAGGTATCCATACCTACTCTCTCTCTGGGCTGGCGGAAGTGTAGCAGTAACTTTGCATCTCACATCAGAAATTTAAAACAAAAAAAAAAAATATAATTTGTAATGAAATCGGTTCTTGGGCGTGTGTTGCAGATACATTTAGAGGAAAAAGTGCACGCGTGTCTTGATATCAATGATGAATTTCAAGTGATAGTCCAAGACTCACTCAGTGACCAACTTGACCACATTTGTGTGCATGCTTTAAGTTGAGTCAATAAGAGTTTATGACCTTTTTGAACAGTGAGCAGTAATGGCAACCTGACAAATATTTATGTTATAGGCCATAAAAGGGGAGTATTGGCACAGTGGATTGAGAATATGATGTTCCTAGAGTGGAGCTCGAACTTACATCTCCAGTTTAGCACCTCAACACTGTGTCATTGCCAAACCACACAGTCCAAACATTTTCAAAGTAAATGCTGACTTACAGCTGGGTTGCCTGTCCTCAAAGCGTTTCCATTTCAATAGCCTAATTTGTGAATTATTTTAGCCCAAAATCGCTGCCCCAAATGTAGCGCAAAATCAAGCCCATCAATCTAACAAAGTTAAGGGTAAAAAATAAAATAAAGGGCCCAGGGCCTAGTGACTAACAACTCGCAACCATTCCTGTGTGCGCCTATCAACAGGAATGGAAGGGACCTACAATTTTATGCCGAATCCGAACGGCTAGACGAGAAGCACTTATTCGTGACAAGTGGTACTCTTGGAGAATTTGTTAATTCCTCGCAAGAGGCAGTAGCCCTGAAAAAAACTTTTTAGTTTTTAGGTGGACGAGGCTGGGAAGCGAACCCAGACCTTCAGCGTGACAGTCGAACGCACTAACCATTACGCTACAGGCTACTACGTTAAGGGTAAAGATAGTTCAATTTACGATAAATACCCCAACATGGCAACCCTAGACTATCAATGCCGGAGAGGTGACAAAAATACATTTGTTTTGAAATTATTATTGAATAATTTTCTCATGCCGAAAAATTAAAATTAAGGAGAAAAGGAAGAATACATTTATGTATGTAATTATGCACCTACAGTCTAGAATAGTGGTATGTGTAGGGTGTCAGTTCCCCCCCAAAAGACTACAACTTAAAAGCAATCATGATAAATAAATTTCAAATTATTATAGATCAGTCCGTTGTTGGCGTACTTGAAAAACAACTTGATAAAGCTCCAAGAAAATAAAAATTGAAAGGAAATATGACTATCAATAAGTGCCGAAATGTAAGGCTGCAGACAATTTTGGAGAGAACCTCGAAAAGTGAAGCGAAAACACTGAAAAACGCTGTATTGTTGGTTTTTGATTAGTTGACAGGTAATCAATCTGAGATATTTTCTCATGAGAGTTCAAACAGGTAAGCGGTTATGTGCTTGAACCCTAGTTGAACCTTTTTTAACTCACCAAAATGGATAGGTTAAAATCTTGAACAGAAATTGAACCACGTTTTTCACACTAGCCCTAAAGTGCAAAGAAAGTAAACAAATGAACGTTTTCACCTTACAGAAAATAATCGGCTGACATTTTTGCTTGCTCAAACTAACTTCATGTTAACTAAAGTCAAACAATAAAATTATGCAATGGTTTTAAAATATATAAAAGCGACGATATAAAATTGGTACACTAGGGCGTATACGTACTTTGCTATAATTTAATTGACTTTTGAATACATTTTAAACAATTCGAATGATTTGCATTTATTTTAACTTTGAACCACTGAATAAGAGTGAATGTGAAACTTTAATACATACCCAGGGTACTGGTTAGTACGTCTTTATAATGAACTAGCGGAAACACCCGGGGTTGCCCGGGTCATTTTTGTTAAAGGATAGTTTGTTAACAAATCTTGAAAAAAAAATTTCCCGTCGAAAATAGTTTTCCTTGAAAATATTTCTGCTATCGTAAATATCTCTGAAATAAATTCGATGAATTGACCGCCCGATTCCCAAGGAAAACTTATTCATGACATCAATAAATTTTCAACATCATTCATGTTCTCAATTTTCAAAGGATAGAAATATTGTGCAAGTGTTAATTATTATTAATACAAAAGCTTATTCACGTACTTCTAAATATCTATGCTTAAGACACCTACTTGTAAGAAAATATTTGAAAAATTTGTATGGTTTGCTATCTCGCCCCCAACTATCAACTGTCAAACTAAAAGGTGTGATTTTTCGGATTTTTGACATTTCACCATCATCACTGTCAACTGTCAAGTGCGATTTTTTTGATTTCCACTGGACTTAGAGTGCAAAAAAGAGTTATGATTTCAGCATAACTAAATTTTCACCGACCATGTAAATCAAACATGATTGGTTAAGGTTTTACCTTCCACCACAATCCAATCAACAACCAGCGCATTTTTACTTACTTGAGAATTATATCATGCCATTCATTAGCCTTTCATCACTACTTATTATATTTTCCAACATTCTTACATTCACTTACACATTCAACAAAAACGATGCAAAAAACTCATACGCACTTGAAACGTCAAATCTCATAGCTAAGCTTTGTACAACGCTCATGTCTTGTTCAAAAAGTTATATTTTTCGCCATGTCGGTCGCTGCATGTGGACATAGATTTCTCGGACTCCATTGGATTTTGTCTGGACATGTTTATAATCCTGCCATCAGTTTAATCGAATCAGTCTTTAAAATTGTATGGTTTTCTATTAATATTTTGAATGTATTTAAATAGTGAGACAACGGCCTTTCCTTTGACATCTAAATTTTGAAATTCTGATAAGTACTTTTCCATTTATAGCCAATTTTATGCAGACAAATTGGCAATTTTAAATTTTTTTTCTGGATTTTATCTGTAAAAAATATTTCTAATGTAAAATTTTAATATTTGAAATTATTTTGTGAAGCTTGTGAGCAACGCACAGTTATGTTTAATATATCAACATTTTTATTAGACTTTCAAGGTTTATAATTTTGAGATTTAAAAATATTTTATGGGCGTGGTGAAAATATAAAAATAAAAGTCGTTGAAAAAGCATGATCGATTCTGCATTTTTTTTTGGTAAATAAATCAATAAAACTAATTTTAGGGTAGCTTTTGTTGTAATAATCACTTAACTTTTACTAACAATATTTAAGAAGAGGATTAGATCAATTGGTGTGTTGGTTTTGTTTTTCAAAATTTATCAATTTTGTATTAAGTTTTGCACTGAAAGTACCAAAAATCGATTTGATTTTTCACTAAATCACATTTTTTGTATGAATTTTATATAAGGTTTTGCTAAATTTTTAACACAGCAATTTAGATTATATATTTCTACCTCAAATTCATGTATCAATTGTTATGAACTATTAAGTATTACTCAAGTTTGAAGCCTCTTTAAATTGGCTAAATGGAGCTTTATTGTGATTTATCTCATTAAATTGCCCTTACTTTTTTTCCCTTTAGATTTACAAATATAAAATTACTAAAATATTTGTAGAAGAATGTAACACCTTTAATTGTGTCATTAGTTTTTCAAAATTTGTAAATTTTTCGTTAACTTTTAACAATTTTCTAAGTAAATACACTCAAAAGGTATGCATTTTTTGCATTATGGCAAATTCTTTCTCTTTTAATAATTTATTTTGTCATGAAAGTGAATTATTTTTTATTTTTATAATCTTTAATGTCTTATAGCCTTTCATTTGATACCACATTTATAAATATCAAGAAAGTATTACCCATGTTATGGCTATTTAAAGGTATTTTATGTATATTTTAGCAAAAAGAAAACATTTGATCGACCAATAGACTAGATTTTTGCAAAATTTCCATATTAAAGCTTTTGGTTATCGTAGAAATATATTTTCTATACCAAAATAATTGCTGATTCATATAGATTATTACACAATTTAAATTTTGATAATCGGTTAAATAAAAAGTAACAATATTCACTATTTAGTCAAAATAATGCGATTTTATCTGTTTAGGCGTCTTTAAAATTGTATGAACGGCTATTAATGCTTTGTATGTATTTAAATAGTGAGACAATGACCTTTCCATCGACATCTAAATTTTGAAATTCGGATAAGTACTTTCCGATTTATAGATTTATATTTTTATATTTTATGCAGACAAATTGACAATTTTTAAATTTTTTCTGGATTTTGTCTGTAAAAAATATATATTAGTTAAGATATGTTTATTATAATGAACATGTTTATTGATATACATAATTGCATTGTTGTAAGTGTAAAAAAAGTCAAAAGCTCAACAAAAACAAAAAAAAAAAATTGTATGATTTTTTTTGTTAATGAAAAATTTAATCTTGGAATGCAATATTTTTTATTTGCGATATAGGGCAAGTTTTGGATTCGTTAATAATAATTGAACTCGAGATAATAATTCTCCCTAAAATAACGATGATAGAGAACGCGAAAAAAGTGGGTCTCGCAAATTCTGTCTGTCTGGAGGGATTTTCTTCAAACTTGGTACATATTGTTTTTTGACTTATATGCCCACAAGCTTTTTATTTTTTTAAGGACCAAAAATAACGGTACCTGCCATTCAAAATTGTATGGCAGGTACCGTTATATATTTGCACAAATCCTTTCGAGACTTGGTTCTAACAAGATATAAAACATTTTTACCAACTTTCATCAACATACCCGTTTTGGGAGGGGTTTACTGGTAATAGTAATTCACTTTTCCCTTTCACTCAAAAAAACACCCTTTAGCCCAAGATATTTTTATGGACTCTTTTGATTCTTATTTCTTACGGCAAATAAGACATGTGAGGCAAAGTTTCATCACCATAACATTGAAATTTTGTAATATTATGCTCGTTTCACTAAAAATATAATCATCATTTTATAAAAAGGTTATAACTTTTTCTAGGGAAATTATATTGAAATTATTTTGATTGCATAAGATTAATTGGGCATTAAAAATTACCCTAAGGTCATGTTCCATATGCTTAGATTATACCAAGATAAATATATAGTGGTTTGATATACTTCCACCTTCCCCTCCCCCATTTTGAAAGTGATTATATAAAAAAACAGTTCATGGATAAAAATGGACTTCGGATATGCTGTAGTGTATGAAATTCTACGTCGACACTCATCTTAAAATTTTATAAATATTCGTTTTATAACCATTATTTTCTGACAAATAAAAACCCTTATCCGCCGAGGGTATTTTGCTCCCACAGCGTACAAGGGTGGGGGAAGGGCCAACAAATTAACATATTCCTATGGATTTAAGTATTTTCAATCCAACAAGACATTTCACGACATCAACGATGTCTGGTTTCCAAATTATAGGCTAATTTATGTAAAATTTCGTTTTAAAACATGGTCAGAAGTCAACCCTTATATCTCCGGTCTGCTAGTGTTGCCACCGTGGCAACACTTCTTAAAAGTAAACTTAGGATGTGGATTATAAGTGAACCAAAGCTCATCCCGTCAGAATGTAGTGCAAGGTTGGCTCCCCCAAGGCCCTAACTAATACTAAATGTTGGCATACCAGATTTTATTTTTGAAAATGAGCTAATAATTTTATATATACAAAATTAATTTTCAAGAGAACCGCTCCAACGATTTTTTACTTTTTCTACATAAATTCATATTTATCAAACAATTCAGATGGCATACTTGATTTTGAGCTCTTATTTTCAAAGCCATTAAAATAAGAAATTTATAGCAATTTAACGTAATATGTATGTAATTTATTTATTTTTTAATGATATCATAATATTTTGGACCAATACATATGTACTTGCACATCATCAATTTCTAGCTACGTTAAAGTTGTTAGCTACGAGAGCCAGCTTGTGCGACCCAGTCGTGCTGTTTATTTTATTTAGGTATAGAAATATCATCATGTTGTGTGTTGTCTTTTTTGAAAAATAGTAAATAGTTTTTTTTTATGACAAAAAATAATAACAGGTTTTGAACAAATTATACTATATTTGCATGATTTACGCACGATTAACAAAATGTCATTATTTTTGTCATTTTGTACCATTTTTTGTCAAAATAAACACAATAATGGAACAATATAATTAATTAATTAATTATCTTAGAAACAATCACATAATCTACCTTTTTATTTTTACTTGCGATATACGTAGTATAGGACAAGTTTATGATTCGTGCAAAAAAAAATCGAGATAATATTTTTCCCTAACATTAAAGTGATAGAGAACGCGAAAAAAGTGGTCTCTCAATTCTGTCTGTCCGTCTGTATGTCTGTACCTCGACCTGCAGCCTTAACGGCTGAAGCGATTTTCTTCAAACTTTGGACTTAAGGTTCTGATGGCATTCCCTAGAGGGGAAATCGAAATTTTTTTAGCTCAAAAAATAACGTTACCTGCCATACAACCAATATACAAAAATTGATGTAATTCAAAAACGGCTCCAACGATTTTGACAAAAAAAATTACAAAGTACTATAATTACTATAGTCAATATTTTGGTAAAAAAATTGTAAAACGGTTATTAACGGTACCTTAGGGGTGTCTAATAATTTTTTTGTGTCAGATATTCAAAATGAGTATCATGGATCTTGTAGAGGATACCCACACAAGTATTTCTACATCCCGGAAATTTTTTTAAAATTGTACTTCCAGACCCCGTTTGCCTTTTTTACTTGATAAATGGCTGAAAACCCCCCAAAAATCTGTTGATTTTTAAGCTTTTCTCGATTTTAAAGACCTACATGAGTTCACGAGTAGTAGTCCGTAGCGTAATGGTTAGTGCGTTCAACTGTCACGCTGGTGGTCTGGGCTCGCTTCCCAGCCTCGTCCACCTAAAAACTAAAAAGTTTTTTTCAGGGCTACTGCGTCTTGCGAGGAATTGACAAATCCTCCAAGAGTATCACTTGTCACGAATAAGTGCTTCTCGTCTAGCCGTTCGGATTCGGCATAAAGTTGAAGGTGCCTTCCATTCCTGTCGATAGGCGCACACAGGAATGGTTGCGAGTTGTTAGTCACTAGGCCCTGGCTCTTCATGAGCCGTTGTGTCACCCGATTTTTATTTATTTTTATTTTACATGAGTTCACGAACGAGCAGGTAAGACTCGTATCATAGGTAATTTCGTGTGCTGAACTCAAATCTATCATCCGTTTTTCGCTATCAGCTCTAGTTTTTGAGATAGTACAGTCTGAAAATGGAATATAACCATTTTTTCACCTATTTTTGAGATTCTGGAAAAATCCGAAATGCTTTATTTTGAAAAAAAAAATGCACCGATTCATACATGAACATGAGACATAGTGCAGTACTTTGATGAATTGGTGTATTTGTTTTGAAAAAAGGCATTTCGAATTTTTACAAAATCTCAAAAATTTGGTGAAAAAATTGTTATATTCCATTTTCATACTGGAATATTTCAAAAACTAGAGCTGATGGCGAAAAACGGATGATAGATTTGAGTTCAGCACACGAAATTACCTATGATACGAGTCTTACTTGCTGAACTCATGTAGGTCTTTAAAATCGAGAAAAGCTTAAAAATCAACTGATTTTTGGGGGGTTGTCAGCCATTTATAGAGTAAAAACGGCATATTTTGCAATTTTAAGGGGCAGTTACTTGTGCTATTTTATTATAAGCATCCTTAGAGAGTCAAAAGAAATCTTTTAAAGTCGGTGAAACCACGTTTTATACGAGAAATTTTTGATCATTTGTTGGCTTTGAAAAAAAAGAACGTGTTTTTTACATACAAAATGGCCGCGGGTTCTGGAAGTACAATTTTAAAAAATTTCCGGGATGTAGAAATACTTGTGTGGGTATCCTCTACAAGATCCACGATACCCATTTTCAATATCTGACAAAAAAAAATTATTAGACACCCCTACGGTACCTGTCATAGAATCGATTTTTTGATTTTCAAATTTCTCGTTAATGGCTACACCGATTTCAACCAATTTTTGTATGTAAAAGGTCATTTTAAAATTAACAATTTAGCATATGCAATTTTTCGAAAAAATATTTTTTGGATTTTTAAAAAAATATTGCATTTTTTTTTTGGAAAATTCAATATCTTGAAAACGGGTTAATGATTTTTTTTTTTAATTTTGTGAAAAATTGTATATTATTAAATAATAAAAGTTGGCATACCAAATTAAATTGTTTGAAATTTTCATGAATTTTTATATATATAAAAATTATTTAAAAATAAAACCGCTCATCAGATAGCATACTTTATTTGAGCTCTATCTTATTTAGCTATTAAAAGAACAAATTTAGTAATATAATTTATATTTTAAATTGTTTTTAAAACATTTTTTTAATGATATCATAATGTTAAAGAACCACTACACATTGCACATTGTTAATTTTAAGCTACGTTCAAGTGGTTAGCTACGAGTAGGGCTGGCCACGAGACGAGAATCTGCGAGACTTTTTTAAGGCTCGTCTCGGTTTCGTTAAAATCGAAAATTTTCAGTCTCGTCTCTGTCTCGTATAATTAAGTCTCGTCTCGGTCTCTTCTCCGAAAAATACGATTTCCGGCCAACTTGTTGATTATTGGAACGAAATAATTTCGATTATAGTTTGAATACGTGCAGAAGAAAATAAATATTTAACACTAATTGGATTTTTTAATTTATTAGACTCTCTGTAAATTTCGGTCCAAATATACAGTCTCGTCTCGGTCTCGTCTCGGATGCTTAAAAGCCAGTCTCGTCTCGGTCTCGTCATGCGAGACCGAGATCGATTGATTATTGATTGTTGATTATTGGAACGAAATAATTTCGATTATAGTTTGAATACGTGCAGAAGAAAATAAATATTTAACTCCAATTGGATTTTTTAATTTATTAGACTCTCTGTAAATTTCGGTCCAAATATACAGTCTCATCTCGGTTTCATCTTGGATGCTTAAAAGCCAGTCTCGTCTCGTCTCGGTCTCGCATGACGAGACCGAGACTTTTCTCGTCTCGTGGCCAGCCCTAGCTACGAGAGCAAGTTTGTGCGATCCAGTCGTGCCCATTTTTTGTAAACGACTTGGTCATTAATGACCAGAAAATGGAAAAAATAATGGAAACTTATCATACTCGTGTAAATGCAACATAAGTAAGATGCTAAACGTAAAATAGTCACTTTTTGGTGATTGTAACTTTAATAAAATTTACAAAAACCTCTTTTTCATAAGCATATGTGGGTAGTATCATACTAAAATTGTTTAATGTCGTACTAAATATCCACACATTTTGCGCCTGTAATAACTTTAAGTTGAACAAAAAAGTTTTTGCCATCATTTACTGAAATCATTTTTTTTATCTATCTGAAGTTTAAAACAAAATTCGTATTCTTTTTAAGCCTTGGTTTGTCGCCTATAAATTTCCCAAAGCTCTACCATCATACTTTTTTTATTTTTCATGAACAAAAAAAAGAATCGAATAATAATATCTATATCTACAGAGAAAAATAAAACACAAACTGACCCTTCTAAATGGCTTCCGGCGCATCCAATTAAAATTTAGGTCAACAAGGTTTTTTTTTTATTCAGGTTCTTTGGTTTGTTGGTTTATGTATGTACTTAGGTACTACAGTTGTTACCTACCCAAACATACAAATTTATATATATCCCAACTTGAGCTTGGCAACCTTCACAGTAGCAATATAATGGGGTATCATGCAGGGGCAGGAGGCACAGGAAGAGAATCTCTAAGGGTCCAGGCTATAGCCAGAGGATAAGTTATTTTTTGCAAATCCTACTGGACACCTTTTCAAAAGAGAAATTAATTACGCATTGGCCAAATAATAATATAATTCTTTCCTCTGTGAAGTTGGGCATTGAATTCGGGTGAAAATATATAGATAATAAAGTTCATTGGTGAGAGGTTTTAATCCTTTTTTTTTGTCTGCTGGGGCTTAAACTTTTTAGTGCTTATGAATGTATTTTAATTAGGGAATGTGCTAAATTAAAATATTTATTAAAGGTTCTAAAGTTCTTAGTGTTGCAAAATCACTTCAATTGAAAACATAATTAGTCCAGTCAAATGGTATTTTGGTCAGGAAAAAATGAATACTTCTATATTTTTTTCCTGAAACACTCCAGGAGACAATTGGACTGGACTAAATTGTCAGTTTAATGAAGCAATAAGGAAATTCAGAATTTATGTTCATTTCATACTATAGCTGTGTTTTTGTAAGAGTGACTAGCAACTCAGTAAAAGTTTTACACGGAAAATACAAACAAAATTCTCTATAATCATTTGTTTTGTTATTGTTTTGCGTGTAAACATTTAGCTGAGTTGCTAGTCTCTCTCTCAAAAAACACGGCTTATGTGAGTTGAAATGATGTAATTTCGCAAATTATATATTTTTTCATTTGACAGTTGCATTTAATTTTTAATTTCGTTTGGCAGTATTTAACGTAGGAACCTATAGGTTTTTGTTCTTTTCTTTTTCTATTCACACTTCTTTTGGTGTTTTCATGGGAACAATAAAAAAGATGTATCAAGTATTATGAAATAATACTGCAATATTTATTAACACTTTTTTGTTTTTAATTTTCTATGAAAAGTAGTAAAAAAAATGTATGCAGTATTATTAAAACTGTTCTTGAAGTTACATGTACGCAGTTTAATCAAAATCGTTAAAACTGTTTTCGACAAAATTTGATAAAATAGAAATCGTTGTATGGCAGTTACCCGTTCAAGGTAAGCTGAAACAAAAATTCGAATTTGTCCTCTAGGGAATCACATAAAAATGCTTCACACCAAGTTTGAAGCAAATCCATCAAACCGTTTAGGCTCGATGTACATCAGGACGTACAGTCGCACAGATGCACAAATAAACAGACCAACAAACGTCTTGTCGAAAAACACTGTTTTGGACTTCTCTATCATCGTCATATTAGATTCGAATAAAACTCCAATTTGTTTTTGACGCGAAACCAATATTTGCCATATACAGCAAGTAAAAACTATAGCTGTACAATTAATGAAACTATTTAACCCTTTGTAAGGATTTGGTGGCCTTTTGAATGGTAAACTTTTAATTGTCAAATATTCCAAGAATTATGACCTTGGAAAATCTTTACAAATTTATAAAAAATAAATTGCACAATTGGATGCCACGGACATGCTCTTGTATTTAACAGCTAGAATATAGCTGAATATTTACGGTGTATATAATATTAATATTCCATATATGAGGATCTTAAAACTCGGAGCTTGGTACCTAACAACTTAACATTATTTTCCATTTTTTTTCTTCAAAATTTGGAAGTTGAATATTAACTAAAAAAAAAACTAGGTAATTTTACCCCAATGTTGCCCCATTCAATACCTATCTCTTAGTACACCGCCCATAATTTTCCTATTTTCCGTTCTCACTCAGGAAGCGATTTTCACACTACCCAGAATCTTTTATGTTGTACGAAAAATAAAAACTTCACACTTTAACATAAAAAAAAACCTACTTTGAGATACTCTTCATAATAATTTGATTTAAAAAGAAAATGCATAGCACGAAATATAGGACAGCTGAATTTTGTATACCTGAAAGAGGACTATTAGAAGATATTAAGTTCTGTTTTTCGGGACGCCATCGCCATACCCTTGGAGAAATCCGCCATTTTGGAAAATGCGAATTGATCTATATCTCCGAAACTATTGATCTTAGAGGAAAAATTGTAAGCCCAAGCTTGTAGGCAATTAA
Source organism: Melangyna quadrimaculata (assembly GCA_949320155.1). Taxonomy (NCBI): domain Eukaryota; kingdom Metazoa; phylum Arthropoda; class Insecta; order Diptera; family Syrphidae; genus Melangyna; species Melangyna quadrimaculata. The sequence goes on from OX439485.1 coordinate 55,283,889, forward strand.
ATTATCTTTCGTTCATACATTTTCGGGTGATATTTTCAAAGTTATGTCGTTTTTTTTTTTTTTTTTTTTTTCACATTTACACATTTACTGTAACTTTTGACAGCGCTATGGCCTCATATTCAAAAATATATCAAAATGTTGAAAATTTAGTGTTCCAAAATTTTTATTTGGAAAGTAATTCATGTAAGATTCATCGGGAACTTCAAAAATGTTTAATTGCAGACAAATAAAAAATAAAACGACATAACCTTGAAAATATTGGCCGCAACAAAAAAATTTATGAATAAACGAAAGATGGTTTAATTTCCTACAACCTTGGCCTTAAAGTCTTTCCTCTAAGATTAATAATTTCGGAGATAGGTAGGTCCATTCGCATTTTCCAACATGGTTGATTTCGCTAGGGTCATGGAGTCCTGAATACACGAACATAAGCTTTTCCAATATCCCTCTTGCATTTATAAAGAAATCAGCTTATCAATATTTCATTCCACGAAAAAGTCTATATTTATTGTATTTTATCGGTTAAATCAATTTAGCAGCCAATTTTCCAAAAGCTCTAACTTTGGACTGGGATATGGGATCATCTTCAAAAATATATAAACATTTGTTAAGCTTTGTGGTCTACAAATTGTATCATGAGAACAATTTACGTAAGTTTTTTTTCGAAATGAGAAAAATGTGAAAAAGAAAAAAAAGACACAACCTCAAAAATATTGTTCACGCAGAAAAAAAATTTGATGACAAATAAAAGATAATTTTATATCCAACAAAGTTGTCACAACTTTTCACTTCAAATCGGTAGTTTCGGAGATATAGATCAATTCGCGTTTTCCAAAATGGCGGATTTCCTCAGGGGTATGGCGTCCGAAAAACAGGGCTTAAGCTTTTCTAATAGCCCTCTTTTATTTAAATAAAATTCAGCACTCCTATATTTCGTTCCATAAAACTATTGTTTTTTGTCCGAATTATCAATTAATTTACTGTTGTTTTTGAATATTTTTTATTTACTTTTAAGTTAACACCGAAGTTCCTAACTTCAAGTTTTTGTAAAAAAAGTAAGTTCACCTACAAAGGAACAATATCCTCTGTTATTTTTTATCAAATCCAAAAATAGTACACCTTTACCACCAAATCCATTATTGACACATTTAAAACATACCTATCTATACATATGTATATGCAGGTATATCCATTTTCCGTGTGTCTTTAATATATTTATTTTCTATTAATCCTCAGAGCTCAGAATTTTGATTTTTTGCTCTATGACATTTCGCATTTAAAAGATTGCTAAACGTTAAAAAAAAGGAGCAACAAATCCATATTCACACATCCTTCCTTACCTGCAAACTTTATATCCGACATAGTGCTGGAGCTATTGACATCGCAGTGATAGTTTTGTTACCCCAAACTGATGTCAACAGCAACACAACAACGCCAAAACACTACTCCTCCATCGGCCCTCCGCGTCCGTCCGTCCATTCGACCACCTCTCCGTTCGCACACAATTCGTCCTGTTAGCTTTTTACTATACACTAACACTATTATGATGAACAAAAGCAAACATTTTTTGTGGCTTCATCGATGCGGCCATCGTCGTCGGTTGCGTCGCGTTTCGTCGGTGCCGTTCAGTGTGTGATGACGGTGGAGGTGTGTTTTTGTTGTGTCAATGGATTCTAATCGCATGAGGATTGTGCCCTGCAGGACATAGTCGCACCTCATTGTTGTGGTTTAGGATTCGTCCATTGCGCGGTTCCGCAGAATTTCCTTTTTCGCGAATAGACGGGATGTGCGAGGGTGGCAGTCGTCGTTGGTTGAAAACTTTATTGGTTTTTGGAGTTTCCCTACTCCTTCACGGTGTTGTACATTCATATCACATTGATAAATATAAGTCCCGAAGTAGTTTGAAGGACATCCTTGCAAAACACATCGCATCGCATCGCCAGTTTATGTACTTTAATCAATCTCGCTCAAGCACATCCTGGAAGCAGCAATCACAAATTGATGGGCAATTAAATGATTTTACGGCATAATCATCAATTTTCAACTATGGGCGCTCCAAGTTGTTTATGGATGTTTAGTTTTGTTTCTGCTGGCTTGGCCGACTGGCGGTTGCTGATGCCACAACTACCTGAGCCTCACTCTGACCCGCACACACGCAAGATAGGCGCTCCTCTCGACTAATCGCTGGTTGTTAGATACAACTGGTTTTTCCCTCATCCGATACCACCAATGTATTGACTTTGACTGGAGAACAGATCGCAACGGGTGCACTCTGTCATTAGGCGATCTGTTTTATGCCCACTAATTGACTTAGCACACTACCTTATTGCGTCCGCAAGGCTTCTAAGCGTATCATTAAGAAGCGCCACACTTATACTGACTATTGGGATGTGGTTGGTGCTTGGTGCTGCTGTTGTTAATTCTGTTGTTTGAGAAAGTGGAAATATCAGTAGTACAGCGCCAGTGCAGCGCCAGCAATTGATAACTTTACTTATCGATGATGAGCAAATATTAAAAGTGCAAAAAAGATTTTGTATTAGCTCAAAATAATTATATTGAGATTCTTGGCAGTATACAGGGTGTCCAGTAAATAATGGATAACCCTGCAACCGTTTATAGCTGGCCTTAAGACCTTTCAGAAAAAAAAATATAAAAAAAATATTTTCCTTGTAGTTTTTAGCTTATGATTTAAAAACAAAGTACGACATGCCTCAAATACTTGAACATTACCACCACGGTTGAATGATTATCATTTTTTTTTTATTTTTAAATATTCTTGAATAATCGTACTAATAGATGTTATACCAAATTTAACACTTTCTGTTATATCACTTTCTTATAATATCAAAAAATCCAAAAATTATAATATCAAACAAATCAGGTTTTTTGATTTTCACAAGTTTGTATTATTGTATTATTGTAAAAATAAATTAAAAATAATATTATAAAAAAAAAACTGCAACAGCAAGTGTTAAATTTGGCATAACATCTATTAGGACGATTATTCAACAATATTTTAAAAATAAAAAATCAATGACAATCATTCAACCACGGTGGTAATGTTCAAGTATTTAAGGCATGTCTTACTTTGTTTTTAAATCATAAGCTTAAAACTACAAGGAAAATATTTTTTTTTATATTTTTTTTCTGAAAGGTCTTGAGGCCAGCTATAACCAGTTGCAAGGTTATCCAATATTTACTGGACACCCTGTATAAAAGTGGAGGAATCGATAAAATCAGTCTGATATTTTTTGGAATTTTGACAAGCAACTTTGCAAAGGTAATTATTGAATCAGGAGCTACGCCATGAAATTATTTTCGAATTTTTTTAATGACAAAATAATTGAACAAATTAAACATTAGTCAGTCGTCCAACTAAAAAATGTTAAAGTTAAACCCAAGTTAACTCACCAAAATTTAGTGAGTTTACTCGGCATTGTATTTTTTTAAATACGACTTCTTCGTGGGGTTTAGGAGGTCTTGTATTTATTTATTTACAATTGTATCAGATGGGACATTTCGAGTGTGATTAATACACTCTTCTTCAGGAAAATGATGTAAACCTAATAATAAATAGTATGTATTATATCTGTGGTGCTTGATATAAACATGATATTTCTATACAAAAATTGCTTTTTTGAGCCCCACTTTACATCGAGCTAGAGCCTAAGCGAGTTGACCAAATTTTTTAGATAATACCTTGAAAATGTATCGCATTTTCGACTACCACAGTGTTATAGTTCATTTGAAATTTCTTTTTCAGGTATACAAAATCTTTTAGTTGCAACACATATCGCAATTAGCTAATTACCATTAGAATTTACTGAAAAACAATTTTATATATACATTATTATGATATCATTAAAAAAAAATTAAATAAATGATTTCTATAAATTAAGAAAATGAAGAAGTTTAAATATTAAAATATTGAAATTACTTATTTTGTTTTAAGAGGAGTGAATGAATATAATTCAATTTAAATTACTATAAATTTATTATTTTAATTGCTTTAAGGGTAAGAGCTCAAAATCAAGTATGCCATCTGATTTGTTTGATAAATATGAATTTATGAACAAAAAAAAAATAAAAAATCGTTGGAGCGGTTTTCTTAAATTTTTTTTTTATATACAAACATTTTTCGATCATTTTCAAAAATAAAATCTAGTATGCCAACATTTAGTATTTAATAAAATACAATTTTACACAAATTAAATTCAAATTTCAATATACTGAATTTTCAAAAAAAATTCAATATTTTTTTTTAAAAATCCAAAAATTGTTTTTTTTTGAAAATGTATATGTACAGTGCTGCCAAAAACATTCCGGATTTTTCCTCAGTATAATGTTTTTCTTAATATCAAGTAGAAAACTAATAACTTTCCATAGGTTTTCCATAATTTGTAAAGGGTATGAGAGAATTTAATAATAACCTTAAAAATATAATGCTCCGATGACAAGAACAATAAAAAAAAAATATTTTATAAAGTTATTCAATAACATGCCTGTGCAAAACTAACCGGATTGCAGGAAGATTGCGAGTCTCGATGTTAAATTAGCGGTTTTTTCGAGTCTTTTGACTCACGCCGTAGATTAAACAGACCTTACAAGTTGAGAGCTGTGTTAGTTGAAATTATATAGTGCAGAAAATGGGTAAAACACGTTAAAGCAACGCGATTCGATACAAGGTAATAGAAAAGTTCCAAACCGGTACAAAACAAAATTTAATATCTGAAATATTGCAAATTCCAACGTCAACGGTTTGTGACATAATTACAAAATTTAGAAGCGGGAAATCAGTAGAAGCAGATCATTTTGGTGGACGCCCTCGCAAAACAACTGTTAAAACTGATAGGCGCATAAAGAATTTTGTGCTTAAAGATCCTTTTGCAACTTCAAAGATAATTTGTGATGAACTAAATCTACCTATAGGGCCAAGTACGGTAAGGAAGCGTGAAAGAGATTTCGGTCTTTTTGCATTTCGACCAGCGAAGAAACCTCTTCTTACTGCTAAACATCGTAGAAAAAGGTAAGCCATGAAAGGTGTTTCGAAAAGACTTTAAATTCCTTATCAAAATATTTAACTCAGGGTTGAATTTAAAAAAAATCATCTTAACTGGTCTTTAAGCAAATGGAGGAGCGTGATTTTCAGTCATGAAAGCAAATTCAACTTGTTTTACTCCGATGGTGCAAGGTGGAGCCTAGGTGGAGCCTCGGTGATGGTTTGGGGCTGTTTTTCAGGCGCAGGCTGCGGTCCAATACACCAAATCACAGGAATTATGGACCGTTTTCAATATAAGGACATTTTGGAGTCAGTAATGCTTCTATATGCAGAGGTAGAAATGCCTTTGCGTTGGGTTTTTCAGCAGGATAATGACCCCAAACATTTTCAAAGCTGCTAAAAGAGTGGTTTGCGACTTAAAATATTCGTGTTTTAGAATGGCCGTCTCAATCACCCGATATAAACCCAATTGAAAACTTGTGGGCCATTTAAAAAAAGGCGGGTTGGGAAAAAAAGCACACGTCAACAACTTTTCTTTTTGCAGCCTCGAAAAATGAATGGGAGAATATTCCTGCTTCTATTTTCGAAAATTTAATTCAGTCAATGCCTCGTCGATATCGAGCTGTAATACAAAATAGGGGTTACTGGACAAAATATTAAATACAAAATAATAATTAATTGTACAAGATAAAATCCGGTTAGTTTGTCACATTAAAATTCTGAATCAACTTTAATTTTTGACTATTATTTTTTGTTTTAATGGATAATTTACCATGTTTTTTGTTTAAAATAATACAATTGTTTAATAAAAATGGCGAAAAATTACAAATATTTGATTTGTTAATTTTTATCTCACAAACCAACACTCAATGCAGTTGACCAAAAAAATCCGGAATGTTTTTGACACCACATATGCAAATTATTTGAATTTTGGTTGAAATCGGAGTAGCCGTCAAAGAGAAGAGCAATTTAAAAACAAAATAATCGGTTCTATGACAGTTACCGTTATTGGTAAAATTTATTTTCATCGAAACATTTAACATACCTTAAATAGTAAACGCACATCTTTTTATAAAAAATTCTTGGATCCGTTTTCGAGAAAAACAATTTATTTCTTAACGGTTTTTCAACATTTGTATGGAAGATACCGTTATTTTTGAATTTAGAAAGATGAATTTTTCAAGTATTCTACAAAATAATAAAAAACTATCTTATACCTAGTTTTGAAAATATTGACCCAGTCGTTTTCAAAAAATTTTGTTTTCAAAACAAAAAAAAATATTTTTTTTTTGTTTAAATTTTCAAAAAAGAAAATTTTTTGTTTATACTTTTTAAAAGTTTTATCATAAAAAATGAAAAATTTCAACTTATCTGTTTTCGAGTAAATCGAGTATATTGAACATTTTGGAACCAGTTTTATCGGCTATAAATTAAAATGGATTCCAGCTAGTAAACTACACCAAAAGGGGCGGGCAAGTGGAGGAATCCTCATGGGTTTCAAAAGGCGCCAAATGCAATTCTAAGCACCTAGGAGACATATTTTTTATTGAAATCAAAATTGATCGATATATACTTACCCTTATTCCTGTATACTTAAACTGTTCCAGCTGGGAGAATGATTTTACTAGGATTGAAGAAGTTTGTTTGGTAAAGAATTAAATAACATAATGCTCATTGGAGACTTCATGCACGAACAGGAAACATAGAAAGCGAAAATAAGCTCATGCATAGAAACCTAGAATCAAGAAACAATAAAATCAATAAAGAAGGTAAAATAGTGATAGATTTATGTAACTCCTTTGGACTTAGCATGTGTAATGGGTCTACTGACGGAGACAAATTAGGAGACTTCACTTTTATGGGACCACTAGTACTCTGATGGATGATTTCGAAGTCTTAACATAAATTTATTCTGATCATCTACCAATACAAGCAACAATTAGTCTTAATAGCGGGTTGAGGCAAGAAGAGACAAACAAAATAGTAAAATACAAGTGGAACAATGCTTTTGCCAATAGCTATGCGAATATCTTGAATACCGCTATCCTTCTCCACACCTCATCATCTGTACCATTAGGTTTAAACTTATCTCAGTTGTACAACATTGTGAAGGATGCTATACCACGACGATGCCAACAAAATTTAAATAAAAATATTCGTATTCGATATCATCAAACACGGTTCGATAAAGACTGTTTGCAAGCACGCGAGAAATCTTTTGCATGGTTAGGGCTCTTCAGAAGTTCCCCAGAGAATTCATATTTCAAAGAGCAATATCTGGCAGTAAACAAGCAATATAAAGAACTACTAAGATGCAAACGCCAGACTTACTCGAAAATCGCTGCTCGTGACCTTGCGGAATGCAGAAACGCATCAGAATTCTGGAAGACTGTAAGTGTTATAAGCAAACAAACTAGTAAGCAACTCACAACTTCAATTAATGCTGAAGATTTAGCTGACCACTTCAAAGGCTTGACAAAAGATCACTTTTCTTCAACAGTTCAACAAGTATTGAGTAAACTGCAAAATAATAAGTCTCCGGGATCAAATGGTATACCGCAAGAATTTTATAAATTTAGCACTGATCTGTACATAGAAGTCTTTACAAATGCCTTAATCTATGCATTTGATTCAGCTTGTGTTCCAAATTACTTCAAAGAAGCAATTATTTGTCCAATTTTCAAAAACAGGGACAAAGAGGATCCTGCAAATTAAAGAGGGATATCGCTGCTGAACTCCTCATTGAAAATCTTCTTCAAACTGCTTTGTAAGCGGCTTTATGGCTCGGTTCAGAAGAATAACTTCCTAAGTGAGGCACAAGCTGGTTTTCGGAAGAACTATTCTACAATCGACCAAATATATACGCTAACAAACATAGCCGAAATATTTATAAGTTCCAAAAAGAAGCTCTGTGTATTTTTCATCGATTTCAAAGCGGCATTCGACACGATTGATAGGAAAGCACTAATGCTGAAGCTACTAAACAAAGGAGTTTCGACAAAGTTTGCTTACATCTTGGATATTTTTTATAATGGAACAACTTCTGCAGTCACCTTTGGTAGCAAAATGTCTGAGCAATTCCAGGTTGAAATAGGGTTGAGGCAAGGCTGTAATTTGAGTCCTCTTCTCTTCGCTCTATTTATAGATGACATAGAGGAGGTCCTACAAGGGGGTGCACGAGTCTCATCGGATCTTTTAATAAAAGTCCTTATGTTTGCCGAGTATATCGTGGTTCTAGCAGAGTCGCATGAGTACTGCAGTAAATAGAGGCTCCAGGTGAACCTAGAAAAGTCAAAGGTGATGATTTTTCGCAACGGAGGAGGGCGTAACTGTCGCAAAGAAAAATGGAAACTCGAGGATCAAAGTATTGAAGTGGTCAATGAATACAATTACCTTGGTGTTCGGATATGTAGAAACCTCAACTGGAACAATCATTTGGTCGACAAATTAGCCAAATTTAAAAATGCGCTTAATGCAACATGGAAGACTGTCATGCAGAGCAAAGATGTCGAGTATGAGTCAAAGAATCGCATTTTCCAAGCCACAACCAAAGCCATAAGTTTGGGGCCATAAGGAGTTCGATGCAGTGGAGCAGCTTCTGAGATACTTCTTGAAAAGAACCTTAAGGTTACCGAATAGTACGGCAAACTACATACTCATGTTAGAGACTGGACTTCCATTGTATATCTCAACACTGAAAATGCAAGTTGACTATATTATGAATACTATCAAGATGGATGATAGAAGACTGCCTACAAAAATAACGATGCTGGTGATTCGGAAAAGAGTATCATGGTTTGAGTCTTGGAGAGACTTATCGGAGTACTGTGAACATTCACTCTCACTTCAAAGTGACTCAATGGACACGTGGAAAAGCAAACTCTATAAACTCATAAGTTTACTGGACCAAAAAAAAGAGACCACTACATTTGGAAAACCAGGACCTCATTCTATAGGAATATATATGCAACGCTAAACTACAATCTAACAATGAATGACTACTTCAGGGCGGAGCATCCAACTGAACTCATGTCACTGGTTTTAAAAGCACGAGGTGAGATGCTTCCCCTAAACTATATTCCTCATAGGAATGACTTGGAGGAAATTTGCGGGCTACGTAACCTTAGGGAAAGGGAAGACGTTTTTCATTTTATGGGTAGATGTCCTATGTTTGTGGAAACCAGAAGGAGTACGTTCGAGAATAATTGTTCAAATGATGCTGAAGTTATAAATATCCTTAATGGACAGGTGGACTGGATAACTACATATAATTATATAAAAATAGCACTTTCTTATAAATAACTAATTTTGGAAGAAATTTTTTAAAAAAGAAAATAATAGGAAAAAAAAAACTAAACTTAACTTTTTGTAACAATAAATTATCATTTGCCAACTGACAGACGGCGTAGATGCCATGTTAAATATTGGAAAACTTATAAATTATGTATTAAACTTCTTATGAATAAAATCCATTGAACTTGAACTTGAGTAAATCAAAAACCAAAGAAAAGGCTGTAGGTACTTGAGGTACCAACAATATCCAATTTTTGAAAATGAAAAAATTATCAAAAAGTAGTTTTTCCTTATTTAATTTTTTTTAACAAAATCCTTGGTCCCGTTTTTGAGATAAACATCATTTTCCTTTTTGGCGAAAAAATTTTTTTTGGCAGATACTGTTATTTTTGGTCCTAAAAAAATTAAAAAAGCGTGTGGTCAAAAAACTCTATGTACCAAGTTTGAAGAAAGTCCCTCTAGCCGTTTAGGCTGTAGTGGCGAGGACAGACAGACCGACAGACAGAATTGCAAGACCCACTTTTTTCGCGTTCTCTATCTTTGTATCAAAATTTCGAGTTATATAAGTACCTATTAATCGCAAGTATAAAGTGGGTATAGAAGTTCTGCCTGTGCATTCGGCTACATTCAAAACGACTAAATTGATTTTTTCTTTATCTTTAAACTTGGAAGATAAAAAAGTTTTTTTTTTCATAATAAATATTGTTTTTATTTTAATTTTATCGAAAACTGTTCATTTGTTTTTTTTTTTATTTTTTTATGAAGAAGCTTCTGAAAAGTCTTAAAAATATTGCATACATACCAAATTTTCAAAAACAATAGTTATTCTTTAATTTCTAACAAAATTTTAAAATAATTGTCTTAAAAATTCGATTTTTAAAAAACGGGATTATGAATTTTGTTTATAACGAATTTTTTAAACCACTTCAACGATTTCTAATTTTGTGTTTTACTCAAACCAAAGCTTAAGCAATTACTTTAATGCTTTTAAACAATTGTGTCTAGTATCCATGTGCTTATATAATGCTCGTAGGTATGTACAATTTATATTGTACAATTGTATGATGTACAATACATACATACATATTACAAGAGCCCTATATGCTCTTATTGATATCAAATGGAATGCCGCAAAAGGAATGGGTTATTTCCTAGTCAGACAATTAGAATCGTATTTTTCTTAAAATATTTCAAAATATTAAAAATAATAGAACCAATTTTCTCATAAAAATAAAAACAATCTGGGTAAAATATCATTTAAGCAAACTCCAACCCGGTGAATTATCATTAGTTTTTTCTTGTTTTTATTAAGATTTAGTTCTAGTGGCATAGTCAAACAATAATTGTGCAATTGTTGTAGTCTGGGAGCCCGCCATTGGAGACCTGCCTTCATCTTCTTACCAGATGGGAGATTACGGGTGGCATTGGCACAGTGGATATAGTGTTTGACTGCTAACCTGGACGTGTGGGTTCGAGCCCCAGTCTAGGTAGCATTCTTTTCTATATTCCCCAGTTTCATCTGGATGCCACCGCGTGTAATTTCATGAGATAACTAATATTTAATTCTCAATCCACTGTGCCCACAAAAATCTTTCCCCTTTCTTTCTATTCCTTCTAACTATTACCGTGCATTGCATTTAAAAAGACCTGAGGTCTTACAGGCACATATTTAATATTATTATATTATTATAAAATGTTCACCTTAATTTACCCTACTTAAATTTAATATTTCAAAAAAACAAACGTATTTGAAAATTTAATTGCCTTTCAAAATATATTTTTATTTGCGATATAAAGGTACTGTTATTTTATGGATTCGTAAGAAAATAGAACTCGAGATAATAATTTTCCCTAACATTGCGATGATAGAGAACACGTAAAAGTTGGTCCCGCAATTCTGTCTGTCTGTCCTCGCCTCTACAGCCTAAACGGCTGGAGGGATTCTTCGAAACGTCTACAAGAATTTTTATAAAGAAATGTGCGTTTACTTTCAAAGTTATGGTCAATATTTTTATAAAAAGTGTTTAACAATAACGGTTATTAAAGGTACCTGTCATAGAAGATATTACTTGGTTTTCAAATTTCTCGTTAACGGCTACACCGATTTCAACAAAAAGTTTTATACAAGAGCTCCTTCACAATTCAAAAAATAATTTTTGTATTTTAAAAAAAATAATGAAAATGGGATCATGAATATTTTTTTTTTTATTTTTTATAAAATTGTAATTTCTTAAATACCAAAAGTTGGCATACCATATTATATTTTTGCCAATGGGCAAAAAATTTTATATACGAAAACTATTTTTTTTAGAAAACCGCTCCAACGATTATTTATTATTTTTTTTTTTTTTCATAAATTCATATTTATCAAACAAATTAGGTGGCATACTTTATTTTGAGCTTTAACTCTTTTAGCCAATTTATAATGATTATAATAAAAATTTATTATTTATTGTTTTTAAAACTTTTGTTTTAATGATATCATAATATTATGGAAACGATACATATGTACATTATGTACCTCATCAATTTCTAGATACGTTAAAGTTGTTAGCTACGAGGCAAGTTTGAACGTTTTTTTTATTATTTTGAGTTTGAATGAAAAACATATAATTTTTTGAGAGTTGGTGATTTGTTTTTTTATCAATGATTTATTGACTTTTTTTTTAGAAAGTTGCTCATACCGCCTAAGTGGGTGGGGAAAACAGGCGCGGCGCACCCTTCCATTCGATTTTTTTCTTGTTTCGACCAAACTTTTATGCTCTAGCCTTGTACATTATGTAGGTATATTTAATTAGATTGAATACCTACATATTATATAGTTTTGATAATGAACACGGCACAACGTGTAATGCAATTTAACGTTTAAAATGCCATTTTCCCTCAAACCTATTTTATTTAACAAATAAATTGAACTTTTATCAGGTAATTATTGTATTTAATGCCACTCAATCATATCATCAACCCCATTTAAATTTTGTTATATGTATTGTTCGGAAAAGGGGTTGATCAATTTACTGAATTAACCCCTGCAGGCATATTTACAACTCATCATCAGCACAACACAAGAATATTAAAATTTCAAACGCTCATCTAACAGGGATGAACCTGCACTTTGTGTTAGTATTTTTTTTTTTATTTTTTGAAAATACAAAAAAATTAACTTACAAAGTGTATACTGTGGGTCACCACACCATACCCACTCCCTCAACACACCCAAGACAACCAACCCACCCAAAGTCATTAGCAATCCGTTGAACTTTTATCTAATTAGTGAAATTTTAACAAAACGTCAAGTGTTATACTTTTGGGTTCGATTTCTGGAGCTGATGTCCCGTCATACAGCACGCGGATTTATTCTGTTGTGTTCCTGGGATTCCGCGCGCCCTGCCAGAGTGTAAACAAAACCACGACAACAGACTTTGTACGATGAAGATGATGTTAACAAAGTTTTTCACCCGAAAACTTAAAAGTTTTTTAATAATACAAATTTTAAAAGTGAATCATCTATCTCTTCCGTGGGTTTAGTACGAGGCTGCCAGTCAAGTCAAGTCAGTCGACTGTGAGTCCTTAAAAAAAGGGTTAGGTGAGCTTGGGCAGGTTTCCTGTTACAAGTTCCAGTGAGGGTAGGGAGTGGCAGTTTTGTTTGGCATTCATTTTCCTGAACCTGAAGGATGTGTGAACGAGCTGCGTGGAAATAATTTTTATAGAAGTGCGCTTTTAATATTTTCACAGCCTCACTTCAGTCACTGTGATGGTGGAGTACAATGATGCTGCCTGGCAGGCGGTGTAGCACAGTTTATATTGGTGGATAAGGTGGTGGCAGCAATGGCAGTGGTGGCGTGGAGTATAGTAGATCGACGAGACGAGACGTGGCGACATGACAGCGAAAACTTTTTTCGTTTATTAATTTTCTTCTTCGAATGAAAATTGAGACAACAGCCTTGCGGGTGTGTAGGTTGAGCTACAAAAATAATCAAGCAAAAACGATGATTCGGCGGTGTCACAACTCGCAAGAAAAGAAAATTAAGGTTTCTTCGTTCTTAACATTTTATAGTAAACTGTAAAACGATGAAGAAAATATCATCGGAGAAGAGCAAGATTATGATGCAATAGAAGGATCCTTGGTTATATGCATACTTACTGACAGCTATTTTCATATTTTTTGATTCTTGGTAAAAGCGTTTTGAAGTCTTTCTTTTTTGTGTATTGAGTTAGTGATATCGAATTTCGGGGATTCATACAGGGTATCCATTGTTCCATAATCTATTGTCTAATCCAAACTAAAACTTTTGCAAGGCCAGGGGCCTATAATACATCATGATAACTACTTGTCGGACAAATGAAATGCGAAAACTTGTTCAACATTAGCCAAATCAAAACCCCTTTCTAAAGTAAAGGTTGCTTAAAAAATTGCTTAAAATATCAAAAGAAACCTCTTCACTGAATCTTAGATTTGTCGGATTTTAATGATTAGTTTAACTACTATAATAATAATAACTAATAGTGCAGGAAAATAAGCTATTCACTTCCGACATTGCTGAATTTTGGTATAGAGCTTCATTTTAACGTCCTAAACATTTCCTTGAAAAGTAACCTAAATTAAGAGTGGAGGAAAAAGTTTTAGTGGGAGTAAAGGGGGTAAGATTCCAAAATACTCGAAAACTATAGAATCATATAATTCTACACAAACTAGATTTAGACACTTTTTCATAGAATTGATAGAACTGAAGAACGGTCAAAAACATTGGGATATTAGTAAAAAAAAATGTAATATGGGAGGATATTTATTATATTATTGGGTGGGGATATTTTAATTGTTGGGCTTATGTTTGGAAAAATGTTTTCTATTAAAGAACGAAGTTTTAAGGGTAGTACCGGAAGGAAAATGCCGACACGCTGAAAAATTTTATTTTTCTTATTTTGTTTAATAACTTCCGAGAATTTATTTTTTTTTTTACAAAATGATCTAAGATGAACTTGTAGACAATTATCTACAAAATGACAACTTTACAACCTCTGTAAGTTTTAGCTCTTAAGTTATAGCGGTCTAGGGGCGGACTGGCCCACCGGGTAACCGGAATTTTGCCCGGTGGGCCCCTAAGTGAGCAAAAGGTTCATAAAAGGGGACAAAATTATTCATGAAATTAGTTTTTTAAAGGTTCCCACAATAAATATAGAGCTTTCGTGGCCTCTAAAGCATCTTGGAGGGCCTCTGGAGCTCTGTTGGGGGCCCCTTAGCATCTCTTCAAAGACTCTATAGCTTAGTTGGCGGGCACTACACCTTCCATGATGGTCCCTAGAGCTCTGTTGGAGGCCCTACAGTGCTGTTGGAGGCCCCTACAGCTCTGGTTTAGGCCCTACAATGTATATTGAGTTATTAGGGCCCAAGGGTGGCTGCAACAAATCTCTTGAATAATTTAACCAAAAAACATAGTTAAGATGCTCTAGCCCCACTCCTTTCACAAAAAGCTAGCATACTTCCTGAAATTCTTCTTTAAAAAAAATATGTGTTGGTGGCAAAAATAGAGCAAAATATTTTTTAGTTAAAAAAAATATATCCTCATTTATTGCAGATATCTTCAAAAAGGTGCCAAGAAAAGAATTTCTGTGTCCCAAACAATGAAAATAATTAGAAGAGAGAGTCCCGAACCTAACAACTCTGCAGATCCATCTCCATAACTTCCGACTTCTCTCAAAAAAATCCCAACTTTAGCAATACCACTTCTTATTCAAATCAGGTGTACTCCAAACCAACTCCAAACCAACCCATACAAATCTCCCAATTTAAATTTTTTCGGCGCCCTATTTCGATTTTTGGAGAGTTTATTTTGAATTTCATACAGATCACCATAATTTGGAGAACACAAATTGCCATTTCCCAACCAGGTCCTCAAAGCTCAAATATGGCAGTATCAGAAAATGGAAGCCTTATTGTTTTGTTTATTTTTGTTTGGCGTTTACGACAAAAATCCAGGCCAGATAAATCCTTTGCGAAAACATATTTTAAATTCATATTTCCCGTATTAATATATTTATAAAAATATTTATTTAATATTGCTGAAATAATGGCTGATGAAAAAAGTAAAGAACATTATGTTCAACAAAATTTAGTTCATACAATTCTCGAAATAATCAATTTAATTAATTGCAAAATTTTGGAGAACCAGAATTTTACAAACAGACTTTTGAAAGGAAAGTTTTGAAAGAAGAATTTTGACCCAGTCAGAATTTCAACCTCAGCCCCCACGTCAAAACTTTGAAATTACTTGCAAACATGATTTGTATGTCTTTTGAAAAATTCAGCGGGGTTGCAAATTGCAATTAGGTAATATTTCCAAAATTTCAAAATTCACCTTTATGATTTGGAAATATAAAAAGGCTTTTCCCTTTTCAGCTAGAACATTAGTTAAATTTCCTATAAACAATGCAATATTTGTATCCGTGACAGCGGTGATTGCAAAAATAACATAACTCTTTTTTGTAAAATTATTTTGTCTCTTATTTTTTCGTTGCAGAGATAAAATTTTTCAAAAATTTATAACATTACTATATGTAAATTAAAATTAATTGAAAAAAGAAAGTTATCCTACTTTTGCACTTCAGAACACGTTATCAAGATATTAGTTGAAATGCGTTTTTCAAAATACGCCACGCCATTTTGTCTCTTCACTGAGTGACTTTCTGATTCTTTTCATACAATTTGATAAGTATATTTGTGCATTATGAAATTTGTTTGTCACTGCTTACTGGCCTTGTAGCTTCCGGAATATAATTCTCCAGAAACACCTTAAAACTTCAGTGCTTACGTCTGTAAAGTATCTTCACGAAATTATTGACCTACTGGCAAAATGGCCATTAAGAGGTTTATTAAAATATGGAATTTGCATAAATTATTATAGTTGACCTCTCCATACCCTAAATGTTTAGGACGTACAATTGAAGCTCTCCACCAAAATTCAGCTTTGTCGGAATTTTTTGGAAGTAAGAACATTTTTTGTCTAATTTTACTGGGCTATAATACTTTACTGCAAGTAAGTAGAAAACCAAAATCAATATTATTGACGGGATAAGAGCATCGCGAGAAAATCGCGGTTTTCATGAAGCGGCCGCCCCTCGAGGTCGAAAACTTAGGTTATTTACTAGCCCAATATCCTGAACAACTCAGTAAAATATCAGAAATGCCAGATTTGACGAATAAGTGAAATTACAGTTGTGTTCAAAATATTAGTAGTGCGTCTCATAAAATTATATTTTTAATATTTACAGTTTATCAATAAGTGCAAATTTGATTCTGTAGATGTTAAAATTTTATATGGCCTATTGTGAAAACAACACCGCAGTATTGATACAAAATTGCATGCACAACAGCAATTGTCAGTCAAATTAAAGTTTTCAGCACAATCAGTGCTGTTCTAAATAATAGTATTGACTGTTAATTTTAACGAAGCTTTAAACACTTAGAATTGTGTCCTTGCTGAGAAATAATTATTCAATTATTTTTTGATAATTTTCAAAAACAAATATATCTTTAAGTAGGGCATCGCACGAATGAAAAACGCAATGCAATCGAAAATGTATGAGAAGAAGGGAAAACCTACGCGAGTAGCTAAAATATTATAATTTGTACAGCTCCAATTTTATACTTAATTGTACTAAGTGTACCGACAAAAATTGAACCCCGAGACCGCAATTGAAAAATGACAACCATGAACGATTATCTGCTAAAGTGATGGAGCTAGAAACCAAAGTCGCAAAACAAAAAAAAAAACAATCATGTAGTTAAGTGAGCTTGAAAATTGAAATCTGTAAAAATCTTCAAATGTTTAAGAAACAATAGTTCAATCTTAAATACTTGAACTACGGTTAGCCAATTCGCACAGGGTCTCACCCAGTTTAAATCATTGAGTCCAAACAAAATAGTGTTAAAGTTCATAAATAATTGTTTATTCATTTCAAACTATGCATGCATGTATTATTTTGTACACAATTGATCCATCTTGTTAGGTAACAATGGAATTTATCCATTCGTATTACCAACAAGGAAATGTGTATTTATGCATTTACATTTTTTATTAAAGATTTACTTAAAATTAAACAACATGTCCAGCAAAATAAATTTTATTAGAATCTTTTATAGTGAAGACAAATGGCCGATTAAGGGTAAAATACTTCAAATTGTAATTACGCGACATGGAAACATATTCGATAACTGAAAGTAAAAGAACTCAGATAAGATAAAATCAAAACAATTAAAAACAAATTCAACTAACATGATGCAGCAGCAGCTTCGGAGCTAGCTTCATTCACATCAATAAAAGCCTTGTGTTGGACATTAGATACTTTTACATCTAGACCTGATTGAAAGATTCCTGGCAAGTCGGCTTTGTCAAACATTAAACGAATTCCCATCTTTTATTAGAAAAGTGAATAAATAAATGCTGTAATCCACAAAGAGAGTGTTCCTCAAAACCTTACCTCTTTTAAGACATCAGATAGTTTTATTGAAAAATCTTTCTTGAATTTTGGTAGAATCAAGTTGACTTTTCGAACACTCATTTTTGATGACAACTTATTAATGTCGATCGAGCCCAACTTGACCTCTTAATCAGCTAAACCTTCATTTTGTGCTGGCAGTATTATCATCATAGACAGATCTGAATTTTTGTATGGCATTACGACAGCTGTTGAATCCAACTCAGGAAATTCACCATATTTTAGTCGCCTATTAATACCAACCATGGTATCAACATCGACTGATTCATTTTTACTGACCCAGCCAGAAAGTACTTTTTTTTGTAGCGTCCTTATTGAACGGTTCTGCCCACTCTCCCTTGAAACAGATCGAATTTACAATTAATGAAACTGTGCCTTCACCCACAGATCCTGGTTTCATCAATTCAGTTATTTTGTTGTTAGTTTTATTTTCCACCCAAGTGTTAATGGCTTTTACGGCTTCCGAAGGTAAGTCCTTAAAATTAAGAGCTTCCGCCCCTGAATTAAAATAGTTTTTTGATCTTTTGTTGAAATCAGCCTGCAGTTTGAAGTCAGAGCTGACGAACAGTCTGTTTGCCATACTCAATTTGGCTTCGCCTGTATTTTTGTTCAGAACCTGAGCAAAATACTCACCAACTTGGTCTTTGTCAGTCGATGGCAAACGGAGGCTATTTTTGAGCTCTTCAGCTGTTTTTCCTGCAGCACCAAGATATGTCATTGCCAGTATTATTTGAATGGATATAGGAAAGAATACAACATTTTCGATAGCTTTATTGTTTGCGATTTTTGCAAACACTTCTGAAGCAAAAAGTCCACTGCTGAAGGACGGCGAAGAGGCCTGATCGATACTGGCTGATGACGTCATCTGAAGTATGGCTATCAGAGTACAGAGAATAACTGAAAGTAGAAACAGTAAGAGATTTAAATAAAGTATTGTGGTTGTTACCATTGTTTTTCAATAGTATTGTTTCTACCTTGAGTATTTTTTTTTAAGATAAATGCCACTCCCACCTTAACGGGGGTATATACCCCTTCCGATATGATCGTCCTATTATTTTGGCTCAACCTACACACTCCAATGCTTTGATGCATTTATGTCAACTATTCTTTATTTTCCATTATACTGTTTGATAATACTACTTTGTTATAATTTTTTCTTATCGCTAAATTTTGAAATTTTGTATTTTGGAAACCATTCTGTCTACAGAGATGGTTTTGGACTCAATTTGGAGCCAAGCTCGGTTACTTTGAAATCGTAGAACAATGTTAACATTGAAAATGTTTATAAGCTCGTTTTTAATAAATTATGGTTGGTGCTACCAAAATGAATAAATTACAAATGAATACAAATGAAAATGAACTTTAGCGTAGTAGGGGTATTTTGCGAAAAATTAGGTTGGTGTTACCACCAGGGTTCCCGTTCTAGCGACTTTGTCGCTAGATCTAGCGACATTTCAATTTTTTCTGCGACAAAAAATATTTTGATGTCGCTAGATTATTTCTATCTAGATTAAACTATCGTCCGATTGCACTTACGTCCCTTCTTTCCAAGGTCATGGAAACGCTGATCAATTTTCAACTCAAGAAATATCTCGAAGAACGAAGGCTTCTTAATGACCGGCAGTACGGCTTTCGTAGCAATAGGTCCACTGGTGATCTGATGGTATATCTCACCGAACAGTGGAACAAATCTTTACATCGTTTTGGAGAAAGTAAGATTATTGCACTTGATATTTCAAAAGCGTTTGATAGAGTTTGGCACCAAGCTCTCTTATCGAAAATGCGCACATTTAGTTTCGATGATCCTCTTCTTCGTTGGATTAGAAATTACCTTTCGGACAGTTCACTACAAGTCGTATTGGACGGTTTCAAGTCTGAAATCCACAAAATAAATGCTGGTGTGCCCCAGAGCTCCGTTTTGTCTCCGACTCTTCCTTATTTTTAAAAATGATCTTTTGTCTGAAACTTCTAATCCATTAAACTGTTTTGCTGACGATAGTACCCTCAGCTTCTCATATTCGTTTACAGATTCTCATCCATGTCCTTCGGATGTGGAACTTGAACGGCAGCGTATGATAAGCTCATTAAATTCTGATCTTGACAGCATTGTCCAATGGGGAATCAAAAATCGCGTAGAATTTAATGCTTCAAAAACTCAATGCTGTCTAGTGTCGTCAAAACGAAACCCACCCCTCATGCCACTATCCATGAGTGGTTCGTGCATTGAGGAAACCGAAAAGCTTTCAGTCCTCGGTATGTGTATCACAGACCACCTTCTGTGGAACGATCACATATTTGATGTTGCCAAAAATGCTGCTAAATGTTTAGGTTTTCTTCGGCGATGCAAGAAATTTTTCACCCCTTCTGATCTGGCTGTTATCTATAAAGCCTTTATTCGTCCAAAACTCGAGTACAATTCTCATGTTTGGGCAAGTGCTCCAATAACTCACCTGAGTCTATTGGATAGAATTCAAAGAAGAGCTATGAAAATGATAGGTGATAGAAATATAACGGAAGCATTTGCACCTCTCGAACACCGACGCAATGTTTCATGTCTTTCGTTATTTTACCGTTATTTTCATAACCAGTGCTCTAGCGAAATAGCCAGTTGCATTCCTCCCCTAAAACAATTCAACCGTAATACTCGTATTTCTAGGAATGCACATCAGTTTACCCTTGAGCCCAACTTCGGACGTACTGTTAAGTATAGAGATTCTTTCTTTAGTCGCACTACAAGAATGTGGAATGCTTTACCCGGCACTATTTTTCCCTGCCATTTTGATATTCAAAGGTTCAAAACCAATGTGCACCGGCATCTCCTCTTAAATCCTTTCCTATTTTCCTAACGCTCGCACTGTGTTTAAACATTTTAAGGGTAGTAAGAACCCCTTTAGTGCGCGCTTAATTTAAAAAAAAAATAAGATAATGTTAAAAAAAAATTGTTGATTCATTTAACAAAAGCAAAACGAATTAATATAAAATAAATTCGTGACTTACAAAATTCTAAACGGATCCTCCAGATTAAGGTATAAAAATACTGCCCTTGAAATCAACAAAAAAAAAAAAATTTGAGTTAATGTTTTTTTTTCACCTACCTAAGTAACTTAATTATTCAGTAATTATTAATTTAAGTTCGTTGGTTGGCATAGTCTTTACATAAACTAGAGATTACAAAGTTGGAAATCTAATACAAAATTTAAATTTAATGCTTTTATAATTATGGTTATTAAAGACAAGCTGTTGTGACACTCAATTGGACAGATAAAATTGTTCCTTACTTTATATTTTACTGAAGGATTTCAATCTTCTATTTCTCTTGTCAGCAATTAAGCGTTTATGTTAATCAAACATAGCTGGTGCACTTATTGAAAGCTCCAAACGTTCTAAAACAAACAACAACAAAAACTATTCTTATGGGAAGAATTAACTGGCTGAACACCAATAGCAGTAGGTTCGCTTGCAGTTGAAAATAGCTTTAATTTGACTTTAATTGACGAAGTCGAAAGGATGAACACAGTATACAGTCGAGCCCGTTCATAGCCATTTATGAAGATGAAATAAAAAAATGTGCTTTTATCCGACACAGAAAAAAAGAATAAATGACGATAACAAACAAAAAAAAAGTTCTAGTGTTACTTTGCAGATGTTATCTATCTATTATAATCACATTGGGAAATGGTTGAGCCTAATGGTGAAGGTAGCTGTGGATGAAGCTTGTGTGTACATCACTGTCAAAGTAGAAAGATACGAAAATGGTGAAGAGCTCAACAATATAACGTTTTAGTTTTTGCAAGAAATGAATGGTATGACACAAAGTTGAGCACTCTTGGTTGAAGTTACAGTCTTCTTTTCAGCCATCAGTTACCTACAACAATTTTTGTAGCTTTTACAAATGAAAAGCTTACCAAATTAAAATAATTATAATGTACCTTATTGCATCACGATAGGTTGTCAACATTACATCATTACAAGAATTTCAAAATACAAAAAGATATGGAATTATTTACTTTTATTGAGTATTTATGTTAAAATAAGGAGTTCTTCTATTCAATTAACATTATCGTTTTCTTATATAACATATGCTGCTTCAACTTAATTTTAATTAATTTAATTTTGTTTAAGTGCAAACAATAAATCATGTTTTTGTTTTATCTAGCAAATGCAAGTCATTTTGAATGCCCCATTCTTACTCTATGAGTGAAATCTGTAATTTTTTGTATTTGAAATTACTTTTGTAGGACTGAAATCACCAATAACTAAAAAACACGCGAACAAATCGTGTTTTTTTTTATTTTTGACCATGAAGCGGTTGTCCTCAAGGTCGAAAACTTAGGTTATATACCAGGCGAATATCCTGAAGAACTCAGCAAAAAATTAGAATTACCAGATTTGACGCAAACATTGCCTTCCATACAAACGACAATGTTACTGGACTATCAGTTTTAAACTAATTTTTTTAAATGAATAGTATAGTATGAAATCGTGTTTCCATAGTTTTTGAATAATTTGTTTTCTTCTAAATATTTATTTAGTTCTTTGTTAAAGTTAAAAATTACAAAAAAAAATATAAGTCTTCCAGTGTGCCTTTTTCAATTTGATCAGTTCACACTTATAAATACACAAATAAACTGACGAATCGCCAGATGTTCAGGTAAAATTTAAGATTTTTTTCTAACCTTTCTGGCACTTCTTTGTTTTCCACTTAGCCTTCTGGCATTTTTCACCAGAGTATATCTAATAACACTCTGATATACTTGGTCTGTTCCTTTACTTTGAGTTTCTGTGACTTTTAGTCCGAAGCCCTGTCAAGTTCATATAAACAAAATGAAATTGACAGAACTTGGGACTAAAAATCACAGAAAATCACAGAAATTCAGAGTAAAGAAACAGAAATACTTGTTTTTCACTTCCCAGCCTCGTCCACCTAAAACTAAAAAAGTTTTTTTTTTCAGGACTACCGCCTCTTGCGAGGAATTGACAAATTCTCCAAGAGTATCACTTGTCATGAATTAGTGCTTCTCGACTAGCCGTTCGGATTCGGCATAAAATTGTAGGTCCCTTCCATTCCTGTCGACACACGCACAAAAGAATGCTTGCGAGTTGTTAGTCACTAGGTCCTCTGGTTCTTCACGAGCCGTTGCGCCAATTTATTTATTTATTACTTCTGTCATTTTGAGATCTTCTCTTTCAAGCACTCTTCATCAAATTCAGCAAATTTTAAGATTTTTGTTGGAGAGAGTTATTTTAAAAAAAAATTCTTTATCTACACCCATCCAAAAAATCCCGAAAAAAAATTCCATGCCGCGAGTGAGGTTGATGTCAACTCTGCAGCAAGCTCTCCGTCTAATAGTTAATGGGTTCAAACTTATACTGGTTGGAGGTCAGAACATGTCCTTTCAGAATCTTTAATATGCGACAAAGCTTAATTTCAGTGTAGAATGTTGTTCTGATGTCTTAAGCATTTCGCTTAAGAAATACTTTAACTTCCCGCACAGAAAAAACATCTTCTTTTTGGCAATGCACTAGAGAGTTTAACATAGATTCTGGCAAGGGGCTAGCAAGGGTAAGCAAAGGCTAGAACAAAGGCCTTGGCGCTTATGAACCCTTTTGCCTAGTCAGGCAAAAAAAAAGAAATGTTGGCTTATGTGTGACTTGATCCCGCGATCTTCTGCTTGTTAGTCCAATGCACTACACACAACAATATTAAGGAGAGGTTTTCTGTTCTATTTTGTCTGACGTTTCTCACCAACCTGTGCAGTTTTCGTCTGATGTGATCTGACTCTTTCTTCACTAAACAATCCTTTAATATACAGATTTCTCACGTCCGTTGTTAAAATTGCGATATTAAAAAGAAGACAAAGGGAAAGAGAGAAAAAAGTTTTGTTTGATACTGAAATTGCATGGTGCTTATACAATTTTTTTGTGTTTGGTGAACAAGAGACATTACTGATGGGGTACTGAAACAGGTCCAACAAGTTTTTACTAGAGAGGGCCTCACGAGTGTTTGAAAACTTTTCTTACTGAAATCCAGCAAAGGTTTGCCAAGCATCTGACAAGTTTTCCTCATTTAGATTCTCCCTGCTGAAAGCTTACTAGTACCTTGCCCAAACCACACAGAAACTTGGAATTTTTCCAGCCAGGTTCAGACAGCGATTTTTGACAAGTTTTTTTGCATTTCACTTGTCCGACAAGTACTTATAATATTGTGTTACGGAGACAATCGATACCCTGTACGAAACACCGAATTTTATTTAGTATCAGTACCTCAATTAATTTCTGAGTTTGTACCCAATGACAATATATTTCAATGAAATACATATGTCATATAAAATATAAATAACCCCAAAATGTTCAGTAACTTGTTGTACATAATACATGTCAAGAAATTGGGAAACAAATTATGTAGGAAAGTGTGAAAACAAAATATGAAAGCCCAGCCTACACATTCTATCCCAAACGATTTGACATGTGTTAATACATGAGGAATTTTAGGAATAATTCTAATTCTATCCAATATATCACCCTTTTTTTATGTTAAGGTAATGTATTAATACAAGCAAGACCGAAGCTAGAGCTTGCGGGGCCCCGGTGCAAAACCAAATATGGGGCCTTAATTCTCAATGACTGACTTAATATTGGTTAATTAAATTTCAATAAAAAGTTCTTAATTTATTTTAAAGAAATAAAAGGTTAGGTCGGTACCAAAATGATTTTTTCTGGATTTACTAAAGCGAACTTACGATTACTATTCTTAAATCTATTTGCTGTGCTGTTAGATTTTGAATCGATATCGTTTATAAATAAATTGTTAAGCCCTTGTTGTTCTATGGCGCTTTTCAAGTAGGTAATTTTTTTGTTAATTTCAATTTTGAAAAAGATCCTTCCGCTTTTCTTGTGGTAACAGGAACCGTCAAAAACATTAAAAGAGCAGTGCATACATCTGGATAGTTCGAAGACAGTAAAGAATTTTAAATGATCAAAAAAGTTGCCAATTCTGTACTATTTTTCATGAAAGTTATCTCATTCGAAAACGTTGAGTTGATAGAAAGCAAATGAGATGAAATAGAAAGAAATACGACGCATATAAAAAATCAAACCTTCCTTTTTGTTTAACAAAATGCATCACTTTAACTTTTAAGCTAAAGCAATTAGCGAAAAAAGTTGTAAAACATAATTTGTTGAAAATTTAATTTTCTACAAGTATGCCATATAAACTTTTTTTGTCTGGGATAAACACAGCGTGAGTTACGTGTGACAAAAGAATTAACCATTAGAATTTTCGACAAATTCTTTTATTTTTATTTTAAAACTAAAGAATAAATACTTTAATATTAGTGGCTAACTTAACAAAGTTAATACCGATTCGAATGGTATAAAAGAAGACCTACGTTAGGGGCCCCCTTGACCGGGCATGGCCCCGGTTGGCCCAATGGACGCTACGGCCCGGAATACAAGCACTTTCCCACTTTCAATTTGCCATGTATTAATACACAGTGGGCTAGTGTGGAAGGGCTTTTAGTGAAACCACAGCCAAACAGAAACGCATACCAAGATATAACAGCGATTCAGCACATACTTAAAGGTATTTTGTTTTTCTAATTAAAAAAATCTTTAATGAAATAATAATTATTCTAAAGTTTTTTCTTAAACCTTCTTATCCTTTGTCATCATAATTCAATGAAACAAGCGAACATTAAGTATAATTGATGCTTCAGACAACTTCGTTATGTTATGTGTCCATTTGCGTCAAATAATAGAAAACCGCTCTCAATTCAAAGTCATTTTCCTTCGAGCATGGCAGAACTTCATTAAAAAAAAAGTCCATTAAGACCTACGACAATAGTTTCGTTTTTGTTTTTTTTGCAGGACGTGAGCATATATGCTACATCCACTGCCGACTAATCTCCCACGCAATTTGTCTGTTTTGGCCATCCAAAGCGTCATAAAGGATATTTTCTTTTATTTTTAAATTAAATACTTTTATTCTTAGTTTGAAGGAAGAAGAGCAAATCCATTGCGCTATCCCTTAACACTTGAGCGGCAAAAAAAAAAGAAACCAAAAAAACAACAGGAATTCCCTTCAAGGCAGCACACACATACATACATATACACCCACATACAATTCTAAATGAATGATAGAGTGAAAAATCCTGTCCCGTTTGCCCGTTTTTCACTATGACATAATATCATCACATTTTAATTGCGAAATATTAAAAGAGATGAAAAAATTGGCTAAGCCTGTGGGCAATCATCTCTCCCACATCCTTCTCAGCGACATGCTCAGTTTGCCTCCTGAGCCCTGCACTGATCCTGATTGCGCGCCCAATGCATATCCTTACTATGTTATATGTTGATGCACACGCAGTGCTGTGCTGATGTTGGGGTGGCACTCAGCGAGGGGTGCGCTGCTCTTGCTCATCCGGGGATGGCTGATATCTAGAGCTCGTTTGCATGCACTCGCATTCAAATAAATGTCTTTCCCTTCGAGTGTTGTTGGGACTTCTCTCTGATGTTTTTTTTTTTATATTTTTAGCTTTTTTCTGCATTTTTTTTTTTGTTTTTATGAAAATGATTTTGTGACATAAATTAAGGCCCGGGGGCAGGCAAAACACTATTAAAAATGTTCATAAATTCACTCTAATATGGGAAGTGAGTTGGGGTGGTGTCCTCTTATGGCGGTTTCCGCACCAAACGTTAGCGTTCATTGAACTTTTTTTTTTTGATATAAATATTTGAGTGTCTCTCTTGTTTTTTTTTTTTTTTTTGACTGCGTTTTTATGTGGATTTATTTTCGCATAAAACTTTAGTTTTTTTTTTTATTATTATTATTTATTATTATATTTTGAGGTTATTTGTTTGGCAGATAGCATAACATGAATGTACTCGTAGAACTAACAACAAAAATATGTATAAAGATATTTTAGGTATATTTTTTGATGGCATAATATTTAAATGTTGCAGTGGTATCGCCTGCAGCAATTATAGGCGGAATGCGTGTTTGTATGTACATGTTTATTGTACATCCCCTGGAAATATTAATCCGAACGTCAGAGTTTAAAATAATTCAACGCCTTGATTGGGTTCTTTTTGCCATCGCTGTCCAGGGATACGTGATTTTTTTTGGTCTGTTCTTTTTTAAGGCATTTCCATTTTGCGGTTATGTTTTACTTGCGATATAGGTAGTATAGGGCAAGTTTAGGATTCATGCAAAAAAAAAACTTGAGATAATAATTGTCCCTAACATTATGATGATAAAAAACGCGAAAAAAGTGGGTCTCACAATTCTGTCTCTCTGTCTGTCCGTCTGTCCATCTGTCCGTCTGTCTGTCTGTCTGTCTGTCATACTGTCCGTCTGTCCGTCTGTCTGTTTGTACCTCGACCGGCAACCTAAACGGCTGAAGCAATTTTCTTCAAACTTTGGACTTAAGGTTCTTATTGAATTCTCTAGAGGGGAAATTGAAATTTTTTTTTAGCTCAAAAAATAACGGTACCTGCCATACATCCAATACCTATATAAAAATTGATTCAAAACCGCGCTAACGATTTTGAAAAAAAAAAAAAAAATTACGAGCTACTATAACTTCTACAATTATTAATTTGGTTGAAAAAAAATTTTAATAACGGTTATAAACGGTACCTGTCATAGAACCGATTTTTTGGTTTTCAAATTTCGCGTAAACGGCAACACCGATTTCAACCAAATTTTTATGTATGTATTTTTATGTTAACAATTTTACATATAAAATTTTTCAAAAAAATTATTTTTGGATTTTTAAAAAAATATTGATTTTTTTTTTGAAAATTCAATATCTTGAAAACCGGTCAATGAATATTTTATTTATAAGAATTTTTATATGTAAAAAAATAATTTTTATGAAAAACGCTCTATCGATTTTTGAAATTTTTTCTTCATAAATTCATATTTACCAAACTAATCAGATGGCATACTTTTTTTTCAGCTCTATCTGTTTTAGATATTGAAAAACAAATTTATAATAATTTTTAGTAATAATTTATATTTTAAATTGTTTTTAAAACTTTTTTAATGATATCATAATGTTATAGAACCAATTAATATGCACATTGTCAATTTTAAGCTACGTTCAAGTTGTTAGCTACGAGAGCAAGTTTGTGCGATCCAGTCGTCCCCATTTTTTTTTTGTTGTTGGGAACAAAAATCGAAATAGGTTTTGAAATAAAATTTAATTAATTTTAATGAACAAGTATTATGAATTTTTTAAACGATTAGGTTGCGAACCAATGAAACTAGTTTTTATTAGTCCACAATCTGTGGGCAAACAAATGCGTGGGTAACATTTTAAACACAATGCAACTGAAACTTAAACTCTTTGAACTGATTTTTCACAACGATTTAATAGTTTAATACAAGAAAACGATATAATTGCAACAGGAAGACAAAATATGACTTCATCGTGGGCTGGAGGTCATATTTTTGATCAAAAATGTCGCGCTAATTGTAATAGTTAAGTAAGACAAAAAGTTAGAAAGTAAAAACTACGTTAAAACCGACAATCGTCAGTCTTGCCTTCATTTGTTACAAAAAAAATAGTACCTACCTCTTGGCAGTGCAGTGGATGGCGTGGTGTAGGGGTAGGCAAGAGGGAACAGTCCCCAGGAAGCACTTATCCGGGGGCGGCAAATCGGGCGACAAGAAATTTAAAAAAAAATTACCTACCTGTTCGCTTTTTCATATTAACATTGAAAATGTTTATAGGCTCGTTTTGCACAAATTATGGTGTTACCAAAATGAATAAAGTACAAATGAATACAAATGGAAATGAACTTAAGCGTAGTAGGGGCATTTTGCGAAAAATTTGGTTGGTGTATGGTGTTACCACAGAAGCTACCTACAAAATTAAAATGAACATATCTTTGTAAGCGATGAACATCGCAGCGTATCGAATTGTTGGTTGGGCGATGTTTTGTGATTGTGCAATTTGCTTGTGCTACCAAAGAAGTAAGAAGAGAATGAAAGAATGAAAAATAAACGATGACATAAATAATGAGCTACATGTTTATAGGTCTTTTATTGGCAGCAGTGCAGACTGCAGAACACAACTACAGCAGAGTATCGAATTTTCGGTTGATATCTTGTGTTGTGTACAGTCACAGTGCGTGTTTATGTTTACAGAGGTTGGTGGGAAGAAAAGGAACGGAGGATAAAGGGATACCATGCGAAATTAACCACAGTAGAATTTACAAAAGTTTTGAACCTATTTATTATATGTATAAAATAATAAATTTAAAATAACATTTTCACCAAAAAAAAATAACTTTTCTACAAAAAAAAAAAAAAATAACTTTTTTACAAAAAAAAAACTTTTTTACAAAAACAAATTAACTTTGTTACAAAAGAAAAATGACGTTTTTACAAAACAAAATTAACTTTTTTAACATAAAAAGAATAGCTTTTCTACAAAAAAAAAAAAAAATTACTTTTGTACAAAAAAAATTAATAACTTTTTTCAAACTAAATTTCTTGTAAAAATAAATATCTTTGGTTGCTTGCTTAGACAAAAGTGATGAGAAATTATTCAGTTATGTTTTATATTTTTATTATAAATTATACATACAAAATATGCCTATATTAACGCTCTTTTCTCACTTACTGACTGGTTAACGCTGGTAAAATTAGAAAAAAAAAAACACTCCTGCTCCTAAACGAAAATGTTAAGGGTTGCCAATTTTCTGGAATTAACTTTTTTATGAAAGTGAACGGACGATGAGTTTCTCAACTAAATTTTATACATATTTGCGCTCAGTCCTGGCGCCTTTGGGGTCCTGCAACCAACTAGTCTCCGATATTAAGATTTTAAAATACTTCATTAAGCCAGACATAAAAGATAAATTGAAAAAAAAAAAAAACAATCTACAATTGCATGAAAACTTTGAAAAAAAAAAAAAATGCAAATCTATTTGAGTTAATGTTTTAGTACCTCCCTAATTGACTTAATTATTTAAAACTTTATACGGAAAATTGATGTGGTACAAAAGTTGTAATTTAAGATTCTTGGTGGCATATTCTCTACATATAGTAAAGGATTAAATAGTTGGAGATATAATAGAAAATTTGAAATTTAGTACTTTTTGAATTATGATTAAAAAGGATGAGCATTTTGTGACACCGCAACGGACAGGTACAATTGCTCCTAACTTTATTTTTTCTTGATTTCAATGCAATAATCTATTTTGTAGCTCGTACCACTGGAAAAATAGAAGTAATATACAGTAGAGGCCACTTATAGTCACAAGAAGATGAGAGATAAATGTGGCTGTTCTTGTACCTAATTCTGAAGATGGGTTGTCCCAAACAAAATATATCAGATCTTTATTAATGAGCTGAAAAATTAAAGCAGGAATGACTTAAATTTGTATGCAAACTTAATCGGAAAATGTTGTACAAATTCATTCTAAAAACGTGATTGAGTTATTAGTCGATTTTTGGCGCATGAAATTGAAAAGTTGATACAAAATTTTACAATTATTTTTTAAAACAAAACCCACGCACATATTGACTTATTGACTAAAACCTTCTACGATTAGGTATAAGATAATGTTAAAAAAAAAATTGTTGATTAATTTAACAAGAGCAAAACGAATTAATATAAAATAAATGAGTAACTTACAAAATTCTGAACGGATTCTCCAGTTTAAGGTTTAAAAATTCTGCCCTTAAGATTTACACAAAAAAAAAAAAACTATCTACAAATTCTTGAATACTTCGAAAAAATTTAAATCAATTTTAGTTATTGTTTTTTTTTCACCTACCTAATTTACTTAATTAATCAGAAATTATTATTTTAAATTCGTTGCGATTGTCAATCATGGATTGATAGTTGATAAATACTAAAATTCAATATTTTACAAGCCAACCGCTAAAAGTTTTGGTCATTGAGAATGATGCAGGCCGTCGTTAATTAAAAGAAAATAGGCGAAAATCGATGAATTGTTGATTAGATTTTGAATAAATTGCCTTCTAAAATGCAAAATTCCAATATCTATTAATTATCTATCAAAGACAATCGCAATAGGGGTGATATTCTTTACATAAACTAGAGATTACAAAGTTGGATATCTAATACCAAATTCAAATTTAATGCTTTTTGAATTATGGTTTTTAAAGACAAGCTGTTGTGACACTCAATCGGACAGATAAATGATAAAATCGTTCCTTACTTTATATTTTACTGAAGGATTTCAATCTTCTGTTTCCCTTGTCAGCAATTAAGCGCTTGTGTTAATCAAACATAGCTGTGCATTTATTGAAAGCTCCAAACGTTCGGAAACAAACAACAAAAACTATTCTTATCTATTCTATCAATAAAGCAGTAGCTTCACTTGTAGTTGAAGATAGCTAGTACAATTACGAAGTCGAAAGGAAGAAAACATTATACAGTCGAGCCCGTTCATAACCATATGAAGATGAAATAAAAATAATGTGCTTTTATCCGACTGCAAAGTTGGTTTGGCTCACAGAAAAAAAGATTAAATGACGATAACAAACACGAAAAAGTTCCAGTGTTACTTGCAGATGTTAATTGTCAAACAAAATTCGGTGCAGTATAAAATTGAGAATATTTCAACTTTTTAGGCAGCCAATTAAGTCAGAAAAAGTTATTAGTCAGTAAAAGTAGAATAACAGATTCAGGTAAGATGAAATTTGCCAAAAAAATTGGTAATGATAGGAAGAGGTACCTAATTCGATTGGAACTTCAACCTTCCAAACACATTGGGAAATGGTTAAGCCTAATAGTGTAGGTAGCTATGGATGAAGATTGTCAAAATAAAAAGATACGAAAACAGTGAAGAGCTCTATAATATAACGTTTTAGTTGTTGCAAGAAATGTATGGTATGACACAAAGTTGAGTACTTTTGATTGAAGTTACAGTCTTGTGTTCAGCCATCAGTTACCTACAACTATTTTTGTAGCTTTCACAAATGAAAAGCTTACCAAATTAAAATAATTATAATGTACATATAGAATTTATTATTTTAATTGTGTATTTATGTTAAATAAGGAGTTCTATATAACATATCTTGCTTCAACTTAATTTTAATTAATGAAATTTTGTTTAAGTGCAAACAATTAGTTATTTTTTTGTTTTATCTAGCAAATGCAAGTCATTTTCAATGCTCCCATTCTTACTCTATGAGTGAAATCTGTAAATTTGTTCTTATTAATCCATTATTCTTCAAATTATAATTAATTTGTTGAGCCCTGCAACTTGATTTGCTAATTTCATATTGAAGTCAATTTTTTAAATTTCTTAAAAATAAGGACTTCAAAATTTTGATCTAACCTATTCTTGAAATGTAAAAGAACTGCGAATTTTGAGCCTTACTGCAAAATCTTATAGATCTCAAAAGTTACACTATGTGACCTGCTAACTTCACTTCAAAGTCGATTACAAACACTATTTGCGTTGCTCTCGGTACTCTAGCTGAAAATTGCCCTACCAACTTTACATACGTACCCTTGCACCCGCGCGGTAATAAATTGCCCTATAACGATTTTTTCATATTTGGAGAATAATTTCTTCATTTATTGGAGCTGGCTAAAAAAGGGTCCGCAAAAATTAATTCTGCCCCAGGGCACGTTACGCCACTGCCTCTTGGACATTCAATCTTCCACGGGCTTATAGATCCATATTTTTGGTCACTAGTTCAAGTTAAAAAAAAAAACAAAATAGAGCACAGATTCGCAAACAAGTATACAAAATACTAAATTTAAGAGAAAATATTGTAGTCCAGGCAAATTAGATTTTGGCACGAATGTAACATTATAGTATCTTAGATTTTTGTGGTATTCGATCAGAAATAATATAAGCAAAGAGAATATGGGGTTGCTCTGACTCAAAAAGGTGTGCTATTTGCAGGAAAAATCAAAACATGCAAGAAAGTGAATTATTCACTCCCTGTTTTTTGTTATTTTCCTATATAACTTTGGAAATATGCATCTTAGGACAAAAAAAAACATCAAGACAAATTTAGTTTATTATAAAATTTTCCACAAGATAACAATTATATACAATTTTCTGGTGTTATATTTTTGTTACTATACAGCTATGAACGTTATACAAACGTTAAACTGAAAGATAAAAAATGGTTCAGCTCTACTATAAATGTGGACTCAAGTACTTTAGGGAATTACAAAATGAAATATTGAAACCCGATTCAAATTGGTCTTATAGGCTCGGCATGGGATATAATGTTAATTAAGTGCACCGCGAAATTGTTCCGTTATTGCAGTGGTCAAAATTAGACATTTAAGCTTGCGCTTATTTTTGTATACATACTCGGAACCCTAAACTATCGTAAATTATCGTTATAATATTTATTTTATTATTTAAGTGACTTTAGTAGCGATTTTGAAAGAACAAAAATTGTATGAAAAATGCTTTTTTTAATAAAATAATTATAGATCAGGTCAAAGGTCAAGCCAAAGGTCAGGTCAAAGTTCAGGTCAAAGATCAGGTCAAAGGTCAGGTCAAAGCTCAGGTCAGGTCAAGGGTCAGTTCAAAGGTCAGTTCAAGGGTCAGTTCAAAGGTCAGGTCAAAGGTCAGGTCAAAGGTCAGGTCAAAGGTCAGGTCAAAGATCAGATCAAAGGTCAGGTCAAAGGTCAGGTCAAAGGTCAGGTCAAAGGACAGGTCAAAAGTCAGGTAAAAGTTCAGGTCAAAGGTCCGGTCAAAGGTCAGGTCAAAGGTCAGGTCAAATGTCCGGTCAAAGATCAGGTCAAAGTACAGGTCAAAGGCCAGGTCAAAGGTCAGGTCAAAGATCAGGTCAAAGGTTAGGTCAAAGGTCAGGTCAAAGGTCAGGTCAAAGGTCAGGTCAAAAATCAGGTCAAAGGTCAGGTCAAAGGTCAGGTCAAAGGTCAGGGCAAAGGTCAGGTCAAAGGTCTGGTCAAAGTTCAGGTCAAAGGTTACGTCAAAGGTCAGGTAACAGGTGAGGTCAAAGTTTAGGTCAAAGGTCAGGTCAAAGGTCAGGTCAAAGGACAGGTCAAAAGTCAGGTAAAAGTTCAGGTAAACTATCGTAAATTATCGTTATAATATTTATTTTATTATTTAAGTGACTTTAGTAGCGATTTTGAAAGAACAAAAATTGTATGAAAAATGCTTTTTTTAATAAAATAATTATAGATCAGGTCAAAGGTCAAGCCAAAGGTCAGGTCAAAGTTCAGGTCAAAGATCAGGTCAAAGGTCAGGTCAAAGCTCAGGTCAGGTCAAGGGTCAGTTCAAAGGTCAGTTCAAGGGTCAGTTCAAAGGTCAGGTCAAAGGTCAGGTCAAAGGTCAGGTCAAAGGTCAGGTCAAAGATCAGATCAAAGGTCAGGTCAAAGGTCAGGTCAAAGGTCAGGTCAAAGGACAGGTCAAAAGTCAGGTAAAAGTTCAGGTCAAAGGTCCGGTCAAAGGTCAGGTCAAAGGTCAGGTCAAATGTCCGGTCAAAGATCAGGTCAAAGTACAGGTCAAAGGCCAGGTCAAAGGTCAGGTCAAAGATCAGGTCAAAGGTTAGGTCAAAGGTCAGGTCAAAGGTCAGGTCAAAGGTCAGGTCAAAAATCAGGTCAAAGGTCAGGTCAAAGGTCAGGTCAAAGGTCAGGGCAAAGGTCAGGTCAAAGGTCTGGTCAAAGTTCAGGTCAAAGGTTACGTCAAAGGTCAGGTAACAGGTGAGGTCAAAGTTTAGGTCAAAGGTCAGGTCAAAGGTCAGGTCAAAGGACAGGTCAAAAGTCAGGTAAAAGTTCAGGTCAAAGGTCCGGTCAAAGGTCAGGTCAAAGGTCAGGTCAAATGTCCGGTCAAAGATCAGGTCAAAGTACAGGTCAAAGGTCAGGTCAAAGGTCAGGTCAAAGATCAGGTCAAAGGTTAGGTCAAAGGTCAGGTCAAACGTTAGGTCAAAGGTCAGGTCAAAGGTCAGGTCAAATGTCAGGTCAAAGATCAGGTCAAATGTCAGGTCAAAGATCAGGTCAAAGGTCAGGTCAAAGGTCAGGTCAAAGGTCAGATCAAAGGTCAGGTGAAAGATCAGGTCAAAGGTCAAGTCAAAGGTCAGGTCAAAGGTCTGGTCAAAGTTCAGGTCAAAGGTTACGTCAAAGGTCAGGTAACAGGTAAGGTCAAAGTTTGGGTCAAAGGTCAGGTCAAAGGTCAGGGCAAAGGTCAGGTCAAAGGTCAGGTCAAAGGTCAGGTCAAAGGACAGGTCAAAAGTCAGGTAAAAGTTCAGGTCAAAGGTCTGGTCAAAGGTCAGGTCAAAGGTCAGGTCAAAGGTCAGGTCAAAGGTTAAGTCAAAGGTCAGGCCAAAGGTCAGGTCAAAGTTCAGGTCAAAGGTCAGGCCAAGGTCAGGTTACAGGTGAGGTCACAGTTCAGGTCAAAGTTCAGGTCAAAGGTCAGGTCAAAGTTCAGGTCAAAGATCAGGTCAAAAGTCAGGTCAAAAGTCAGGTCAAAGGTCAGGTCAAAGGTCAGGGCAAAGGTCAGGTCAAAGTTCAGGTCAAAGGTTAGGTCAAAGGTCAGGTCAAAGGTCAGGTTAAAGTTCAGGTCAAAGGTCAGGTCAAAGGCCAGGTCGAAGGTCAGGTCAAAGATCAGGTCAAAGGTCAGGTCAAAGGTCAGGTCAAAGGTCAGGTCAAAGGTCTGGTCAAAGGTCAGGTCAAAGGTCAGGTCAAAGGTCAGATCAAAGGTCAGGTCAAAGTTCAGGTCAAAGGTCAGGTCACAGGTGAGGTCAAAGTTCAGTTCAAAGTTCAGGTCAAAGGTCAGGTCAAAGGTCAGGTCAAAATCAGGTCAAAAGTCAGGTCAAAGGTCAGGTCACAGGTCAGGTCAAAGGTCAGGTCAAAGGTCAGGTCAAAGGTCAGGTCAAAGATCAGGTCAAAGGATAGCTCAAAGGTCAGGTCAAAGGTCAGGTCAAAGGTCAGGTCAAAAGTCAGGTCAAAGGTCAGGTCAAAGGTCAGGTCAAAGGTCAGGTCAAAGGTCAGGTCAAAGTTCAGGTCGAAGGTCAAAAAGTAAAAGTCCTAGATCCATGTGGTTTTCAATGTTTAACTACAAATTAATAAGAGCATTGAGTTGTGAAAACAAAAATAGTACTTAATAACGTAAAATTTTGAAAAAAATTAGTTTGAAATTTTTTTTTTAATTTTTTTTCTTCAAAATGTCAAGTTTGAAAATTAATTTTTTAAAAACACAAATGCACAAATGCAACTTAATTTAAAATTGATTTTAAAGAATGGGTTTCTGGCTTTCCAAAAAGGTATAGCAGGGCATTGCAAGCTTTACCGTTTTATTTTAATAAACTTTTTTTATGTTTTAAATCAATCTTTTAGAAAATTGCCCCTCCCACCTAAATGGAGGGAAATAGACCCCCTTCCCATACGATTTTGTTCTTGTCTTAACCCAACCTACTCGCTACAGCGTTTTGGTACACCTTATACCAATCACCCTGTATATGAAACATTATACGCTTTTTATTCTTCCAATAATAAAAATAATATACAAAATATATAATATTAATTTCACCGTCAATACCAAAATACAGCATCGTTAAACAACTGATCATATACTTTATGTTGGTTTGTAACAAGTGAATAACATGTTTGTTTAAACTGATCATCAAATCGATAAATTTGTAATTTTCTACTTATAATATTAACAAAAATGTATGTAAATAAAGAGAGTCTTATTTTTGTTCTATTTTTAAGAACAAAGAATCAAAGTCCTATAAGTAAGATGATATAAATGTATTGTATATTGTACCCAATCAAACTGAACGTGAAATAATCTTTTTTGTCAACTGAATTTTTATTATTTCAAATAGTAAAAATATTTATTTAAACACTTAAAAATCATAACAAGTTTTAGTTAAAAATTTAAATTTAAATAAATTTTTTGAAAAAAATTATTCGAGGAATTTTTACAAAAAGATGTGGCGAGAAATGGGATACACAAGTTGGAAGCGATTCAAATTGGCGTAAAATAGTATTTTTCGATGAAAAAAAAATTCAATCTCGATGGCGCAGATGGCTACTATTTCCATGATCTCCGGAAAGAAGAATTGCATTTAAACCGGCATCATTCGAGGAAAGGGAGAGTAATGGTATGGCGGGCCATTTTATATGAATGCGTGCGAATTCCAAGCCCTGTTGCTTCCTGGCTGTGTTAAGTGGTGGCTTTTTTTGTAGCTTAAAATAGACTGACGAACTGTAGATTTACTGGCAGTAACCCGCGCCAATTCCTTGATTTTGCTCATTGAGTGAGCCGAATTCAATGCCATCTTTATTATTCTTCTTTTTTCTTGGGGTGTTTTGGTCCTTCCGTTTTGGTTATTTCCATTAAAAGAGGCAGTATTTTTTAAATAATTTCGAACTGCATGTTCACTTGTTCCTATTTTCCTCGCAATATTCCGCATTGAAACGCATTCCGAATGGTAGGCGTCAATGTTGCCCCTTTCTTTCATTTCTAACTGTATTTTTTGCCCATTTAATGCTTAAAATAAAAGACAAACACTTCTCACAGCTTAAGGTTTAAAATTAGTTCAAGTCCGCGCAACAGATAATTACTAACTAACTTAATTCACCTATGCGTCTAATCATGTGAACCAACAAAATTCTGTTGTTTTTCTTTTTACATGACCGAGAAGAAAAAGAGAAAAAAACCGTCAACTGTCTATCACCAAATATGCATTTGTGATTTTTTTTCATTGAGAACTAAATAATCTTTCCCATAAATGCAAGGGTGTAGTAATTTATACATATACGACAGAAAAAAATAAACTTAAAAAAAAAAAATTGGTGCGTCTAAACCACTGATCTCTATAATACACTGGATAGTGTATTCCTTACAAATATAACAGTTTTGTTTGACTCCAATTGAAGACGACAAGTACGCGCCTAGTCAACTATTTGACGTCTTCCAGTCGCAAACAAAAGTATTGGCCTCGTTCACTAACCAATGGGCGAGTTCGGATACGTAAACAAGGATATCTGGTTGGTCGTGTTGTTGTTGTAATGCCTAATACTACGTTTTCACTGGGCCAAATGAGGTAATTTCGTTGCAAATTTCCAAATCAGATCCGAAATTACCTCATTTCCCATACATATTCTCGTTCTCAAATGAGCTAGTT
This sequence comes from Melangyna quadrimaculata, assembly GCA_949320155.1. NCBI lineage: Eukaryota > Metazoa > Arthropoda > Insecta > Diptera > Syrphidae > Melangyna > Melangyna quadrimaculata. The sequence goes on from OX439485.1 coordinate 55,321,784, forward strand.
TCAACAAAGCGAAGCTAATTACAACAACACGAACAAATTTAGATACCTTTGGCGACGTACCCGAACGCGGCCATTGTGTAGTTTTATGTTCATTTGACAGCAGGCAGCTAGGGATGATTTTGTTCATCGATGTTGGGAAAATACCGATGTAAGACTTAAAAACATTAGGAACATAACAAACCAAAATGTATTATACTCACTTGATTAAAAACCATCCACTTTACTGAGTATCGTCTTCAAAGGTTTTCATTTTCGAACAAAATCTGTTTTTCTTCTTCTTCACACTCTTCTACATTGAGGCAAGTGAGACCCTCAAAAACCTTGCATATTCGAGTGCAAGGAATGGCACTTTTCTTACAACTGCATTGTAAGGTTGAACAATTGCCCTTGCAAAATTAGAGTCTCTTCCACCTACGTCAGACAGTGCTGCTCAGCACTAATATCGATGTTACTACCAAATTGAGTTGTGGCTTGGTAATAAGCTTATACCTGAGCAGTGGAGTTGGACGCGAAAGTACGAAGATTTGTTCTTACCCACTAAAATGACACTGGAAGCAGCACCAGAAGGTATTCTGAAGTTGGTATCATGTGCATGCAAGGGCAATTGAAGACAATACTCAGTAAAGTGGATGTTTTTTAATCAAGTGAGTATAAAACATTTTTTTTTTGTTTTATTCAATTACCTTCTATTTACTAACGACTTCTAGAAAATAACAGAATAGAAAAAGAAGACGTTTAATGACGGAGTGGAACTGCCCCTTACTTCTTTACTAGCACAAATTTTTACTAATTATTATTTATTTACTTGAAATTGAAATTTATTTTTATTGTAGCTGAGATTGATTACATTTTTTCTTACTTAAAACTATATTGCACAATTTACAGAGATATGGTATAACTCTACCTTACTACTGAAAAAAATATCATATTTATTTCAATTATCACATAAATATAGCAATGAAAAATCGAAGGAAAAGCTACAAGAAAAACCCTTCTTTAAATTGTTAAATAATGTTATCCGAGAATGGGTTTTTAGTTTTATAATTAAAATGCAATGCATGGTTTTATAACATCAAATGAAAACATACATATGGAAATAAATACAAAATTAACAATTTAATAAATTAATAAAATGAAAAAAAAAAAAAAAAATAAATTAGTGATTATTCATTTATATAACAGCAACAATTAATAAATAAATATATAAACACATACAAACAAATATATATGTAGTGACAAATTACAAATATATATGTATATTGTAGACAAATAAATAATCAAGTAATAAATAAATAAGTATATCAATGAATAAATAAATAGATTAATGTATAAATAAATAAATAAATTAATTAATAAATTTAAAAATAAATAAATATGTATGTGTTTGAATTAATAAATAAATAAATAAATAAATAATAATATAAAGCATTTAGCCATTTTTTTGTGTGTTTTTTTTTTTTTTGTATTTTTTTTGTATATTGTATTTTTTGCTTACATTTATCAAACAGCCAGATTTGAGATTAAGAAGTTTTCAGATGAGCTACAAGATAGATTATATCGTTCAAATAAATATTGTATTCGGAATAAAATTTTTTCGATGTTGGCCAATACGTGGAGATCAATTTATAAAAGGTAATACAAGGATGATGGTGATTTTCAGTTATACCGAACTGGCCAAGAAACAGTATGGAAATATATAGTGGGGTTGGTAATAATCCCCTATTAATATGACAATTGAAAATACAGTCTTTAAACAAAAAAAGACTAACTTTTTAATAGGATTTATATCGTTTCGGTTTAAGTGTTGTTGGATTCACCATTATTTATTGTACCAGAACAAATTTTTCAGCTCGATAACGGTAACCTCACTTCTGTGTCACTCAAAAAAACACCCTTCCCTACAATTTATTTTTATAGTCTATTTTGAATGTTGATTTTCATGTCAATTATAAGATTTTACCTAAGTTTCATCAAGGAAGTATTTTACACTATACTTTAAAAAAAACACCCTTTAAAAGTAGATATTTTTATAAACTTTTTTGATTCATGATTCTAATGACAAATGCAACATTTACACTAAGTAATATCAATGGGTCATTATTTTTAAAAGGATTTCGATGAAATTTACCTGTTGTACTGAAAATATAGTGATCTTTACATGTTAAAAGGACTCTAACTTATTTTAGGGGAACTGGTATCGTTTTGATTTTTGTTTTGTTGGATTCACCATTAAAAGTTACCCTTAAATCATGTGTCATATATGCATTTATTTTACCAAAGCAAATTTTTCATCTCGATAACGGTAGCCTCTTTTCTGTGGCGCTCAAAAAAACACCCTTCCCTGCATTTTATTTGTATAAACTCTTTTGATTCTTGATAACAATATCCTTTTTAAGATTTTAACCAAATTTCATCAAGGTAAGATTTTGCATCGAAGGTTTTTTGGTAACGATTCCCTATCTTCCTCTCACCCTCAAAAAAACACCCTTTAACTGTAGATATTTGCATGAACCCTTTTTAATCATGATCCCTATGCCAAATTAAACACGTATACTAAGTTTCATCAATGAGTCATTATTTTCAAAAGGATTTCTGTACCATTTACCTGTTGTGTTGAAAATATAATATTTCGTACATAAAAAGGACCATAACTTTTTTCAGGAGTGTGGTATTGTTTTGGTTTCATTAGATTCAGCATTGAAAACTACCTCTAAGTTATGTGTGACATATTAAGATAACGCTAAAGTAAATTTTTCCTTTTCATACACTGCAACCTCCCCCCCTTTCCCCTTAAAAAACACCCTTTGTCACGAGATATTTTTATAGACTCTTTTGATTCTTCATTCTTATGGGAATTTTTTCATTTTATTTGTCCTATTTTACCTGTACCTGTAGGTATTTTGAACTTATTATAAAATGTATTTTTAATCGATTTTTGAACGTGCTTTTATTATGCAAACAAATATATTAAAAAATATCGATGTAAGGAACGTTTTTTCTTATTCGATAATTTTTGACATCGATGTTAGTTCTTCGATGTTGACATCGTTGTTTTTTCAATGTCGCTTATCCCTAGCAGGCACTCTATATTTTGTTATACTATTATATACTGTAATACAAAAAGAAACCAGCTCAACTATAACAGTTCTTCAAATGGAGTCAACCTTTTTGTACGAATACGCTATCCAGTGTATTATAGAGATCAGTGGTCTAAACAAGTGAACCGCACTGTATAAATACATTAGGGTGGTCTTTATACAGGTCATTGTCTTATTTTGAATGACGCACCCCCTAATTTGTTCTAAATAAATAAAAAAAATCCAGTAAAATTTTAGCTCATTATATTAACGTTAAACCGGCCCCAAAGACGTCTGAAGTTTTATATGGGAAATCCCATGTATTTTTGTAAATTAAAATTTGAAAAATCTCAACTTTGGTAATGATTGACAAAAATAAATTGAATTTTGGAGCACATGTAGTCACTTTTGTCATATTTATAAAAATGTTTCAGAAAAAATTGTACAACAGTTATTTCCCTACTTAAAGCCATTTTAACAAAAATATCCGTTTTTATTTAATTTTTAATTTTTATAAATGTTGTAAATTTAGTTTTAATACATTTTCCAAAAATTAAATTTTTTTATCAATCACTACTAAAGTTATGAATTTTTAAAGTTGGATGTACAAAAAACACATGGGATTTTTCATATAAGACTTCAGACATCTTGGGGGCCGGGTTAACGTTACTAAAATGAGCTCAAATTAATTTTACAGGAGTTTTAATTATTTATAACAAATTAGGGGGGGGGGGGTTGCGTAATTCAAAATAAGACAATGACCTTTATAAGGACCACCCCCTAATATAATATATGTGTTTGTATAATTATTTGAAATCATCCTTCAGGCAATTATATGTATGTGTTTTACAAATAAATTTCTATAAAATTCCCCGAGGACGAATAATTCTGCTCAATGCAAATAAAATAAAAACGAATAAAAATTGCATCGCATAACAGTACTATACCAAACCAATACATTCATGACGATGGTATAAAAACCATGTGGCTTTTATGTTATAATTTTTTTTTTTATTTTATTTTTAATCTTAATATGCATTGTGCCGTGTGTTGCTGTGGTTGTTTTTTTTTTTTTTTTTTTTTTAAATGCTTTGTCACAGGATCAACGTTTTGTTATTTATTTCGCTGCTTAATGGTTTTTGCGCTATTCAATCCTGATTGGCTAATGGCTGGTGGTAGTGCTTGTGCCTATACCACCAATGCTATACATTCTGCATCACAGCGGTAGTGCCACGATAAAGCTATGATGCAGTTTTTGTGCAATTGCATCACCACTCATCATAATCCTTGCTGCTCATTTTTGTTTGCCATCGATGTCCGTCCGGGGACCAGGATTTTTTTTTGTTTTAAGTTGGCATGGTTCTTTTTTAGTTTTAATATTCTTTATGTTTATTTTTTTTTTTTTGTATTTTGTTATTGCTGCTATTTTTTGGATAAAATATGAAAACAGTCTACATTTAAGCATACGTAAATGTTTTTTCATTCAACCCTCTTGACGATTTTTTTTTGGGAAGGGGGAGGGGGTGTTGGCAGTTTTCGTTATTATATTGCTGGTGATGCTCTGCTGCACATATAGCTTCATTTTCCCCGGTGCATTCGCTTTGAATTTCGTCTCCTGAAACGAACAGCTCCACCATCACCATTCTATGCAATTAGTTTTATTTATGCATTAGATGCAAAAATATAAAATTTTTGACCATGGATGGATGTGATGGTGGTGTTGTCTTTTAAGGGTTGGAAATCATTGAGGCTATTGTTGTTGGTTGTTATGCTTTATTATTTTTATTTTATTCTGCCTGATGTTAGTTAGTGCCAACGTTATTTTAACGTCCATTCCATGTTGTTTTTTTAAAACTCTTTTTTTCTATTTAGAAATAACAAGCTGACGGACAGACACTTTTCAAATGGTTATTTAGACAAAATAAAATAGAACTAAGAACAAAAAATAAAAATAAAAAAAAAAAAATAATTGAAAACCGTTGTTAATTGTTTTTGTTTTTTGCGCATAGACAAATATTTTTATAATAAATACAAAACATCAACGAAACTTGTCACTTGAAATGTGTTGTGCATTCAGAGTGTTTTGTGACGGCAGCTCAACAATAATACGAATGTGTTTTGACAGAATGAGAAAACATTGGAGCGGACGGATAAAATGACACTAAAAATGCGGCAACAACACAATACAACAAAAAAAAACCAACATCACAACAAATTAATGTGTTGCATGAATAGAAATGACAACATCACAGCTCAAAAAAATGTCATTGAATTTTCTGCTGCACAAAATAAAATAAACTTATGTTTCTTTTTAAATATCCATCAAAATAAAATGAAAATACACCTTTGGAACGCATTTATGATTCAGTGCAATTAAGTAGTTGGAATCAACTTAATTTTCAATAAACTACAATAATAATACAATAATTGACCCTTATTGCTTATAGACTGAAACTCACTTATTATTCTTATAGTAATATTCTCAGCAAAAAGTTCAATTCCTCGCAGCCATCCACTATCACTATTACTAACTTATAATCTTTAAAGTTTTTATTTTTGGACAAACGGAAAGTTGTCAAGAAATGTGGCCCTTTTACTTCTACAAAATTAAAAAGCAATTATTTTTTGTTAGATTTAGTTCAATTTTCAGAATATGCTTACCCCTTTCGGGACGCAATGGTAAAAGACAAAGAATATTTATACGGACTTGTACAGCATACCGAAAACGTAAATAGGGTAGGGCGGGGCTAGTTGGACCACGGGGCAAGTAGGAATACACAAATTTCACAAAAACCGAAAGTACTACGAGAACATGATCAAACACGATCAAAGCGCGCTTTTTTGCTGACACGTGCCAAACCGGTTTCAGCTGCATTGTAACCTCAGAACGAAAAGCATGCGCAGTTTTTTGATTTTCAGGTGATCGAGTAGAAATTAAGAAACAGATAGTTTTTGTATTTGTCAAGTTAGAAAAAAAAAACGAATAAAGGACTGAGGTAAAGTGTGTTTATTAGTGAATATATTGTATTTTCATATTTTGTGTGTTAAATTGAACCGTTTTAAATATTTGTATAGTTATGATGAAATATGTTCATCAAACCAGGTATGGGGTAAGTTGGACCACTTGGCCCTGCTAATTTAATTAGTTGTATTTTATACATGTTGCTCAGCAAACTATTCCTCATATTGCTATTGAGACATCTGATGATAATGCTGCTAATGACTCAATTCCGTCTGCATCTCAAGGAGCTTATACATTTGCACCAGAAGTTGTTTTGCCATTTCTAAAAGCATGACCCAGAAAGCGAACACTAACCAAAAGAAAGAAGAGACGAACTGCAATCCTTACAGACACACCCGAAAAAGATGCATTGCAAGAAGAACAAAATTGCAAAGTTTCGAAGCCCAAAGTTAATAAAAAGAAAAAAGTTCAAATAAAGAAAAAGTTTTACAAATATCAAGTTCCGAAGAAGAACTGGACTATTTGCCAAATTTGCCGAAAGTATGGGCACATAAAATGCACAGTTTTCTGAGATGGGCCCTTCTACTGCAATAGTGACTATGACTCTTAGGTTAGTTTTATCTTAACTTATTCCTATTTGGCTCATTTTTTTTTACTAAATGAACTACCTGCCTAGTTTTTGTTATGTTTTTAAGTTTGTTGGTCGTATTAAATAATAACAAAATAAAACTGTAAAACTTTGGATTTATTGTACTTTATGGAACTTGCTTTTCGACACTTTAGGGTCTGGTCCAACTAACCCCACACACTGGTCCAACTTGCCCTGCTATAGGGGCAAGTTGGACCACTTGATGCATTTAAGGCAGCATTATTCCTCGAGGGTTATACATTTTCTTTTTTTTTTTTTTAATTTTAATTAGAAGCCAAAATTCCATTCTTTCTTTTGATACCAGCTTCATAGTTGTACTATGAATAGTTTGACAATTATGAGGTCTTAAGAAAAAAGTGGTCGAACTATCCCCGCCCTACCCTACGTCAAAACTGACCCAAAATCAACGATTTTGTTGGTATTTTTCTGAAATCAAAATCTAGGAGTTTTTTTTTCTGATTTTGATGGATTTTATGCGCGTTGGCATTGTACAAAACTTAGTTGCATATAGTTCAGAGTTGCGAAAATGTCTGTAACGGCTGGAAGACTTATAGCATTTTTTATTTCCCTTAACCCTTATTTAAATTCGATCGGGAAAGCCTTGCAGAAGTCTAATGCTAAGCAAATTGTACGTACGGCTTGTACGTACTATTACGGGGCACAGCTCATTCCACACATCACATCAATATGTATCTTAAGTTGGTTCTACTATCATTTTGTGTACTTGGTTCGTCATCAAGTCCATCCGTACCCAAGAGCAATACATTGCTTTAGATGGCAAATAATATATTTAATCCAGTTAAACCACTTCAGCAAATAGAAATTCAGAATTTCATGAATTAATTTGTTCCCACTTACCTATATTAAATTTTCTATCTTTCCTAGACTAATTATTCGAACTGGTATGATTTCATGATCCTTTCAACGCATTCAAGAAATAAAGTTACGTAGGTATATAAAATAAATTAAAAACAATAGTTCACTAGGGCGTATGCGTACTTTTTTGTATTAAATTTTCAACACTTTTACTTTAATCTTGAAATTCTGGGACTTTCCTCTTAATTGCAATAATTATGCATGTAGGCACAGTACGAAACTTATACCCCGTTTAAATGATGTATTCGAACGAGCTTTAAGCTAGAATTGAGTTGAAATGAGCTTCAATCGACTCGATTCCACATGTGCGAGTAAAATTATTTAAAAAAATATTATTTATTTTGATAGCCATGCGACGAATGCAATAAAATTCATTAAATTTTAAAGCGGCATATACAATGTTCAAATGCTTGTCATGCATGTGGAGAGTGTGTTTATAAATTCTTTTTGAAGTTGCATATACACACATCATGCATGGGGCTTCAAATAGTTTATTTTTCTTTAATTTTTGAGGTGAATGCATATGTGCGTGAGATTCTGCTCCGATCTCGGATATTATCTTTGTTGTTTCATGGTAAGATATATTTTTTGCAAATTTTATCGATTTAGTTCATTTAATTAGTTTTTGTTTGATTGAAGAAAAATCAAAACATTTTGACTTTGCTTCAAGCATTTACACAATGTACCTATACACTTTACATCTTTCATTTTATCTAATGCACTCTCACATGCTTGACAAGCATTTGAACAGTGTATATGCAACTTAACTGTTTTTGTGTGAAATAAATATATTGAAGCTATTTCTTCAATTGTTATCTCAACACAATATTAACTCAACTTCAAATGGCACTCACAACTCACGTGATGAAAAACTTGGGTCTAAAATCGGACCCTAATCCGAATCGATACTGCTTGAAAACGGGGTATTAGAAGCATATATCTAGTTCAGAGTTAAGAAAATGTCTGTAACGGCTCGAAGACTTGCATTATTTATTTAACCCTGAACATACCATACTAATTTGAAATAGTCTATTTTTAATTTGATCGAGAAAGCCTTGCAGAAGTCTAATGCTAAGCAAATACATTGTACGTTGACTATTACGGGGCACAACATTCCATACACATCACATTACTATGTATCTCAAGTTGGTTCTACTCATTTTATGTGCTTGGTTCGTCCTCAAGTCCATCCGTACTGAAGAGCAATACATTGCTTTAGGTGGCAAGGAATATATTTAATCCAGTTAAACCACTTCAGCAAATAGAAATTCAGAGAAATTTCAAGATAGCTTTCAATTTTATTTTATTTTTGAATATAAATAATATTTTTTATCAAGCCTTTTTTCTTTTTTTGATATTTTTGAATAATTATGTAGCTATGCATTTGCATAAGCATTAGTTGCATATTTGCATGTACAAATAAAAAAGAATATTTTGAAGAAACGGATAATTTAAGAAAATCAAATCAAAAAGCAGGATGAACTAAAAAGTGATCGTATGAAGCACAAGAAGCAATATGCTTACCTACATTTTGTCTTTAATGCAGTTTCAACGCTCGAAGTTTCTAATAATTTCGGCCAAAAGTTTCCAATAATTTGCAATGAATTTTTGGACATTTTAACTATAAATCATTTTGCCTATAGAATCCTTAAAAGTCGTGTTTTGGGTGCATTTCTCAACACGGATAATATCTGTTAAACTGAGCTTGATTTACACTCATGAAAAAACCACATGATTCTGCTTATTTATGGCCGTGTTTTGTGATGAATGCAAAGTTCAAAATATTTGTCATAGCCAATTTCAAAGTTGCAGTCAACTTTTTTATATGTTAAAAATAGTCGAGGAGTAAAATAAAATAATTAAAACAAACAAAATATTACTTGAACACAAAACATTTTTTTTACACAAAAGACAGAAAATCACGATTATCTCAGTAATCTAACTAATGTCCACCTAAATAAACCAAATCACAAACATTCACAAGTGCACTCCGGACTCTTACCAAAAACTTCACCGTCAGCTTCTATGTTAACAATCTTGTAAATAAGCATTTTAGCAGAAAATAAATTAAATAATTTATTTTTTCTTAAATCTACCCATATTCCCAACCCAATGAGTATAGAACATAAATTTTATATGAATTTCAGATGTGACGAAAAAAATTCTGTGAATTATATTGAATTGAATAGAAATAAATTAAATTATTTATAAATGTCAGTTGACAAATTTCAAAATTTATTTGTCAACTGAAATGTTTGATTGGAGGAGGTTTTTTGTTTGGTTGCAGTCAAATGCTAGCGGATCAGGCAAATTGGCGTAATCCTGGAATTTCTCAACCTCTACGAGTATTTTTCGAAGAAATCCAATGCCGAATGCGACTATAAATTAGAAGAATTGGGCACATAAAATATCACATTTTTAAAGCGTGTTAAATGTCACTAAGCTTAGAAAATAAGCAGATTGGCAATTCAAGACAAAGGATTTCTCTTTTAGACGTGATGTGTACATATTAAAGTGGTCCTTAAAAAGGTCATTGTTTTGTTTCTCGCAACTCTTTACTTCTTCCAAATAGATACAAATGTAGGTACTAAAATTCTGTGCAATTTAAGTTGCATATTAAGCCGGAACCACTGTACCTACATATGTCTCGGGTGTTGTGTTGTGGAGTCGCGTGTTGCTGTCGTTCCATATATTTCATACGCCACCCAGCAACACAACACACGAGACAAAAATGTTGTTCTATGGATTTAAAATACATTGTAGCGATAGCGACACTTGACTCCAAAACACACCACACAGGACTGGTGTGGTTCGGGGCTTTAAACAACCCAGTCCAAGACAATATTAGGTACCTATAGCTTTGGTAATAAATTATGTATATCTATCGGCTCCGTAAACTTAACAGTTCAATCAAATTTTCACCAATAAAGTCCATTTTCATTTTAAGACAATTTTAAGTATTGAAAAATGTTGATATTTGGCTACCTTACGGTTTTCATTTGTTTGGCTATACCACTTGTCCTGCACGAGAGACTTATGTCCATCTTACAAGAAAAAATAATACTGGTTGAAATCGTCCTTGGTAGCTTTTAAAAAGTGTTTGAATTTTCTTATTTGTGTATTTATTTGGAAGAAGTAAAGAGTTGACCCAAACAGAAGAATGACCTTTAAAAGGACCAATTAAATATTTACACATGTATATAAGAGTAATCCTTTGTCTTGATGTGCCAAGCCAATCTACTTGTCTTCTAAGCTAAGCAACATTTAACACGGATGAAGAATGCCGTCTGTTGATGTGCCGATTTTTTTCAATTAATAGTCGTGTTCGGCAGTTGATTTGTTCAGTAAATAGAAGTTGAGAAATTCCAGGTTTGGGCCAATTTGTCTGATCCGCTAGCATTTGACTGCATCCAAACAAAAAATGTCCTCCAATCAAACATTTCAGTTGACAAATAAATTTTGAAATTTGTCAACTGACATTTATAAATAATTTAATTTATTTCTATTCAATTCAATATAATTCACAGAATTTTTTTCGTCACATCTGAAATTCATATGAAATTTATGTTCTATACTCATTGGGTTGGGAATATGGGTAGATTTAAGAAAAAATAAATTATTTAATTTATTTTCTGCTAAAATGCTTATTTACAAGATTGTTAACATAGAAGCTGACGGTGAAGTTTTTGGTAAGAGTCCGGAGTGCACTTGTGAATGTTTGTGATTTGGTTTATTTAGGTGGACATTAGTTAGATTACTGAGATAATCGTGATTTTCTGTCTTTCGTGTAAAAAAAAATGTTTTGTGTTCAAAAAATAGTTTTTTTTTTAATTATTTTTTTTTCTCGTCGACTATTTTTAACATATAAAAAAGTTGACTGCAACTTTGAAATTGGCTATGACAAATAATTTGAACTTTGCATCGATCACACAACACGGCCATACATAAGCAGAATCATGTGGTGTTTTCATGAGTGTAAATCAATCTCAGTTTAACAGATATTAGCCGTGTTGAGAAATGCACACAAAACACGACTTTTAAGGATTCTATAGGCAAAATGATTTATAGTTAAAATGTCCAAAAATTCATTGCAAATTTTTGGAAACTTTTGGCCGAATTATAAACTTCGAGTGATGAATCTGCATTACAGAAAAAATGTAGGTGAGCATTTTGCTTCTTTGGCTTCATATACGATCACTTTTTAGTCCATGTTGATCTTTGATTTGATTTTCTTAAATTATCTGTTCTATCAAAATATTCTTTATTACTGGCACCTTCATATGCACATATGTAAATGTTATGCACATATCACATACCTAATATGCAATACATACCATACATACATTATGTATAGCTAATAAAACAAAAAAATAAGAAAGAAAAAAAGGTTGACACAAAATATTATACACATAGATATTTTTAAAAACAAAATTAAATATAAAGCTTATTTTGAAATTTCTCTAAATTCCTGTTTGTTGTAAAAGGGAAGTGGTTTAATCAGAGTAAATATTCCTTAAATAAAGAAAAAAGAAAATTAAATAGTAAAATATCTAAATTACTTTGCCACCTAAAGCAATGTATAGCTCCTGGGTATGGACGGACTTACAGATGACGAACCAAGTACATAAAATGAGGAGAACCAATTTGCGATATGTGAATCGAATCCCGATAGAATTAAAATTAGACTATTTCAACTTTCTTCGAGCCCTTAAAGATATTTTCCCAACTCTGAACAACATTATATGCCTCTACGTTTCAAAATGTCCCAACAGCATAATTATTAGATTAAAGTTAAAGTGTTGAAAGTCTAATAAAAAAGTACGCATGCGCCCTAGTGAACTATTGTTTTTAATTTATTTTGTAGCTACGTAACTTTATTTCTTGTATGCGTTGAAGGGATCATGAAATCACTGGTCTGATAAAAAAAGAGTTTATTGTTATATTTATACAATATTAATTTTATAAATACAAACTCATCTTTATCGAAATTGATATCGATGGCTTCATTCACATTTTCGTCAAATTAAATCATATCTAAAAAGTTTTCGCAAGTCTGATTTGCAAGAAATTTGAAAATTTGGGAAATGCTCTTAAGATAACACATCAAATCGAAGCTGATATTCAAAGGTGTTATATTGGAAAAGGAATAATTAAAAAAAAATTGTGATTATTAAAGAAAACCAGAGAGAAAAAGTTATTCATAAATTAAACCATTAAACTGGTTATGCGCCACCCTGATGGTATTGACGAACGCCAAAACAAATTCTTCTTCGCATCACTTGTAGAGTATGCACTTGAACACAAAAAAAATTCAAATTCTTCCTGATATGAGTACGTTCACTAATGACTCTATTATAGTAGTTAAAAAATTATATATGTATATACTTATAGATGCAAACATACATGACACAAAACATAACATAAAAAAGAGCATTTCCTTTCAAAGCTTTTTCACAAATAAGTTGACCGTTAACTACATTCAAATTCTATAGCAGTGATATTTTGGTAAAAAATAAAAAAATAACAATAAAATTATATTAGTTATCTCTGTAAATTCTGTATTCTGACTTTAATGTGAAATCCCAGTTACGGATATGTTAAATGCATATTGCAAACCTTTCGGCGAAAGATATAAAGTTTAAATTTCAGGTCGTTTTTTTTTCTGTATAGCATGACACCGACCGACACACAGCACCAGGACCACAAAAGAGAGAGAGAGAGATCATAGTCTCGTTTGCATCGAAAATATTATTTTATGTTTCCCCATATTTTGGTTATTTTTTACAATAAACTGTATATATTGCAAAATCATAGGCAATGCAATAAAATAGCTCGGAATGTTCATTGAGTGTTCAGGTTCCCGAGATGATGATAACACCACGACTATGCGGGCACCCACATCATATAGAAATGATGCCAACTCAAAACATCGAACTCGGAATCTGAAATCGCATCCACATTTTATTAAATGCAATATAATATTTTTTTTACAAATATTTAAAAATAAAAAAAAATAATAAAAATAAAAACAATCAAATATATGAAAAAGTTCTTTTTCCCCATGGGCTTATTATTTTGGGAGTGTCAATCTTTGACTGAATACTGGGAAATGATTGTTAGTGAAAATATTCAAACAGTAAGACCAAGGATATTATAAATATGAAAAGGCAAAAATACAAATGAAAAAATGAAATAAAATCGATTTAAAACTATAAGGGTAGGCTAAGCAAAAGAAACTGTTATTGCAAGTAAGGAATTTACAGTAACTTAATGTTCAAGGTTAAAACTAAACTCAAACTGTCGAGCTCACTAAGCTAAGCTAAGGACTAAGCTCTCTAAGACCGAAAAATATAGGGTTGCTAAATTTAAAATGGTCGCATGACCATGAAAACCCTTTTTGACACATATCTTAAATGACTATCAGTTAATTCATTGTTTTGACAGGTAAAAAAAGTGATGCTTAATGAAAGATAAAATTGTAGTGAAAACAAACAAAATTAGGATTTCACTTTTCAAATGGTCACATGTACTACATGGGAATCGCATCCCAAGTTCAACCATACGAGTGGAAAAGCAAGTTTTTTAGCACAACTTTTTATTTTAGTCGAACTTGAGGCTGTAATATGCAAATCAAAAAACACATAAATGAAGCTGAATAACCTCATAATATCGCGGTCGTAGGAGAGTTTTATAAATTTATTATACATAAAAGAAAGAAATATTTTAATTTGGTATAATTTGGAAAAGTATAACTTCCTAACCGTTGAACCTGGAAAAAATTGATTGAAACACTTAAATACTTACTTACTTACTTATGGTATCGCTACAGTCAAGTGTGGACCAGGGCCTCAACCACCAAGCCTTCTGCAGCCAGCTCTGCCCCTTGCTAGATGTTTCCAGTTTCGCACGCCAAGTTGGTTGAGGTTCTCTTCCACTTGCCTGCGCCACCGGTTTCGCGGTCTTCTTTGACTAAGCCACCGTCCCTCGGGGATGGATTCGAAGACTTTCCGGTACGAAGCAATGGTGTCCATCCGCTCCACATGACCCAACCACCTGAGTCGTTGCGACTAGAACGATGTTGCTGTACAGCCCGTATAGTTCGTTGTCGTATCTTCTTCTCTATTCCTCGTCTATGCATACGGGACCGAAGAATCCTAAAGCGTACTCATCCACCGCTTACAGGGTATATGCTTCTGCAGCATAAAATAGGACCGAATGATGAGTGTTTTGTGGAGGGACGTTTTAGTCATTCTAGAGAGTGCTTTACTTCTCAATTGCCTTCTTAGCCCAAAGGAGCAGCGATTTGCCAGATTTATCCTTCGTTTGATTTCAGCGCTGGTATCATTATCTGAATAGATAGCGGAGCCCAGGTAGACAAAGTCCTTAACTTCCTCACTGTGTATGATGGTGACATTCTGTCCAAGACGTCGGTCGGTGTGGAGCGTCATTTCTAGATGACAGCATATATTTTTTTTGTTCTCATTCACTGCTAAACCCATCTCTGCCGCTTCCTTCTCAATGCTTGCAAAAGCTCCAGTTACATCACGCTTTGTTCGTTCAATTATGTCAATATCGTTGGCGTATGCAAGTAATTGGATGGACTTTTGAAAGATTGGGATAGTGTTGACGTGAGAGTTCTGCACTATTCCTTAAAGTATGACAGCGCGTCGCCTTGCATAAATCCATTTTCGACATCAAAGATGTCGGTTGAGGTCTTTACCGACCTTGATGGAGCAGCGTGCGTTCTCCATCCTAATCCTGCACAAACGGACGAATTTGCCAGGGATGCCAAAACTAGACATTGCTCTCTATAAACGCTATCAGAAGCGGCCTTAAATCGATAAAAAGGTGATGAGTGTCGATTTGAAGATCCTGGGTTTTTTCCAAGATCTGCTGTTATGTGAATATTTGGTCGATGGTGGACTTTCCACACTGATATGGACATATCAGGTTGTTGACGAACGGCTTCAGGCGTTTACATAACAAGGCAGAGAATATCTTGTAGGCGATGTTAAGGAGACTGATTCCTCTACATGCTTTCATCCGACTATATTTTACAGCTGAGCTTGTGCATACTCCTAAGCAAGTCATCTGCTGCTGCTTTGGATAGCTCAGCAGTGAGCCCGTCGCGTCGGCTCCAGCAGCTTTGTTGGACTTAAGCTTAGATATTACTATCTTTACTTCGTCGAGGTCAAGTAGACGGAATTGTTGACCTTCATCGTAAAGATTGAAGGGTGTAATCTGCCTAACAGCGGAATTAGATTCGTCATCGTCGTTATACAGTCTACAGAAGTGATCTTTCTTAAATAGGAAATTTGATTTTCCGAAGCAAAGGGCCTCCGATTTCAATTGGTAAAGCTATACCATTTAAAAGATTATCACTAGTTTAGTAAAAATGTGTACAAATTTCGCTCAAAATATTGCAACAAAATGGCATCTGATTTGTTTAATAAATATGACTATAAGAAAAACAAAAAAACAATAATCGTTTGCAGGTTTTCTTGAAAATTATTTTTTTAAATATATTATTTTGTATCACAATTTTTAGTAGGGCTGGCCACGAGATGAAACTCTACGAGACTTTTGTAAGTCTCGTCTGGGTCTCGTTAAAATCGAAAATTTTCAGTCTCGTCTTTGTCTCGTATCGGTCTCGTATAATTCAGTCTCGTCTCAGTCTCGGCTTTTTCAAAAAGTGTTTTAGGCTGCAGCTCAATGCACAGATAAAAAGAATTGTGAGACACACTTTTTTTTTTGGGTTCTCTAATGTAAGGTTTGACTAATAGGTATCTCGAGTTTTTTTTTTTTTTTCCAATATCCAAAACTTGCTCTATAGTGTCTACGTATATCTTCAAAATAAATAATACACTTCAACACCGTAAGTGGATACCATAATTTTAAATCTGATTACTATTTCCCTTTCCACTAAAGCAGGATAAGCAACGCATAACAGCTTTAAGAGTTTTTCAACAGAAAAACCAACAAGCACCACACAGCCACTATACCATAGGATTAAAATAAAGTAGAACACGTTTGGCACAAATAAGTTAACACCGTCTATAACCAAAAAAGCTATTCAACACGTAAGGAACATAAAGTCATCACACATCCTTTACTTAATCGTTAGGAAAATGATTTCCAACCAAAAGTTTTGAATGAACTTAATAGTCGAAACTCTCTCCGTATGAAGAGTTTTAGATAGGTATGATAACAAAATGCATCATAAAAAAATACATGTGTTCCATTTTTGAAAATAAATAATAATGAATGGACGCGTTTTTTTATGGTGATTGATAATCTTTGTATTGGGGTCATAATTCTTATGCCAAAATTCGGTTTCCAAAATTCTGTACTCCAAAATTTTGTGTGTTTAGAATTCTGTAAATTACAAGTTCTAACCCTTTTTCATAAAGAAAAAACAGTTATTTTAGCTCCCGTGCTTAGAAAAACTACACCATGCAATAAGAATGATCCGGACTCAAATGAAGCAGTAAGCAATTGCCTTTAGTTTGAGCCCGGAAAATTCGTATTCTATGGTGTAGTTTTCCTAAACACGGGAGCTAAAATAACGATTTTTTCTTTATGAATAAAGAATTCTATTAAAACAATTTTTATACCTACTATATACATTTTCATGAGAATCGATGAGAGCTACTATTCTAGGAGCTATACCCACTTCCCGCAGGCACTTGAATGTCACCTCAAAATATTTTAAATATTTTTTTTCTATTTTAAGTGATTTTTTTTTGATAATTGCCCCTCCCGCCTAAACGGTGGGAAATAGACCCCCTTCCCATACCATTTTTTTTTGTCTAAGTCAAACCTACCTCGCCTTTTGTGACACCTTATGCAAGTCACCCTTTATAAGCACAAGCTGTTATTATATTAAAAAACTGGAATCCGGAATAAATCTGTCATGCCTTAAAAAAATTTATATCTTTAAAACTAGACGCTATAAATAAAAAATTTGAAAACAATTTTATTAGTTTAAATCAGTAGTATAAAATAAAAATACTTATTTAATACTTTATCGTGCGGAAATTTAAGTAAATTGGTCTTCCTTAACCATGTGAATGTGAAAAATCTTATCCTAAGTCTACGTTTCTGTGTATATCTCCGAATCTAATTATTCAATTGAGACAAAATACAAATGAAAATGTTTGTCAGAATATAGAGAATAATTTCTTCTATGACAATTATCACGATAACTCTGACCGTTTACCTAAAAACACGTTCTTCCGTCTCGCGCTCCCTCAATTGAGCGCGCGCCCTCCCTACTAAGAAACAATTGGCAATATCTTGGGCAATTATCAACCGATTTAGATAAGGAACAACATTTACTCGAATTAGTTTTTCCCTACATTAATAACTTTTATTGCATTACAAAAATGCATCAAAATTCGTTAATAACAATGGCGCAAAATTTTAAACAACCTATTGTTAAGGGCTTAGCAATTTACTAGTAAGTATTTTTCTAAATATTTAGCAATTTACTAACTATTTCAAAATTTTAAACCTTTTTTTTTCGATTTGCTAACTAGTAAATTGCTCATTGGGAAATGTCAGTCAGAAGTCACATTTGTTTTGTTTATGATTTTAATTTTGTTTTACTATCTGAAGAAGATTTTTTTTTAAATTAGTTTATAGAAAATTAGCACAAACACCCGGCGTTGCCCGGGTCCCTTTTCTTAAAGGATAGTTTGTTAACAAATCTTGAAAAAAAAATTTCCCGTGGAAAATAGTTTTCCTTGAAAATATTTCTGCTATCGTGAATATCGCTGAAATAAATTCGATGAATTGACCGCCCAATTCCCCATCAGGAAAACTTATTCCCGTCATCAATAAATTTTTTAACATCATTCATGTTCTCAATTTTCAAAGGATAGAAATATTGTGCAAGTGTTAATTATTATTAATATAAAAGCTTAACTATATATTCACGTACTTTTAAATATCTATGCTAAAGACACCTACTTGTAAGATAATATTTGAAAAATGTGTATGGTTTGTTATCTCGCCCCCAACTATCAACTGTCAAAGCAAAAGGTGTGATTTTTCGGATTTTTGACATTTTACCACCATCACTATCAACTGTCAAGTGCGATTTTTTTGATTTCCACTGGACTTAGAGTGCAAAATCCACCTCCTAAATCGATTGGCGCTCTCAGATCTTGACATTTCAACACCTGTCAAATTGAAAAGTGAAATTCCTTATTTTCTGTTGGTGCTTAAGTGCTGGCCGAGACATTAGGTACTAACACCCTCCTTAATCGATCGGTGCCCTTAGATTTTGACATTTCGACATACGAACTGCAACGCACAGAAGAGAGGAGCTGTTGATGTAAGCTGGACTGAACTTAATAAAAATTGCGTCTTGACAAGGCCCTCACTGTCAACTGAAGAGTCCAAGTGAGAACGCCGGGACGAAACGCCAATTTGTATGCACTAAAGGCCGTTAAAAGCTATATTGAATCAATAATTCAACAAGTCCAATTAAATAATGCTAAGTCTTCTACTTGGCTGATGTATTTCAGTAGTATATAGAATTTGTATTATAAAAAACACTCATATGTCAACAATGCCAGGCCACGGGTAACAAAATTTCCAACAATTCTTGATTAGAAATTCTAATTGGGTTGGATATAGTTCACATTCGATTTTCGCTGTAAAATTGATGTAAGCTGGACTGAACTTAATAAAAATTGCGTCTTGACAAGGCCCTCACTGTCAACTGAAGAGTCCAAGTGAGAACGCCGGGACGAAACGCCAATTTTTATGGACTAAAGGCCGTTAAAAGCTATATTGAATCAATAATTCAACAAGTCCAATTAAATAATGCTAAGGTTCTACTTGGCTGATGTATTTCAGTAGTATATAGAATTTGTATTATAAAAAACACTCATATATTCACTTACACATTCAACAAAAACCAGGCAAAAAATTCATACGCACTTGAAACTTCAAATCTCATAGCTAAAAGCTTTGTACAACGCTCATGTCTTGTTCAAAAAGTTATACTTTTCGCCATGTCGCTGCATGGACATAGATTTTTTGGACTCCATTGGACTTTTTCTGGACATGTTCATAATCCATTTGTTTAATCGTATCAGTCTTTAAAATTGTATGGTTGTCTATGATGTTTTGTATGTATTTAAATAGTGAGACAATGAACTTTCCAAAGACATCTAAATTTTGAAATTCTTTCCGAATTATAGCCAATTTTATGCAGATAAATTGACAATTTTAAATTTTTTTCTGGAGTTTATCTGTTAATAATATTTCTAATGTAAAATTTTAATACTTGATATTATTTTGTGAAGCTTGTGAGCAACGCACAGTTATGTTTTGTATCCATGATCCATTTTGTATTTTTTTGGTAAATAAATCATTAAAGCTAATTCTGGAGTGGCTTTTGTTGAAATGATCACTTAATATTTATTAGCAATATTTTAGAAGAGGATTAGAGCAATTGGTGTGTTCGTTTTGTTTTTCAAAATTTATCAATTTTGTATTAACTATTGCATTTAAAGTACCAAAAATTGAATTAATTTTTCACTAAATCACATTTTTAGAATGAATTTTTTTAAGATTTTGCAAAAATTTTCTGTCTTTATCATTTGTTAGTATCATTTGTTATGAACTATCAGGCGTTACTAAAGTTTGAAGCCTATAAATTTGGCTAAATGGAGCTTTATTGTGATTCACTCATTTAATTGCCCCTACTTTTTTTCCCTTTAGATTAACAAATAAAAAATTACTAACATGTTTGTTGAAGAATGTAACACCTATAATTGTGTGTCATTAGTTTTTCAAAATTTATAAATTTTTCATTAACTTTTAACAATTTTCTAAGTAAATACATTCAAAAGGTATATGAATTTTTCGAGTTATGGCAAATTCTTTCTCTTTTAACAATTTATTTTGTCATGAAAGTGAATAATTTTTTATTTTTATAATGTTTAATGCCTTATAGCCATTCATTTGATACCACATTTATAAATATCAAAAAAGTATTACACATGTTATGGCTATTTAAAGGTATTTTATGTATAGTTTAGCAAAAAGAAAAAAGTTTATCGACCAATAGACTGGATTTTTGCAAAATTTGTCTTTCAGTTATGTTTAAAAATCCATATTTAAGCTTGTGGTTATCGTAGAAATATGTTTTATATAGCAAAATAATTGTTGATTTGTATAGATTATTATAAAATTTAAATTTTGATAATCGGTTATCATACAAAAAAAAATCACAACTCACTTTTCCAATTAAAATGGGTAAGACATTTTTTCGAGGAAAATGACAGATGTTGTAAGGATTTAGCAAATTGCTAAAAGTTAAAGTAACCATTTTGTGATTTTAACTTTAATAAATTGTTAAGAGATAGTAAGATGTTAAAATCGTTTAAAATTAGCAAAATCTTCTTTTTAACTTAGTAACTTACTAAAATGGCTTTAACAATTTACTAAATCGTTTAAAATTTTGCGCCAATGACTTCGCACCGGATTTTGCAAAAACTAACTCCGGATTCAGATTCCCCACCCCCGAAAACATAAAAAACCACCCTCAAACTAAGGTGACATTCAAGTGCCTACGGGAAGGGGGTATAGCTCCTAGTCTATACTCAATTGTTAAATTTGCAGAAAAATTTTATAATCAAAGTTAAGAATTTCGTTGGAAAAGTCATTATAAACCCAAAATTGCTTTAAAATAACTGCTCATTGTTGTAGTGTAGCTAATGTTTTCTCTTTCCTTTGCCTATTTTTGAAAGGCTTTCGTTTAGTACGTCGCCAAAAAATGATAAAATTTTTTTTAAGGAAGGAGGGGTAGAAGGGGGTTCTCTCTCCCCCCTTTAGGGACGAGGGGTATTTGTTATAAAAAAATATTTAAAAACAACGGCAACACTTACAACAAAAAAATTCCCTTTTTTGAAAGCCAGCATTCTGTTCTCTTATTTTATTTTCAAATCAAGTTAATTAAAAAAAAACTTCAATATTTTTTAAAAATCCAAACATTTTTTTTTCGAAAAATTGCATATGCAAAATTGTTAAAACTGTAAAACTCCTCCTACATAAATATTTATTATAGTTATAATAGTACCTCGTATTTTTTTTTTCAAAATCATTAGAGCCGTTTTTGAAATAAATCATTTTTTGTATATTGGTTGTATGGCAGGTACCGTTATTTTTCGAGCCAAACAAAATTCAATTTCCCCTCTAGGGAATCACCAAATAACCTTAAGTCCAAAGCTTGAAGAAAATCGCTCCAGCCGTTTAGGCTGCAGGTCGAGGAACAGACAGACAGAATTGTGAGACCCGCTTTTTTCGCGTTCTCTATCATCGTAATGTTAGGGAAAATTATTATCTCGATTTTTTTTGCACGAAAAACAACAATAATTCAAACACTTTGAGTGTAGTAAAACACTCTGGGGCCCTGGGGTGTCAAAACAAAATTCATGGGCGTCAAAATTAAATTGACGCCCAGGCGTCAAAAAATACTTTATTTAAAAAGACAATAAAAGAAGGTATTTCTGGCTTTACAAAAATATATAACATGGCATTGTAAGTGCTACCAATTTTAATAATAATTTTTGTCTGTGTTAAGTAAATTTTGTTTAGAAAATTGCCCCCTCCCGACTAAACGGGGGAAATACCCCCCCCCCCTATTCGCGCTTTCTTTTTGTCACATTACACATATAAATAAAATTGTAAAATATTGCTTTATTACCAGATCGCACTTACTTGCTTTTGTAGGTAACAACTCGAATGTAGCTTAACATTGACGGTGTGTAGTAATGGTTCGGAACAATACGAACAAGTTTTAAATAGCAATTTTGAAATTTTTTGGTTTAATACAAGGAAAAGAAATTTAAAATTAAAAATATTTGGTATTTGGTTTTTGATTTTAATTCTTCGTAAGAAAAATTATTTATATAAATTTAAAATGCAATAATTGTTGACTTACTTTGAATTACCGAACTGCAAAATAGTGAAAAAATCAATCAAACCAATGAGGAGATATTCGGGAATTTCCCAAAAATTATTTAACAAAAAACTGGCAACTTGCTGAAAAGGCGTCATAACTTTATTTCCATTGATCGATTTTTTTTTAGCAAACAAGGAGTATAAACAATTATATTTATTACGTGTACTAAGTTTAATTAAAAGCATTTGGGCCATTTCTGAGAAAGCTTGATAAAACCGAAAGCGTTGTATAGCATCTAGCTATCCTAGATGAGCTAAGGCAAACATTTGAATTTATACTCTGGAATCACTAGAACTGGTGAAATTCTTATTAATTTTGTACACATTAGTTATTTATTTTCGCGTATTTTTTGCCTTAAGAATTAAGATGAAAGGTATTCTTCTACGCGTGATCTCCCAGTACGTGTAACAGGAAGGCAGATTAGATTCTATAGAAAAAGAAGCGAGTGTAAACCATTGCGTCATGTCCGTCATGGCATCGTCATTATATCGGTCTGAGAAGAAGGTGCCCTGACAAGTGATTTTACGCCTTACCCTGAGCAGGGCAAACGAGAACATCTCATAACTTCGCAAAAGTGATGCTCTCGGTGAAGGTGGAAGAGCCTTATGGTCTGGGTTATAGTTACAGTATAGCACATAAAACAAGCCTGAGGCCATTTCATAGAATTCCAGTGCTACCAGGTACACATGCTATACTATATATAGAGAAATAAAAATGGTTGTGTTATGATGGAAACTTCATAGAAAATTTCTTACTAACAAAAAGATTATTGAGTCATACGAAGAGTAAGAGAAAATGTATTTATTGAAAGTGGGAGAAAAACACCAGAGGTTAAAGCCTTGGATCTTAGTCTCAGTTCCAGTCAATCTATATAGAGTAAAGGGACCATCCATGGGAGAGCGGATGGTGTGTAGATAAAATGAAAGAGAGTCAAATAGTCACCCTGCGGCATTTTGTTGCCAAGATTCGAAAAACGAGTGCAGTGAAGGAAGATTGTGTTCTGTGTTTAGTATTTCAAGGAAAACAGGAATAAAGCTGCGAAAGTCTTGAATGTAAAGCACATTCTATTTGTGTGTTAATTTTTCAAAACAAAATTGTGTGTTATTTGAAATATTTAAAAATTCTAGTTCTCTTGTCATTGGGCTAAGTAGGCGTTTGAAAATGTAATTATGTGTTCTAGTAACAAACTAAAAAACTGTTGCTACTTGAATTAAAAAAATGATGAATTAGTTTATTTAGCTCACCCTGAGGCTACAAGAGCTGGCAAGCAAGTTGCTATGAAAATACATTTTTTTACGATCTAAACAGCTTTTTTAAATATTTTAAATGCGGCAATTTGGGCTGTGAAAAAAATGATAGTTTATTCAGATAGAAATTTACAAACAATTGAATTTTGCGTCAAAAGCACTATGCTGTAAAAATTTTTAGTTCTTTTTATTAATTACATTGGCCATACAAACAATACCTTCCAACAAAATTAAAGCTTTTGGATTTTTTTAAAAATATTCTTATAACGGTTAAAAAAATAATTACATAAGAATATGGGAGAAGATTACTCATGCAGTATTCCCCAGACCTATGAAGCAGCCATACGGAACTTATGTTACTTTGGGTACCTAAGCAGTCTTACTTTAATGGAGCAGAACGTTGTAATATCTTTTTTTTTTTAAATTAAAATAATGATCTTAAAATTGTTTCATTTTGTCTGAGATATCGAAGGCTCGCAGGCAAAATGCCAAAATTAATGCAAGTTTATGAATAGTTTTTTTTTTTAATTTAGTCAAAGGAACATATTGAGAAAGGTTTGTGATAAGAACAATTCTCTGAACTACAAATCCACCAACAGCTGACTACCGGCTTATCCAACAACTCTGCACGAGCCTACAACTTTGACAGTCGAAATATACTTCCTGTTCTTTTCTTCTTCCTTGAGCCGCCATCTGCGCCTTGAATTAACTCATTTAAATTATATACTTAGTTGCTTACAAATCATTGTTATAAAGTTGAATTACATTTATTAATTAAAAGTATTATAATTGATTTATCAAATTGAGTTTTATTTAATTAAACTCAGATATTTCAGTTTGTAGCTTAGATTCGATATTTTGGTATGGAATAAACTCGACTTTAGGATAAATTCGACTCGAAATTCGTTTATTACTTAGGGCAATGGTGTGTGGACTGTGGAGTTAACCTTACCTGTATAAAAAAGTCAATAATTTCAGTAATTGGTCAGCCAAATTTTTTTTTTTTGATCTCTATAAACTCATAAAATGAAATCTATTGCTGACTAATTTCAAAAACCAGTTGACATTGTATTGGGGTCAAAATTCTGTATGGTCAAAATTCAGTTTATCAAAATTCTGTATTTAAAATAAATCGTTTTGATAATGTTAAAAGGTTTCACATCAAGTTGTGTTTGCTTAGTTCATCTTGCAAATCCAACACGTAGTTTTCGAGAGGTTTTATTTAAAACTTGTGATTTATCAAAACTTGTGGTTTAGAAAAAATATTTGAAGTAATTATAAACCTAGTGGGAAGACATCAAGCTGACTTCTGACCTGTCTTTGAAAATGTTTAAGCCTGGAATCGGCTGGCGAGGGGGGGGCGGTTAAAAGTATTGCTTTTAAGGTAAAAGCGGTATTGCTTTCAGGTTAAACAGAATACAAAAAGTTACATGTTTAAAAAAAAAAAAAACAGAATTCTGAAATATAGAATATCGGTCACGTAGTATTTTCCAAAAAAATTCAAACAGAATTTTGATCATTTTGAAAAAAATTAGTTTGACATTTCTTTTAATACTTTTTTTTCAAAATTTTGTGTTTAACCATTAATTTTTCAATTACTTTATCTATTATATCTATCTAATCTATATATATTAAAGAGAAATGTCGCCCATAACTCGAGGACGAATCGTTTGATTTTCACGATTTAAGGCGTGATGAATTCTTATTGACCCAAGGAAGGACGTAGGACACTGTAGAAAAATCCCGAAAAAAGTTCAGGAAAATTGGAAATCAGGGATCATCCTCTTTTTAATGCATATCTCGGGAACGGTGTCTTCGATTTTCACGATTAAGTGCTTGATGGATTCGTATTGGCTCAAGAAAGGACATAGGACACTCGAGGAAAATCCCGGAAAATTTCCTGGAAAATTGGAAAACAGGGAATATCCAGTTTGTAATGCATAACTCGAGAACGTTTACTTCGATTTTTACGATTTAGGGCTTGATAAATTCGTATTATTTCAAGGAAGGGCATAGAAAACTGGAAGAAACTCCCCTAAAATTTCCAGAAAAATTTTAAATCCGGGAACATCTGGTTCTTAGTGCATAACTCCAGAACGGTTACTTTGATTTTCACGATTTATGGCTTGATAAGTCGCTTTACGAAATGACCAGTTCGCTGCAGATATCTCCAGTCAATTTATTGGCAATGGCGTGATAACAGTGGACTTAGTCACCGGCCTTATTGAATTTTCACCGAATTTTTGCTACTTTACAACAACAACGGAAGAGCTCATCGCGAATGTTTTTTCGAATTTTACTCAAAATTGTGTTAACCATGATGGGCTGAGCTCAAGCGCGATTTTGGTTGCGAAAAACAAGAATGTCTATCATTTGAATTTCGTCATTCAAAATCAAATCGTCGGTGAGTTTATTTATTCAAATCCGTGGACTCCGTGATGGATGAAAACGAAGCCACCAACTATCCCACGAATTTTTTGAATTCTTTGGATGTTTCGGGCTTTTCACCACACAATTTAAAATTGCAAGTCGGCTCAGTTATAGTTATGCTGCGCAACCTCAATGCACCAAAACTTTGTAACGGAACGCGTTTGATTGTGAAGTGCATCAAACCAAATCTTATATTCAAGCCACAATTTTGAGGGGAAAATTCAAAGACGAAGATGTTCTCATTCCACGGATTCCGCTTATTCCGAACGGTTTGCCATTCGTATTTCAATTTCCAGTGCGTCTCGCTTTTGCTATGACAATTGACAATCAATAAGTCGTAAATCAACAATCACTGGAATTTTGTGGCATCAATCTTGAATTCCCATATGTTTCTTACATGGTCAGTTGTATGTATTCTTTAGAATAAAGAATTTCCATTGACCGAATTACATAAAACTTCATTGAATACCATGCTCGGAATTATTATTTTCTTTACATAAATGAATTTAGGTGGATCAGCTAGCTTATTATATAAAAGAGAAATGTCGTCCGTGTATGCACTCATAACTCGAGAACTGATCACGATTTTGGGTTTGATGAATTCGTATTGGCCCAATTAAGGACATAGGACACTAGAGGAAAATCCCGCAAAATGTCTAGGAAAATTAGAAATCCGGGAATATCCTGTTTTCAGTGCATAACTCGAGAACGGACACTTCGATTTTCACGATTCTGATGGGTAATTTTTTGGCGATAGACAATGGCGTAATTCAAGTGAACTAAGTCACTGGCCTGATTGAATTTCCACCGAATTTTTGTCACCTTACAACAACACCGAAAGAGCTTTTAACGAATGTTTTCGCAAAAATGGCTCAAATTTATGCTCACCATGTTGGGTGCGTGCACTAGCGATTTTGGCTGCGAAATACAAGGATGTCAATCATTTGAATTTCGTCACTCAAAATCAAATCGGTGCCGGTGAAATTTATTCATTGCAATCCGTCGATTCCGTGATGGATAAAAACGAAGCCACCAACTATCCCACGGTATTACACTTAATAAGTCGCAAGGAAATCATTGGATGTTTGTGGCATTAATATCGAATTGCTGTTTCTCACATGTGCGACTGTATGAAGCATGCCCACGCAGTAAGGAATCCATCATTTTGGATTTTTCTTTGTGATTCATGACCGAATTTCATGAAACAGCATTGTACATGCTGCGAATTATAATTTTCATTTAATTAACGAAATTTAGGCGGAACGAAGTTTCAGCCAGGTCAACTAGTTTAAAATACAAAAAAGAAGTGTTTTTTTCCACTTTACAAAAAAATATAACAAAACATTTTAAAAGTTATCGTGACTTTTATAAAACTGCCCCTCCTGCCTAAACGAAGGGGCATCGTTCACTTACAGAAGCATTTTTTCGTTTTTTATTTATTAATATAAATTGTATGTCTAACTCTTTTCTCTGAATTTCTGGTCCATTAGTCAAGTATTTTGAAGTTCATGTACAAAAATAAAACTAACAGGACTCTGGAATAACATGCAAAGAAAATAACAGAAATTCACAGCTAATGAACGGGCAAGAAATCTGTTAATTTGTTTGCTTGAACGGACAACTCCCTTAAATGAACAAATATCTTAACACTTCACTATCGGCCTAATGTAGGTTTCACTGTATTATTATTTTGCCATAATTTGTGAAACTTTTCAATATTAAATTATTTTCCAAACTATTTTTGTGCGTGTATATACAAATGTATATACATATGTTTGAATGTATATATACATATGTTTGTATGGATATGTTTGTATGTATAGTATATATACATATGTATGTATATGTAAATGTGTCCGATATTTCTGTCAATTTATTTAAGTTTGAACATTTCATAGAAAACTTGGAAGAAAAAAGTACGTATACGCCACAGTGTACTTATTTTGTTAATACCTGAGCCCAGATCGCGTAAGAATAAAACGATTGTTCGATTGAACGATCGTCGTCTTGACGATAGCTGTCTGTATACACACATATAGGAAAATACGGAGAGAGCAATAGTCAAAACGACGATCGTTCAATCGAGCAATCGTTTTAGTCTTACGCGATCTGGGCCCTGTAAATATAAGGTTTGTGTCTAAGACAATAGTTTTTAGATAGAATTATCATCACTTTTAATTAAACACACTTTTCATTTTTATATCTACACAACCATGTGTTAACCATGATGGGCTGAGCTCAAGCGCGATTTTGGTTGCGAAAAACAAGAATGTCTATCATTTGAATTTCGTCATTCAAAATCAAATCGTCGGTGAGTTTATTTATTCAAATCCGTGGACTCCGTGATGGATGAAAACGAAGCCACCAACTATCCCACGAATTTTTTGAATTCTTTGGATGTTTCGGGCTTTTCACCACACAATTTAAAATTGCAAGTCGGCTCAGTTATAGTTATGCTGCGCAACCTCAATGCACCAAAACTTTGTAACGGAACGCGTTTGATTGTGAAGTGCATCAAACCAAATCTTATATTCAAGCCACAATTTTGAGGGGAAAATTCAAAGACGAAGATGTTCTCATTCCACGGATTCCGCTTATTCCGAACGGTTTGCCATTCGTATTTCAATTTCCAGTGCGTCTCGCTTTTGCTATGACAATTGACAATCAATAAGTCGTAAATCAACAATCACTGGAATTTTGTGGCATCAATCTTGAATTCCCATATGTTTCTTACATGGTCAGTTGTATGTATTCTTTAGAATAAAGAATTTCCATTGACCGAATTACATAAAACTTCATTGAATACCATGCTCGGAATTATTATTTTCTTTACATAAATGAATTTAGGTGGATCAGCTAGCTTATTATATAAAAGAGAAATGTCGTCCGTGTATGCACTCATAACTCGAGAACTGATCACGATTTTGGGTTTGATGAATTCGTATTGGCCCAATTAAGGACATAGGACACTAGAGGAAAATCCCGCAAAATGTCTAGGAAAATTAGAAATCCGGGAATATCCTGTTTTCAGTGCATAACTCGAGAACGGACACTTCGATTTTCACGATTCTGATGGGTAATTTTTTGGCGATAGACAATGGCGTAATTCAAGTGAACTAAGTCACTGGCCTGATTGAATTTCCACCGAATTTTTGTCACCTTACAACAACACCGAAAGAGCTTTTAACGAATGTTTTCGCAAAAATGGCTCAAATTTATGCTCACCATGTTGGGTGCGTGCACTAGCGATTTTGGCTGCGAAATACAAGGATGTCAATCATTTGAATTTCGTCACTCAAAATCAAATCGGTGCCGGTGAAATTTATTCATTGCAATCCGTCGATTCCGTGATGGATAAAAACGAAGCCACCAACTATCCCACGGTATTACACTTAATAAGTCGCAAGGAAATCATTGGATGTTTGTGGCATTAATATCGAATTGCTGTTTCTCACATGTGCGACTGTATGAAGCATGCCCACGCAGTAAGGAATCCATCATTTTGGATTTTTCTTTGTGATTCATGACCGAATTTCATGAAACAGCATTGTACATGCTGCGAATTATAATTTTCATTTAATTAACGAAATTTAGGCGGAACGAAGTTTCAGCCAGGTCAACTAGTTTAAAATACAAAAAAGAAGTGTTTTTTTCCACTTTACAAAAAAATATAACAAAACATTTTAAAAGTTATCGTGACTTTTATAAAACTGCCCCTCCTGCCTAAACGAAGGGGCATCGTTCACTTACAGAAGCATTTTTTCGTTTTTTATTTATTAATATAAATTGTATGTCTAACTCTTTTCTCTGAATTTCTGGTCCATTAGTCAAGTATTTTGAAGTTCATGTACAAAAATAAAACTAACAGGACTCTGGAATAACATGCAAAGAAAATAACAGAAATTCACAGCTAATGAACGGGCAAGAAATCTGTTAATTTGTTTGCTTGAACGGACAACTCCCTTAAATGAACAAATATCTTAACACTTCACTATCGGCCTAATGTAGGTTTCACTGTATTATTATTTTGCCATAATTTGTGAAACTTTTCAATATTAAATTATTTTCCAAACTATTTTTGTGCGTGTATATACAAATGTATATACATATGTTTGAATGTATATATACATATGTTTGTATGGATATGTTTGTATGTATAGTATATATACATATGTATGTATATGTAAATGTGTCCGATATTTCTGTCAATTTATTTAAGTTTGAACATTTCATAGAAAACTTGGAAGAAAAAAGTACGTATACGCCACAGTGTACTTATTTTGTTAATACCTGAGCCCAGATCGCGTAAGAATAAAACGATTGTTCGATTGAACGATCGTCGTCTTGACGATAGCTGTCTGTATACACACATATAGGAAAATACGGAGAGAGCAATAGTCAAAACGACGATCGTTCAATCGAGCAATCGTTTTAGTCTTACGCGATCTGGGCCCTGTAAATATAAGGTTTGTGTCTAAGACAATAGTTTTTAGATAGAATTATCATCACTTTTAATTAAACACACTTTTCATTTTTATATCTACACAAAAAAAAAAGAATAAATCATCGCTCAAAACACCTAAACTCGCTCTTCTGCTTTCTGCTTCACATATTACAAGTCTGGTTCCCATTTTCAAAATAACGGAAGTCGTTTCCTCTAATTTCTGCGATGTTCGACTATAACGAATCATAAACGAAGCCTGTATTTACTGTTCTGCGGCAGACGTATGAGAGACAAAACAAGTATATTTTATGTTGATCTGTTCTGCATGGGCTGTATTGCCACACGAAGGCTTTTAAATAAATAAATAATAAATATTCCGAGGTGCAAAACAACACTGACACTCAACTAAGGCAAATACATAAAGTGTAGTTTAAAGTGAAAAAATATGTCCTTTTTTTATTATTGCATCATATTACCTGAAACTTTTCAGGACTGAAATCCCACATTTTTAATACCAGAAAGTTGTCACAAGAATTTTACTAAGACCGCTTTCACACAAGGAAACTGAGTTGCCCGCGATTTTTAGTTTCTAGGCGAGAAGGGCGTAAAAGGAAGACAAAAAATTTCCCCTCACACCCTTCTCGTCAACAAACTAGCCAGTTTCTGGCAACTCAGTTTCCTTGTGTGAAAGCCGTCTAAATGTCCTGCAGCAAATATATTTTCGTCCCCCATTATCAACAGAATAAAAATAAAAACTATCACACAACATTACAACAACAACAACAACAAAAAAATAATAACAAAAAAAAATAAAACCTACCTTCAATTATGTTTTGACATAATTTTACTGTTTATTTTACTTTAATCAAAATTATTGCAAGCAATCACCCGAATAACCCTAATTAACTACTTTCCGCCATCACAAAACTGAAAAATTATATTTTATAGCCTCGCTCGGTCACATGTGAAAGTAGGTATATAAAAAAAAAAATAATATGTATAATGTGAAACAAATGGCACATTTCTTTGCGTCCCTGATCCAAAAAGTGCTACGAAAATGTACATGAGATTTTATTCATAATCAGCATTCGGTTGGCCGGCCGGCGGCGATACGGATGACCCGAGGCGGATGGGGGTATGCCATATTATTTTCAGACTCGAAAATCCATCATTTCTGTTGTGCCTGCGGCTATCCATGGGATGAAATATTATAATTACGAGGTACACAAAACCCGCTCTCGCTCTCTTTTTCTTGTAGAACCACCAGCACCACATCCCCTGCAGCAATAGCAGCAGCAGCAACAACATCATCTGCAGAGCCATCTGGTGAACGTAAACGTAGGTGAGGAGCTATGTATGTAGTGTAGTGGATGGTGAACCTTAATGCAGAAACGTTTTATACTTTTTGTTTGGTGTTAAATGTGACAGGGGCGAGTAAGCCGAATGCAGAACTTGTTTGATGGTATTTTATTCTGTGCTTTGAGACGGGAAGGGGTTGGTTGGAGTTGGAAGGTCGGTTGGCGGCGCGCATGTGGCAAAACAAGAGGGTGGGTTGGGTCAGCCGGTCTCGGTTTTAGTGGCAGATGATGATGATGATGATTGAGACGATGAAGAGGAAGGATGATATGATGGCCAAGATGATGAAGTCATATTTACAAAAGTACTGTTGTCGACTTACGCGCTAACTATTTGGGAAGATATGACATATGATAAGGTATAGATTCTTTTTGTGTTTATTTTGAATTTCAACAATGAAGCTTAGGAATTATTGCGTTAAACGATGATGGTTGTGTGTTCCGTAGTAGAAGAGAAAGTACAAATTATTCTCTTTAATTATTTGTAATCTTTTAACTCTTAATTTTATTTATATTAGTTGCAGTAAAATGACAATTTCGTATTCGAATGTATTTAAAATAGGCACAAAATTTACTGATATGTGCCATATCAATTCCATATCACGGTCATAATTCGCATTATGGTCAGCGTGGATGGCTATAATTAAAATTCAAATTGTTGTTTTGCGGCGTGCTGCTGTTTTTTTTGTTTTTAATAAAGTAGGTACCTATATAAGATTTAGATAAACGTGTTAGTTACACCACGCATATTCGGGTAGATATGAATCAACAATCATGTCAAGTGAATAGGAGCTATTTCCGAAGGATACTAATAGACAAAGGGGAAGACCAAGTATTGTGTGTAGTAAATTATGAACGATTTGTGCTTAATGCGATAGCCTGCTAGTTCTAAGCACTTTAAATTAGGTTTACTTTATATTGATGTGAATTTAAGTATTGTAAAGCATAAATTGTACTCTAACAGCCAAATTTATAAACGTGGAATAGGGAAGGGTTAACCTTATTCCATGGACTTAGAACAAAATGATATTTAAAAAACAAAATTTCGTCTAAGTGAAGTTTACTAAGTTAAACCACTGAACATGGTGGTTTAGCGAAGGAATAATAACCAGACGTGTCAAACAAATGATAATGGGGTATATTCATAGTCGCAGATAGACCCAGGTTAAACTAAACTACAATTTAAGTCAATTTTGGCTCAATGAATACAGAACAGTTTTAATTACAAATTGTTGATTTTATATTTCTATAAGATAATTAACCATTGTATACTACACAAATAGCTTCAAATATTTGAAATGATAAACTTAAAAAAATAGAATCAACGTCCGAAAATTCAACTAAACCTGTGTTTAACTTAGACCCAGGTCTAAAATGACTACGAATACGCCCCAATAACTTTGACAGAATTATTAGGTGTGTTCGGTAACGTGATCTACTTATTGTAGTAGATTTTCGTTTTCAATTTATTAATAGGAGATTTTATTCCATG
Organism: Melangyna quadrimaculata; assembly: GCA_949320155.1. NCBI lineage: Eukaryota > Metazoa > Arthropoda > Insecta > Diptera > Syrphidae > Melangyna > Melangyna quadrimaculata. Next base: position 55,355,296 of record OX439485.1, read on the forward strand.
GACTAACTGTTATGCCATGGTTTTGTATACATACTCATGGAATAAAGGTGGAATAAGCGTTTTTTATTAATTCGACTACCTATAACAGTCTACACTTACACAATATTGTTCTGCCACTAGTAGTCCAAGACGGATAGGAAATTTAATATGGGCAACCGGGGACAAATTAATTCATAAAATTTGATTGCTGGTATCGACGCAGAATTTTATCCTCAACAACATATCCAAAGTCCTCCACAATCCCTGAATTGACTTTTTGTGTTGACGCATTTTAAGAGATGGAGAAGGGGGGAGGCGAGAGTTTGTCAAGCTGAACAATTTGTTAAAATACAATCTAATCATATGACACATGTTTTTAGGGTGCTTATTAATGCTGATTCTAAAGAGATGAAAACTGAAAAGATACATGTATCCTGTGGAAAGTTAATGTCATTTTTATGGAAAGATCACTTTTTTTTTAATTACAACAAGTAATATATTACCCAAAACCATTTTAAAATAATGGGATATTAATAAAATTTATTATGAATGTTTCAGTTGGCATGCTTACCAAGAATCAAAAGAGTCCCCAAAAATATCTTTGGTTAAAGGGTGTTTTTTTGACGGAGAGATGCAAGTACGTGATTATTACCATAACATCCATGAACAAATTCTGACACTTATGAACTTTGCTAAAAATATTAAATTTATATTGATACCCAAGGATCAAAAGAGTCCGTACAAATATCTAAGTTCCAATTGTGTTTTTTGGGTGTGTAATGCTTGAACTGCTTGACGGAAAAAACAGTAATTTCTGTTTCAAAATTAATCTAACTTTTTTTAGAGTGCTTGTATCATATTGGTTTTTCTTTTATTAGATTCGGCGTTAAAAAATACCTTTAAATCTAATATCATATGTCAAATGTACTTTCTCGATTACACGAAAATACAATTTTTCGTAAGAGCTAACATTTTGCTCCTTATAGGGCAGGTCTCTAAAACAACTCTTTGGATGAAGTTATTTTAATGGACTCTTTTGATACTGGGAAACCATGAAATATTTAATATTTTTAGCAATTTTCATCAGTGTCAAAACTTATTCATAGATGTTATGGTAATAATGACGCACTAAACTTTCGCCCTCAAAAAAACACCCTTTCACCACACATATTTTTGGGGACTCTTTTGATTCTTAGTTAGCATGCCAAATGAAACATTTGTACCAAATTTCATTAAAAATACCATTATTTTAAAATGGTTTTGGGTAATATATTACTTGTTGTACTTTAAAAAAAAGTGATCATTCCATAAAAATGACATTTGCTTTCCATAGGATTCATGTATCTATTCAGTTTTGGTCTCTTTAGAATCAGCGTTGAAAAGCACCCTAAAACATGTGCCATATGATTAGATTGTATTACAACGAATCTTTCCGCTTGACAAACTCCCGCCTCTCTCCCCTCTCCAACTCTTTAAATGCGCCTATACAAAAAGCCAATTTGGGGATTTTGGGGGACTTTTGATAAGTTGTTGGAGATAAAATTCTGCGGCGATACCAGAAATAAAATTTCATGAATTAATTTGTCCCTGGTCCGATCCTATCATTCTTAGACTATAGGTAAAATTGTGTTTTTTTTACATTATTTAAACCTAGTTTGTATTTAAGCTTTTGTTATAAATTTAAAACCTTCAAAGCTTCAAAAATATGTTCAATTCATGACATATGTCATATTTATGTCGCACGATCTGTCGTTGATTTAAGTGTGTTTCTTTTTCAATGAAATTGTGTTAGCGTGACACCAAATCAAAGGAGTTCATAATTCTGAAAAAGTCAGAAAGCTAAATTCACGCAATTCACACAAAAGTAACATATGTACAATGAACACATTATATATCTATCTGGTATTACCAGTGTTAAGCTATAACCCTGAACTTTGCAGACGATTCAACTATCATACTTTTGACTGCCACCCTATATGTTTGTATTTGAATAGACATCGATTTTTGGTTTTAAAATCTCGTAACTCATTTTTTTTTAATTTACCGTTACAAACAAGATATGATAAAAAACAGTTATGATAAAAAACAGAAAAAGGTGCAATGCGTAGTGCAACGGCCTCTGAGGTAGCTTGGTCTAGGTTCGAATCCAGTTGACGGCAAAAACAATTTATAAATTAAAATTGGAACTATAGACTAAGCACCACTAAAAGGAATCTGATGATTGGTGTGGCAGCCATGAAATTGCAATAATTCCAGCCAAAATGTAATACTCGGTGGTAGCCGACACAAGTGGTTGTTGTTCATTCAAAAACCTTCAAAATTTAAAATTTTTGGACTGTCACCAACCCCACGCCGCCTCGCGCCACGCTGCGCCGGCCGGTTGGATCGCAGGAACTTTTTTTTGTGGCAAGGCTATAATAAAAGCACATCGTAGCTTAAGTTAAGTTAGGTTAGGTTAGGTTAGGAGGGGTGTGCACAGCCTAATCTGTTGCGTACATGGGGGCCTATTGGTCCATTGTGATCCCCTTATAAATAAAAGACAGAGATGTTCCTAACTAATGGTTCATATAGGCTGGTTGGTTCACCAGCCTGTTTATTCTATGAATTTTCTAATATTTGCCGTTGAGACCTGCGCTAGATTGTCCAGTTCTCCAACAAACCTGTTTCCGAAGTACCGGAGGCGATTTGTTTGGAGGTTTGTACAATCACAGAGCAGGTGCTTAATGGTTTAAATTTCCTCAACATCCTGATAGCTCCTACAAAAATCGGGTGTGAAAGCGCCTATTCTGGTGGCCATTGTGCCAATGGCGCAATGACCCGTTAGTCCACCTATCAAAATTCTAATTTTCTTTTTACTCAGCGATAAATCATACTGAGTTTCCTTTTCATTAATTCAAGAATTAATGTAGCTTAAGTTAAAAGACAATTCGTCTTAATGTATATAGCAATTCATGAATTAATAAATAAATGAATTGAAAATAAATAAGATGCGACCGTTTATTTTTTAATTTTAATTGCTACCGACAAGCCAGATATACAGATATGAACTATGTACATTGCATTGTAGCGATAGCGACACAACACACCACATAAGACAAGTGTGGTTCTGGCTTTATTCACGTGTATTTTGAACCGGACTTATTTTTGATATCATTTCACAAAGAAGTGAGTACTTCGCTTTAAGCCTTTTCAAAAACTTATTTTTCGGAGCTGTGGTGTAAAATTGAAAAATTTGCTGTAGCATTTAAGTTATTAATTGCGTTTTCCATTGGTAGAGACAATTATTTTATTTTTTATTTGGATCTGCCAAATTTTGCAAAAATGCTGATTTTTATAATTTTGTACAGTGATTTAATTTTTTTAACTTCCCATTGGAAGTTATTGTAATTGGTGCGTTTTGTCGAATTTTGACACATCTTCACATTTTGAGGTCTCTAGAATCAGAATCCGTCGTTTTTAGCAAGATGTCTGTATGTGTATCGTAGCCCAGTGAGATTTCTATTTTTACCATAGAAACTGTCAAATTAAACCTAAATACCAAGCTAAACTTTCCATCGAATTAAATAAATAAAACAAACGATTTTACAGTGGAACAATATACAAAAACCCCCTTTTTATTCAAGCACAAGCACATCCTTCTTCTATAACCTTCAGTAAGCAATTGATTGAAAAATATAACTTTACGTTAACCAAGCTCTTTCTTTTGTTAAGCTTTACAATTATTTTATATAATTTTTTATATAAGCTCTACATATAACTTCTCCAACGACTGCAGAGTACCAATACTCATGCAGTTCGATGCAGTATGTGTGTATGTACGTTCGTTCGGGGTACTTTTTTCGTCCACCATATCTTGAGAACGCATAAAGATATCGACCTCGGATAAATTTTAGTTTACAGATAATATTGTCATAACGAGCCGAAAAGGTTTTCTAACAAATTCAATAAACCGTTTTTTACTACAGCAATTTAAAAAGGAGCTGTAAAATGTCATTTATCTGGAATATCTCAAGAACGAAATAAGATATTCACTTCAGACCAGAGATCAAAAATAACTGTCAACCTTTATTTTCAAATGGTTTCACTCAGAGAGTTACTACTTTACTTAAGAAATATTTTGGTTTCGGGTTGAGATTTATTTAAAAAAAAAAAAATAAATTTAGGTTATCGGTTGAGATTTATTTTTTATTTTCAAAAATATCTCCCAATGCTTGAGATTTTTACGAAATAAATTAATGCAAAAGGTCAACCTTTAACCTTTTTCGCTAAAAATAAATCAAAAATGGTTAATGCAGAAAAATTCGGAATTTGCCTAGAACATGTATATTTTTTAAAAACAAATACATATGAGCTTTTTTTCTTATATTAGGTATTAAGTCTTACTAATAATCGCTTAAAATAAAGTGCAAAGGCGAAAATATCTTTTCGACTGTGACTTGAGTTACTGGGACGCCAAGCACAACCAATGCAATTTCGAAAAAGCCCAATAAGCTGCATTTCCGCATGCTTCAGCGGTTACAAAATACTAACGGGCATTCTGATTGATGAAATTGCAGATGAGATTTATATTTTTCTCTCAGAGATAAATCTCACTGGTTGACCTAACCTTAAAAAAAGCAAAATAAAGGTTTCTCTCAGACCTTAACCGATATTTTTGTTTGTTGGGAATAAAAGTTATAGTGTGACTTGTATTGAAAATGAGAACAAATAACAGTTATTAAAGAATCTTTCAAAAGGTTGAGATTTATTTCTGATCTCTGCTTCAGACTAATTTTATTTTACACATAATTAAACAATACCAAATGGTTAAATATTAAAAAAAAAATCAACAGACACTTTTTTTAAACTAAGAAAAACAGTTGAAAAATAATTTTCTTCTCAAATATTTCAAGAACAAAAAAGGATTCCGAACCCAGTCTATTTTTGTTTTTAACATATAATGACGTAGTCAACGACTGGTAATTTTTTTAAAAAATTCAATAAACAGTTTTTTTTAGAGCAAAAAAAAAAACTGGAAAAAAAACTTTTTAAAATTCTTAACAAATGTTTTTTAACTCACATATTTAAAAGCAAAAAGCAATGACATCGATTTCAAATTCTTACCAAAAATGTATACCTATACCATCTAAATGTTGTGTAATTTTGAGATTTTTAAAACCATCGTTTAAAAAGCTAAAAATCAAAAAATTCTTACCATCAAAATCGAAATATTGCATATGACACTTAATTTGCCTTTTTTATATCTTTAAAACCATGTTTTTTTTTTTAAGTGCACTCCCCTGGTGTTTGGTTATTTTTTTAGCCAATAGTCTGTTTAGAAATAATTGGCTTAAATAATTAATACCTCTATACCGAGAAGAGTGAGGAAAAAAAGTACAAAATATAGGTTATGTCACATTTTGCCCTGTATGTCTATATCTTATCTATACCTACCTATATACTGATAATGCAAAAACACAAAGTTGTTAGTTATTACACTATAAAATATATAATTACCTATATAATATATACTCTACCACCCACCACTTAGGTAAATATGTACATATGTAATGTATATGGTTTTCAAGTGCACCAATGGGAAGTAACTAGTGTGGGTCGACCCCAGACTCATTTTTTGATTTAAATCAATTTTGCAGATTTACCCCCCTCTGCACGAACACCAATACAATTACTTACTTACTTACTTAGGTCCTCGGACCTATTACGTCTGTGATGTTTCCCTTACGGGACATAGGGCCTCCACTACACCTACGCGCCATCGTGTACGATTTCTTGAAATATATTTCAGCTCTCTCCAACTTTTCCCCAGTCGTGCCGATTCCTGTTCGACCGTTCTTCGCCATGTACTTCTAGGCCGGCCCACTTGTCTTCCCTCCTGTGTCCACTGCATTGCTTGAGATGCAATGCACCGATCGCCTTTTTGAAGCGTATGGCCAATCCACTGCCACTTTCTTCTTCGTATAATGTAGTCTATGGGCTCCTGACCCGTTCTCGCATGAAGTTCGGCATTGGAGATACGGTTGGGCCAGAAAATCCTCAAGATGTTTCGTAGACATCTATTAACGAAGGTTTGCAGCTTTCTAGTGACAGTGTCAGTGACTTTCCAAGTGCTGCAGCCGTAAAGCAGAACGGATTCAACATTGGAGCGGAACAGTCGTAGCTTGGTCTTTAAGCTAAAAGAGTTGTTTTTCCATATTTTGGACAGCGTTCCGAACGCAGCCTTTGCTTTTCTGATTCGGCTGTTTACGTCCAGTTCAGTATCGCCACCCGAAGAGACAATACTCCCAAGATATTGGAAATCCTCTACCATCTCTACCGGTTGTCCAGAAATATTTACTTGGATTGATGAGGAAGTTCCAAGGTTTATCCTTTTAGTTTTTGCCGAGTTGATCTTAAGCCCTACGATTTCTGCTTCTCTCTCCACCCTTGTTGCCATTTGATGGAGATCCATGATCCTATGAGAGAGTAAGCATACGTCGTCCGCGTAGTCCAGACGTTTGAGGTGAGATTGCAGAGTCCACTGAATTCCTCCATTTCCATTTGACAAAGCTGCGTGCAGTACGTCACTTATCACCAACAGGAACAGTATTGGTGACAGTATACAGCCTTGCCTAACTCCACTTTGGATTTCAAACTCCTCTGACAGCCCACTTTTGTGCAAAACGTGACACTTGCATCCATCATATGTAGCCTTGATAATAGCAATCAATTTATCTGGGATGCCCCTACTGCGCAAAGCAAGCCAAATAAATTCTCTATTGACACTGTCGAACGCCTTTTCAAAATCGATGAACAGCAGGTGAAGTGATGATCGATATATTCAACGCACTGTTCGATGATGATCCGCAAGGTGTTGATGTGATCCACACAGGAAGATCCAGTGCGGAAACCTGCTTGTTCGGCGTCGAGTGTGTCTTCGAGTTGGTCTTTTATACGGTCCAATACTATCCTTGCTATTATCTTGGCTACTGCATGCAGAACGCATACAATTGCATATCATAAAATACGATCAAAATCAAGATTAAATAATGGCGTGCAAATTTTATAAAATAAGTAATAAAAGAAGTTTCACAAAAATGTATTTCTACATTTTCGAAAATTTTCTTTTATTATTTGCATACTTTTTTTTTTCAAACAAGAATTCTAACAATCGAATTTTGAAAAGAAAAAATCTGATCCCCCAGATAATTTTGACCTCAAACCGATTTTAAAAATTAAAATTTTTGTGTCAGTGGGTCGTAAATTACTAATAATTTTCTCTGTAATATTTGAGTTCTCGAAGGGGGTCATGACCCCATGAACCCCCTCCCCATGTACATATACGCCTTTGACTAATGGATATACCAAAATAAATATAAATAAAAACATTTTTTAAAAATTGAATTCTCATAATTTTCTCAAAAAAAAAATGCTGGCGAAATTTTTAGCTTGTGTCAAAAAATATTATTCTACATATTATAATTTGAGGCCGCTTTCCTACTACTTCTATATCAGCGTATCATAATAATTAGTTTAAATGGAAAATATATACTTAGATTTTCTACGAAGTCAAAACTTTACAACTTGCAATAAGTGTGGCCTTGTAAAAAAGCAAAGCACTTACAACAATTAACATATATTGTATATTTTTTGACGTAGTTATATACCTATTTATTATCATTCAACAGATCTTATATCTATAAACCACATAATCGTAAATAACGTAATAGGATTAACCGATTCAAGTATTTGACTCTGACCCTCAAAGGACTACTTTTTATGGTACTCTTAAAATATTTATGAAGAGAGTTAAGTCAACTTAAACAAATCTATTATATATATATATATATAACAGCTAAGCTACACATCAGAACCACACAATGTAGAATACATTTCTCTTAGTTTTGAAGCCTTCGTTCCAATAAATTTTTATTTCTTGCAATTTGCTCGTTCAACATTATTTTCCCACAACAATTTGTTCAGTCGCTATTGGACCGCTGTTGATTGCTGTTGTTAGTTAGTCCTGGTGAATATACAAATTTAAATTAACTAAATAATTGCATTCAAAAATATCGGGGCACCTTTAAAAAGAAATGTTTAAAGATTAAATTATTTTATTTAAACATTTTTACTTGTTTTATTTAAATTCATAAAATATTCAATTTCGTTCTGAATAATAATTGCAAAGCTATTTTTGTTTGTAATATCCGGATCAACGTGACTTCCGGTTTTATTCTTTAATTTGATTCGAACGATCTAAGTCCAATTTGTTGGTTGGCATTCAAGTTGGATTAAGTTGATTTTTTTGATGTTCGTATTTCGTTTGGAGATTGTTTACATTTGGGTGTGTTGAAATTGAAATGTATTAGCACATGTGGTGTTGTTGGTGATAAAAAGTGCTAGAGGATATTTAGATACTTGTTGCGTGTTTCTAAACAATACAAACAAAAATCATCTTATGATGGTGTCAATTTATTGGGTGCGCGACGGACACTCTCACTCACTATACAAAAGATTTTAAGATAAGTTGTGTGTTACTGTAGTGAGGTATTTAAACAACAAATAAAAAACTTGTCGCAGTTATTTTGGTTTTGTTAAAGTGATTGTTTTTGAATTTGAATTTTTTTGAGAAAACATAATATAATATTGTGCTAGAATGTGTAACAAGGTGTTTGAATAACTATTAAAAAGCAGTAACAAAATTCAGTTGGTAAGTTTAAACATTTGAAATGAAGCTTAATGATATTATCTTATTTTGTAAAAAAAATTGCCCTAGTTTTTTTTGTCTAATTTTCAATAAATAGACTAAGAGCCAATTTATTCACTATTGCTCAACTTGCTGAAAACTCCAAAGTTGGCCAACTTACATGTTGACTTCAAATCCGTAGTTGAACTGAAAGTTGAAAAATGCTTTTATTCACTACTTCGAATCTGAACTCCAGAGTTGAAATTCAAAAGTTGACTAACCTGCAGTTTCTAAAATATCCTTGGGATATTTGTGACACATGACGCACAAGACGTCATTTTCACCATTTGTTTTGCATTAGAATAATTTTTGCATTTTGAATAATTTTTCCGAATAATTGCAATGGATTTTTTAATTCCATGTGAAGCGCGGAATAAAAAAAAATACCAAGCTAAGTTGAAAGCTATACATAACGGAAACTTTTATTTTTAAAGCAAATAATATACATATATCTACCAATAAGATGTGAGTTTTCACACACAATAATTTGTTCCTATAACTATTTTGACTTCCTTAAATTAATTTATAAAGGAAGAAACACAAATGTTCACAGAAAAGAATAATGTAGGGTCAAACAGGAAAAGCCAAACAAAGATCAACATTTCAACAACTCCATGAAACGTAAAAACTGTTTGTGTGAAATGGAATCATGAATGGGATGTTCATGAGTATGTTTTTACACTTTTCCGGCGAAATCGTCGCCCACTACTTAAACATCAAAAGACCAGGAAATCATTCCATATATAACATGGAACACAATACTGAAGTAGTCTGTTTATGGAAATTGTACACTTGTTCTATTTTTTGGTGGGGGAAAGGCACCATTTTTGTAAACAAATTTCAATTATAAAAAAAAAAAAATATGAAAACAAAAGAAAACTCTTGCGGTCCTCCATCATAGTACTAACTCACCCGACGATGTTTGATTTCGGTGATCGGTCGAGAACTGAATAGCATGAATGAATAGACAAAAACGAAGAAAAATTCCAAGTTTGCTCGCTAACTTCTACTATTTCGGGGAGTTGACAAAATCCAAAGTTGATCAACTCTAGAGTTGAAAATAAAAAGTTGAAAACGTCAACTTTGAGTGAATAAAAACTATTTTTCAAGTTGACTTTAAAAATCCCAGAGTTATATTCAATTTTGACCGAATAAATTGGGCCTAAAAAAGTTTCAATACTCTCTTCAGTATGATCAAGTCATCGTTCAAGTAGATATGTCAAAGCACATTAGATTTAAGGTGTCATCAAAAGTTCGCAAATCTAATGAATTAACTAACACCTTGTTATTACCAATTGTAAGTTGTTTCAAACAAATGGTTTTATAAAGATTACACAAAACCTCGTAAGCTCTATGTTCTTGAACTTGATGCGTGGTGTCAAAGTCTGATCAAAAGTCTAGATTTAGAAAGTAATGAGATATTGGAACAACTGGTTTTAAAAAATTTTTGTCAGCCGAAGAGAACCTTCATACTTTTTGCATTCAATCTTTTTAACCAAAATTATTTTAGTGTGTCAGCATTTTTGGCGGTGGTATTTCTCAACTTGTTCATTGATTTGAACTTTGTTAGAATTTTATAAATTTGAACATCCCCCTTGCTGATGTCATGAAAATTGAATATCTCGAAAACAAATGTTGGTATTTGCTCTTTCTGTGTTTTTTTTAAGCTTTCTTTATACACTCCGCTTCACTTGTATAGAAACAAACTTTTTTTTTTATTATCAGAGCGCTTTGGTAAATTTATAAACTCACCTTTTTGTTTTAGTTCCTATAAAAGAGGAATCTATTGCGAATAAAACTGCAGGGACATAATAATTCATGAAAATATCATTAGGTTATTTTGTAACACTTTTCTAATTAATGAAGTAAAATTTAATACACTGTTTTTTTTTGCGCCACTTGAATAGAAACAGTGTGCGTTTTGTCCCTATATATCACGATAAGATGAAAAGATATTGTTCTAATAATAGAAGTGTAGATTAAAAATACCAGTTATTAAAGAATCTTTCAAAAGGTTGAGATTTATTTCTGATCTCTGCTTCAGACTAATTTTATTTTACACATAATTAAACAATACCAAATGGTTAAATATTAAAAAAAAAATCAACAGACACTTTTTTTAAACTAAGAAAAACAGTTGAAAAATAATTTTCTTCTCAAATATTTCAAGAACAAAAAAGGATTCCGAACCCAGCCTATTTTTGTTTTTAACATATAATGACGTAGTCAACAACTGGTAATTTTTTTAAAAAATTCAATAAACAGTTTTTTTTAGAGCAAAAAAAAAAACTGGAAAAAAAACTTTTTAAAATTCTTAACAAATGTTTTTTAACTCACATATTTAAAAGCAAAAAGCAATGACATCGATTTCAAATTCTTACCAAAAATGTATACCTATACCATCTAAATGTTGTGTAATTTTGAGATTTTTAAAACCATCGTTTAAAAAGCTAAAAATCAAAAAATTCTTACCATCAAAATCGAAATATTGCATATGACACTTAATTTGCCTTTTTTATATCTTTAAAACCATGTTTTTTTTTTTAAGTGCACTCCCCTGGTGTTTGGTTATTTTTTTAGCCAATAGTCTGTTTAGAAATAATTGGCTTAAATAATTAATACCTCTATACCGAGAAGAGTGAGGAAAAAAAGTACAAAATATAGGTTATGTCACATTTTGCCCTGTATGTCTATATCTTATCTATACCTACCTATATACTGATAATGCAAAAACACAAAGTTGTTAGTTATTACACTATAAAATATATAATTACCTATATAATATATACTCTACCACCCACCACTTAGGTAAATATGTACATATGTAATGTATATGGTTTTCAAGTGCACCAATGGGAAGTAACTAGTGTGGGTCGACCCCAGACTCATTTTTTGATTTAAATCAATTTTGCAGATTTACCCCCCTCTGCACGAACACCAATACAATTACTTACTTACTTACTTAGGTCCTCGGACCTATTACGTCTGTGATGTTTCCCTTACGGGACATAGGGCCTCCACTACACCTACGCGCCATCGTGTACGATTTCTTGAAATATATTTCAGCTCTCTCCAACTTTTCCCCAGTCGTGCCGATTCCTGTTCGACCGTTCTTCGCCATGTACTTCTAGGCCGGCCCACTTGTCTTCCCTCCTGTGTCCACTGCATTGCTTGAGATGCAATGCACCGATCGCCTTTTTGAAGCGTATGGCCAATCCACTGCCACTTTCTTCTTCGTATAATGTAGTCTATGGGCTCCTGACCCGTTCTCGCATGAAGTTCGGCATTGGAGATACGGTTGGGCCAGAAAATCCTCAAGATGTTTCGTAGACATCTATTAACGAAGGTTTGCAGCTTTCTAGTGACAGTGTCAGTGACTTTCCAAGTGCTGCAGCCGTAAAGCAGAACGGATTCAACATTGGAGCGGAACAGTCGTAGCTTGGTCTTTAAGCTAAAAGAGTTGTTTTTCCATATTTTGGACAGCGTTCCGAACGCAGCCTTTGCTTTTCTGATTCGGCTGTTTACGTCCAGTTCAGTATCGCCACCCGAAGAGACAATACTCCCAAGATATTGGAAATCCTCTACCATCTCTACCGGTTGTCCAGAAATATTTACTTGGATTGATGAGGAAGTTCCAAGGTTTATCCTTTTAGTTTTTGCCGAGTTGATCTTAAGCCCTACGATTTCTGCTTCTCTCTCCACCCTTGTTGCCATTTGATGGAGATCCATGATCCTATGAGAGAGTAAGCATACGTCGTCCGCGTAGTCCAGACGTTTGAGGTGAGATTGCAGAGTCCACTGAATTCCTCCATTTCCATTTGACAAAGCTGCGTGCAGTACGTCACTTATCACCAACAGGAACAGTATTGGTGACAGTATACAGCCTTGCCTAACTCCACTTTGGATTTCAAACTCCTCTGACAGCCCACTTTTGTGCAAAACGTGACACTTGCATCCATCATATGTAGCCTTGATAATAGCAATCAATTTATCTGGGATGCCCCTACTGCGCAAAGCAAGCCAAATAAATTCTCTATTGACACTGTCGAACGCCTTTTCAAAATCGATGAACAGCAGGTGAAGTGATGATCGATATATTCAACGCACTGTTCGATGATGATCCGCAAGGTGTTGATGTGATCCACACAGGAAGATCCAGTGCGGAAACCTGCTTGTTCGGCGTCGAGTGTGTCTTCGAGTTGGTCTTTTATACGGTCCAATACTATCCTTGCTATTATCTTGGCTACTGCATGCAGAACGCATACAATTGCATATCATAAAATACGATCAAAATCAAGATTAAATAATGGCGTGCAAATTTTATAAAATAAGTAATAAAAGAAGTTTCACAAAAATGTATTTCTACATTTTCGAAAATTTTCTTTTATTATTTGCATACTTTTTTTTTTCAAACAAGAATTCTAACAATCGAATTTTGAAAAGAAAAAATCTGATCCCCCAGATAATTTTGACCTCAAACCGATTTTAAAAATTAAAATTTTTGTGTCAGTGGGTCGTAAATTACTAATAATTTTCTCTGTAATATTTGAGTTCTCGAAGGGGGTCATGACCCCATGAACCCCCTCCCCATGTACATATACGCCTTTGACTAATGGATATACCAAAATAAATATAAATAAAAACATTTTTTAAAAATTGAATTCTCATAATTTTCTCAAAAAAAAAATGCTGGCGAAATTTTTAGCTTGTGTCAAAAAATATTATTCTACATATTATAATTTGAGGCCGCTTTCCTACTACTTCTATATCAGCGTATCATAATAATTAGTTTAAATGGAAAATATATACTTAGATTTTCTACGAAGTCAAAACTTTACAACTTGCAATAAGTGTGGCCTTGTAAAAAAGCAAAGCACTTACAACAATTAACATATATTGTATATTTTTTGACGTAGTTATATACCTATTTATTATCATTCAACAGATCTTATATCTATAAACCACATAATCGTAAATAACGTAATAGGATTAACCGATTCAAGTATTTGACTCTGACCCTCAAAGGACTACTTTTTATGGTACTCTTAAAATATTTATGAAGAGAGTTAAGTCAACTTAAACAAATCTATTATATATATATATATATAACAGCTAAGCTACACATCAGAACCACACAATGTAGAATACATTTCTCTTAGTTTTGAAGCCTTCGTTCCAATAAATTTTTATTTCTTGCAATTTGCTCGTTCAACATTATTTTCCCACAACAATTTGTTCAGTCGCTATTGGACCGCTGTTGATTGCTGTTGTTAGTTAGTCCTGGTGAATATACAAATTTAAATTAACTAAATAATTGCATTCAAAAATATCGGGGCACCTTTAAAAAGAAATGTTTAAAGATTAAATTATTTTATTTAAACATTTTTACTTGTTTTATTTAAATTCATAAAATATTCAATTTCGTTCTGAATAATAATTGCAAAGCTATTTTTGTTTGTAATATCCGGATCAACGTGACTTCCGGTTTTATTCTTTAATTTGATTCGAACGATCTAAGTCCAATTTGTTGGTTGGCATTCAAGTTGGATTAAGTTGATTTTTTTGATGTTCGTATTTCGTTTGGAGATTGTTTACATTTGGGTGTGTTGAAATTGAAATGTATTAGCACATGTGGTGTTGTTGGTGATAAAAAGTGCTAGAGGATATTTAGATACTTGTTGCGTGTTTCTAAACAATACAAACAAAAATCATCTCCTGATGGTGTCAATTTATTGGGTGCGCGACGGACACTCTCACTCACTATACAAAAGATTTTAAGATAAGTTGTGTGTTACTGTAGTGAGGTATTTAAACAACAAATAAAAAACTTGTCGCAGTTATTTTGGTTTTGTTAAAGTGATTGTTTTTGAATTTGAATTTTTTTGAGAAAACATAATATAATATTGTGCTAGAATGTGTAACAAGGTGTTTGAATAACTATTAAAAAGCAGTTACAAAATTCAGTTGGTAAGTTTAAACATTTGAAATGAAGCTTAATGATATTATCTTATTTTGTAAAAAAAATTGCCCTAGTTTTTTTTGTCTAATTTTCAATAAATAGACTAAGAGCCAATTTATTCACTATTGCTCAACTTGCTGAAAACTCCAAAGTTGGCCAACTTACATGTTGACTTCAAATCCGTAGTTGAACTGAAAGTTGAAAAATGCTTTTATTCACTACTTCGAATCTGAACTCCAGAGTTGAAATTCAAAAGTTGACTAACCTGCAGTTTCTAAAATATCCTTGGGATATTTGTGACACATGACGCACAAGACGTCATTTTCACCATTTGTTTTGCATTAGAATAATTTTTGCATTTTGAATAATTTTTCCGAATAATTGCAATGGATTTTTTAATTCCATGTGAAGCGCGGAATAAAAAAAAATACCAAGCTAAGTTGAAAGCTATACATAACGGAAACTTTTATTTTTAAAGCAAATAATATACATATATCTACCAATAAGATGTGAGTTTTCACACACAATAATTTGTTCCTATAACTATTTTGACTTCCTTAAATTAAATTATAAAGGAAGAAACACAAATGTTCACAGAAAAGAATAATGTAGGGTCAAACAGGAAAAGCCAAACAAAGATCAACATTTCAACAACTCCATGAAACGTAAAAACTGTTTGTGTGAAATGGAATCATGAATGGGATGTTCATGAGTATGTTTTTACACTTTTCCGGCGAAATCGTCGCCCACTACTTAAACATCAAAAGACCAGGAAATCATTCCATATATAACATGGAACACAATACTGAAGTAGTCTGTTTATGGAAATTGTACACTTGTTCTATTTTTTGGTGGGGGAAAGGCACCATTTTTGTAAACAAATTTCAATTATAAAAAAAAAAAAATATGAAAACAAAAGAAAACTCTTGCGGTCCTCCATCATAGTACTAACTCACCCGACGATGTTTGATTTCGGTGATCGGTCGAGAACTGAATAGCATGAATGAATAGACAAAAACGAAGAAAAATTCCAAGTTTGCTCGCTAACTTCTACTATTTCGGGGAGTTGACAAAATCCAAAGTTGATCAACTCTAGAGTTGAAAATAAAAAGTTGAAAACGTCAACTTTGAGTGAATAAAAACTATTTTTCAAGTTGACTTTAAAAATCCCAGAGTTATATTCAATTTTGACCGAATAAATTGGGCCTAAAAAAGTTTCAATACTCTCTTCAGTATGATCAAGTCATCGTTCAAGTAGATATGTCAAAGCACATTAGATTTAAGGTGTCATCAAAAGTTCGCAAATCTAATGAATTAACTAACACCTTGTTATTACCAATTGTAAGTTGTTTCAAACAAATGGTTTTATAAAGATTACACAAAACCTCGTAAGCTCTATGTTCTTGAACTTGATGCGTGGTGTCAAAGTCTGATCAAAAGTCTAGATTTAGAAAGTAATGAGATATTGGAACAACTGGTTTTAAAAAATTTTTGTCAGCCGAAGAGAACCTTCATACTTTTTGCATTCAATCTTTTTAACCAAAATTATTTTAGTGTGTCAGCATTTTTGGCGGTGGTATTTCTCAACTTGTTCATTGATTTGAACTTTGTTAGAATTTTATAAATTTGAACATCCCCCTTGCTGATGTCATGAAAATTGAATATCTCGAAAACAAATGTTGGTATTTGCTCTTTCTGTGTTTTTTTTAAGCTTTCTTTATACACTCCGCTTCACTTGTATAGAAACAAACTTTTTTTTTTATTATCAGAGCGCTTTGGTAAATTTATAAACTCACCTTTTTGTTTTAGTTCCTATAAAAGAGGAATCTATTGCGAATAAAACTGCAGGGACATAATAATTCATGAAAATATCATTAGGTTATTTTGTAACACTTTTCTAATTAATGAAGTAAAATTTAATACACTGTTTTTTTTTGCGCCACTTGAATAGAAACAGTGTGCGTTTTGTCCCTATATATCACGATAAGATGAAAAGATATTGTTCTAATAATAGAAGTGTAGATTAAAAATAATAATTGTTTTATCCAAGAAAAGATGGGCCGCGGAAAACCATTAAACCCTACAGAAAAAGCCAACATAGGAATACCCGCGGAAAACAAGCTTCCCCTACGCAGAATTGCCAAAAAAAATAAGTAGAAGTATGAAAATTGTTTGGTTGAACCTTGGAAATAAAGAAAACTATGGAAAATGTGTAAGGTTAGCTATCAAGATCCACAACAGAAGCAGACCGCAGGAAGATAATTATAGACTGGCTTTAAATTCAAGCGACTCTGCTTTTAAAATCAAGGCGGGGAGTGGTTTTACAGCGAGTCTTAACACTATTACAAAACATTTAAAGCGCCTTAAATTGAAGAAAAAGCCACCGCTAAATAGACACAATGTAATAGATTTTTGCAGGCAGAATATGACGTGGAAGGAAGAGTGGACAAAAGTGGTATTTACTGACTAAAAAAATTCAATTTAGATGGCCCGGAAAGATATAATTACTATTTTCATGTTATGGGGAAGGAACCCAGGTTTCTGGAGCGCCACCATATCCGAGAAGACGGTGTAATGGCGTGGGGTACGATTTTCTCATTTGAAACAATTGATCTGGAGATTCCCACATTGGAAATGACTGCAAAGTCCTACAAGGAGCAAGAAGCTTTCCCTGAGTTTACCGATGTCTTTGGACCAATACCATGGACATTTCAACAAGACAACGCGCCAATCCTCAATCATTAACATCATTAACAGTTGGATATCCGAGAAAAATGTTACCTTACTTCAATGGCCACCGTATTCTCCAGGGGCCCTACTATGTAACTTTGTTCTACTTTCGAATCCATTCGAAAGTTGTTTTCAATGCTTATTTAAAGTGGTACAATGCATGGAAGAAGGGTCAAATGTTGGTACTTCAGACTCTTTGCCACAAAATCTTCAACATGCGCTGTTTTATTTAACTTTTAAAGTGCATCCTATAGAAATAGCCAATTGAAATTTTGCGAATTCGAACATTTTTATTGTAGAATCGAGTTACACAGTTAGGCCCCAGACCTAAATATTATTGAAAACGTATGGGGATGGATGGTTCGTAGAGTTTACGATTTTGACCGACAATATAAGGACAAAGAATCACTTACTGCTGCTATTCAAGTGTAGCGGAGTGTATGATTGGTTCGGTTTCCAAACTAAATTACGACAAGAAGAATTGTGAAGAATGTATTAGTTTAGCCAAAGGTTTACGGTTGTCTTTGCAAAGTTAAACCGTCTCTAGTAATTGATTGGACTAAAAATTCAAAAACTAGCTATACTAAAGACCACAAAAATGTAAGAAGTATTTTGTTTTTTAAATAAGAAAATTATGTTAAGTATGTTAAGAGCCAATTTTTCAATCATTAGTTAAACTATCAGATGACTAAATACTATAGCAACAGGAACAGATTTTTGTTTTATTCGAAGAATAAGAGGTTTAAAAAAAAACTCTTAAACAGGTGAAACTTGGTGGAAACTTTGGATTTCCGTACAAATACATATTATCACAGGGGAATAAAATTTAACTTAATGTCTGCGGCAGAAACATGAATACATCAAATGTCTTGAATTCGAATCCAATCTCAGAATTTTTGGATTGGCTTAAGTTTTCGAAATATTCTAGTCTAAAAGTGCAAACAAAACCTGCTTTCCGGTGCAAACAAAACCTACTTTCCGGTATTTTTAAGGTTATAACACCACCAATCAATTTTTATTCAGAAAACTTGTTACAGAATCTGAAGATTTTTTTGTGTCTTGAATTCAAATGTGACGCCAGATTTGCTGAATTGGGTCAAGTTTTCGAGATATCCTAGTCTTAAAGTGCCAAAAAACCGAGTTTTTCGTTGTTTCTGAGTTCAGATTCGAATTAAAAACACAAAAATCATTTCGAAAAGTATAATTTGGTTTATGCCGCAAGGCATGATGTGTTCCCGGCTAGATGGAATTTGGCCCCAATACAAAATTACCTCAAACAAAAAATGAAAAATGCCCCAAATTTTTAGTCTTTTTTTCATAATGAGAAATGGCCCCATTTTCAAAAGGCTCCGCGAAATTAGGCCCCAGGAAATAAGGCCAAAAAAACAAACTAAATAAGGCCCCAAAAAAGCACACAAAACAACAACAATTAAATTTCTAAAATTTTGGGATGTTATTTCATTTTTTGAGGCCTTATTTATTTTTTTTGTTTTGGCATAATTTCATTTTGAAATAACGACCCAATGAAATAAGACCCCAACACTAGTTTTAGGGCCTTATTTCAGTTTATTTAAAAAAAAAAAATTGGAGCCTACATTGAAAAGCATAAGTAAGTAACAGAATATAGATGCAACACAATCGCGCAATTTTTTGCAGCTATTCTGTTACTCCCTGATGGATTGCAGCACCATCTTTACATCGAAAAGCATTAGTAAGTAACAGAATAGCTGCAAAAAATTACAAGCTACAATTCAAGTATTTGTCTAACAGTTTGGGTTGTTATTTCATTTTCTAAAATAAAGTTCTATATGAAAAAGAAAAACTGGAGTTTTATTTCATTTTTCCAAAAAAAAAAGGAAAATTAAGTTGGGGTCTTATTTCAATTATTTTTGCGCCATTTTTTCATTTCAGTGGGGCCTTATTTCATTGGGTCATAATTTTATTACGAAAAAATACCCAAGCAAAATTGCCCCAAAAATTAATATGAAAACAACAAAAACAGAAAAATGCTAATCGTACAAAAAATTAATGCGATTTTTGTAAATAAAAACTTTGATAGCAGACTGACTGACAACATAGGCACCTCAAAGGCGATTACCAAATATTAAAAGGATAGTTAAGTGTTTCGCGTCAGCTTGGGAGAGCCTTAAATGACCTTGCCTGGCTCGCTTCGCAGGTTCAAGGATTTTAACTGCCTTTTTGGCTCCGTTCCGCTTATGATACGCTCAGGCGGCTTCTATGATGTCAGTCCGTATGCTATCAAAGTTTTCGTTTTAAAAGTATGTTTGTTTGAATATAAAAGTTTGGGCCATTTTTCATAAAAACCATGAAAAATGGCCACAATTTACAATTTTTTTTTTTTTTTTTTTTTTTTTTTTTGTTTTTGTTGTTTACCATATAATGGGTGATTTTTTAAGAGGTTTAGAACTTTTAAAAAAAAAACACAAAAAATTCGAAAAAATGAATGAAATATTTATTTGAATCGATAGTTTGAACTTTGCAATTTAATGTTTAAAGATAATTTCATGCAAATGTTGACTGCGACTGCGTCTCAGGTAGCCCATCCGCTGAGTCCAATTTTGGCATACTCTTTCACACATATCGGCCGGTATCTCACGAATGAATGCATGGATGTTGGCTTCCAGTGCGTCAATCGAAGCGGGCTTGTCCCTATAGACATTAGCCTTGACATACCCCCACAAAAAATAGTCTAATGGTGTCAAATCGCACGATCTAGGCGGCCAATTGACCGGCCCGAAACGTGAAATTAACTGTTCACCAAACTCGCCTCGCAATTGCGCCATTGTTTCGCGTGCTGTGTGGCATGTGGCACCGTCTTGTTGAAACCACATGTCATGCAAGTCAAGAACTTCCATTTCGGGCAAAAAAAAGTTTGTTATCATCGCTCGGTAGCGTTCACCATTGACAGTAACGCTGCGATTCGCATCATCTTTGAAGAAATATGGCCCAATAATGCCGCCGGCCCATAAACCGCACCAAACAGTGGCTTTTTCGGGATGCATTGGTAGCTGTTGCAATGCTTCGGGCTGATCTTCACTCCAAATGCGGCAATTTTGCTTATTTACGTACCCATTCAACCAAAAATGAGCCTCATCGCTGAACACAATTTTTCGATAAAAAAGCGGATCCTCGGCCAGCTTTCCAAGAGCCCATTCACCAAAAATTCGGCGTTGTGGTAGGTCGGCTGGCTTTAGTTCTTGCACCAGCTGTATCTTAAAAGGCTTTACGCCCAAATCCTTCCGCAAAATTTTCCACGTAGTGTTGTAACAAAGGCCTAACTGCTGGGAACGGCACCGAATCGACATTTCGCGGTCTTCTGTCACACTAGCTGATACGGCCGCAATATTTTCTTCACTACGCACAGTACGTAAACGTGTTGGTGGTTTAATGTCCAACAAAGTAAATTTGGTGCGAAATTTGGTCACAATCTTCCGAATAGACTGCTCAGAAGGTCGAGAATGCCGACCATAAAATGGAAGCAGCGCGCGATGAACATTTCGAACCGAGCACGAATTTTGATAGTAAAATTCAATAATTTGCAAGCGCTGTTCATTTGTAAGACGATCCATGGTGAAATTGCAAACCAAACTGAAGCTGTTTGACAGTGACACAAGGTACTAAACACACGTCAGCTGTCAAAACCAGTGTTGCCAAAACAAACCAGCTAAAAAATCACCCGTTACATTTTTGGGCCATTCTTCATTTTATGTTTGAGGCCATTTTTCATTGGAGCCAAATTTTGTGTAGCTTGTGTTCCCTTGTGTATCAATAAAATTAACTATGTTGAAAGGATAGAACCTCTCCCAAAATGTTACTTGGATTAAAATTGGTAAAGTGTTTCATTTGTCTTAAGTATCAAGAAACAAAAGAGTACATTTAAATATTTATAGTGAGTGTAGTAATAAACTTACTATTTGAAGTTTTAAAAATGGGTTGAGGGTTTTTTTTTTTAATATTGGTTTCTGGTGCATAAAATTAAATACATAACACAGCTAAATATGACGTATCAAAAACTTTTAAAATAAAGACTTAGAAATACAATTTTTTAAATTAACTTCCATATACATTTATAATATGTACTATATACAATTTTCAAAACAAAATTTCAAAAAGTTTTTGGTTCCGTATATTTAGCATTTTATTTTTATACATCAACCAATTTAAAAAAAAAAATAATCAAAAATTCTTAAATTATTTAAATAAAAAATATCATTATATTTAGATGGGTATATTTCCGATAAATTAAAATAACAAGTTTGAATTTTTTTGATTTAATACAAAACAAAATTTATGAAATGAAAAAAAAAAAATAGTCACAAATAAAAAAAATTATTAATTTTTAATCAGATTTTATTTATTCGTAAAAACAATTTGTCGCCTGAGAATTATTTTGTCGTATATGCCATTTGGGTGATTTTGGGAAATTGAATTTTAAGGTTTGAGTTTAAATAAAAAAAAACTGATCGATTAAGTTTTTTTTCAATTATATTATTATGTGGTAAATCTGCTTTCGATTGAAGTTTTCCAAGGTGCCCAGTCGGTTTTGGTTGTCGAATTACAAGTGTTTTCCTCCAGAATCAGTTTGTCGTATATGCCACGAAAATAAGCATTTTGTTGCACCCCATACACGAACGACAAAGCAAAAACGCACATACGACATTACAATACTAAGTTCATGCCGATTCGAATGAGAACAAATTATTCAAATACAGGGTGTCCGGTAATTCGTGTGCCATACTTTGGGATGTGATTTTTGGTCATATTCCAAGAAAAAAATTGTTCTATAGTTAAGTCTGATTTTCAACTTTGATATCACTTTTTGACGATTTAAAAAAAGCCTAACTTTGGTGTACCCTAACCCATGTTAAGATCAATTTCTCTGGCAGTACTAATGAAAGGGACCTCATTTTGGACTTTTTTTTTTAGTAGAAATACTATCATTTAAAACTAGGTTTAAATTAAGCTGATATATTTTTAGGGTTGCAGGATATTCAATTTTAAATGGTGTTCAATTTTGTCTGCTCAAGCTAAATTTTGACTTTGAGGTCAATTTTTTTTTAAAAAATGCGTTATAAACATAAAATGTTCTTATTTTTACCTGATGAACGCAACAATAATAAAAAAAAAAATCTTATGAATAAGTGCAACCAAAAACCAATACATTTTGGATACTTGGGAAAATCTAAAACTTATCTAAGACTATACTGCAGAACAATTTTTTTTTTCTTAGAATATGAACACGAATCACATCCCAAAGTATGGCACACGAATTACAACAGGACACGCTGTATATGATTTTCAATAACTGTATAATTAAGAAGAGTCAATCTTTTAAGGTACTCGTATACTGTGTTTATTAAAAAAAAATTAACATAAGTATATACAAAATCCATTCTTATAAAATGATGAATATTTAGCTGAAACTTGTAAACGAAAAAAAAAAACATAACTGAAAACTTGTTAATAAAAAAAGGAAAAAGCCATCCTATGACCATTAACAAACAGAAAAACTAAAAGGAAAAAAAAACGAAATAGTCGTGTTCAGTTAACATTGGATAGGTAATACCTATTTTGTATTTTTAAATAGGGCTTTTACTTTAGGCATGAATACAAATAAACTTTCAATGTCATTGGGGCATATTCATAGTCGCAGATAGACCCAGGTTTAACTAAACTAAACCTATGTTTATCTTAGACCCAGCTCTAAACTGACTATAAATACGCCCCATTAATTTTATCCTTATGGATTTAGATTTATTTTTAAGGAAATAGGAATATTTTGTGTAAATAAATTTTTCGGTATTTGTAAATTATTTTTGTTAGCACTTTTTGATATTAGTAATAGTTTAAACTCCAGCTTGTGCCACTTGTTGTCTAATAGAGCGTAAAAAGATCTTTTTTATTGTCAAATTTTAGAAGTTTTATTTTACTAAATGGCATTGATAAATAATTTAACTGATCTGCTTTGACAAAAAATGCTTTGAAATCGTTTGCTTGCATAGTAGGTATATACAATACATTACACAAAAAAGTCACAGTTCCAAACATAATAACTATGTACGTACATATGTACATATGTACATATGTAAAATGATATGGTAAAGTGATAATGGTATAGACACTAAACACATACAATGTGGGATCAT
This sequence comes from Melangyna quadrimaculata, assembly GCA_949320155.1. Taxonomy (NCBI): domain Eukaryota; kingdom Metazoa; phylum Arthropoda; class Insecta; order Diptera; family Syrphidae; genus Melangyna; species Melangyna quadrimaculata. The sequence continues at coordinate 55,378,856 of OX439485.1, forward strand.
GTTTTAGTTGAGTTGAGATATTTTCACTCGTCTACCGAAATACTAAATACTACCCCTTTTATCCTACACCGCATGCGCCGCGGCGCCAAGCCGACAACCTGCAAAAATAAAAAAAAAATAATATACATATACATACATATGATCTGTTTTATATTTTTTTTTTCCATTTACGTACACGTACGCCAAACCAATTCTGCCGTTTCATTTGAATTTTTGTGTTGTATGTGTTAAATCTAGGGACGTATCACAAACTAAAATTAAACGAAAATTAAATCGAAAATACATGGACTTTTTGTCGTATATCCAGAAATCTGGCGTTTACGACAAAACAAAACTATCAAAGCTATCAAAGATCAATTATTTGATAACTGATAACTTCTATCAATTCATTGATAGTTTGGTATTATGAGTATTAATTGATAATTTTTTCACCCATTGTGAATACTTATCAAAATCCAATTGTGCATAGCCTCTTATTTGACATTTGACGTTCCTTATTTGCATAAGTTTCTGCGTTTTTGTTTTATAAACATAATACATTTGGTTGTATTTAAGTTGTTTGTATTAAATACAATTCGTTGGTTTCTTCGTAATAATATTTTGTTTATATAGGAGTAGAATAGTACCTAAGCACCAGATGACAAATTGAAAGGCTGATAAAACTGATAGAGGACAATCGAGACGTTGCAAAGGAAATAAGCCAGTATTTACCAAGAAATGGGAGGACATAACTCTGGAACTAATTAGCTTGGGGCCTCCAGAAGGGGACTATAGTAAGAAGTAAAGAGTGAGCGTTTTAATTTGGCAAATTTTGATTCATTAATTTATAATTTATTCAGTGGGTCTGAAGAATCTCTGTGTGTGTTGGCTTGCACGATAACACTTCCTCCCTCATCACAATTGCCTTCAAAAAACAATTCTATTGAAGAAATTTCGTTCTTCAATTTGTATTTTTAGTAAAAACTACAAAAAAACTTTTATAAATTGTATTTAAATTAGAATTGTTTACCATCTGTGAATATTTGATACATTGTCAACGAAGAATTTGTGGCTGATAGAATATTTGATGGATATCAATATGTTTGACAGCCGTAATACCAAATTTATCAGTAAAACTATTCACAATAGATCTTACGAATCACAGTTTATCAAAAATATTGATAATTGATCACCATAATACCGATTCATCAATTTTGGTGATAATTATCAAATATAATCAAATATCGTGTTAATATTTGATAACCATAATAGGGCTGTGAAGGATGAGTTAATTTGTGGATATACGACAAAATTCATACTGAATATCTCAGTAACGGTAAATGATAGGAAAATTCTGATTGCAGAAATGGAAAGAGGACCTTCGAAAACATATAGGACTGCATACCCATTTTGAAAAAGTGCATTTTGGCATTTACGACAAAATATAATTCTCAGGCGACGAATTCAAATGTCATATTTCTTGATTAGCTTAGACGAAAAATTGCTATAAGAACTACAAAACTATGTTTTCGTTATTTGAGTTTTTGTAACTTTTCTCAAATCACTATTCAGGCACAGCCAAATACAAAGCGAAAACAGACGAGCCTTAGAGTAACAATATCAATCTTAGGGGCTCATATAACCCCCACTTACTTCAGTACAAATAAACTCAGAAACTACAAATTCGTAATATCTGCTAAACTGATCAAGTACAGGTGAGGCGCTTTGCTAAATAAGTGGTTCTGGAAATAAAGGACTACAAAAATTGCAGATTGACTGACAAATCATCAAAATTATTGAGTACTTCCCAATACCGTAGAATCTAGTTTGTTCGCACCACGGTTTGTGTATTTGTTAATGTGAGTCCCCAAATTGGAATAAAACCTATATTTGACCATTTACCTACTTATTTTAAGTTTGCATTGAATGAGTTATCATCACCACTCAATGACCGAAGCAAACGAATCTAAATTCGTTTATTACTACTTATGGGGCCAACAAGTTTAAAAATCTAACTGCATATATGTAAATAAATATAATCCAATACCACTATGCTTTTTATAATTTTGATAAATAATAGAGTTAATTAAATGACACAAAAAAAAACTGCATTATTTTAATGATCTTAAAAAAAAGATAATTAACTAATTGCAAAATGAACTGAAAATAAATAATAAATAAAAAAGAGGTACACACCTATATATACCTACTCGTAGAATATCCCGAAATCCCGAAGCAATGGGATGTTTTTTGCATTTTATTAACACCTTTGTTTTCATTTAATTTCATAAATATAATGTATGTGTGTTGTGTTTGTAGAAGTTGCTTTTAAATTAAATATATAGGTAGGTATAAAGTTAATTAAATTAATTATGTTTTTCATGGAATATACTCTGCTATATATAGGATGCCCCGTAAAGAATGAATAACCCTAAAATGCCTCATAATAGACTTTATGACCGTCCTGAAAACTGATATAAAAAAGGTCTATCCCAACCACAAGAAAAGATACATGCATTTTTTTGTTCAGTGCATTATTTTTTGCCTTACTTTACATTTTTGAATACCACGACTACAAGTGAATGAATTTCACCGTTTTTTTTTTTTTTCGTTGCAATATTTTACAATATTTGTGCCAGAACATTAGTAGAAAAAAATTATAATAACTTTTGGACTTCTTAGAGAAAAAAATTATTTAACTTTACGGGGCACCCTGTATATATGGTAGTAAGTCCTTACGAATAAAATCCATTATAACTATAAAGTAAAATGGGCTTACCTTTAATGGAAATTGTCCGCAATTTGTATTCTTTAAAATGTATTTTCCACGTATAGAAATTTGCTGCAAAATATTATTGAATTGAAACAGTGATGTTTATTAAAAAATAAGTTAAAGGAGACTGCTGGAGGCTGTAGTAAAAAATGGACTGAATAAAAAAAAAAGAGTTATAAGGATTTTTGTTTAAAAAGCCTTATTTTATTCAGGATGATGACGTTAGGTCTCGTAAATGGCTTTACCTTGAAATAATCAAAAATTAGGTTCATGAAAGGTTGTCCTTTTTGTACCTAATTTTTGATTATTCTAAAAAATCTATTCAAAAAAGCCGAATTTAGGGACATAACATAATATACATATTTACATATGTTTGCCTCAAGTAGTCGAATATACTTGTCTTAAATTTTTACTAAAAAGCCTTCAGTTTTGTCCATAAGCTCAATGTTTAGATCATGTTATTTGACTCAAAAAGAGAACAGATTTTTGAAATAAAATCGTGCTTGAGCGTTTGCCACAAATCTTCTTTAGTGATGGTTGTATATGTTTACTGTCGGGTATAGATTCATTAAGGATTATCACCATTCTTCTTTCACTAAATTATCTTAAGAATTTGATTAAGTGGATGCAATTGTATCGAATTAGCCAAAAAGATAAAACATCAGAGTGCGCATTAAATTATCTTGTGGACGAAATTTTACCCTTTTGAAAACCCCCATAATTTTGACGTCCCGAATCCTTTCAATTCATTTTTGTTTTCAACATTCGTCTTCTTTAACAACCAAATGTTGCAAAATTCCAGATTTATGACAATTGGTTTGATCCAGCATTTAACAATTAGCAAACAAAAGTTGATCTTCAATTAAAAATTTCAGTTGACAAATAAATTTTGAAATTTGTCAACTGACATTTATAAATAATTTAATTTATTTCTATTCAATTCAATATAATTCACAGAATTTTTTTCGTCACATCTGAAATTCATATAAAATGTATGTTCAATACTCATTGGGTTGGGAATATGGGTAGATTTAAGAAAAAATAAATTATTTAATTTATTTTCTGCTAAAATGCTTATTTACAAGATTGTTAACATAGAAGCTGACGGTTAAGTAAGTTAAGTAAGAGTCCGGAATGCGCTTGTGAATGTTTGTGATTTGGTTTATTAAGTGGACATTGCTTAAATAACTGAGATAATCGTGATTTTCTGTCTTTCGTATGATAAAAAAATGTTTTGTGTTCAAATAATAGTTTATTTTAAATACGATTCTTGAACTTTGTATTCATCACAAAACACGCCCATAGGCCAGACGAATAATGTCATCTCTTATCATGCATGTAAACAAAGCTTAGCTTAACAGATATTAGCCGTGGTTTGTTGCGTCCTTATGTCCGCTTCCATATCCGCTAAACCACAATTTCCGTCTAAAATATACAACCAGAAATTGTTAAGTGGATATGGAAGCGGAGAAATTCACACAAAGGACCGCTTTTAAGGATTTTATAGACAAAAGTAGTTATAATTTAAATGTCCAAAAATTCATTGAAATTTATTGGAAATGAGCGATGAATCTGAAATACACAAAAAATATAAGCGATCACTTTTTAGTCCATGTTGATCTTTGATTTGAGTATCTTGAATTATCTGTTCTTTCAAAATATTCTTTATTATTTGTACCTTCATATGAACATATGTAAATGTTATGTAGGTACACACATACATATTTATAAACAAAAAATAAGAAAGAAAAAAAGCTTGACAACAAATATTATTGATTTTTTTAAAAATAAAATTTAATTTAGAGCTTTCTTGAAATGTCTCTGAATTCCTGTTTGTTGTAAAAGGGAAGTGGTTTAATCAGAGTAAATATATTCCTTGCCATCTAAAGCAATGTATTTGTATAGCTCTCAGGTAAGGACGGACTAAGAGATGACGAACCAAGTACACAAAATATGGAGGACCAACTTGAATTATGTTGTGTGTGGAATGTTGTACATCGTAATAGTCAACGTCCAGCCGAACAATTAGCTTAGCATTAGACTTCAACAAGGACTTACCGATCGAATTAAAAACAGACTTTTTTTAACATACTTCATTAAGCCAAACATAAAAGATTATTTAAAAAAAATAACAATCTACAATTGAATGAAAACTTTGAAAAAAAAAAAAAATCAAAATCAATTTGAGTTAATGTTTTTGTACCTCCATAATTGACTTAATTATTTAAAACTTTATACGGAATATTGATGTGGTACAAAAGTTGTAATTTAAGATTCTTGGTAGCATATTCTCTACATATAGTAGAGGATTAAATTGTTGTAAATATAATAGAAAATTTAAAATTTAGTACTTTTTGAATCATTACTAAAAAAGATGAGCATTTTGTGACACTGCAACGGACAGGTACAATCGTTCCTAACTTTATTTTTCTTGAATTTCAATGAAATAATCTATTTTGTAGCTCGTACCACAAGAAGATGAGAGCCAACAAACGTGGCTGTGCTTGTACCCAATTCTGAAGATGGTTTGTCCCAAACAAAAAAGATCAGATCTTTATGAATGAGGTGAAAAAATAAAGCAGGTATGACTTAAGTTTGTATGCAAGCTTAATAGGAAAAAGTTGTACAAATTCATTCTAAAAATGTGATTGAGTTAATATAGTCGTTTCGATTTTTGGCGCATAATAATAATTGAAGAGTTGATACAAAATTTTACAAATTTGTAAACTAAAACCCACGCGCTTATTGACTTCTTGACTTAAACCTCCACCGATAAGGTATAAGATAATGTTAAAAAAAAATTGTTGATTAATTTAACAAGAGCAAAACGAATTTATATAAAATAAATTCGTGACTTACAAAATTCTAAACGGATCCTCCAGATTAAGGTATAAAAACACTGCCCTTGAGATCTTCCCAAAAAAAAAAATATCTACAAATTCTTGAAAACTTCGAAAATTTAAAAACAATTGTAGTTATTGTTTTTTTTTTCACCTACCTAATTTACTTAATTATTCAGTAATTATTAATTTAAGTTCGTTGATTGGCATATTCGTTACATAAAGTAGAGATTAAGTAAACTTAATGCTTTTTGAATTATGGTTATTAAAGACAAGCTGTTGTGACACTCAATTGGACAGATAAAATCGTTCCTTACTTTATATTTTACTGACGGATTTCAATCTTCTATTTCTCTTGTCAGCAATTAAGCGTTTATGTAAATCAAACATAGCTGGTGCACTTATTGAAAGCTCCAAACGTTCTGAAACAAACAACAAAAACTATTCTTAAAGGATGAACATAGTATACAGTCGTGCCCGTTCATAGCCATTTATGAAGATGAAATAAAAAAATGTGCTTTTATCCGACACAGAAAAAATGAAAAAATGACGATAACAAACAAAAAAAAGTTCTAGTGTTACTTTGCAGATGTTAATTATCAAACAAAATTCGGTGAAGTATAAAATTGAGAAAACTTCATCTTTTTGCTGCAGGTAGGTTAGGCAGTCAATTAAATCGGAAAAAAGTCATTAGGCCAGTAGTCAGTAAAAGTAGAATAACAGAGACAGGCAAGATGATATTTGTCAAAAATTTAGTAATGTTAGGAAGATGTACCTAATTCGCTTGGCTCTTCGACCAAGGTGTATGTACATCACTGTCAAAGTAGAAAAATACGAAAATTGTGAAGAGTTCTACAATATAACGTTTTAGTTTTTGCAAGAAATTTATGTTATGACACAAAGTTGAGCACTCTTCGTTGAAGTTACAGTCTTGTTTTCAGCCACCAGTTACCTACAACAATTTTTGTAGCTTTCACAAATGAAAATCTTACCAAATTAAAATAATTATAATGTACCTTATTGCATAACGATAGGTTGTCAACATTACATCCTTAGAAGAATTTCAAAATTCAAAAAGATATGGAATTATTTACTTTTATTGTGTATTTATGTTAAAATAAGGAGTTCCTCTATTCTATTAACATAATCGTTTTCTTATATAACAGATCTTGCAGTTTCGTACAGTTTCAGCATGAATAATTATTGGAATTAGCAGGAAATTCCCAAAATTTCGAGATTAAAGTAAAAGTGTTGAAGATTCAATAAAAAAATCCGCATACGCCCTAGTGAACTATTGTTTTTAATTTGTTCGGTACCTACGTAACTTTATTTCTTGTATGGGGATCATGAAATCAGACCAGTTCGAATAACGATTACCGTGCTTGAAAAGATACACCCTTTGTTAGGATGAACTTTTACAATCTCACTCTTTGTCAGGCCTCTAAAAAAGTGAAGCACATCAGTTGATGAATACAATTTGGAATGGTCTGATGTTGAAACTTAAAAAAGTGTATGAAGAACTTATCAGTTTCATGCCAAAAAGGGTTCAAAAAGTCCAAATTAATTATTTTGAATCTACCAAATAAATAAAAATAATTTTGTTTGTGTGCTACGAAATATAAAAAAATAAAATGAGATAATTAATGAATTGATGACACAGAATGAGCCACGAGGTTCTACAAGTGGTGTTTTTTTTTGTAAGAAATTCTGTCTTAAATCTATTAAATTGAAGTAAAGATATCCAAATATCAAAATTTTTTCAATGTTTAAAATTAGCTTAAAATGAAAAAGGACTTTATTGGTGAAAATTTGATTCAACTGTTAAATTTACGAAGCCATTAGAAATAAAAAATTTACAACGAAGCCTTCTCGTTGTAAGTTTTGGGCAAAGAATTGAAAAAAAAAAGTTAACATGCAGGGCATTTCCGGAAATTCATATGAAAATATACTTGATAATAATTCACTAATTGTTTGCAAAACAAAATTTGTTGCGCTGTTGATATTCATATGATACAGGGTTATCTACTAACTTGATGTCAACTTAGCAGGTCAATTTTCTCACAAATGCACTCGAAAGTGCATAAATATTTAAAGATGATTATTTTCTAATTTCTTACGAACAAGAAATATTGCTTTATTGTTTCGTTTGCGAGATACAGAGTTATCTGCTAAGTTTACGTCAAGTTTTTGTCAAGTATTTGTTTGGCTTTCTTAAACATAATTTTACTTCTGTTAAAATTGGTTAACGACAAAAATAATGGGTCCTGCTCTTTGTATTTTTTTGTTGAACAATTACTAAAAATGCCTTTAAAATTTCTTTAAATTTAAGTCTAAGCCCTTCCTCCAAAAATAGAGAACCATATAATGTACTGAACGTGGGATAATAAAACTATTATAATTATAACTATTACGTAGTAGATTTAGAGCCTCTTTCTTTTAACAATATAAAATTAAATTAAAAAATTTAAAATAAGTTTGTAGGTATAACGATTATAAATATCTTATGGACTTGAATTTATTCTTTATTCTCCACTTACTTCCCCGCGGAACATTGTGTTTGCACGCAGTTTCACCTCTGACATTAATGTTTTTTTTTTGTACATCCCGAGGCAATGAAATATATTTATTAGTCCCTGAAAATACAAAAAAGAAATATAAAACTGGGCATTTCATAAAATGTTTTGTTGTCCTTTAAATTAAAGAGAAAATAAAAATAAAAATAATGAAAGCCGCCATTGGCGATTGTTGTCTTCACATTATTTGCACGGTTGTTTTATTTTTGGAAGGAGAACATGTAGGTATGTACCTACACATCTTATAGGATATATCAACAGTACCAACCTACCAAATAAAAAAAAAGCGAATACAAAACATTTTTGCTGTCAGTTTTTTTTTTGTTTTTTTTTTTTTTTATGCATGAAATTAATACACATCAACGTTTAAATGATTCATGAAATATAACACAACACAGTCAATGTTAAAAGTGATTATCAAGCGTACATCCTCAAATTTTTTTTTTTTTTTTTAAGTTCTTAAAGATTCAAGCACATAGTTTTTTTCAGTTATGTATGTATTAGACCGAGAGCCAACGACATAATAAGTCAAGTCATTTGCGTAATGTTGTAATTCATAACAATAATAACCTTTGAAGGGTTAAACCAGGATTACCTTCAAAAATATATCACGCAAATCACTTCCGGCTAGGGTTTGAAACAAAAATGTTGCACCAAAAACTAGATTTGATTAAAAAATTTCGAATTGTCAACATTTTAAAGGAGTATTCTAGGGTGTTAGCGACGGGATTTCAGTCTGCCTTTTTGCAAGGACACTTGTTGTAGTGATGTGTAACCAGTAGCGGGTCTAGGATATGCCTGTGGGGGGGGGGGGGGGGCTTGGAGTTTGGACATCTAGTTTGTACATATGAAGTTATATAACAGAAAACGAATTTTGACATTATCACTTTCCTTATTTAATAATAGCCGTGTTTTTGTGCCACTCCTATAAATATCCGCGCCTTAAAATATTTTCAATATAAAGAACAATAACAAGATTTTGGAATTGATATGTGTTAAACATGGGAATTGTTTTTAAGCAGAGCTAGAAGCCAATATAAAGGCTCAGCAAAACATGGCAATATAACTAATGTTTAACTTACATTTTTAGATAAATTCGATTATTTATATTGCTTAGTAATAATTCATTAGGTAGTAGGTAGCTACCTACATTATGTTAGTGTTTGTTTAAATTGGCTGAAGGTATGCTTTGAACTTCACATTTTTGATAAAATTTCAAAACTATTTGTAATTGGGTAGTTCAGAAAAATTACGTTTAAATGGTCTTACTGACAAAAGCTCATAGTGCTCTGATAGTGCCACTCCTCTGAGATCTTATTTTCCTGAACTATAGCCAAACAACCTACTTGTTTTGTTCAAACTGTCACTGGAAAGCACAGAAATTAATATTTTGCGGATCGAAAAATTAACATTAAAACTTCAAGTCTTTAGTCGGGCGTAAGAAACAGCTGCTCTAAAAAATGACCTACACGGCACAATTCTGCAAAGGTGAATGAATTTTCGTGTACGCTGCATACCTATACTTTTTATTCCTGCTCAATGAATGTGTCGATAAATTTGCACGTCACTCTACAGTCTATAGGGATGGTAAATATTCATGTCCACCTGTAAGATTTTTCTGAGTTCACAGAGTTTCTCACGCTTTTTGAATTAGGCTCCTTGACTACAGAATTGCTTAGTCCAAAAATATTTTGTATGTATATTGTACAATTGCCTTGTACCTTTGAAATTTTGAAAACTCAGCCCCAAAATTATCTAACCCCGGCCAAAGCCGTAAGAAACAATTTCTGTTGTATCTCTCTTGCTCTCCAATTGTTTAAGCCTCAATTGCGTTTCTTTCGTCAACTTAGCTAAGTCTTAAGTGTTGAATTTGACATGTTAATGTTAAGCCCCGACCACTTTTTTTTTTTAATTATATCTTCAAGCTTTATTCCCAACTTGACTGATAGTCCCTAGACTTAAGCCCTATGGAATAAGGTTAGTTTTAAGGGAGTTATTTGTTTAACCCTGACTACGTTTTTTGTCCAATATTACCACAAGCTGATTTTTTTTCCTGTTTTTAGGGAAAATTGTCATTGCGTGAAACATGTCCATTATTCATAGCCCCCCCCCCCCATTTGCTTTTTGTCGAGTTCGCTTCAGGCTTTAGCTTAGGTTTTAGCGCTTGGAAAAAATTACAACACGTAAATTGTTCAGCCACAACCAGATTATTTTGTCCATCAAGTTTCACACCTTAACAATATTTTAGACGAAAATAAAACTCTACACGTTGTAAAACTTTGCTTTCTTTATTTCAAATTATTTTAGTAATGGGCTGGGGGGGGGGGGGGGTTTGCCCCTATAGCCACCCCCCCTGAATCCGCCAATGTGTGTAACGATCAGCTTTCGAAAGAATTCTACCCAAATCACTTGATTGGTGTCAGCTTGGATAAGATTAAAACACAGTGTAACTTGTATAGAGATTTTTCTGGTCTGTGTTGAAGTTCCGTTAAAAAAATTGTGTACCATACCTGGGTTCTGCATATTAATGTAATCAACAAAGATAACCATAAGGCTTAAAATATTAAAGGGGCTGAATCATTTCTGTAAGATAATTAACAAATTTTCTTTGACAAAAATAGTCGAAATTATATGGGAGTTTTCGTGGTGTTTTCTTTCCAAACCTCTGGATTAAAACTAGGAACTGCACCATGTGTCTGTAAATAAAAAAGTCCATACAATAACCTATAATTTGAATATTTCAAAGAGGCAGACATTTCCTTCTAAGAAATATTGCATTTTAGTGCTATCCAGAAAACAGTAGAGTTTTAACTAATGTTCTTAGGAATTTTTCTTCAACATTAAAAGTTTGTCTGCCGCGGTGTTCGTCACGGAATTTTTGTCTGCCTTTTTGAACTGACACTTGTGAGAGTGTCCTGAAGCGAATATCATTCGAACAAATGTTACGCAATTGACTTGACTTCCGTCGTTTTTGTCACACTTTTGATCGTGTCTGCCACCACTTTGGTAACGTCTAGAGAGGCTGCCTCTCTGATTTTAGTTATAAGTAGACTAAGACCTATTTGGGTTTAAATCACTAACATTACGCAAATGACTTGACTTCCGTCATTTGTGTCACACCTTTAAGTCCAATTTAACACCTCTTCGTCACGTGTTCAGGTAGGCAGACAAGGTAATCCTGCTTTAACCCTTCAAAGGCTATGTATTGTTATGAATTACAACATTACGCAAATGACTTGACTTATTATGTCGTTGGGTTTTAGACTTTTCTGTTGAAAAGAAGGCCATCTTAGATTAGTGATTTATTCGGTATACACAATCTAGTTTAAACATTATTGAGAATAAAATACAAAATTTATTAAAGGTTGATACTCAACTTATGACACCCACTGTATTTTTTTTTTGATGTGCCAAATGTAGGGAAACAAAAAATCGGACACCAGAATGCAGTTCAGCCTTGCGGCCTTACTAAGAAGAAACAGAAATTACAACTTTTAGGCTGTCATGTACTTTGCCGAATGATTTTTCATCTTTCAATAAGTCAAACACATGTAATCCGTTGAGTATAGATATGTATGTATGTATGTATACGATTACGTGGCTATGACTAATAAAAACATTTTAAGTCTTGAGGGGTTATTAGTTGATATACAAAAGCCGAGCATTTAATGTGTATGTGTATGTATAAGGAACAAATAAATATTATTGAATTGTGAGGGAATTGAAAAAAAGCGTTAAATTGTGTATTCTTTCTTATTATATCGAGGCTAAATAGTGACCTCAGTGGAAGAAAGGTTATTTCTTTTTTAGGTTTTCATTTTTGTACACTGGCGTCAAGTCATTCGAAATACGAAGAGCCTCAATACTCAAATATATTAAACCCAAAGGAAAGGGTTGCTAAAGTTGTTTCAAAATTTATTGGAAAAAATCTAATTAGGTAAAACAAACAAAAAAAAAATTACTTTTGTACCTATTTACTTTTATAGGCTTCAGCTGGGTCCAGTTTTGACGTCTTCGATATGGTTACTTGTAATTGTATTCTTTTATAATAAAAGGCATTATTTTGCTTTGTATTTGCTAGATATTGAGCGAACGCAGTAACTTTTAAAATACAACTCTTTAACAATTAAGCCATACCTAATTAATTTAAAGTATCAATTATAATATAACAGTATGCCCAGTAGCGGATCTAGGATTTGGCTGTGGGGGGGGCTTGCAGTTTGGAGATCCATTTTGAGACCTTAAGTAATAAAATTAGCTTGTCCGAAGATAAATTTTATAATTTATAACAAGTAATAGAGATCAGTTTAAGTTTAATGCAAGACCGTACTCAACTTTAGTCAAACTAAACTTCACGACAACGCGGCAAAACATTATTTTTTATGAAATTTAAGGAGCTATATCGCACTCAGCGGCAGCTGAACTTCATACAAATTCGTACGAATTCGTGTGAAGTGTAGTTCCGATGCAGTGCAGTTGCGGCGAGTGCGGCCTAACCTTTAAGGCTCAAGTATTTTTTTTCCCTTTCCTTTAATGATATCCATTTTTTGTGTGCCTTTATATCCGCTCCTGTTGCGCTTCAAAATGTTTTCAATACAAAGTACAATAACAATTATTCATAATTGCTGTAGCGGAGATAGAAGCAAATTCAAAGGCGCACAATAATTTTTAGCCATATATGCTTGAACCACGCGTACAAATTCGTTTATTTATATTATTTAAAAATTGATTAGGTACCTACATTATGTAGTTATATTTTTAAATTAGCTGTGGGTATGTTTTGAACTTCCCATTTTTGACAAGATTTGAAAACTGTTTTTAATTGGCTAGTTCAGAAAAATTATATTTAAGTGTTCGTACTGGCAAAAGCTCATATATGTGCTTTGACACGGTATTAGTCCTCTAAGATCTCATTTTTCCTGAATTATCCAAATCAAAGAGAAACTATTTTGTTCAAAATGACACTTTACGACATAAGACAAAGCTGCTCTAAGAAATAAGCCGTGGGCCAATTCTGCCAGAGTGAATGAGTTTTCGTGTATACGCTGCATACGCTTTATAGGTATTCATTCATGCTAAAAAAATATGTCGACAAATTTGCACGTCACTCTAGAGTCTAGAGGGATTGCAAATATTCATTTGCTTTTGCATGATTTTCTGAGCGCGCACAGAGAAAACTCACGCTTTTGGAATTTGGCTCCTTGACTAGAGAATTTCTATGTTTTGTATGTACAATTGCCTTGGACCTTTCAAATTTTGAAAACGTAGCCCCAAAAATTTCTAAGCCCAGCCAAGGCCGTAAGAAACAATTCCTGTTGTATTAAACATACACTTAACTTGACATCCCGTTGTTCTCCAATGGTTTAAGCCACAAATGCGTTTCTTTCGGTAAATTAGCTTTTTTTGATATATACAGTTGGGGCATTTGGCACGTTAATGTAAAGCCTCGACCGATTTTATCTCTTTTTACTTATCTCTTCAAGCCTTAGCCCCAACTTCGGACTTTGACAGTCCCTAGACTTGAGCCCCCAAAACTCTCTGGAACAAGGTTAGTTTTTAGGAAGTAAGTTGCTTAACCCTGGCTAGGTTTTTTGTCCAATATTCTCAGACCTTATTGCGCCAAAGCTGTTTTTTTTTTTGTTCCAATTTTCTGGGTTTAATTTTTAGGGAAAGATTGTCGTTGCATTAAAAATATCCATATTCATAGCACCCAACTTAGTTTTTGTCCAATTCGCTTCAGGCTTCAGCCCCAATCTTAGGACTTAGAAAAAAAATTACATAACATGTATGCAAATAGTTCAGCCCCAACCACATTATTTTGTCCATCAAATTTTATAGCTTAACAATATTTTAGACGGAATATAAAATTCTACACGTTGTAATGTATTGCTTTCTATATTTCAAACTATTTTATGATTCGGCTGTGGGGGGGGGGGGGGCTTTAGCCCCTATAGCCACCCCCCTGGATCCGCTACTGAGTATGCCCACGCTTTACAGATGCATGCTGTTTGGAAAAAGATGCAACAAAATAACAGAGCGTTTACGGAAAAGGAAAAAATAATTTAAAAACTCATAATTTTGAAACAGAAATTAAAAAAAAAATGGAAAAGCTAAAAATCTCTGCAACGAATTTAAATAATTTCTATGTGAGTGAATCCTGAGGTATTTTGAAATGATTTTTTAAACCTGTGAAATGCATTTTAACGGGCTTGAATTCATAGACACAATATTTTTTTATTTTTTTTTTTTATTTTGTTGTTTAATATATGTAATATTTTTTGATCATTCAAAATAATTTCTTTTTGAACAAAATAAACTATTTTATAAGTGGAATAGCTGGAATGACAGAAGTACTATATTATTTTAACATTGAAAATGTTTATAGGCTCGTTTTGCACAAATTATGGTGTTACCAAAATGAATAAAGTACAAATGAATACAAATGAAAATGAACTTAAGTGTAGTAGGTGCATTTTGCGAAAAATTTGGTTGGTGTTACCACAGAAGCTACCTACAAAATTAAAATGAACATATCTTTGTAAGCGATGAACATCGCAGCGTATCGAATTGTTGGTTGGGCGATGTTTCGTGCTTGTGCATTTTACGTGTGCTACCAAAGAAGTAAGAAGAGAATGAAAAAATGAAAAATAAACCATGACATAAATAATGAGCTACATACAGTGGTGTCAAAAACCTTCCGGATTTTTTTGGTCAACTGCATTGAGTGTTGGTTTGTGAGATAAAAATGAACAAATCAAATGTTTGTAATTTTTCGCCATTTTAATTAAACAATTGTAACAAAAAATAATAGTCAAAAACTAAAGTTAATTCAGAAATTTAATGTGACAAACTAACCGGAATTTATCTTGTACAATTAATTAGTATTTTGTATTTAATATTTTGTCCAGTAACCCCTATTTTTTATCACAGCTTGATATCGACGAGGCATTGACTGAATTAAATTTTCGAAAATAGAAGCAGGAATATTCTCCCATTCATTCTTCGAGGCTGCAAAAAGAAAAGTTGTTGACGTGTGCTTTTTTTTGCCAACCCGCCTTTTTAAAATGGCCCACAAGTTTTCAATTGGGTTTAGATCGGTTGATTGAGACGGCTATTCTAAAACACGAATATTTTAAGTCGCAAACCACTCTTTTAGCAGCTTTGAAGAATGTTTGGGGTCATTATCCTGCTGAAAAACCCAACGCAAAGGCATTTCTTCCTCTGCATATGGAAGCATTACTGACTCCAAAATGTCCTTATATTGAAAACGGTCCATAATTCCTGTGATTTGGTGTATTGGACCGCAGCCTGCGCCTGAAAAACAGCCCCAAACCATCACCGAGGCTCCACCGTGCTTAACTGTAGGGAGTACATTTGCAGGCTTTAATCGCGTACCTTTTGAGCGCCTTACTGTCCTTGCACCATCGGAGTAAAACAAGTTGAATTTGCTTTCATCACTGAAAAGCACGCTCCTCCATTTGCTTAAAGACCAGTTAAGATGATTTTTTGTTTCATTCAATTCAACCCTGAGTTAAATATTTTGATTAGGAATTTAAAGTCTTTTCCAAACAACTTTCATGGTTTACTTTTTTCAACGATGTTTAGCAGTAAGAAGAGGTTTCTTCGCTGGTCGAAATGCAAAAAGACAGAAATCTTTTAAATGCTTCCTTACTGTACTTGGACCTATATGTAGATTTAGTTCATCACAAATTATCTTTGAAGTTGCAAAAGGGTCTTTAAGCACAAAATTCTTTATGCGCCTATCAGTTTGAACAGTTCTTTTGCGAGGGCGTCCACCAAAATGATCTGCTTCTACTGATTTCCCGCTTCTAAATTTTGTAATGATGTTACAAACCGTTGACGTTGGAATTTGCAATATTTCAGATATTTAATTTTGTTTTGTACCGGCTTGGAACTTTTCTATTACCTTGTATTGAATCGCGTTGCTATAACGTGTTTTAGTCATTGTCTGCACTATATAATTTCAACTAACACAGCTCTCAACTTGTAAAGCCTGTTTAATCTACGGCTTGAGTCAAAAGACTCGAAAAAACCGCTACTTTAACATCGAGACTCGCAATCTCCCTGCAATCCGGTTAGTTTTGCACAGGCATGTTATTGAATAACTTTATAAAATATTTTTTTTTTATTGTTCTTGTCATCGTAGCATTATATTTTTAAGGTTATTATTAAATTGTCTCATACGCTTTACAAATTATTGAAAACCTATGGAAAGTTATTAGTTTTCTACTTGATATTAAGAAAAACAAACACTGAGGAAAAATCCGGAATGTTTTTGGCACAGTACATGTTTGTAGGTCTTTTATGGGCAGGTGCAGACTGCAGAGCACAACTACAGCAGAGTATCGAATTTTCGGTTGATATGTTGTGTTGTGTACAGTCACAGTGCGTGTTTACAGAGGTTGTGGGGTAGAAAAGGAACGGAGGATAAAGGGATACATGCTAAATTTACCGCAGTAGAATTTACAAAAGTTCTGAACCTATTATACAATTTAACTAGTTGACCCGGCGAACTTCGCTCTGCCAAAATTCATTTATGTAGAGAAAGTAATAATTCCGAGCATGCACAATGATGTGTCCTGTAATTCGGTCAATCAAAATTCTTTATTCCAAAGTTTTATTAAATACAGTAATTAATACAATAAAAATAACCAAATTAAAAATGTATGTGTTTTAATCCAATCAAAATGATTGGCGTGTCGGCCAGCCTCACGCTTTTTTTACTGAAGTGCTTTATAGTACACAACATTTTTAGTTTTATTTTCGGGTGCGTACACGTACAAAGCCGATACGTGAGCACGCCACATATAATTGACCATGTGAGAAACATGGGAATTCAAGATTTATGCCACAAACATCAAGTGATTGTCCCTGCGACTTATTGATTGTCATATAGCAAAAGCGAGACGCACAGGAAATTGAAGACGCTTAAACAGGAATGGCAAATCGTTCGGAATAAGCGGAATCCGTGGAATGAGAGCATCTAAGCTTGAATTTTCCCCTCAAAATCGTGGCTTGTATTAGATTTGATTTTATGTTCTTCAGAATCAAACGCGTTCCATTACAAAGTTTTGGTGCATTGAGGTTGCGCAACAAAATTATTACTGAGCCGACTTTCAATTTTAAATTGTGTGGCGGAAAGCCGGGAACATCCAAAGAATTACAAAATTCCGTAGGATAGTTGGTGGCTTCGTTTTCATCCATCACGGAGTCCACGGATTTGAATAAATGTAACTCACCGGCGATTTGATTTTGAATGACAAAATTCAAATGATCGACATCATTGTTTTTCGCAGCCGAAATCGCTCGTGAACTCAGCCAATGATGGTTAACATAATTTTGAGCAATATTTGGGAAAACATTTGTGATGAGCTCTTCTGGCATTGTTGTAAATTGGCAAAAATTCGGTGGAAATTCAATCAGGCTGGTGACTAAGTCCACTGGTATCGCGCCAATAATTGCCTGGAGAACTCTGCAGCGAACTGGTCATTCGTAAGGCGACTCGCATGTTTGTTTTCAATTGAAATTTCTTCACATATTGCCATAAAGCCGATGATTTCAGGCAAGCGTTCAATTCATCTGCCGGTGTTGATCTTGGAATGACAGGCAGAGTTTGACGAAAATCGCCTGACAGTAAAATCATTGCTCCACCGAAACGTCGTTTATCATTTCGTAAATCTTTCAACGTACGATTTAGGGCTTCCAATGCACGTTTGTGAGCCATTGCACAATGAAAATTAAAAAAAAATATTAATTAATTTTTATTTTATTTGCCCGCACGTAATAGCAAATACAATTCAATTTGAAAATTTCAAACGAAAAGGGCACCTCATATTCCTTCCTTAGGCTAACACGAATCCATCAATCCCAAAATCTTGAAAGTCAAACGATGTTCCAAGATTATCAATTTTCCTGAAATTGTTCCCGAATTTTCGTCTGCCTTTCCCAGGGCCAATACGAATTTATCAAGCCCTAAATAGTGAAAATCGAAGTAACCATTCTCGAGATATGCACTAAAAAAGAGGATGATCCCTGATTTCCAATTTTTCTGGAAATTTTTTGTGATTTTCCTCCGATGTCCTTTATACCCTTCCCAGGGTCAATACTAATTTATCAAGCCCTAAATCGAAATAACCGTTCTCGAGTTATGCACTAAAAACAGTTTCCCGGAATTCCAATTTTTCTGGAAATTTTCCGGCATTTTCCTGTAGTATCTTATGACTTTTCTTGGGCAAATACTAATTTATCAAGCCCTAAATCGTGAAAATAACCGTTATAGAAATATGCACTAAAAATATGATGATCCCTGATTTCAAATTTTCCTGGACATTTTTCAGGATTTTTTTCAGTGTCCTATGTCCTTCTTTGGGTCAATACGAATTCATCAAGCCCAAAATCGGTAAAATCGGACCATCCGTTCTCGAGTTATGGGCGCACACACGGACGACATTTCTCTTTTATATATATAGATAATAAATTTAAAGTAACTTTTTTCACAAAATAAAGTAACTTTTCTACAAAAAAAAAATTACTTTATTAACACCTTTTTAATATCTAAATTTCTTGTAAAAATAAATATCTTTGGCTACTTGCTTAAACAAAAGTGATGAGAAATTATTCAATTATGTTTTATATTTTTATTATAAATTATACGTACAAAATATTAACGCACTTTTCTGACTCACTGACTGGCTAACGCTGCTATGGTGGTAAAATCAGAAAAAAACACTCCTGCTCCTAAACGAAAATGTTAAGTGTTGCCAATTTTCTGGAATTAACTTTTAAATGAAAGTAAGCTAAATTTTATTAAATTGGGTTTTTTGTGTGATAACACACTCGCAGTTAGGCTGCATAGCTTTTGTAAAGATTTCCTTACCGCTGGTGGGGGGAAATTGTTACTAATTTAAGAAAAATAAGAGGAAGCTGATTCCTTTTCAAAATCTTTATTGATACTCAATACTTAAAACTATTTTACGCTATTTATATCCTTTTTTCCTAAAGGAAAAAAAGATAACAATTATGTACACATTTTATAACTAAAGATAAACGAATACAAGCGTGATGATAATTCCTTATCTCTTGCATGCTTATCGTACACACACACAAGAGACAGGCATCGTGGTTGTACTCGTTTATTTACATAGGTAATGGTGTTTAATCTTTAAACAGCTTTCGCACCGTAATTTATATTATTGAATGTTTGAATTTTCAACAACCACTTGAGTGGGCTACCATCATTTTATTTATTTAATTTAATTTAATTAAAATTAATTCTTGACCAGTGTCAAATCTTTCATACAATCTCTCACATTACAATTGCCCAACAAATTGTTGGTTTGTAAACAGTGTACGGAGAAAAGAGAAAGAACCCGAATGATCAACAACCAACTTGTGTGCGGCTAGTAAAAATGCTAGTTGTCTCAATATGCAATTTATACAGACAAAACCTTACATTGGATGGGCATGATCAGGTGACCTCGGTGGCGCAATGCGTAGTGCATAGGCCTCAGAGGTAGCTGGTCTAGGTTCGATTCCAATTGACGGCACTAGTTTATAAATTAAAATTGAATATAAAGACTAAGAAATTGCAATTAGTCCAGCCAAAATACAATAGTGGTAGCCCACTCAAGTGGTTGTTGAAAATTCAAACATTCAATAACAACTAAATTGTATACATATTTGCGCTCAGCCCTGGCTAACATAATTATGTTTGAGGGGCGCCTTTGGGGTCCTGCAACCAACTAGTCTCCGATATTAAGATTTTAAAATACTTCATTAAGCCAGACATAAAAGATAAATTGAAAAAAATTAAAAATAAACAATCTACAATTGCATGAAAACTTTAAAAAAAATGAAAATCTATTTGAGTCAATGTTTTTGTACCTCCATAATTGACTTAATTATTCAAAACTTTATACGGAATATTGATGTGGTACAAAAGTTGTAATTTAAGATTCTTGGTAGCATATTCTCTACATATAGTAGAGGATTAAATAGTTTTAGATATAATAGAAAATTTAAAATTTAGTACTTTTTGAATAATTATTAAAAAAGATGAGCATTTTGTGACACTGCAACGGACAGGTACAATCGTTCCTAACTTTATTTTTTCTTGGATTTCAATGTAATAATCTATTTTGTAGCTCGTACCACTGGAAAAATAGAAGTTATATACAGTGGGGGCCACTTATAGTCACTAGAAGATGAGAGATAAATGTGGCTGTGCTTGTACCTAATTCTGAAGATGGTTTGTCCCAAACAAAATATATCATATCTTTGTGAATGAGCTGAGAAATAAAAGCAGGGATGACTTAAATTTGTATGCAAACTTAATCGGAAAATGTTGTACAAATTCATTCTAAAAATATGATTGAGTTGATAGTCGTTTCGATTTTTGGCGCATAAAATTGAAAAGTTGATATAAAAATTTACAAATTTGTAAATCAAAACCCACAAAAACTCCTACAATTAGCTTTTAAATTAAGTTTAAAAAAATTGTTGATTAATTTAACAAGTGCAAAACGAATTAATATAAAATAAATTCGTAACTTACAAAATTCTAAGCAAAATTCTATAACAAAAACATATATACAAAATCTTGAAAACTTCGAAAAAATTATAAACATTTTGAGTTAATGTTTGTTTTTTTTACCTACATACCTAATTTAGTTATTTATTCAGAAATTATTAATTTAAATTCGTTGGTTGGCATATTTTATACATAAACTAGAGATTACAAAGTAAACCTAGGAAGTCTAATACAAAATTCAAATTTAATGCTTTTTGAATTATGATTATTAAAGACAAGCTGTTGTGACACTCAATCGGACAGATAAATGATACAAATCGTTCCTTACTTTATATTTTACTGAAGGATTTCAATCTTCTGTTTCTCTTGTCTGCAATTAATTGCTTATGTTAATCAAACATGCTGTGCACTTATTGAAAGCTGCAAACAACAAAAACTATTCTTAGCTATTCTATCAATTGCAGTAGGTTCACTTGTAGTTGAAGATAATAAGTACAATTGACGAAGTCGAAAGGAAGAAAACATTATACAGTCGAGCCCGTTCATAGCCATATGAAGATGAAATAAAAAAATATGCTTTTCTCCGACTGCAAAGTTGGTTTGGCGAACAGAAAAAAAGATTAAATGACGATAACAAACACGAAAAAGTTCTAGTGTTACTTGCAGATGTTAATGTTAACAGAATTCGGTGCAGTACAAAATTGAGAACATTTCAACTTTTTGCTACAGGTAGGTTAGGCAGTTAATTAAGTCAGAAAAAGTCATTAGTCAGTAAAAGTAGAATAACAGATTCAGGCACGATTTTATTTACCAAAAAATTAGTAACGATAGGAAGAGGTACCTAATTCGCTAGGAACTTCAACCTTCCAAGCACATTGGGAAATGGTCAAGCCTAATGGCGTAGGTAGCTGTGGATGAAGCTTGTATATTACTGTAATAATAAAAAGATAGGCAAACAGTGAAGAGCTCCATAATAATAACGTTTTAGTTGTTGCAAGAAATGTATGGTATGACACAAAGTTGAACACTTTTCATTGAAGTTACAGTCTTGTGTTGAGTCATTAGTTACCTACAACTATTTTTTTAACTTTCACAAATGAAAAGCTTACCAAATTAAAATAATTATTACGTACCTTATCGCATCACGAAAGGTTGTCAACATCATCTGCTTACAAGAATTTCAAAATTCAAAAAGATATGGAATTATTTACTTTTATTGTGTATTTATGTTAAAATAAGGAGTTCTTTTATTCAGTTAACAGTATCGTTATCTTATATAACATATCTTGCTTCAACTTTATTTTAATTAATGGAATTTTGTTTCAGTGCAAACAATAAGTTATGTTTTTGGTTTATCTAGCAAATGCAAGTCATTTTCAATGCTCCCATTCTTACTCTATGAGTAAAATTTGTAAATTTTTTTTAACTGTTAAGGTTTTTTATTATGACATCTGAAAAATTATATAAACAAAACTTTGTAGCCATATGACTCGGAGCTGAGAAATGAAAGGATAGAAATAAAAACACTTATTTAAGCATTTTTTTTTTAATAGGAAAATTATAACAAAAATGTACTGCAGTCAAGCTTGAAGCTGATGGTTTCATTCAACTCGACTGTGATATGTGTGATAGATTATTTAAAATGTGCTCTGTTTTCTTTATTTTTTTATTTGACCGTTAAGCCGTAGCTGTAGACCATGAAGTTCAAAAGATATTATAAAAATGCGCAGAATCATTTTCGCCGAATAACTTTTGAACCTCATGTTTTGCATTTTATTGCCCATTTTTTGAAATAACATGTTCTTGTTCATATACATGATATAAAAAAAAAAACATTTAATTTGAATTCAATCTTATTTTTCACAAAAAAAGACTCCCACAACTTTGACAAAAAAATTCAGTTGTACGGAAATGATACTTTTAAAATTTTTTTCCAAGAAATTCCTACTTTTAGTGCCTCTTCCTAAAAGAAGCTTTTATTTTTCGTTTTTGATTTTATTGAAAACCGTTCAGTTGATTTTTTAATATTTTCTTTTGAACAAACTACTACAAAATCGAATTCAAAAATAGAATTCAATTTAAGTATACAAGTGATCTCAACTAAGGAAATTAATGCATGCACAGATGTGACAAAAATTTGAGTCTTGGAAGGATCAGCCGGTCTAGCTGACAAACCCACTGTCATATCTGGATGAGTAACATTAATTTCTGGAGTTAAGCTGTGCGTGTATGTATTTTTAATTGAATTTAACTCACTCCACCTTAAACAGAAATAATTTAAATTTCTTCATCTTCGTTACTGTTGTATAGATACCAACATTTTTAGAAAACTTTTTACTTACGATCTTCGTAGTATAGGGCAAATTAAGTATTCGTGCAAAAAATCGAACTCAAGATAATAAATTTTCCCTAACATAACGATGAAAGACAAAGCGAAACAAGTGGGGCTCGCAATTCTGTCTGTCCGTCTGTCTGTCTGTACCTTGACCTACAGCATAAAACACTGAAGCGATTTTCTTCAAACTTTGTATTTAAGGTTATATGGGAAATAGAAATTTGTTTTTAGCTCAAAAAATAACGTTACCTGCCATACAACCAATATACAAAAATTGATTTATTTCAATAACGGATCTAACGATTTTGAATAAAAAAAAAATACGAAGTACTACAATTTCGGTAATAAATATTTTGGTAGGAAAAAAAATTATTTATAACGTTTATTAACAGTACCTGTCATAGAACCAGTTTTTTGGTTTTCAAATTTCTCGTTAATAACGTTAACGGTTACACCGATTTCAACCAAATTTTTTATATAAGAGGTCCTTTACAAGTTTAATAATTTTGCATATACAATTTTTTGCAAAAATACTTGATTTTTTTTTTTTTTAAATTCAATATCTCGAAAACTGGTCAATGAATTTTTTTTAATTTTGTGCAAAATTGTATTTTATTAAATACTAAATAGTCTAAGAGCCCACAGCACATTTGGCGTACGAAAGTACCCCCAAAACCCCCCCTGCGTTCACGCCAGTCAATGCCCTTATCAATTTGTAGTCAAAAACTGAAAACCGGATGGTTCTAGGACTTTTATTTTTTAAGATATTAAAAAGTAAATGAACCAGCTTTTTCATAAAAATAAGACAAATCTGGCTAAATTATCATTTCAGCAACCAGTTAAAATAGGACAAACATGCGGAAAAAAATTCTTACATTTTTGAAACTTGGTGGAAATGTTGGACTAACCATAAGAATAACGAATCAAAAGAGTCCATAAAAATATCTGTATCCCACGGGTGTTTTTTGGAGGGGGAAAGGGGGAGGTATGACTTATCGAAATTAAAAAAATATGTTGATACAATTTGGACATATGATACATGATTTTAGGGTATTTTTCAATTCCTAATCCAATGGCACCAAAATCAAAGCAATAAAATAATCCTAAAAAAAGTAATGGTCCATTTTATCAAGACTTGACTGTTTTGCAGTAAAACTGGTAAACTATTAAAAAATAACTTTAAAAGAATGGTACATCGACGATTTGTATAAATATTTAATTTGATTTGAATAAAGGACCAAAAGAGTACATACAAATATCTATGACGAAAGGGTGTTTTTCTGAAGGAAAACAGAAGGTGTAAAATTTTGATCATAACACCTTTCCCAAGAATGGGAAGAAATTTATTAAAAATGTTTCATTTCTCAAATGCCAAATTAAATATTTATACAAATTTTCATCAATGTACCATTCTTTTCAAGGTATTTTTTAATAGTTTACCAGTTTTACTGAAAAACAGTCAAGTCTGGATAAAATGGACCATAACTTTTTTAAGGATGATTGTATCACCTTAATTTTGATGTCATTAGATTCAGAATTGAAAAATACCCTAAAATCATGTATCATATGTCCAAATTGCATCAATATTATTTTTTAATTTCGCAAAGTCATACCTCCCCCTTTCCCCCTCCAAAAAACACCCGCGGGATACAGATATTTTTATGGACTCTTTTGATTCTTTATTCTTATGGTTAATCCGACATTCCCACCAAGATTCAAAAATGTAAGAATTTTTTTCCGCATGTTTGTCCAATTTTAACTAGTTGCTGAAATGATAATTTAGCCGGATTTGTCTTATTTTTATGAAAAAGCTGGTTCATTTACTTTTTAAATATCTTAAAAAGTAAAAGTCCTAGAACCATCCGGTTTTAAGTTTTTGACTACAAATTTATAAGGGCATTGAAAATTTTGAGTTCAAACATTAATATTTCAAAAACTTTTCATTGAAAGAACTTCTGGCCTTTCATGAAAATATAACAGGGCATTGTACATGTTACCGTTGTTTTTTAATATTTTTTTTCTGTTTTAAGTCAATTGTTTAGAAAACTGCCCCTCCCACCTTACAGCCGCCACCAGGGACTGCAAGACTTGCATTTTCGTACGCCAAATCTGCTGTGGGCTCTTGGTCTAAAAAGTAAGCATATCAAATTTTATCTATATATAAATAGGCTTAATTTTGTGGTACCATTTGCTCAAAAAGTATCCAACAGATTTCTATAAATTTTATATGTTTGTAAAGGTGCGGAGATGTGCAGAATATACCTGAGAAACGCATTAATACACTATGGGTCATTTTTGTTTTTGCACTGCTGATCACTGTGCATATTAGAAAAAAAAAATTAAAACTAAAACAAATATTGTGTGATTTAATTTTCAAACAAATTGTTTGACTCTATAGTCTGTGAATGATAGGTTTTGGTGGTCGAATTTCGGCCAGTGGGCGATACTAGTTTTTAAAAATGCCCAAGAATTTTTATAGATACAAAATTAATTTTTAAGATAACCGCTCTAACGATTTTTGAATTTTTGTTTTCATAAATTCATATTTATCAAGCAAATCAGATATAAATAAATTGGGTGGCACAACGGCTCGTGAAGAACCAGGGTCTAGTGACTAACAACTCGCAACCATTCCTGTGTGCGCCTTTCGACAGGAATGGAAGGGACCTACAACTTTATGCCGATTCCGAACGGCTAGACCAGAAGCACTTATTCGTGACAAGTGATACTCTTGGAGGATTTGTCAGTTCCTCGTAAGAGGCAGTAGCCCTGAAAAAAAATTTTTTTAGTTTTTAGGTGGACGAGGCTGGGAAGCGAACCCAGACCTCCAGCGTGACCGTCAAGCGCACTAACCATTATAATTTATATCTGTTTTAGCTATTTAAATAACAAATTTATAGTTATTTATATTACCTAATTAAAAGTAATTTAAAGTTGTCATTTATATTTTACCATGTTTTTTTTAACTTGTTTTAATGATATCTTAATATTATTGAACCAACACATATGCACATTGTCAACTTTAAGATACGTTAAAGTTGTTGGCTACGAGAGCAATTTTGTGCGATCCAGTCGTGTCCATTTTTTATAATCTTATTGATGCGATTAAGATTAATATTATGAATGTGAGCCCTATTCGGGAATTATTGTTTTTGGTCCTGCTTGCGAACTGTATAAACTAGGTCAAACAAACTAACTATCAATATTATTCATGTTTGATTTGTGATTATGATTATCAATACACACATAGAAGTAAAACTGTCCAGCCCTTTCAGGATTTTCACCTGAACAACCTTTCACCCGAAGTATGTTTGTCCCCCCGGATTTTAAAAAGCTATCAGGCGTTTTTGCTTGAATATAAAAAAAGTAGAAAATGAATGAGGTGTCGCAATTGCCTATTAAAACTGTGGTCACTGTGTGCCATATGACACGATTTTTTATTCTTGTTTAATCGATTTCTTAAAAACAAAAACATTCTAAGTAAGCGGAGATACAAAATTTCCCTCTCCGTTTTTAAGCATAGTGTCTTTTGGTTTTCACAAAATGAACAAACCTACTACCTGAATTTTTGTTTTGACAGCTGTTGTTGACAAACCAGCAAGGATTTAATCAAGCGACGAATACAAAAAATTTGTTTTTGTTTATTTTTTTTAGTGCACCTAATTCAAGTGTCTAATCTAGAATTTTAAATTATAAGCTAAAAAAATCATTTAAAAGATATAAAATTGCAAAACATAGCCATGTACATATTTTATTGCTTGCGTAAGAGGAAGAAGAACAGACAGCACTGCGACGAATTGTTCGGAGGCAGTTAAGAGATCACTCCATAATCCTGTGGACTTAACCATTGTTAGAATGAAATTACATTTAAACTACATTTAATTTCTAATTATACATAATTTTTTTCAACAGTTCTATAGAGCGCCAACATTAGCTCTGCTTCCAAAATGACGTTATTTTATTTTTGTGTTCTTTCACCAAACCCCTCGCAGGGTTTCCCTGCATGTTCAGCAAGAGACCATCACTTTGCTTGGAGTTTATTGATTTGCTTTTAAAAAATAAAACAAAAATTAATAAATGTATGGTATTAATAATCAATTTCTTCGAAAAACTAACATTTTAACGTTGTTACCGTCCTCTTCGCCTCCAAAATTTAAGTGAAAATTTTAGCTGAAAAATGTGTGACATTTCGCCCGAATTGAATACTCATGATAACCTTTCGAACTTGAATTTTTTTTTTGGAAAAACTCAAACTCGGGTGGAATGATATTCGGGCGAAATTCCTGATAGGGCTGATTATAAAAAATGAGTGATTAGCGTTTATTATAATATGGACAAGGACATATTCACAACGTTTTTGTATATTACATTTTGTACAAAGTACCTTGTTCCAAATTAACAACATATTAAGCTCAAAGCACTAAAACTGCTCATTTCTAGCCCCAAGGCATTTACTATTAAAATAATATTAGCTGCAAATAATTTATCATGAAAATAATAAATTGTTCAAAAACATTTTTCTCTATAATACCTTACACATAATTCAAATAGATAGACACATACAAAACCACACACTCTTTTTGTGTTTTTTTAATATAATTCTTTACCCCTAGGTAGGTGCATAAATTTAACCATAACAACTTGGTATCTATATACAACTAAATTTCTAAATAGAAAACAACATGGATTTCGACATAAAATACAGAAAACTTTAGAGCAAATGACTAAATAGAATAGAGAAATACAGATAGAGGCACCTTAATATACCTCAATAAGAATCAACCCCATTGGGTAAATATCCTGCGGCATAAAACATAAAACATTTCAATTTCGATATAAAAAATAAAAAGCCCTATAGTTTTCAATATGCAAAGCTATGTAGTACATCATCGGCAGGCTGCGCCGCGTAGGTTGTTGCCGTTATATTGCCGCCAGACTTCAACATCCATCAGATCAACCTTTTACGCTGGGTTAAAAATGACAGAAAGCTACTCTCCCTAATGCTCTATGTAAATTCATAAAATTGTTACAATTCAGATGAAAATTCCCACCACCAGTCTCCCGGTCATAAACATCCCCTTCTAAAATCATCATTAATCTCATCCTCATCATCACTCATCAGCCAGCATCATAATCGAAGTTCCAAAAACTATATTATGTATATACCTTTGTATGTGTGTTTGGGGTATAGAAAGTTGTTGTCTATCCAAATTGCCGTAATCAACTATTTAATGAAAATGCTCATCAAATTCAATAGCAAACGGCTAAGGCTTGTTTCGTTCCAAAAAACAAAACAAACCATCCAGCAGAATTAGATATGGGACATCGATGCTAGTGTACAAATATCCCCAAAATTAGCCATAGCATCCTTGAACCTTGATCATAGTACCTACTCGTATTAATGTATTATTAGAAAATATATTTGTCATTAGAATATTTATTGGCTATCACGCTCACGCTAAATGGGATTTTCATTGAATGTCTATTTTTGCTTTTCAGTGGAAAATGGTTGACATTTGAATAATCGGACACAAGGACTAGAGTGCCAAGAACCCGTGATATCACTTCCGGCTGAATTTTATTCCAGACACTTAAAACCTGAAATTGACACAAACAACACAAACAAAATATTAATATTATCATTGGCTTGCAAGAGAATTCGAAATAAAAAAAGAGCATCAACTCTGCGCAGTGGTTCTCTTTTGGTTTTCGACGCAGCATCTCAGAAAGTATCTGCAACATTTGCCAAGCAACAACACAGAAGCAACATTTTTGAATTCATCTCTATTCTCGACGTGAAGTGGTCCATTGAAGCTGGAACCAATTTTAGTTTAGTTTAGACGGTCGGCTCGAATGCAAGTCAGGTAAAGAAATCAAAATTCGGGCTTAAAAAAAAAATAAATAAATATACACTTAAAATCTCGGTTCAACATGTGCTTGTTTCCTCTTTGTGTACACTCGTCGTCGAAAACGACTCTATATCTACGACGATGACGACGCACGGACGTTTCTTTGTATATATCCTTTGAAATTCGCGCGATTTTTTTTTTTGTAGCAATGACCTTCAGACACGAAGATTGGGGTGTTTTTTTTATTTAAAGGGGGATTATTGTTTTACTTTTTTTTATCTTTTATTTCGGATGTGATAGAAAAAAGGCAAGCCAACAAGTGGGGTCGGAGATAGATTCGAATAGAAGTGGACATAAAGAGGAAGAAAGCACGTGCTTTACCGAAAGTGTGTGTTTGGTGATTGAGTGTGTATTTTGAATTTAAATTTCTGTTTTTTATTTTGTATTGATGTCGGTTGTAGAGAGAGACACTGTGAAATTAAATTATGTTGGCGCTTAAATTTGTTGAATGATGATGTGTGTTTTATTTTGTGTAGATTTTGAAGTGACATTATTTTTCTTAAAGCGAACATAATAGTATTTACATTTTTGAACATTAATTTTTTTTATTGTGATATTTTCACAGGACATCATTTGTTGCATTGGATCAGCGGACTTCTTTGACAGTGGAGCCGACTTGCCCAAAAAGGTGAGTTTAAATTTAAAAGGAATATTGATTGTCAATGTAAATTTCTTTTGAATGTTTGAATGCACAACTGTAATATATGACGGAGCGAAAGCTATGCAGCCTAACTGCTAGTATGTTGTCATAATACAAACCCCCTTTAGATGTAGATTTTTGTCTATTTAAAGGTCGAGAATTAGTCCGTGAGAAAATTGTTGTACGTCATTATGTTCAGCGTTAATAAATAAATAGCAAAATAAAAGTCTTGTATAATATTTTCGTGCCGTTCAACTTTTACAACAATATGAGGTGTGTTTTTTTGTAAATGCAATAACATAACAATGGATCATATTTCTAGCAGGCTCAACCATTGCAGCTTTGTCATATTGCCGTGGGATCTTTATAATAATGAATAACTATGTTTAGGGGCTTATAACTGAGTAGGTACGTTCTGCCACTGCAGATACACTCTGTCACTGTAAGAAATATATATTCTTCAGATGCCCTAACTAATCTAGAGAGTTGAGATTTGTCAGCCTTTTGGTCGAGGGTACCTTCAGAGAAATGATTCGTTATATCCCACCTGGTGAATAGCCTCATAGCAACAATGTCTTTGTCTATGTCGAATAAGTGTATCACATCATCCAGTGTTTCTGCATGAGCTATGCAGAATTTGCCCAAGAAAATGGTCATTGTGCCTGATTAGTGCTTGCCAACTCATATATGAGGAATAACCCTTTTTTACTAAATTCGCTAACTGTGCGATTCAGTAATGAGTTATAGACCATTACCATTTTGTATGAGTTATAGAACATTGAAAAAAAGTAGTCTTTAAGGGGATCGTAACAGATGCTGTTAAAGACTACTTTTTTTAAAGAAGTAGTCTTTAAGGGGATGCTGTTACGCTGACGACAGTATCCCCAGCTTTTCATATTCTTTTTTAGATTCACATCCATGTCCTTCGGATATGGAACTTGAACGACAGCGTATGATAAGCTCATTAAATTCCAATGGGGAATCAAAAATCGCGTATAATTTAATGCTTCAAATAATCAATGCTGTCTACTGTCTCAAAAACAAAACCCGCCCCCAATGCCACTATCCATGAGGCACTTGCATTGAGAAAACCGAAAATCTTTCAGTCCTTATGGTATGTGTATCACAGCCCACCTTCTGTGGAACGATCACATGTTTGATGTTGCCAAAAATGCTGATAAGTGTTTAAGTTTTCTTCGGCGATGTAAGAAATGTGTCTCCCCGTCTTATTTGTCTGTTATCTATAAAGCATTTATTTGTCCAAAACACACTTGAGTCTATTGGATAGAATTCAAAGAAGAGCTATGAAAATGGTAGGTGATAGAAATATAACAAAAGCATTTTCAACTCCCGAACACCGCTGCAATGTTTCATGTCTTTCGTTATTTTACTTCTAGGAATGTCCATCAGTTTACCATTGAGCACAACTTTATTGAGCCCATCTTTGGACGTACCGTTAAGAATAGAGATTCTTTCTTAAGTCGCACTACAAGAATGTGGAATACTTTATCCGACACTATTTTTCCCTGTCATTTAAATATTCAGAGGTTCAAAACCAATGTGCATTGGTATCTCCTCTTAATTCTTTTCCTATTTTCCTAACGCTCGCACTGTGTTTATAAATGTTTTTAAACAGTATTTTAGATTCTTGAATATATAACATTTTCAATAAGTATAAGATTACCCCCTTTGTTCTTGGAATCCTGGTGTTCCACGGAAAAGTTTTAAGGATTCCGCGGCTTTATTAAATTAAAAACACAAAAATAAAATAATAAGCAACGTGAAACTGAGTGACTTTGGGCGATTTTCAAATTAAAATATGAATAACTTTTGCATAGATTTTTTTTTTTACTGAGAAAAGGTTTTTTGCTTGGCTCATTCCACAAGTTTGGTAAATTTTAGACAAATCAATTGGCTAGTTTAATTATTAAAAATCCAAAACTGGGTGGTCAATTATACCCCTACCAATTGATAACAGAGACATTTTCTTATACCGAGGATTTTATGCTCATTTCTTAGGGTTTTATTTATCTTTTTATATTTATTTAAACAAAATATGAAATTTATGACTGAAATAAAGGTGGGATGATCAACTTATTTCTGTTCTCTTGCAGAATTATTTGGAGACTTTTGCTTGCAAAAGGGAATTTTTTTCAATGTTACTTTGCTGTATAAGCTTCATAAATGGCTTTTTATGATCAGTTTTCTAAAAATTTTGATGCATTTTTCCTCATAATTTGTCGTGACCAAAGTGACTCAAAATACAGGCCAAAGTTTAATTATCATGTATTTTCACAACATATTGAAACCTCACCATATATTTTTTTGATAAAAATTATTTAGTTTAAAATTTTGTTTCTTAATTTGTCCTAATTGATTAAATATTTGAAATGTATTGTTTTTCTTATTTAGCTATCGTTAAGTGTTGGGGATCCGAAATATGTTTACACCTTATTAAGTTTAAGAACCGCTAACATTACCTACTATAGTCTTTTGACATTTAATTCATCCTTTTGCAAACTAATTTAATCCTTGTGCAAATTGATTTCACCTTTTTTGTAATAAAAATCACGATTTTGATAATAAAACGAATCATTTTGCAAATCAAATTCACCTTTTTGGCAATCAATCTCACGTTACATATAAAACTTCTTGGTTTGCAAAAGCTGATGAATTCCATTTGCCAATGGGTGAATTCACTTTCTAAATGGATTAATTTAATTTTAAAAAATGTATTTGTATTTAAAAAATGTATGAATAGGTATATTTTAAAACGATTCAAAATCAATTGGAAAAAAGTGCTCAAAAAAGCCTCATTTTTATCTCCTACTTTAAAACATTTTAATCTTAATATGACACTAATGTAACCACTCATTAACGAAATTTCATTTGTGATATAAAGGTACCGAAATGGCAAGTTATTTAAGTCTAAGCCGATAAAGAAAATATTATATTATAAGAAAAAAAAAAAAAAAAAATTAGTTAATTACTATTTCGAAATGGTACTTTTATTATTTCAATATATATATTTTTTTTTTGTTTGAAAAATCGTTATTATTGGTACGTCGGTCTTACGTGTAGAAAAAGAACCATTTTTGTTGGTATTGATTTTTATTAAAAACAATTTAGATGAATTTTTTCAATTTAATTATGGAGATGCTTGTAAAAAGCTTTTGGTAATAGTTTTGTAGATCAACCAAACGTTTTGAAAAACCGCCTTTAGAAATTAATTTTTTTCTTAAAAAATCCAAACTTTATGAACTTTTTAAAATTTGATACAAAATTATTAATAAATATCTTATAAAACACTCGAAAAAAATGTTCTTAGTGGTGATACTGTTGGCGGGCGACTTTCGATAAACACTTCCTGTGATTCCGAAATCAACAGCGTTGGACGAAATAAACGCATGCCTCAAGTCATCGTATTTGTGGCGGTAGGTACGTGAAATGATCTCATTGCTAATGTTTATACGAACATTTGCCAAAATTATCCGAACTATGATTGGTTAAGTGCACGCGCAATATTAGCTGCAAAAAATATTGAGGTCGATGACTTGAATTGCACGATTCAGAACCAAATTCCGGCAGAATTGCGTTCTTACAAATCGATCGATCGCGTTGAAACCGAAGACGAAGTCGTCAATTATCCAGTGGAATTTCTGAACTCTTTAGGTCTGGCATGCCGCCTCATCATTTGCGTCTAAAAGTTGGATCTGTCGTCATTATGCTCATTATGCTACGAAATCTGTGCAATGGAACAAGACTGATTGTGACGAAGTTAATGAACAATGTGATAGTGACAAGGACTTTGAAATGACCTTTCAAGGGAGAAGAATGCCTAATTTCACGAATTCCCTTGACTTCAACTGATTTGCCCGTAGCGTAATGGTTAGTGCGTTCGACTGTCACGCTGGAGGTCTGGGATCGCTTCCCAGCCTCGTCCAGCTAAAAACTAAAAAGTTTTTTTTCAGGGCTATACTGCCTCTTGCGAAGAATTGACAAATCCTCCAAGAGTATCACTTGTCACGAATAAGTGCTTCTCGTCTAGCCGTTCGGATTCGGCATAAACTTGTAGGTCCCTTCCATTCCTGTCGAAAAGGCGCACACAGGAATGG
Source organism: Melangyna quadrimaculata (assembly GCA_949320155.1). Lineage (NCBI taxonomy): Eukaryota > Metazoa > Arthropoda > Insecta > Diptera > Syrphidae > Melangyna > Melangyna quadrimaculata. The sequence continues at coordinate 55,412,570 of OX439485.1, forward strand.
TTGCGAGTTGTTAGTCGCTAGGCCCTGGTTCTTCATGAGCCGTTGTGTATCATGCAGCTTTAAATTAAATATAATTATTGTTCTATTCTTTTATAATACTTGATTTTATTCTATTTTACCTAAATATTGAATGGGACGAAGTCCGTCGGGACAGCTAGTATTTTATAAGACACTCGAAAAAAATGTTGTTTTAGAAACAAAAATAATGAAAACTACCTTCAAAATGTTTAAAAACTGTTAAGAAAGAATTTATTTTCGAAAGCGACCAAAAGAATGTAAGGAACTGCAGGGAAATAGATTTTTTCTTAGAATATTAAACCAGTATACAGTTTTCCGAGTTTTGTTCAGGCAGCTATTAAAAAGATTGAGGTCAAAAATTGAGTTTAATCAAAATGCAAAATTATGTTTTAATTTGTATCCAAATGGTGTAGTCGCCCGTAGCGTAATGGTAAGTGCGTTCGACTGTCACGCTGGAGGTCTGGGTTATTGAATTTTTAAATAAACAACAACCACATGAGTTGGCTACTGTTTTTATTCTTTTTTTTCAATTTTTTTAGCGCATACATTAATTTTGTTCTAAAATGAAATATAATCTTTTTCTTAGCTCAAACTACCTAGTATAATTAAGAAATTTAAACAAAGAAAGAAATGAATTTTCCATATTTTTAAATAACGCCCTCAGACATTAATGAGACGTACTGAAAAGCAAAATATAGGGTTCTGCAATAAGAGGTGCTATTTTATTATTAAAGGAACAATGGCATTTTTAAGATATGGGATGGTATGTTTATTTTAGTGTAAAGAAGAAATGATGCCATTAATACTGAGAAACAATATCAGCTAAATGGCCCCACGGCTACGCTTACACAACAACAGTTATTCAAAATAACACATCTTTTTGGAAAACCCTATACTTCGTGGTATTTCATTTACTTCTTCAACGCATTTTAGAGGCGAACAATGAGAAAAGGATATTGCACAGGTAGGAACTTATACAGTACAACACGGATATAAGAAACTCTGGTAATCCAAGAAATTTATTTCTTATATCCGAGTTTTCCTTAAATGCAAACAACGGATATAAGAAAGACTATTTCTTATATGAGAAAAAAGGATAAAAGAAAGGATAAAAGAAAGAAAATTTCTTACACAGGCATAAAAAAGACACAAAACCAAGCAATAACACATAATTAACTGAGTATTCAAGCGCCTTTAAGCTGTTTCTGCAAATCTATATGAAAATTAAAAGCTGTCATTAACCACGGAAACATATTCATGGGCACAAACTTCTTTTGGCCAAGGTTAATTAAAAAATAGGAAGGTAAATTTCTTATATGCGTACTTTTTTGTTCTTGAAATTAATATTTGTCCAAAGAAATGATTTCTTTAAGCCGTGTTTTTCTTATATGCGAGTTTCTTTTATACGATCAATTTCAAAGGGAATTTAAAGAAAAAGACACGGTGTTTTGGACTGCATTTCTTTAAAGCGAGTTTTTCTTATATGAGCGTTTCTTATATCGGTAAAATACTGTACTACGAACAAAAGATTGTTCTTAAGGTGACCTGCAACAGGTCAGCACCAGCGAGAATTCTGAGAAAAGGTCTACGAATACAATAATTTTGTATGGATGATTTAATCTAGGGTAACTTTTCTGAGAACCTTATATCGAGAACAAAATACAAAGTAAATACAAACAGGATTAAAACTGACAGGAACGTATACCAGGACAAATAATTACTAAAAATGCATTTCGTTATAAAACATGGAAACAAATCGAAAAAGTATTCCCCCCATGTCCCCTCCCTCATTTTATATTATGTATAATTGTATATGTATGTATTTGTGAAAAAAGAAACCTCAGAAGAAAAAAGCCACCAAAATACATTTCGTTTTTGAGATGCTAAAAATGGGTACTTTTACCACCGGAACCCCCCTTTTTTTCTATAATTTTATTATAGGATCTAGGTTTGTTCGAAATCTATAATTGCTTTATCAGATTTATCAATATGCTTGCAGTTTTTGACATATATACAAAAAATACTTTTAAATGAGTGTTTCCCCGCCTTGTTGCCCCTTTTTAGGGGTAAAAGACGACTTTTTAATGAGCACGCTATTTTTCCCGTAATCTTTGTCTAACTATCTATGAATATCAATTACATCACTTTGTTTTCCGCGAGGTTTTAAGTCCAAACAAAAATAATTATGCACTAAGGGGAGCCAACTTACCTTAATTGTTAGCGGTACTTTCCCCCACCCCCAGGTGTAAGCACAACATTTTCCACCGTCTTAAATGTTTAACTTACATATGCAACTTAGACAATTTTTTTGTGTTTCTTGCAACTTTAGACCTTTGGCAGCAGTACTCCTCCCCCACTGTAAGTACAGGTGTGAGCAGTGGTTTCTTGTCATCAGGGGGATGTCAACTAACGTTTTGGTTATGTTTATGTATTGCTACATTCTAGTTGTTAACTACAAGAGCAAGTTTGTTTTGTGCCATCTCTTTGAACTAAGTTCTTTTGGTAAAAAAAACGGTAATAGATTTTTTTCAGATTTTAAAAATTATATTTAGAAGTCGAGCACCAATGGAAAAAAGCATCAAAAGCAAAACCTTAATTACAAATTGTATGCCCAGACCCAACTTCACTTCTTCGTAGGTTTTTAGGCGATTGATTCATACATGTCGTCCTGCTTGAGGTTTTCCAGATATTCCAATCTAACGAGAAACAAGCAATCAAAATTGTGTTGGTTATATTTGAGGCTTGAAGAAATATTTATTTTTTCTCAAAAACAAACTACGAACGAATGGCATCTGAAAGACCTCGGCTGACCCTGTTTTATTTTATTTAGAACCTAATTAACAGCCCTATTCTGCCGTTGCGAGGCTCACAGGTCACAATCTTATGTGAGTTTGTTTTCTTATAAGCTGGTCACAATTTCGTTTTCTATGGAAGCCCTCATAATAAACCTCACAAGAACAACGTGATTTGTGATCTGCCAAGGAGCAGATCATAATTTAGAAGTTTTTATGAGGGGAGTTCACCACGAGTTGTGAGGTTATTGTGACTTTGTGAGGCATCAGTGAGGTTGCCAGAATAAGGCTATAAAGCACATCAAGTTTGTTTTGATTAGGTGTGTTATGCCAAAAGCCAAAAGCCAAAATAAAATAAAATAAAATAAAATAAAATAAAATAACAATCTTAATTTCTTGAAAATAAAATAAAAAAGGATTCAAAGTACTCAATGTAGTTTTAAAGAGGAAGATAAGTTCACTTTTAGACGCCAAAGCTTAATTATACCTAAAGTGATAACAAAAGAGTGTTTTTTTTTTGTCCATTTTTAGATTGAAGTGATTCGAAAGCCACACGAGTAGGTATATACGAGTAATTTAGAATTTAACACACAAATTTTAGGTACTTTTTAAGAACAGTAAAAATATCAATAGGTACGAAGATGATATTTTTACTTTTTTCTTACATTTTCTCGAGACCAAGACAAAGAATTTCATTTCATCTTGTCCCAGGTGCAGCTTTAAACAAAATTCATAGATTTTCTCTTTTCTGATTATGTAAAACGCCGTTAAGCTTTAAAAGAGTCTAGATGAATCTGTGAGACATCAGAACAATAAATAAACATAATTATATAAAAGACTATTTTTATCATTAAATTATTCATATTGTAAAGCTATATTATGTATTAATAAAATAACCGTATTATCACCTAAAGTGACAAAAACAACTGCTTCCCAAATGAATCATCTAAGTTTATAAAGATACATTCACTTTTGCTCTCATAGTAGATTCTAACTATGTAAATCCCGTTATAATTTAATAATTCACGATGAACATTCACAAGCTCGTTAACCCTTAAATCCACATAGGTATACTTCAAAGCTTGCCGCCTTCTTATAATACCATACCAAGAGCACCACAACATTTCATTCTCCTATTTGTTTATTGTGCAACACAGAAAATAGCAAGCATACTCCTACTCCCCTCCCTTTAAAGCCTTTCCCAGCAAAAACAAAAAGCTATAACCCATAGAAATTATACTCCCTTTTCATTCTCTTAGAGTTTTCAATTTTTTGTCTTTTTTCTTGTGTCTCTCTCTTTTATAAATTTCAAAATATGTAATTCCAAGAAGATAAAATGCATGAATCGGTTTCGTTACCTATACTCCATCTCGCAATATGGCCCGAAGGAACTTACACCCTCGGGCTACCACCATCAGAAAACGTGTGTAACAAACTCGCTCTTATACCCGTAACACCCATCACACCCACACACTCATACAATATACCTCCCTATACCTATAGATTTTAATAAATGTATATGTAAACTGAAATCGAAGAAACGACAAATGAAGTAAAACGAAAATTTAACTTAAACCCGAAGGGCTGATGAATGCCTCGGGTTATTCAAGTATTTTTGTTTTTCTACCCAAATTAGACCTTGAGGGGAATTTTTTGGGACTCGAGAAGCAGCATCAGCAGCAGCAACGTTTCGAACAAACAAGTAATTACGTCAAAAAGATTGAAAAAGAAAATGATTCCATTCCCTGGTACTGGCATGTTACGGTTACATTCATATAACAATATAAATAACAAACCTTTAGCCGAATTTCACTAGTGCCATAGTTTTGTAAATTATAAAAAAATAAAAAAAAAAAAAAAAAAAATAAAGAGAGATACTGACTAGACGTGTTTTTATGGCGGTAAATTTTTGTATTACTTTTGTTTTTTATACCTACCATTTTTTGTTCATATAATTAACCTTTTTGTAGAATTTGAAAACAGCTTAAAATATTTTGTTACACAAAATTGACAAACAATGTGGAGTGTGTTGTGTGTATCTGTAAAAAAAACATTGCGTATGGCAGATTTTTGAAATCTTGTGAATGATTGCTCGCATAAATAAAGCAGGCCCCTAAACCTAAATAAACTAAGAACCTTGCGTACTTTTTGATCTCGTTAACTTCAATGCCTGATTTCTATACACATCGTATAGGAGAACTTTACACTTTTTAAACATTACTTTTTGGATTTTGGTATGACTGACAGCAAAAATACCTAACCACTTTATTACTTTAATATAGAAAAAAAAGTTATTCAACGGTAAAACAAGAATCTGATTTGTTTGACAAATTCTAAATGAAATAAAAATTCTTTGGAGCTTGTGCCTTAAAAATAATTTATATGTACAATTTTTTAATAGGTCCGTTCCTTTACTTTAAATGTCTGTGTTTTTCTGTGCATTTTGCAGTCCAAAGCCGTTCCCGTACTCAAAAATTTGTCAGTTTTTGACAAAAGACAACGCTCGCAAGAGAGTAAATAATTTCCTCTACCTGCGATTTTCTTTCCGAGAAATTTCTTCAGGCAGAAAACTACAGCACAGCAAAATGTCATTTTGAGAGTAAAAGAATGAAAGCCAAACATTGTTCCGTCCTTGTCTGGCACATTAGGTAATACGGAATTTGGTTGAATTTGCGTTCCCGTATATTTCAACGCTGCTCTCCAAAATATGACAGTTTGTGATTTTCTGTGCACAAAGCCACAAAGTAATGGATCGGAACTAATAATGGATTATGTTCCTTTCCATTTAAAATAGTTTTTTTTTTAATATTTTCGAGTTAGGAAAGTAATTTAGAAAACATAAGTGACGAGGAAAATTAACATTAGTTGTGAGAGTGACAAAAGAAAAATGGGCCCGATGGAGAACAAATTACTTTTACTTTTTGGAATTATAATGTCGCAGTCATTAGCCGATGATAATCCTTGCGCCTAATCCACCATGCCTATCCAAAACTGTCTTTTCTAATAAATCCGTTGTTTTTAATTGCGGACCACCAACCCAACAGTTTCATTAAGCTTCCGCTTGTCGGTAGCAAACATTTATTTTGCTTTTTTCATATTTTTGTTCTTTCATTTCAATTAACTCCCATGCCGTTGACTTTTCTTTGCATTTCTCTTTGCATCGTAACCAATAAGTCTATCAATAAATCCACAGCTGAGGTAGACAAATTTGAACTTCTTTTCTTTAGAACAACGACTTTATTTGAATTTATTTACATATTCTTGATTTTTTTGACAGATAATAATCTAAATTATCTTGGAATTTAAATTTTAAAACTAAAATAATGCCAAGCTACTTTCATACAATCATATTTAATTTCGATTAATTGAACTGAGATTCATTTTAAACTGTGAAAACGACTAGAACTTTTAATTTGAACTGAGATTTAGGATCATTTAAACTTAAGTTTAACCGTCCACTGTGAAACTGGCCATAGGAATTGGTAATGAAAACAGAATTAAACAAAAAATATTAGCCAGTTTTCAAGATATTGCATTTTCAAAAAAAAAAAAAAATATTTAGTCAGAAAATCAAGAATTTAGTATATTAAGTAAATATATTAATTAAATATTCCTTCTTCGTGACCTTTCTTAAAATTATATGTATATAATTTTTAATGAAAATCGTTAGAGCCATTTTTAAGATAAATGAGTTTTTCTATATTGTTAGCAGGTACTTCCCTGGTTATTATTTTTTTAGCTAAAAACATTTAATTTCACCTTCTATATCCTTAAGTCCAAAGTTTGAAGATAATTGCTTCAGTAAAGTTAAGGCTGCAGGTTGAGGTAAAGCAAGACAGTTGTTTAAACAAAACAGCAGTGGCATAGCTAGCCCTCGAAGGGCCCCGTATCAAGAATTAGTTGCTCCCCCCCCCCAATAAAATTACGAATTAAACAAAAAACGATTTTTACAAAACAAACAAAAACACTCACAATAACAAATCCAGTAGGTATATTTAATGGTACATACATTATGGTCTTTAAATAGGTACATACATAAATGTAGGTGCTATAAAACTTAAACTAACAGTGCCTTTGTTTCCGCAGATTTGTTAATTGATTCATCCATTTCTGACGATGATTTGAATGTCCGACAACCGTTTTTGTCCAATAGAAGTTCTTTTATATTTTTTTATTATTTTTAGCTTAGAGAATGTTCTCTCAGCTGTTGCTGTCGTTACCGGAAGCGTCAAAAATAAAAAGCATGTCGTTATTACTTCCGGAAAACTGGATGCAAGGCTGTTGTATTTAATTAGCAATAACTCTGTGAGTTCCTCACTTGACTGAATTTTTTGCATTTCTGATTTCAAACAGGATTTTAAAGCAATTAGTTGTTCAAAAAGATCAACTGACAGGTCCTCATTGTATTTAGCAACCAGTTTTCTTGCTTCCTCTTCAATTTGTTTTTCATTTGATAAGGATACAAGTTTTTCTGGTTGTAAAACTTCAAATAAATTACTAAGATCATAGAGGCTCTGAAATCTTTGTTCAGATTGAGAAATCAATGCGGCGTATTCATAGTCATTTTAGAGCTGGGTCTAAGTTAAGCCTAGGTTTAGTTGAATTTTCGGACGTTGATTCTATTTTTTTCAGTTTATCATTTCAAAATATTTGAAGCTATTTGTACAACAAGTTAATTATGTATCTTATAAAAATATAAAACCAACAATTTGTAATTGAAATCGGTCTGTATTCATTGAGCCAAAATTGTCTTAAACTGTAGTTTAGTTAAACCTGGGACTATCTGCGACTATGGTTATGCCCCAATATATTCTAAGCAGCAGTAGTAAACATTGACTTTGAAGTAAGAATCAGGGTCTGGTATTCTCTCATCTTCTGATAATTTTTCAAAAAAGCGTTTCGTCTTTTATTTTTTTTTTAAACAGTTGTTACCCCCAACTCTTTTCCTAAATCTCAGGACTCGATAAGCTAACTTAAGAATGATTTTTGATTTCTGAATTCTGTAAGTCTATTTAAAAGATTACTCAGTAAGATACTTGCTTTTTGTAAATTATTGTCTTTATGCTGTAAGGCTTTGGACACAGGGTTAATGATTTGGAATAAAGAAGAAAAAAACGAGACCAATACAATGAATTCGTAGTTTCTAAAATGTTAATATCGTCGGCTTACAAGCAAAACTGACTATCTGAAAAAATGCAGTTTGCGAGAAATCGCAAAACAAGTTTTTTATTTTATTTAAATTCTTGTAAATTAATGAAGAAAACTGCAACTCTATTAGATTTTTTGTTTACTATTATCAAAAATATACACAATATGATGGATTAGCTGAAATATAAAAAAAAAATTTAAACCTATTGTTTTGTTAAAAACAGCAGATAGTACATTTTTCCTGAAATTAAGCTTGCGATAAAAATAACATAGACAGTTTGTCTACGTCAAGTCTAAAATTGAAACATGAAAAACAGCTTAATTTATGTCCTTTATTAAGCAATGAAACAGAAAATATTCTGTGCAAAAAAATAAGGTGCATAATGCGGTGTCTAGGTATTAAAAAAAGCTGATTTTTGTTCTGGAAAAATTTACTATATCTGAAGTTGGTAAGTTCTTCCTGAAAAAAGCTGATTTTTTTTGCTGGAAATATTGACTATCTGAAGTTGGTCAGTTCTTCCTGAATTTTTAGTACAGGAAGGCAGATATAGTCAACCAACAATTGAATCTACTTTGCATATTTGTAGGCAAAATATCAGATAGGCAGTTTTAACAGAATTTTCTCCTTGATTTTTTATTATACTTGACATTAATAGTACAAAATACAATTTTTTGCAGTTGGTCAGTTTTGCTTGTAAGCCGACGATATATATTCTTCTCTTCTTTTTTTTTAAAGCTTAAGTTGGTACAATGCTGTCATTATTAATGAATTTAGCGAATAAAGCGACATTTCTTGATTACCATCTAGTAGGGCAAATCCTTATAAGTATAATTTTATATTCCTCAGATGACTCGTTATTCAACATTGACCTGCTATTGCCAAAGAAGGTATATATCTTTTTCAAATTGTAAAAAAAAATTTGACACTTCTAGGACGAATTTGACACTTCTAGGACGTGTTTTGCAGTATGAGTGAGTGATGCAGTTCATCGAAAAAAAAAAACATTTTTTTGTTGGTGTGTATATTCGTGTATGAGAATTTCATGCAGAAAATTTTCCCTTGCGTTGGCCTAAGTAGCTAGTTTTATGAAAAAAAGAAAGAAAAAAATAATGTTTATAAGGTGTAGCAAAAAATACTTGCAAAGAAAAGAGATTTTTTTATTTATTCATTTTTTTTTACTTGCGATATACGTAGTATATGGCAAGTTTAGGATTCGTGCAAAAAAAAAAATTCGAGATAATAATTTTCCCTAACATTACGATGATGGAGAACGCGAAAAAAGTGGGTCTCGCAATTCTGTCTGTCTGTCCGTCTGTGTGTCTGTCTGTACCTCGACCTACAGCCTTAACGGCTGAAGCGATTTTCTTCACACTTTGGACTTGAGGTTCTTATGTGATTCCCTATCGGGGAAATTTTTTTAAAGTTTTTGCTCAAAAAATAACGGTACCTGTCATACAACCAGTATACAAAAATTGATTTATTTCAAAAACGGCTATAACGTTTTTCAAAAAAAATTACGAGGTATTAAAATTACTAAAATCAATATTTTGGTAGAAAAAAAAATTTATGACGGTTATTAACGGTACCTGTCATACAAATGATTTATTGGTTTTCAAATTTCTCGTTAACTACTGCACCGATTTCAACCAATATTTTTATACAAAAGGTCGCTTACAAATTTAATAATTTTGCATATAAAAATTTTCGAAAAAGTAATTTGTGGATTTTTAAAAAAATATTAATTTTTTTTTTTCGAAAATTTAGTAACTTGAAAACGGGCTAGTGATTTTTTTTTTAATTTAGTGAAAAATTGTATTTTATTAAATACTAAAAGTTGGCATATCAAATTTTATTTTAAAAAATGTTCAAGACTTTTTATATATACAAAATTAATTTAAAAAAAACCGCTCTAACGATTTTTGAATTTTTTTTTCGTAAATTCATATTTATTAAACAAATCAGATGGCAAACATTTTTTTGAGCTCTATCTGTTTTAGGTATTAAAATAACTAATTAATAATAATTCATATAGTAATCATTTATATTTTAAATTGTTTTTAAAACTTTTTTTTTGATATATCATAATGTTATGAAACCAATAAATATGTACTTGTACATTGTCTATTTCAAGCTACGTTAAAGTTGTTAGATACAAGAGCAAGTTTTGTGCGATCCAGTCGTGCCCATTTTTTCAAATGTATTTCAGTTCTTTACAAACTTATCTCGGCTCGGGGGCCCCTGTATTTCGGGGCCCCGTATAATTAATATGGCTGATAATTTTGTTTAACTGCTTAAATTCCTTAGCTACTTACTTAATAGTAGTTTGATCCTAGCAAAAAAAAACTCAAATTGATTTCCTGAAATATATGAATAAATGACAACAAAAGTTTTAAATAGTTGGAGCAGTTGGTTAAAAATATGTAGAGCGAATTGTAAATTATTATTTACATTTCAGATACAATTTCAGAAAGTTTCATTGACCCGTTTTTGAAAAATGGATTTTTCAAAAAAAAAAAAATGCATAAATGAAATTAATCTAATCGGTTTGTCCAATAATGAGTTGGACTTGGTTGGTTTGCAATACTGATCATATGAACGCAGACAAAATATTTTTTCTAATAACTAATTGTACTAATTGAATATCAAACACAACTTTTTATCGAAATTCTTTCAGCCATTTTCGAGAGAAATAACATTTTTCTTAGTGGTTTTCCAACATTTCTTTGAATTTGGAAACATTATTTCTTCAAGTTTTCTAGAAAATAATTAAAAAATATTTTGAACCAAGTTTAAAAAAATTGTCTAGGTTATTATATATTAAAAATATTTTATCTTTTTTAAAAATTTAAAAAAAAAGTTTTAAAAATTTTTTTTGGCGCTAATGTTTAAACTTTTTAGAAGCCACGCCATGAAAAAGATGAAAAATATCACCGCAACCATTTTCGACTGCATCAAAAGTCAAGAAAATGGTTCAACCATTTTTTAGAATTTTTTTTATCAAAATGTAGTTTTACCTATTATAAGTATTCGATTTTTATTTTTAACAAAATTCTTGGAGCCGTTTTTGGGAAAAATTGTATTTTTGATTTTGAAATTTGTATCGCAGGTACCGTTATTTTTGGTCCTAAAAATAAATTCAAAAAACGTGTTGACAAAAAACATTCAAACCAAACATGAAGTTTGAAGAAAATCCATTCAGCCATTGTTTTATTCATTTACAACAAAAGAAAAGAACACATATAGACCAAGAGCCTACAGCAGATTTTGGGGTGCGAAAGTGAAGCAAAAAAAAAAAATTATATGATTTATATATTGATACATATTTTCATCAATGTACCATTCTTTTTAAGTTTTTTTATTAATATTTTACCAGTTTTACTGAAAAACAGTGATCTCTGGATAAAAGGGACAATAACTTTTTTTTGGATTATTGTATCACCTTAACTTTGATGGCATTAGATTCAGAATTACAAATTATCCTTAAATCATGTATAGTAATGTCCAAATTGTATCAATTCCCCCTTTCCCCCCCCCCCCCCCAAAAAAAAACACCCGTGGGACACAGTTATTTGTATGGTCTCTTTTGATTCTTTACTCTTATGGTTAATCAGAAATTCTCACCAAGTTTCAAAAAAGTAAGAATTTTGTTGCGTATGTTTGTCCTATTTTACCTGTACAATAAAGTGGTTGCTGAAATTATATTTTAGCCGATTTGTTCTAGTTTTATGAGAAAGCTGGTTCATTTACTTTTTAATATCTTGAAAACTATAAATCCTAGAACCATCCGGTTTTCAGTTTTTGACTACAAATTGATGAGGGCATTGAATTTTGGAAACAAAAATAGTACTTACTAACGTGAAATTTTGCGAAGAAATATTTGATACCATTTTTTTAATTTTTTTTTTTTCAAAATTTGGAGTTCAAACATTAATATTTCAAAAACTATTCATCGAAAGAACATTATTTAAAAAGGAAATGAAAGCAGAGACTTCTGGCCTTTCATACAAATATAACAGGGCAGGGCATTGTACATGTTACCGTTGTTTTTTAATAATTTGTTTTCAGTTTTTAGTCAATTTTGCAAGACTTGCATTTATTTTATTAGCCTTAAAATACCTTTCGACTCATAGTATAATTTTTTTTTGGTTCACTTTCACACCCCAAAATTTGCTGTGGGCTCTTAGAATTATACATTTTCTTAACCACAATCGTTGGAGTAATACACAGGGTGTCCAGTAATTATTGAATAACTTTGCAACTGGTTGCTGGTCTTAAGACCTTTCAGAAAAAAAATATAAAAAAATCCTTACAAGGAAATATTTTTTTATATTTTTTATACAACAAAATAATGTTTCTTATTCTAGGAAATGTTAAAAAATCATGAATTTCATTTATCTGTTGATATCTCGGAAACCCACTCAAGCAAATGGAAAGAAAAATGTCATCAATCGTTCATCAGTTTTTTTGTATTTTTTGATAACTTTTTCTCACACTTTCGATTTTTCTTAAAATCTAAATAGCTTTTACAAAACCATAACACAACATTTGATTTAATGTTTTTTTCTAAACATAGAGGTTTTTTATGATCAAATTTTCCAATACAACTATTTTTTTGAAATCGAGTTATAGGTTTGTGTTCTTTTTTTTTTCTTATTAAGCATAAACAATACTTGTGAATTTCACTTCCAAAAAGCTACAAAGATGCATCGTAGTAGGAGCGCCAGCCAGCTGGCATAGACCAAGCAACACAAAAGCAAGAACGGGTCTTGGTACACAACCCAGCATCAATACAATAAATACAAGCCAACAAACTTGGCTAACAAAAGTAGTTAGATGGTGATGAGGTTGAGGGTGGGGGTTAGGTGGTAGAGTAGGGTTCGCAAGTTTCCTTCGGCGTAATTCTACGTACATTTCATACCCACATAATATATCTACATCTATCCACAGCCATACAATCACATTGCAAGAGAGAGCGTACGGAACCGGAAAGTATCTACGAGATGGGGTCGTCGTCGTCGTCGGGTGGTTCAGTTGACTTCGTATATAGTGTGGCTCAATTGTATTCCAGTTCTTCGGCTTTGCATCCTGCCCTGCTCCGGTAGCGCCTTGGGCGTTAGGTACCCCATCAGAACAGAGAGAATGGAACTGAACTTTTTTTTGCTATTTGGAGCACTCTGGTGCTCCAAGAGATCAAGTCAAGTTCGTGAACGAGTGGGTATCCTTTTTGTGTGTGTTCCTGAACATAATCAACCACCAAGACAGGACCACATCCTTCTCATCATATTCGTAGTCGTAGTCGTCATCGTTGTCGGTATTTTGTTGATAAAGGGGGGGAATGAAGCCATGTGATGTTGGATTCGGGTGGTCGGATGCTCTGGTGCATATGCATAGGCCCGGGTGCCTATGACCTTTGATGGAATTTCTAACTTTTTTAATTGGTGTAGATTGTGCTGCTTGCTACTTGCTACTATATAGTCCTGATGGTAGGTGATGGGGTGTGTTGAGGTGTGGTATGTATTGTCGGTCGGCCCAAGTGCATAAGATGCGAGGAGCTAGAATCCAAAGGATCCCCGCTGGCAATGCGAACGAGAGAGAACCGAAAACTCTTGGCATCCACTCGAAGCTGGAAGAGGAAGAACGTGGTTGGTAAAGGTATACCTACCAACCTACCTACCTACCTACCTACCTACAGAGGGACTGCATTCACCTGGATGTGAAATGGATGATATGACGAAGTCAGAAATGATCCTTCTGCTTCCCCCAGAGTGTGTGATGGCATATGAATTCCAACAAAAGGCTCTGTTGTTTGGGGGAACCTACCGGAGGGTCCCGAATAATCTGCAACGCGCCGTATTCCATTGAGATAATTTCCTCATGCTTCTCCAAGGAAGCCAAGCCATTCTGATAATAATTCTGTGGGTCTGATGGATAAACCTCTGCTCTGCTGATGGGATGGCTGATGCTCTCAAACCAAAGCTTCCAACTCATTTTTTTTGTTTTGTCTACATCCAAAGCTAAGCAAATATGGGTGCAGTTGAGATTCTTCTCATCGTCGTCGGATGATATGGTTTCTCCTCTTCGTTCCATGTCATCATCGTCACATTTTGAGATTGAATTGAATGAAATGTCAATGTTGGCCTGCGGGTAGATTTTTGCAGATATATTTCTATGCACTGGCACACCATAACCATCATAGTTATAGCCGGGGTTGAATAAATGTATAGAGAATGGCAATTAGTTTAGTCAGAGTATACTCGCATAAGCTGAGATGGTCAGTGTTTGATTAAACATTTCATGATGTGATAGAGAGTTATCTTTTCGAGCAATAATTTGTTGGGTCTTTGATTATGACATAAAACAGGTGGCATACAATAGCACACATGCAAATAATATTTTGAAGCAAGAAACTAGCTTTCTGATAATACTCTTGCTGTGATGCTTTAACTATGGTTCAGGTTTTAAGCTAAAGGATGATTTTAAGTGAGGGAAGATTATTTTAAAAGGCTTGCAGGTTATTGAATGCCGGGGTAAATTAGGATTATGCCTGAGTAGTAAAATTCATAAAGCTACGCTGTCATTCTTAGGAAAAGGGCGTAAAAGCCAAAGATCAAGCATTGAGTTCAAGTGATGTTTGGAATCGTTAAGCGGTGTCTTCTTTTTGTGTCAGAAAAATCATATTTCCAACTGAAAATGGCTCAAAATTACGAATGAAAGTGAATTGTACATATATCCAAGTTTGACTGTTTTCCAAACAAACCCAAAACAGTTAAATGCATTTATTTAAAAACTACAAAAATGGATGTACGCCCTTTTTCCATAGGATGGCATGCAGTGTAACTTAAAAAAATATTTGTAACAGATAGAACTAAGGTTAAATTACAAGTGCCCCAACTCCATACACTCAAATATTGGTCGATGTTTACTGAATTTTTGAAGGGATACATTGTGGTTTTTTTATTCTAGAAGAATTTATTATGATCCCACTGTAATACTTGGACGAAACTTGTACTTTTAATTGAATGAGATTCATTCACTGCACTTAAAGAGAATATAATTTTCTTTCTTCATTTCAAACTAAATCAAGGAAGTCATCACCTTCATAATGTTATCTATATGGAAACATATTAAGGGTATTCATGCAACGTCGATTAAGGGTATTCATGCAACGTCGTAAGTTTAAAAAAATATGTAAAATGATAAGTTTACACAAAAGTTTGCATGAACGAAATTTTTAATTCATTTGGTTTAAAGCTGTGTAATTGAATCAGCTGTTCGTTTATTTGACAGATTTGGTGTCTGACAAATTAGACTTGTTTAGATTTCAAAGTTATTTTTAAATGAAGAACCTCTCCCGAACAATCGGGAAATCGGAGCCAATGTATCGGAACGATAAAAAGAATGTAAGACGCGGTGGAACTATAACAGTCGTATAATAGTCGAAGGCTCACGGTAGTGGTCGAATGAAAATGAACGAATAAAAACAAATTATATAGTGCACCCATATTGTCGGTTTCTGCATTTTTTTAAAACAAGAAATCCATTCCTTTATTTAATTTTATTTTATCTCTGTTGTTTTTTATGAATTATTTTCGTATAATTAGTTTTCAAATTCAAAATCAAAATTTAAATTTTCTTATCAAAGTTATTTTTTTGAAAATTTTACGTTATTAAGAGCTATTTTGAAATTTATTATTCTACGATCTTATTCTTAGAAAACATTCAAAACCAGATGAATCTACAATTTTTACTTTTTAAAATATTAAACAAATAAATAAACTAGCTTTTTCATAAAGGTGGATTTGCCTAAATTATCATTTTAACTTAGTTTTTTCTTGTTTTTATAATGAAGTTGGTATCTTTAGTTTTTAATATTCTGAAGAGAAAAACTCTTAACCCTTTCGGTACGGATGTGGTACAAGACAAAGAACATTTATATGGACTTGTACCACATCCGTACCGAAAGGGTTAAGCCCATCTGGTTTTTCAGAGTTTATCTCAAAATAATAAGAGCATTGAGTATTAAAATCTAAAACTTAATAACGAATCTCAAAATAATAATAGTTTGTCAAAAAAAAAAAATTTAAGTTTTGAGTTTAAAAACTTATTTTTCCAAAACTATTCACTAAAGCAACTTGATTTAAAACCAAACTAATTGTTGTAAGTATTGTCTTTGCATTTTAATAGTGTTTGTTTTTATTGTATTTATTTTTTTTTATTGCTCTCCCACCTTGACGTTTTATCATATATATGAAAATCTCTTGTCATCACGGTGTTTGGGCTCGAACCTTCCGAAACGACCGACCGATTTTATGAAATTTGTTGTGTATATTTTGTAAATTAGGCGATTAGGGTGTTTTTTTTTTGACAAATTTTTTTTTAGACTTGGCATCACAAAAACTTACATCTCCAAATTTACACCCTTCTTCTTCATACTCGGGAAGACCATTTTCAACGGTGCAACACCAAACGCGGTTGAACCTTATCCCGATATCCATCCTTAACGGCAAATTAGTTGTATCCACTGTCGTCATACTTGATGTAACAGGACCGGTACAGCTGCATCCAAAATTGCCACACACAACAACCCAGCGGGAAATATCGTCCCCAATGAATTTTATAGCTGAATTCTTCAATCAATTCACTAGCCAAATAATAAAAGGAAACGTCATGCAACGATTTATTCAGTGAAGAGTCATGCGAGGTTTCCTCAGTTCATAGATTTGAACCCAATTTTCGCTTTGTGTATAGAAAACAACAAAAAACAGAAATCAATTCACTAGCCAGATAATAAAAGGAAACGACATGTAATGATTTAATAAGTGAAGAGTCATGCAAAGTTTCCTCAGTTCATAGATTTGAACCCACTTTCTGCTTTGTGTTTAGAAAACAACCCTTTCTGTCGTTGAATTAAAAATTGCTTTTGTTATGGAAAATTATAAGATGAAAAAACTGTTGAAAAGTCATGTAGAAGTTCATCAGTTCATCGTCTATGTCCACTCATATGCTTTGTAAAGTGTGCACCGCCATTGTGTGTTTTGAAAGAAGTTGATTTTTTTTTTGTGCTCTCTGTGTTGACATTGTCTACTGACAGTAAATATTATAGGAGGACTAATGAATTTCCATTAAAAAGAGGCAATCTCAGATTTTCTCAAAGTTTTTTGGTTAATCACCACTTCGCATATGAAGTGGTGATTAACCAACAACCACTGACCTAGTGATTTAACTTTTACTTAAAGTTTTAATTCTATATTTTTATTAACCAGCCACAAATAATTCACAACACTACAGAGTTAATGAATTTACTATTTATTTAATTTTCTTCACATTTTTCATATTGAATTAACTAATTGCTGAATAAACAACAGCCTACTTCTATATCTTGTGATTTGATAATTGAATTTTCATTACCATTTTCATCGAAAATATTGAACTGATGAATAAACCACATACATTTATGCAGTGAATTCATAGATTATGCAACCACCATGTTTTTAATCATCTGGGTCGGTGAATAAACAACTTCCAACGAAGTAGTGATTTTGTTGGCGAATTTTCATCGGGTTTTCAGCATGTGCTTCCCGCCTAGGACATGCCCATGTTAATTTCATCAAAGGAATCAGCTGAAAAGTGGACGGTGCAGCTGCCATTCCTCAAGGAAAAAGCTGATCTTTCCTCAATGAATTTTTCAATTTTTCCCGCTGGGAAACACCGACACTGCTGCGGTATTTGTCCCCTCAATAGAACACAAGAGTCACGAAAGTTTCACGTTTGATAACGAGAGACAATGTGCACCGTCATTGCCGGCAGCATAAACTTCAAACACATAATCGTTTAAATCGTTTCAATAGTTCTATTTCCGTTATTTCTAATTTAACAACTATTCATTCACTAGAAGTAATTTATATGGCAGAACAACGTTTAAATAATTATTATATTATTATATTATTTTATTATAAATATTATATTATATTATATTATATTATAAATAATTTATAAAAAAAATTTAATTTAATTTAAAAAAAAAATAAAATATATAATATAAATGAATTATAATTAATATAAGTAAATAAAACTTTTACTCTAAAAAAATGATCATTTAATCACTTATATTTTTTACTTGCGATATCCGTTTAGTATTGGGCAAGTTTAGGATTCGTGCAAAAAAAATTCGAGATAATAATTATCCCTAACATTACGATGATAGAGAACGCGAAAAAAGTGGGTCTCGCAATTCTGTCTGTCCATCTGTCTGTCCGGCTGTCTGTGTGTCTGTACCTCGACCTGCAGCTTAAACGGCTGAAGCGATTTTCTTTAAACTTTGGACTTAAGGACTTTGGTGATTCCCTAGAGGGGAAATTGAAATTTTTACCTCAAAACATAACGGTACCTTCCATAAAACCAATATAAAAAAATTGATTTATTTCAATAATGGCTCTAACGAATTTGAAAAAAAAACTTACGAGCTACTATAAATACTACAATAAATTTTTTTGGATTTTTAAAAAAATATTGCGATTTTTTTTTGAAAATTCAATATCTTGAAAACGGGTCAATGAATATTATTTTAATTTTGTGTAAAATTGTATTTTATTTAATTCTAAAAGTTGGCATACCAAATTTTATTTTTAAAAATTTTCAAGAATTTTCATATTTAAAAAATTAATTTTTAAGAAAACCGCTCTAACGATTTTTGAATTTTTTTTTTCATAAATTCATATTTATCAAACAAATTAGAAAGCATACTTTTTTTATGAACTCTATCTGTTTTAGCTATTAAAAAAAATTATATTAAATTATAGTAATAATTCTTATTTTAAATTGATTTTAAAACTTTTTTTAATGATAACATAATAATAAAATATAAAGAACATAAAACCACTATATATGTACGTTGTCATGTTTAAACTACGTTCGAGTTGTAAACTACGAGAGCAAGTTTGTGCGATCCAGTCGTGCCAATTTTTTTAATAATAAATCGGCTAAACAATGCTTTTTTTTTTGTGACGTGCGTGTCGGTCGATTTAATTTTAATTTGCTCAACAAGGCAAGTTTTTAGTTAGTGTCAAAACAACAATCCGAGTTTAAAAATGTAAATAACGTAACGATGATGGAGAACTCACTTATAATCTGAACTTATTATATACCTTCAATTTTCACAAGAAGAAAAAATCTGTCAATAAATTTGCCCGTCAGTCTTGAGGGAATGAGGGATCACAAATATTCACATTCACTTGCATGATTTTCTGAGTGCACAGATAAAACTCAGATTTTGATTTGTTGTTCCCAAATTCTTCTCAGCTCAGTTCTTATGGTAAATTGTTTTTTCATGTTAATTTTTAAGTCCTAACCGCGTTTTTCTGTTATCTCTTCCAGCCTTAGCCCCAACTTGGACTTGGCAGTCCCTAGAGTCAAGAAATAAATTAAATTTTAAGGGAATTATTTGCTTAGACCACGTTTTTTTTTGTCCAGTTTTTGTCAAGCACCAAGCTGTTTTTTTCGTCTCAATTATCTGTCCTTGTCAATTATTCGTAGCCTTGACCTTAGTTTTTTGTACAATTCCTTTCAGGATTTAGCCCAAACCTAATTGATTTTGGGGATTTGAAAAAAAAAAACATATAACAAGTAAATTGCTTAGCCCCAGCCTCGTTATTTTATCTGACTCCCATCAAACTTCTCTGCTTAGCAATATTTTAGACGAATATAAAACTCTTCACGTTTTAATGAATTGATTTCTATATTTCAATCAAATTTAAGAATTGGCTGTGGGGGGGCTTTAGCCCCTATAGCCACCCCCTGGATCCACCACTGTACGTGAGGATTCTTGGGTTTGGCAATTGAGTATATGTTCCCAAAGCTTATTAAGGACGATTTTAAGATGCTGATTTCCTTCAATTGTAATGAGATTGTTTCTCAGTATACAGCCATTTTCGACTAAGAGAATGCCGAATCAGTGAATTCAATTTGAAAAGTTTTTGTTTTGCATCCAGCAGGTAGTTGAACATTAGGAAGCGTTCCGAATATCCATTGATTTGTGCTTGATGTTTATGACATCAATACTGAAGTCCAATATTTCTCACAAGTTTCATTGTATGTGGCGTCTCACGTTTCGGCAAACCTACCACTTTGTACGTGTACTTGCCCGAGAACAAAACAAAAAAAGTTGTGTAATTTAAACCACTTCAGTAAAAAAGCGGAAGGTTGGCCGAAACGCCACACCATTTTGGTTTGAAAACACATCAACATTATTTATTTAGATATTTTTATTGTTATTTTGTACATACATCGTCATAGAGATACTTTGCAATGACAACATCCAAACTTAAGAAGTTTGACAACGAAAAATACATGCAATTTTTCTGCAAAACCTTCGTGATGAGCTCTTACGGTGTTGTTGTAAAGTGGAAAAAAATTCGGTGAGAAATCAATACGTCTGGCGACTTAGTCCACTGGAATCACCCATCGCCAAAAACTTGCCTAGAGAACGCTGCAACAAACTGATAATTTCGTAAAGCAACTCGCATGTTTATTTTCAACTGCAGTTCTCACGTAATGCCAAAAAGCTATGCCTTTAGTCAAGCGTTCAATTCATCTGCTGAAGTTGATCTTGGAATGACAGGTAGCGATTGGAGGAAATCGCCTGACAGCTAAATCATTGCACCACCGAAACGTCGGTTGTCACTTCGTAAATCTTTCAACTTGCAATTCAGGGCTCCCAATGCACGTTTGTGAGCCATTGAACACTCGTTCCAGGTGACAATCTTACAGTACTGCAATAGTTTTGCCAAAGCAGAGTTCTTCAAAATATTGCATGTAGGTTCTTCATCTACTTGCAGGCAATTGCAATGCAGAATGAGCGTTCAACCGCCTTCCAACAACCTAGCCGCTATTCCAAATACGTACTTTGAACACAATGAAAATTAAAAAAAAAAAAATATTACATTTTATTTTATCTGACCGAATGCAATAGCAAGTCCAATTCAAATTTAAATGACGAAACGAACAGGACATCTAAAACTCCTTTCTTGGGCCAACACGAACCCATCAATCCCGAAATTGTGAAAATTAGGATCATCCTGTTCCCGTTTTCCTGGAAATGTTCCGGGATTTTCCTTCATTATCCTTTGTCCTTTCTTGGGCCAATACAAATTCATCCAGCCCAGAATCGTGAAAATCGAAGTATCCGTTCTCGAGTTATGCACTAAAAACAGGATATTCCCGGATTTATAATTTTCCTGGAAATTTTCCGGGATTTTCCTCCAGTATACTATATCCTTCCTTGGGCCAATACGAATTCATCAAACCCAAAATCGTGAAAATCGAATGATCTCGAGTTATGGGCGCGCACACGGACGACATTTCTCTTTTATATACATATATACAGTGTCGGACAAAACAAAAGCACTCAATTTCAATTTTCAATTTTTAAACTTGAATATATTTAAACAAATTTTATTTGGTTAATGTAGGTATGCGTTAGCTCTTCAATCGCAAAGAAAAAAAAATATATTAGTTACACAGTTGAAATACAACAAAATATTTAAAAAATTATTAAAAGCAGTTCCGACATAACTAAAGCACATAATCCAATTCTGTAGTTGTTTTCCAATATTTTGTTATGAAGCCACTATTTTTGATAACTAGTGCTTGACAACTACCAGGCATTGACTCAATCAAGTTCTTTATGATGTCCTGGGGGATACTTCCAAGCAATTTCTGTTAGAACAACAAGAAAATCATTGTTTTTGCAGCTATCACGTTGAATCTGGCGATCTTCAATCTCCAATGGGTTTTTTGATGGGGATGAGGTCAGGTGACTGTGCCGGCCACTTCAAAACGTCGATTTTATTTTCTAAAAACTAAATTTGCACTAATTTAGCGGTATGTTTTGGATCGATTTCATGTTGGAATGTCCATTTGAAAGGCATTTCTTCTTCTGCGTGTGGCAGCATGATGTTTTGAAGGACGTCATCATACACAAAACGATCTATTATACCATCTATCTTATGAGTTTTGCCGATTCTTTGACTAGAAAAACATCCCCAGGCCAAAACATTTCCTCCTCCATGGTTTATTGTGCCTTTGGGAAACGTGGGCAATTGCTTTTAATAATTTGTTAATTTTTTTTGTTGTATTTCCTTTACTGTGTAACTAATATATTTTATTTCTTTGCGATTGAAGAGAGCTTATGTATATCTGCATTAACCAGATAAAATTCATTTAAATATATTTAAGTTTAGAAATATACTTAAACAAAATGTAACCAAGTGAAATTGAGTGCTTTTGTTTTGTCCGACACTGTAGATTATCAGAAGAAAATTTACAGCAGTTATTTCCCTACTTATAGCCATTTAAACAAAAATAATGTTTTTTATTTAATTTAAATTCCGATAAATGTTATAAAAATGTTTTTCATACATTTTTTTGAACATGACAAAAGTTACTACATGTGTGCAAAAATTAAATTTTCTTTATCAAGTTGGAAGTACAAAAATATATGGGATTTCCCATATAAAACTTCAGACATTTTGGTAGCCGGGTTAACGTTAACAAAATGAGCAAAAATTCTACAGGATGTTTTTTTTATTTATTTAGATTTAGACAATGACTTTTATAAGGACCACCCTAAGGTACATATTATGTAAATACATAGGAGCTGGTTCATATAGCTCTCTTTTATAAGTTTTAATTTCTGTTCTTATCTCGTGTAATTATTCTGGTATAATACATCGTTTCTATTGAATTATTTAAAATTAACCTAATAGCAACAGAAACTACATTTCAAGTGTTTAGTCCAAAAACCGTTATATAGTCAAAAATAACCATATTATATTTCTTCATTTCCATATTCCTTTTCAATGTTCGAATTGATTTTGTTCAGTTAGTGCACTTCAGCAGATAACCAAAGTGATATCACCTACCAAAATGTTCAATGGTTGGGTGCATTATATTTGCAAAAAACAACCTAAATGTAAACGAGGGGTTACATTTCTTGAAAATTTTATAAACAATATTTTACATTATACCATGTGCCCATCACAGACTAACTCTATTCCTGTGAATAAAACTTTAGAATAATTTAGCTATTGAGCAGCTGGCCTTCTGTTACTAAGATACAAATTTAAAATGCCAAAACCAACTTTTCATTTGCTTGACTTAATGCTAAAAATTGTTTTCTCATTCTGATAGGCACCTATCCCGATACCCTTTTTATTGATAGTTTTCCTGATGCAACTCTGATATTGGATTTCAACTCGCATAAGTAAACTAAGGTTTTATCATGGAAAAATTACCAGATGATATTAGAACGCGTTAGGCCGTTTCTCTGATGATGATGTTTCCATAGAAATATTATTCAGAGAAAGTTCTCATACCAGTCCTTCTCTGAATTTGAATGCTTACAAATAAAATGTGCATTCAAATTTGCAAAGGGTTGATTATTTTTCAAATCCAATTATAGCTCAAAAACTTGTCAAGTCATACGCATCAATGTTCATTGAAGTTGAAATAAATGTCCATTCATATCCACATCCACACATCATCTTCAGAGGATCATATCTAGATGAGATGAATATGATATCGAATATTCTTTGAATATCTTTTAAAGACAAAATATGGATATCGCATTATTCATTTCTACTTTGGAAATTCTATCAAAAATGAATAAGCCAAGTATTTATAGCTAGGTATACTAAAAAATGTCCTTTGTGAAAATGCAAATATTTATAGGAGGCATTCGTTTTTGAACATTTCTGAGGTACAAGGTTCATTTTAGATATTTTTGGATTCTCATAATATCTATTTGAAATGTATTCAAAAAGATATCCAAACGAACAACTGACGATTTAGGATATGTTAATAAATATATTTCATCTTTTATAACTTTGAGAGGACGAACGTTGAACATTTTATCATTTTTGAATTTATATAACTACCTAATATGAAAATGAATTGAAGAACGATACCTGGTATATGTGCCCTGCCTACTCAAGGATGTTTTTTTTTTGAATAATTTTATTTTATTTGTTGCCTTTACCTACGATGAAGATTATGTATGTAGCTTTTGTGGTCAATTTTATAAAGTCTTGCAATTAATGGAACTAAAATGAATTTTTATGTTGTACTAGCTGACCCAACGAACTTCGTTCCGCCCAAGCTCGTTAATGTAATGAAATTAATAATTCCGAACCTGGCAAATCATGCTGCTTGATGTTCATAATGCGGTCAATTCAATTTCTTTTTTCAAAATTTCTATCAAATAAAATGAAAATAACTGAAGTGTTGGTCAACCCGCTTTTTCACCGAAGTGCTTTATGATAGACAACATTTTTCGTTGTATTCTCGGCCGCGTACATTTAAAAAGCGGGATGTTTGCCAACATCTGAGCACGCCACATACAATTGGACCAAGTGTGAAAGATGGGAATTCAATAGTCTGTGACTTATTGATTCTCATAGCGGAATAAGCGGAATTTGGAAGAATCGTCACTTGAATGACAAACTCCGTGAGATAGTTTGTGGTTTCGTTTTCATACATCAATCTTTCGTTAAATGTTATAGTCTTCAACGATTATTCATTGTATTTGCAGAACTGTAACAATGCGATTCAATTTTTTACAGAAAAATTAGCTATGCTTTCTGATTTGATTATGTACCTATATAATGTTATCTTCTTCTTTGAAATTTAGTTCAAATTTAATATAGGTACATGTGCACACTACATACATATGTATATTTATATTTGCAATTATTTGGCTGCAGTATTTTTTTAAATATTTTTCTAGACAGAATTTAGCTCATACTGAATTTTTAATTAATTGCCAGTGTATAAATTGGCCGTATACAAAATGTCGACCCAACCCAACTAAATTTGTTAAAAACATAAACGGTTATAATTCCACAAAACGTTGACACTCTATTTCGGTTTTGCAAATTTGTATCCAAGAAAATAAACTAATCTGAGTTTTATTGAAAGAATAATGTAATAATGACCCGGTTGGAAAAATGTCAAGAGCGTCTGTCTAGTTTGGGAAAGGCCCTAGTAAGTTTTCAGTAGGGAAAATCTAGACGAGGAAAACTTGTCAGAATCTTGGCAAGCTTTGGGTGGATTTCAGTACAAAATATTTAGACAATTGACACTTAAAGTGAGTTTGCCCAGTGGGTAGCGCATTGGACTGACAAGCAGCAGATCGCGGAATCAAGTCAAGCTATGTAGCTTTTTTTTGTTATTGTTATTATTGTACTAGTCGTACTAGAATGTCAGCTTATTAGGCTTAACCATTCTTTATTCCGTCAATTTTTTTTTTTTTTTTGTTTGCCTGACGAGGCCAGGGCCCTTGTTCTAACGTTTGCTAACCCCTTGCCCCTGGGTGAAACCATAGTTGAGATGTAAGCCGTACTCGCTCCACAGAAGGTTTGGGCATTTCTTGAAATGCTTCTTTAAAAAAAGTTGTTTTGTCCGCAAAAATTAAGCAAAATATAATTTAAACAAAAATATGTGTCCAAATTTATTTGCAGATATCTTCAAAAAGATGTCTAGAAAAGGATTTTTGTGTCTCAAACAATGAAAATAATGAGAACGAGAGACCCGAACCTCAGAAATCTGCAGCTCAATATCAGAAGCTTCCAACTTCTTGCAAAAATCCCAACGTATTCAAATCTAGTATTCCAAACATCAACTCCAAACCAACCCATAAAAATCTCCCAATTAATATAGATCAACAATTTAGAGACGACAAATTACCTTTTCCAAACTAGAATTCCAAGCTGGTAGTCTTAGACAATGGACGCCTGTTTCTTTTGTTTATTTTTGTTTGTGTGCTTGAGGTGAAAGTGGGGGCCAGATAAATCCTGGACAAGCATCTTTTGTGAAAAGTTCAGGATTTCAAGATTCAAAACAAGTAAAAAAAGTCAGTCGAGCATCAGAATAAATGGCTGAACTATTGCGGAAATAATGGTTGAAGAAAAGAGTGCAGAAATAATGTTCAACAAAATTTGCTTTTATAAAATTCAACAAATAATAAAAGAAAAATTTTCTCTTATTAATTGCAGAATTTTGTAAGACCA
Source organism: Melangyna quadrimaculata (assembly GCA_949320155.1). Lineage (NCBI taxonomy): Eukaryota > Metazoa > Arthropoda > Insecta > Diptera > Syrphidae > Melangyna > Melangyna quadrimaculata. The sequence goes on from OX439485.1 coordinate 55,438,591, forward strand.
GAGAATTTTTAAAGAAGAGTTTTGAAAGAATAGTTTTTTGTCTATTAAAACAAAATACTTGAAAAAATAAAATAAAAATAATAAAATAATATGATATTTTGCTTATTTATCTTATTCCTCCACCCAAAACTAACATTCACAGACTCTAGAGTTTGAAAATTAAATCACAAAATATTTGTTTAGTTTTTTTTTTTAAATACGCACAGTGATCGGCTGTGCAAAACCAAAAAAAAGTGTGTAAATACATGTTTTAGGTGTATTTTGCACATCTCCGCACCTATGGCTTTCCAACGAAATACAATTTATCGAAATCGGTTGGATACTTTTTGAGCAAATGGTACCACAAACTTTTTTTTAGGCTATTTATATATAGATATGAGGCAGTTTGTCTATCTATTTTTAATAATTTTATGAAATTGTAATTTGTGGCCCCTTTTCTTAAAGTCCCGGGAGGCCCTCGGGACTTACTTAAATCAGAAAAGTAAAATTTAACAAAAACATATGAATCAATCCCTCCAGGTAAGCATATGCAATGAATACAATTATTGGAAAAAAAAACGTGACCCACCTCCTTATAAAGTCATTATCCGTATTTATTTTCCAATTACATGGAAAATGTGTGTCACATACTTAAGTAGGTACCTCTGTACAAATATCCACGGTACGACAATGTGTGTGGGAAAGACTAAAAAAATTACGAAATGTTTACTGTTATTATCCCCAACCCCAAGGCACTCTCTTTTACTGTTCAGGACGTGTATAAAGGAGTACTTCAAGAGGAAACTGGCTACATGCTGACCCAACACCTACCTACTTTTCATTACCAAAAGTTCTTCTTCCTGAGTACCTTCATTTCTGTTTTCTTTTGAATTTTACAACTGAATAAGCAACGCACATACAAACAGAAACAGTCGAAACAAAAAGCAACACTGAAGTGTGCAATCGCATTAAACAAAAATACCCTACCCTACCCACACTTTCCGTGTTCTTCAGTACATCAGACAGAGAATGGAATGGTCGACGAAATAGCGGTGGAGAAAAGAAGAGCAGTGTAAATTATCGCCAATGCTTATAATAATTTTCTGTGTGAAAAACACGAAGTTCACCATCACCATATCCACCATCCTCCCAAAACAAACTGAACTGCACTTTTTCGGTTTCCCCCAATGATTGTTTTGCTCAATTTGCCCTGAAGGGACGCAAAACACATACACTTACAACACAGCTTTACAAAGCTGGAGCCGCGTCGAGTTGTAAGTGAAGAAGAAAACCATCAACATCAAACGGAGTAGAGAGAGGGGATATGGGGCAACTCAAGCTGCAATTGGCATTTAACGATACTTAACAAGAACAAAATATAAAAGGAAATCTGGGGGATCCCAGGCCATAGAGGAAACGCGAAAAGGAAAACCACATCGCCCTCTCTCCCCCTTCCTCACCAAGCTCACCATAGGAAGAAATATAAAAGCTCGATGAGAAGAAGAATATTGTCGATGAGAATGAAAACGACATTTCCGACATTGGAAATTGCCTGAGAATCGCAACTCCAATGAGTTTTCACGACTCTTTGGGGTTTCCTTTGGCATAGCGAAAGTCGCGGCCAGAAAATTGGTCAACTGCTGTGCTTCGCTCACAAGAAAAGAAGAATTTTGTTTGCTCAAAGCCTATGGCAAGGCGATGGATGTGATGTATGAGCGTGGTAGATAATTTTGTTTACATTTTACTATTTCGCACTAGTGTGATGTGAATTTTCAATTCAATGTGATTTCTAGGAATAGCTACATAGGTGGCAGTGGCGTGGCGTCCATATAACACGATTCCTACAGTCCTCCCTTTTATAAATTGCACGAAAAATACTATCAAATAAACATAAACATAAACTATGCAACCCTACCAATTGAATTATAAAATTCGCACAAACATAAGCTATCGAATAAAAGACGTCAATTCATCTCTCTTTGAAAAAATTAATTTTGAAATAAAACACGTCTTTCACCGTCTTATAAAATTTGTTTTGTATCCCTTTCTTCCCTTAGCATTTTTCTTTCTAGATCCTCTTTGTCCAACACACAACAATATAGGAAAAAATAAGACGCTGTTCCTCGTGTTATACTGACACTTGATTTGGTTGGTATGCAATGGAATAATTTTAATTCCTTTGACTCCGTTTCTCTTAATATTCGTTCTGTTGGGTGAAAAATAACACGCTCTTCTTCGACTTATTTGCTATGAAAGTTGTTAAATACATTTTTTATTTTTGTTTTCTTGTTTTTTTGGTTAAGCTTAGTAGTCCAGGAAAGATTTGAATGCGTAATTTTATATCGGTAAGCGGTGAAAAATTAATTCATAAAATATTGTTTTAGGTATAATTGCAGAATTTCATCTTCTACAGCATATCAAAAGTATCTGGCTTTTGATATAAAGACATATAAAGAGGGGCAAAGGGAAGAAGGTATGGTTTGTCAATTTGAAATATTTAGTATGGTTAAATGTAAGAATATGCCACAAGATATTAGGGTACTTTTTAACGATGGATGGAAATGTTAAAAGCAAAATGGTAGATTTGGAATAAAAGTTTCATTGGGGTGTTGTTAAACAAGAAACAAAAGATTTCCTAAAAATATCTGTAATGAAATAGTGTTTATTTAGTTAGTTGTGAAGTTGAAGGTTTTGTGCTTTATTTTTTGTTTGATAGCTATGTAAATAGGTAGATACTTTAGACCTAGGTTTTTAGTCTTGGTTTTGGATTTGTTTTTAATTTTTTTTTTAAAGCATAGATTGTTGCTTAACAGATTTTCTCTTGGAGGAATCAAACGAATTAAGCAAACTATGTATCTCTTATTAGTAAAAAATCGTTTAAATGAAATGCCACTTTATGCGTCCTATGAAAATAGCCTGTTTGCAGAGTTGTTTTTTTAACTAATTTTAATATATTTGCTTGTTTTTTTTTTGTTCAAGATACAAAGAGGTAAGTTTTGTTTACTTTCGCAGATCAATCATTTTCGTTACGTCTTCCCATTTCAAATTATTGACGCCACGCCACTGCTAGGTGGTGATAATGTGGGAGGATGGATGATTATATTTGTAGTTGTTCAAAGGTAATATAGGACTCCTTACCAAATAGCGATATGTATTGGTCTCTCGTTTATTCATAAGCGTTTATTCATCACTTAATGGAGATATTCCTATGGAAAAGCCAAAAACTGCTATAGCTGTCACTTTTGAGAGTTTGACATTTAAGTTAGTTTTTTTTTTAGTTTTTATGACGCTTTATTATTTCATAATATCAAAACTAACATAATTAATTTAAACTTGAGTCTGTTTGGTTTGGCCTATAGGCCGTCTACTAGAGATTGACATTTCGCCGGCTGAATACTTAAGTGCCCCATATACAAAAAAAATATTCCTCAGAAAACAAATTTTAAGGTTTGAAAAATAATTCCGTTATTTTTTACTTGAAAATTTCTACTTTTGAATTTTTATATATATTAATTGAAAAATCCTTTTTTGTATTTTGAAGTCCTGATGTCAAAAAACGTTACGGTTATTAAAAAAAAAAATAAAATTTGAAAAAAGTCAAAAATGGATATAGAACCCTCTTCCATACGAATACGAAATCTATGAAAACCAAACTTCAAATTTCCTATGGATATAGGGCTATTATGCACTGGACATTCGGAAATCAACGAAATCAAAAATACTAAAAAAATTCAAAATTTCTAGCATTATTAATTTTTATAATTTTACTTTAAGCGATAAAAACAAAAAGTAATATTAATTTAGTGGCTGTGCCTTCCTCTATACCAGATTGGATTATTTTTAAGTCGATAAGAAACGTACGAAAATGTTAGAGCATTTTAACACTTAATTATGAAAAATACTGAAAATAAACTTTGGTCCATAAAATTTCCTAGAAAAATACATTCAATTTTATTCGGAATTGGTTTTAAAAATACTCCAACATTCGTAGGAGTAAGTTTTGTTATTTTTGTCACCTTTTTAAATTAAATTTCTATTTTACCTTTTTTGTTTTTTCCATTTTATTAAAAAAAAATAAAAAATGTTTAATTATCATCGATCAAAACTTTATTTAGAATACATTAAACGCAGTTATTAAGTTTGTGAACCTGAAGATATTACTTATTCAGCCCTGAAAAAGATCCAAACCAGAATTGAAACGTTGGTAAATAATCAATAAATATTGAATTAAAACAAAGACAGTATTTTTGGGTTTAAATTAAGGATTTTACATTATTAATTTACTCGGCGAAAACGTTACTTCTTATTTATACTTTTCCAGCTGCCTGCATATATGGATATAGAGCACATAAGCACCAAAAACCTGACTTTTTTTTCCAATATCCCGTGGTTATGGGGCAATTAAGCATAAAGCGTTTGTATTTCAAACTTTCCTACAAAAATTGTCCCACCTAGTACAAATTTTGGATATACGGCAAATAAGCATCAAAATAACCCAAAATTTGTGGTTTATAGAGCAAAAGTGCTGTCTGTAACTTCGTTAATAATTGAGATAGAGCAACGGGGATAGCACCAAACGAAAGAGAATATTCGAATTAGTATAACTGCATCTTTAACTCAGTGTCCCGAAAAAGTGGTCTATGGGGCACTTAAGTATTCGGCCGGCGATTTGTCATCTAGTTTGCATACATATTAAGGTATCTTAATGTTTTTAAAAAACTCTAATAATTAATTAGAGATACGAGATTACTATAATTATTAGTTTTTGAATATTTATGTTTCGTTGAGCCTAAAACAGTTCCAAATGAAGACAAAATAAATTTAATAAGCTACTTTGTATGACATATCTACAGGGTGATTAGCAAAAAAAACCTGACAACATAACAAGGGCGTGCAGGCTGAGAATTGACAAGATACAAATTGTATAGGAGGGGCGTTTATTTTCCCTCGTTTTTGATTTTGGAATTTTCTCAAAAACAAAATTACATAAATCATTTTTTTTTTAATTCGACTACTAACTAACAAAAAATATTCAATATTATAACCCCCACAATTTGATTCCGTACATTTTTGAGAAAAATCGTGATATAATTTTGTCAATGTTGTCCACATACTTTTTAGTTTTAAGATAACTTTTTAAAAATCTATTCTTTTCAACACAACTTGATTTAAAAGCAAACTAAGGGAATTGAGTCAAGGCTTAAACAAAAAGTTGCCACACTTTGTTGTACTTTTACCGTTTAACAAGTTTAATGTTTATTTTTATATTTGAGGCACTTAACGAAGAAATTTCACTCCCCGTTGCATATACAGGGTGATTGGTATAAGGTGAACCAAAAAGCTGTAACGAATAGGTTGGGTAAAGACAAGGCGTGCGGGTATATTTTCTAAAAAATTGACTTAAAACAGACAAACAATTATTTAGAAACAACGGTAAAGCTTGCAATGCCTTGTCATACCTTTTTGGAAAGCCAGAAATCTCTTCATTAATTTTCATTTTAAATTAAGTTGTATTTGTGAATAATTTTTAAAAAATCAATTTTCAAACTCGAAATTTAGAAAACAAGTTCAAACTAATTTGTTTCAAAATCTTACGTTATTAAGTACTATTTTTGTTTTCAAAACTCAATGCTCTTATGAATTTTTAGTCAAACACTGAAAACCACCATGGATCTAGGACTTTTACTTTTCAAAATATGAAAAAATAAATGAAGCAACTTTCTCATAACACTAAGAAGAATCCGGCTAAATGATCATTTCAGCAACCAGTTTTTTAATATCTTGAAAAGTCAAAGCCCTAGAACCATGCGGTTTCCAGTGTTTGACTAGAAATTGACAAAAGCATTAAGTTTTGGAAAAATTATGCTTAAATACATTAAATTTTGAAAAAAATTAGTTTAAAATTTTTTGTTTAATTTGTTTTTCAAAATTTCGAGTTTGAAAATTAATTTTTTAAAAACTATTTACAAACGCAACTTGTTTAAAATGAAAATTAAAGAAGATATTTCTGGCTCTCCAAAAAGGTATGGCAGGGCATTGCAAGCTTTACCTTTGTTTTTAAATAATTTTTTTTTCAGTTTTAAGTCAATTTTTTAAAAAATTGCCCCTCCTGCCTAAACGGAGGAAAATAGACCCCCCTACTATAGGATTTTTTTCTTGTCTCAACCCAACCTACTCGTTACAGGTTTTTGGTGCACCTTATACCAATCACCCTGTATATATTTTCTTCTCAAATTTTTAGGTGTCTAATGTGAATCACACAATTGCAGAATTATTAAAACGCACGGATGGATCACACAAACTTGCTCTGGTGTAGTTAAAAACTAATTAGAATGTCTATACATTGACAGTGTAAATTAATCGTTTGATAATATTATAACGTTAGCGAGAAAATCTTAAAAACAAGTTAAAATAATAATTTTTATTTGTTTTTATTTTATATAAAAAAAAAACAAGAAAATGTGTGAGAAAGTACAAACATAAAAACAAAATTTAGTTTTTTTTCTAATTTGATTTTTTCGTAAAAAAATTAAAATTCAATAATTTTTGACTAGCTGAGCAGTACCAGAATTCAAAACAATGAAACAAATAAAGCCGTTAACGGGATATTCGGGCAACATATGTACGAAGATAAATAAAAAATGTTAAAGCCGTTTTCGATAGAACTTTTGATTTAGCCCAGATCGTTGTAAGCCGCTACCCGTTCTAGATGCGCTTAAATATTTTCGCAATGCAAAAATATTCTAAAAATGAATTGGTATTTAAAGATGGGCACGACTGTATCGCCCAAACTTGCTCTCGTAGCCAACAACTTTAAAGTAGCTAGAAATTGATGTTGTACAATAACTATAGGTTCCAAGATATTATGATATAATTAAAAATTAAAATATAAATTTATTATTTTACTTGGCTTTGAGAGTAAGTCCTCAAAATCAAGTATGCCATCTGATTTGTTTGATAACTATGAATTAACGAAAAAAAAAAAAAAATAAGAAATCGTTGAAGCGGTTTTATTCAAATTAATTTTTTATATATAAAATTTTTCACTCATTTTCAAAAATAAAATCTAGTATGCCAACATTTAGTGTTTAATAAAATAAAATTTTACACAAAATAAAAAAAATTCAGTGGCCCGATTTCAAGATACTGAATTTTCAAAAAAAAAAAAATTCAATATTTTTTTAAAAATCCAAAAATTATTTTTTTTAAATTTGTATATGCAAAATTATTTGAATTGTGAAGGAGCTCTTGTAAAACATTTTGGTTGAAATCGGAGCAGCCGTCAACGAAAAATTTGAAAACAAAAGAATAGGTTCTATGACAGGTACCGTTATTAACCGTTATTTGTAAAATTTTTTAACAGAAATATATTCACCATACCTTAAAAAGTAAACGCACATGTTTTTATCAAAATTCTTGGAGCAGTTTTCGAGAAAAAGAATTTTTTTTTAACGGTTTTTCAACATTTGTATGGGAGGTACCGTTATTTTTGAATTTAGAAAGATAATTTTTTTAAAGTATTCTTAAAAATAATAAAAAACTATCTTGCAACTAGTTTTGTAAATATTGACCATGTCGTTTTCAAAATATTTAGTTTTCAAAAAAAAAAATTATTTTTTTTTTAAATTTTGAAAAAAACATTTTTTTTTAATTTTGGTTCACTGTAATGTCTATATTTTTTAGAAGACTTACCATTAAAAAAAAATAAAGTTCTCAACGAAACAGTTTTTGAGAAAATCCAAATCCAAAAAATGGTTGTACTGGATGTACCTAAAATATTCAATTTATGAAAATAAAAAAAAAATACTAAAAAGTAGCATTTCCTAACTTAATTAATTTGAATTTTTTTAACAAAATCCTCGGACCCGTTTTTGAGAAAAATATAATTTTCCTTTTTGGCGGAAAAAAAATTGTATGGCAAAGTTTCGAAAATGTTCACGAAATTACGCCAAGTGACCATTTTTCGGATCTTTTAAAATTGCTACAAAAGTTGCTTCGAAAAAGATATAAATAACATAACTATATTGTATCATAGCTAAGGGTTTCAAGTACGTAAACAAAAATTAGTGTCAACTAAAGTGTCCTACTTTGACCACAGCAATGATGCAAACATTGCTTGTTGCACTTAGTTAACTTAATGTTTCTTGCCAATACATATTACTTGACCGATTTGGATCGAAATTTCGAATTTCGTCTTGTAATACTATAGACTACTTGATTTATAACAAACAAGTTTATAGTGGATGGTTTTTTCCTAAGTTGCATAGGTATTTCCATAGTTATAAAGGAAAATGTCGGAAAAAATACCTGAAAGAAATATTTTTCCAAGAAATGTTTGATACCTGTGAGTAGGTAAATATATTTTGCAATAAGAAAGTATAAATTTAAAGGGGTAACTTGGAAATTCCATAGGAATTTCAAAAATTATAAGAATGGACTGCAAAAATGGGTATACAAAAATGCGTCACTTGATTAAGGCCACTTGAAAAATCTTATAAAAAAAGAACAAAACTATTAAAAAGTTTTATTTTTTTTTTTTTGTTTTAAACATTAATGTGTTGTTTTCGTCAACTAAAAATGAGTATGCCCGCCATTTTTTGAAATTAACTCTATTAGACGGTTTGCAATTAAATCATACAGTTTTTTGGAATAATTCAGTGAAATCTAGCTCCAGGCATTGCAGTAAGCTTCGACCAAGGCGTCCTTATCTCCAAACTGTCTACCAGCATCAGAAACTTTACGAGATAACCAGGCCCAAACGTTTTCGATGATGTTTGAGTCCGGCGAATAGGGTGGCCATGGAAAAAGTCCAACGTTTTCCGACTGAATCCAGCTTTTAGCTACCATTGAAGTATGGAAAGGGGCGTGGTCTTGTTGGAATATCCAAGGTAGAGGTTCGAGAATATTCCTTACCTTTGGAAACACCCGTTACGGCAGGCATTTGTAACTATTTCCTTCCATTGTTTTAGTTATAAATTCCAATTGAATTGTTCCATAAAAGGTGATAGCTCCCCACACCATAACACGTGATGTATGACTATGATGTCTTGACATAAGTAAGTTCTTCTTTTCTTTAATCGTGGAAATAAAAGTTGTAAGCATCGGGTCCGTCAAGATTAAACTTTGTTTTAATCTGAAAAGACAACCTCTTTCCATGAGTTGCTAAAGGCCACACGCTCCCTGGCGTAATTCATCCGTAGTTTCTTGTGTAGCTGTCGGGAACCGGTTTCTTTTTGATTTTCATTATCCTTAAAACCGTCAAAATACTGGCTGATACCCAACTTTTTGACCTTATTTTAGGCGCTGATAGTGTGGAATTTCAAGCTAGCCGCTGAATGTGACTCTTTTCTCGGATTGTTGATACTTGAGTTGTGCGTCCTTTTCCTTTTTTTCTATAGTTTTCAGTGTCTGCTAGACAGTTGTTGACAATGGTCTTACTTCTGTTCGGTCTCCTAGCTATTTCTCGGCCTGAGAATGCCAGTTCCTTTAAAGCATCTATTGATCCTCTTTCTGCTACTGTCGACGTGTTTCCAGAGCCCATTTTAACTTGAAATTTATTATAAAATATAGTTTTCTATCCTTTCTTAAATATTTTAAACTTTTGTTTGAAAAAAAATCGGCGATGTTTACTTTTGCAAAGCATTTTTTAGAATGGCCTCAATCTAGTGACGCATTGTTTTATATCCATTTTTTGCAGCCCATTCACATAATTTGGGAAATTTTTATGAATTTTCCAAGTTAACTCTTTAACTTTATCATTTTTTTTGCAATATATATATACCTACTTCAACGTACGAGTATCAAACATTTCCAGGAAAATTATTGCTTACAGGTATTTATCGAGACAAAACTTTTATAAAAATAGTGGCTTCAAACAAGTGACAGGGAGTGTATATCTGATTCATTTTACATTTATCCCTTCTTTCAATAAATGATTGCACATTTACTAATTTCAATTTCAAAATTATGTATGCATCGTGTGTTTTGCTAGTGCAATGATGTGAGTGCACCTCTTTTCTCTGCTACTTTGACTTCATCGAGAAGTATTTTAATGGACTAAATTTGATATTCAGTAAGTTGAATGAAAATCTAAAATTTGGAAGTCAAACTACAAACGAGCCGACAAAATAGAAAGGATGAGTTGCTTTTGAAATTGCCAACACACACAAAAACACAAAGTGAACCTGAAGTTGAATTGAATGCTGGCTGGAAAGATTAAAATAGGCACTTACATCCTGCCAAATTTCAGATTTCACACGTGAGCGAACCCATTAACGTGTTTGGTTACTGCTGCCTATCTAGGAAAAGGAACCTGGCCTGGCATGTGTGATTGCGTGTATGTTTGTTTAATAAATGTGCAGCCATTGCAAATGAAAGGTGAAACGTGAAACGATGCGCTTTTGTGCTGTCGAGGTTAATCATGCGAAATGATCACAAACAAACCTGCCGCCTGCACATAATCGATTTCACGGAGCAGAAAAAGAAAAATCAAAAGCCTTATTCATCCAAAATGGAGCGTTCAAAGAGGTAGAGAGACGTAATAATTGAAAGTGGCAGGATATCATTGTTGGGTGGTGGCGGAAGTTGTGGTGGTAGGTATTTATATTATGGCAGTAATTTTACACTTCACTTAATTGCCACATTTCCTAATGCGCTCCTGAAATGCACTTATATCATCGTATTTCATTTTCATGGATGCTGCCTTGGTGCATGCAATGTGCGTATAAGCAAGTGGATTTCAGTTGCAGATATGCATCAGAGCAGTGCCCAATCACTGTGCTTAATTATCCTTTTCTGTGTGATCAATGATAACTTAGCACTCATAATTAAAAAATGATGTTAGGTGTCTATCTTAAATTATAACAGGACATTCGTTCTGACACAAGAATTGATTATTTATGATAGTTCATTTGATAATTTCGTTATTAACTAGTAGGTGTTTAAGAAGGAGGAACTCTCTTAAACCACGCATACCCCTGTGTGGGCGTGGCCCACACTCACTTTAGCTATACAATAACGTCAACGTTTTAGTTTCAATTATCAGCAATTCGTTTATTTGTCTATAATTAATATTTTTCGAATATCAGCTATGCTTGAAAATTGACCCTTAAGGCGCCAAAAACCTTTTATTTAAAAAAAATTATATTCTGTTTGTAAATTAAAGGTAAATATAAAATAAATTTACTACTGATTTTTGCTTCCTTATTTTATATCTATGTATATTTAGGTATCATCAGTTTGTCCAAATTAAATGTGCGGTAAGACTTCCTAACTTCACCTCCAATACTACACACATGACCAACTCCGTAACGATGGCGATCACTCCACAGCAAAGAGTTGGGCAAACCTACTTCGTTACAATATTAACAAATACCCCCAGTACTAACTTTTCTAATAAACCACCATCCCTCAACTCTCTTGCCAATGTAGCTACCATCTTACTTGCTTACATCTATGTTTGTATACATTTATAACGAAAGAATCCTTGAAATGTTCAAAGTTATATGGTATAGGTAGAGGTAGATACATAAATATATGTTTGTACATCATCATCAGATGAGATTTAATTCGAAACCCATCCAAATGGCCAGCGGCATAAAATTCTTCTTAACTTGGCCTGAAGGATTTTTTAGATTTGTGTACTCAGAGACCCAATGTTTGTATAGGTTCACATTTATATTTTTCAACACACACACATACATGCTAACACACATTCGTACACATTCAGCAAAGTCGTCGTATGAACCAAAACCCACTTGGACACACATGGGGAGAGCCGCCTGGTAATGGTTGGTGGTATATTGAAAGAGGTTGCAGCAGCACCAGAGACAACCAGCCAGCAAGGCACAGCAGGCAAAGCAGGCAACTAAAGCTCGTATACTTTAAAGTTGAGATAAGGTTTTTGCCTTCAAAACTTTTTCAGCAAAAAAAAAAGAAAAAACATATCTTCAACCAAAGCGAACTGAATCCAGGAGCACCGCAGGAAACGATTGCCATGGCACGGAACAGACAGAGAAAGAAAGAGAGTGAACGCCAGTGCCATCAGCCATTAGTCGGTCTTACACCCTTCTGCCTTGCCATATCCACCATCAGCGCCGCACCGCACTATCAAGCAGCATGGGGCTGATGGGCTGCGCTGCGGCCCACTTCAATCCCAACACCTCTGGCAATGCCATAACGTTACGCTTTGCTTTTGGTACAAGGATATGGGCTCCTTGGTCGTGTTCCGCCGCTGATGCTTTTCATGGATTGGATACACACTACATACACTTATAAATGACTCCCTGATTGGGTGGCATTGGGTTGTGATGTCGGATAGACGAAGAGATTAGCTGCGGGGCGAATTTTGGGAGTCAACACAGAGAAATCCTTACGAAAAAGGAAGAAGTCGTCAGATGGTGGGCAACAGGCGGAGATTATGGCATGAGAAAGATTTTTGCCCTTTCCGATTTTCCATCCAATAATGGGATATGATACTTTATAACTTGGTATAGGTTACCATTACCAACCAACGAACGAACGAACGAACGAAAGAAGTTATTGTATATGAGAGATCGTAAAGGAGTTAGGGGAATAAAAGGTAACAAGAAAGTCAAAGCCACCAAGGGCGCTTCGCATATTCGTAAACATATTAAGATCTCGAAGTGCGGTTATAGAAACTTCGCATATATATTTCTGTTTAGTATTACATTGGCTATTGCATGTATGGAGCGTCGCCAAGTAAATTGGTGTAGAAAGTCCTCGCTCCAACTTTATTGCTCGTGGACATGTTTTTTAAAGTCCTTAAAGGTCTATACAAGACAACATCTGATTCGTATGGATTCGCTTGAATTTCAAATGCCAACCATACTGGTTTTTTTATAAGAAAACGGCTGGAAAAATGCCAAGTTTCTGTCTAGTTTGGGCAAGGCCCTAGCAAGTTTTCAGTAGGGAAAATCTAGAAGAGGAAAGCTTGTCAGATACTTGGCAAGCCCTTGCTGGATTTCAGTACCAAAAATTTTTTGGATTATAATCAAGTTGATTTTCTAATTGTAATGTTTAAAAAATTGTATGTGTATAAGTTCGAGTATTATTTAAAAGTATGGAAATAATGGAAATTATTTGTTTTAATTATACATAAATTCTAAAGCAATAAATATTTGAGCGGAAACAAAAAAGATGGCATTTGATCTTGGACAAATATAAACCTATAAAACAAAGCTTAACAAATCGTTGGTTCTGTTCAATGATGATAGTTTCTCACAAAAAAAAAAATATAATAAAAATCAACTGCACTGGTTAGAGAAAATTAGAAACCAGTGCAATGCTAGGTAGGTACTTAAAAGGTATTTAAAAAAAAAACTTAGCACCTCAGAGTGGGATGTTCAGTAATTTTAGAAAAAATTAAGCTTCTGGCAGTAATTGGTCAGCAATAGATACTTTTTGAATGGATTTTTAAAACTTGTTTCAAGGTCGTATTAGACGGCTTCATGAAATCTGGCCTCAATGAAAAATGCCCCGAAACAAAAAACAATTATTGTGCCAAAAAAGTACCTACATATATGAATTGCAACAACAAATACATTTCATAATTAAAATTGCACCTAACCTAATATTTCGGGGAGTGGGGCCGGTTATTTGATTTTCAAAAAAAATTTAGTATTTTAATTTTTAATCGTGATTCTTGAATACAAACGGCTATCAGCAAATTAGGCTTCTTTAAAAACACTGGCGCAAAATTTTAGTTAAATAATTAAATAATAAATATATTTTGCTAATTAAACGAGTTTAGCATCATACAATCTCCTAACATTTAACTAAAGTTAAAATCAACAAATGGCTATTTTATCTTTTAAGTATCATACCAAATCCATATGACATTTATACGTTTATAAATGTCAAAATGAGGAATGTTTGTAATTTTTTGCCCGAGCTGTCACTTTTTTGGATGTATTCAGCTGAAGTTTATGACGGAAAATGGTTTCGTAATGATACTAATTAAAAAGTATTGAACATTTAGAAAATTTTAGTAAACTGTTAAAGAATTAGAAAAAATGTTAAGTAGTATCATACTTAGGGTGTCTTTCTGGGGACACAAAAAAAACATTTTCCTCTAAAAACTATACAAAAAGAGAACATTAAGGGACAAAATAATAGAGAACAAAAAAAAGAACATACAAAATAAAAAAAAATGTTTTTAAATACGAAATATGAATAACTTATACAAAAAATAAAGTTTTACAAAATATTAAAACAAAATATGCACATTCATGCACCTAACCCAGTCAAGTGTCGTAATTTTCAAGAATCTTAAGTTGGTAGATGTATTGCTGAACAAAATAAAACTAAAAAGTAAAATACGAAACAGGCCTTAGTAGGTAAGACATGTGGTCTGCTCGTTTTGATAAGGGGCTGGAGGCTGGATAGCTACCTTTATCATAATTAATATTGTCTTGATATTTTTCTTTTGAACTTTTATTTTAATAACTTTATCGTTTAAAAATTGTACAGACGTTTTGAGACCGTATTCCTAATTTATTATAAAATTTACCTAACAATGAACTTTTAAGTCTATTAATTGACATTGAAATACAAATTATTGGATTAATAGAAAAGTGAATTTCATTAAAAAAAATAAGAGAATAAAAAAAAGATTCCTAAATAAAAAAAAAAAACAGTGTAAAACAGATCGGATTGAAAAAAGAGATAAGATGGACACCCTAATCATACTAAATCCTTAATAATAGGTTAGCACATGCTTACAAAATCAAAAATTTTTTCTTGTGTTTACTTTTCCAAAGGCTTTTTCAGGTATTCCAGTCTAAACATGAAAATAACTGTTTTTTTATTATAATTGAGGTTAACCATATAAACTCGTAATGGCATGAGAAATTCTTCGTGTGAAGCTACTAGATATTCCAATAATTCAAACACATCAGGCGAAAAACCAAACTGTTTTTGATTAGTTGCGTTATGCCTTTTCAAAAACAGATTAGTGAATACAAAGGAAATCGAGAAGGGTTATCATATCAAGCTAAAACAACTAACAAACTATTTTTTGCTTTTAAACAACAACAAACTATTTTTTGCTTTAAAATTTGTTGCAACAGTATTTTGGTTTAAGAATACAAATTTGGGGCTATTTTTCATAATGAAATATTACCCCAAAATTAAAAATGAAAAATGGCCACAAAACCTTGAAAAAATATCCCACATTACAAATTTTTAAACTTTTTTTGTTTTTGTAGTTTCACATAGGTATACATTTTTGGTTTCATTTTATAAAAAAAGAAAATTAATTTAGTTAAAAATATTAGTTAAAATTATTTCATTATTAACTAAATTAATTTTCTTTTTTTTTATAAAATGAATAAAACAAAGAATTAAAAATGTTACCGTTGACAATAAAACGAAAATGTTCACGACTATTTTGAATTTAAAGGTGTCTGGTTGCGGTAACGCCCACTGTAAATTTGTAATACCCATTCGTTGTTACCAACCATGGTGTATAAATTCACATACAAAATCTCAGCTTTGATAAAATGACTTTCATATGTCTGGCGGCCCTGGGCTCTTAATCTATTACCAGAAGACCCATGCGAAAATTTCGCACATTCAATAAGGCTTTAAATTTTCAAATAGAATGTTTGAACAAAATAAATAAATTCTTTTTATTATTGATATGAACATATTAGTTTTACAAAACAATATTTGATGTAAGAATGAAATCTTTTTGAATTTTTTGTTTATCATTTTCTTTAATAGATACATATACGAGAATGTTGTTTTCACTTTTTTATTCAGTTTAATAAGCTTTTGTTACTATTAAACTCAAATCTCAAAAATACATCTCTCACAAACACGGCTAAAAATTCTTTTGGTGGCACAAGCATTTAGCTATCTCACTGCATTCCGACCCTGTGTGAATGCATTTGAGTTTGTGTAACTCACACTATTTTGAAAAAAGCCTCACTTTATACTCGATATTCCCGTTCCTCTATTTCTTCTTCTAAGATTTTAAATTAATGATTTAATAAATATGTTTCTTTCATTCATGCAATCTAGTGATACCTAATAAATGTATTCGGCTTTTTATAATGAGAAAAAAGATTACAAACAACAGAAGCAGGAAACAAATATGTTTCTCCACCACTCACTCAATGTGCAAGCAAAAAAAGAGGATTATACGTTACAAAAGTAATAAATATGTTTCTTTCATTCACGCATGGTGTATTTAAAGAATGTTTCTCCCCACTCACTCAAGGTGCAGAGAATATAAATTACAGAAGTAATACATATTTTTCTCTTTCACTCATTTAATAGGTTAAAAGTGAGGTATTCTTTATGTCAAATTTTCCATTTATTGAATTATTTGAAATTTCCGAAATTTATAGAAAATAGTGTGGTATAACATAAAGTTTTTGTGCAATGTCATGAGTATGTGTAAATTCCTATTCAGTGATACCTATTTAAGTGGATTTGACTGTTTTATAAATGAGAAAAAAGGAGTTTGACAACAGAAATAATATAGGTATATAATGATAATTTTAACCATTTTTAATACTAACAATATATCGCTGGCTCAATACTTTAATGTTCTATGTTAGGTTTTCATTATTCAGAGCTAATCGCTTGCAAAGATTTACAAAGCTGGTTTTGTGTCAAAATTGACCTACTTTCTTTTTTCTGTATCGATTTAATTAACACTTTTCAATTTTAACATAGAACATTTTTCTAACTTTTTTAAGTTTTTTGTTCTCTGTCGGACATAAAACATTATATCACTGAGGAAGACATAAATGGAATGCAATGGATAATTAGAGACAAATGCAATAAAATATGCAGCAAAACTGCAAAAACTGGTTACTGCGAATGTTAGACCGTAACAAACTATTATTTATGCTTAAAAATTACATATAAACTACAATGAGTGTGTAGACTTAGCATTATTTAATTGGACTTGTTGAATTATCGATTCAATATAGCTTTTAACGGCCTTTAGTCCATAAAAATTGTCGTTTCGTCCTGGCGTTCTCACTTGGACTCTTCAGTTGACAGTGAGGGCCTTGTCAAGACGCTATTTTTATTAAGTTCAGTAAGTTCAACTACAAAATTCATGAAGCTGAAGATCGCTGCATTTTTTTTTTCTTTTAAAGTAGCAAACCTCGAAAAGTATCAATGATATTGAAAAATTTCAAATACCAAAATGTTGTGCAAATAATTTTCCAGGGGCGATGTCCGTTACTTTTTCAAATTTGCATCCCGTTATATTTTTTTTAATTAGTATTTTAACATTTTAAAATTAACTTTTTTTTTAAACGGGCAGTCAGACCAAACTAAAGGTTAAAAAAACGAAAACAAAAACGGCACTGTGTAGAACAGACCTTTTTCTAGAGGCGATGTTCCTTAGTTTTTTTTTTATTATTTTATAAAGCGATTTTAACAATGAAACATAAAAAAAGAACAATTTACCAATTTTTGTCGTTATTTATTTACATTTTTTTTTGCCATTTTTCAAGAGTTTGGAGTTGTACCTACTAGGAATATAATATTTTCCTGTTTTTAAATAATTTTCTTTAAGACAGTATTAAAATTCAAATTGTTTATCAAATGAAAAAAAAAATATACAGCAATCTCTCTGAAACCGTTAAAAAGATTTCCACCTATCATTACTTTAGCACTCCTTTATTCCCTTCAAAAAATTGAAATTACAAAAATACTTTCTTAGTGACGTCCTTAACTCAATTTCCAATTTTTTTTTTAAACCAGTACAAAGCCCTTTTATATACATACATTTATATAGGAAAGAAAACAGGGGCAACCAGTAATATGAAGCATGTACTGTAGTGTATACTGAATATTTTTGGGCTGTGGGTGCCCCTTTTAGAACTCCTTATCATATAACCGAAGCTATACAACGACGACTAACACAAAACGCCTCAATGCATTTAAATGTTATTCCAATCAAAAATAAAGTTCCCCAGGCGGATTTATGGTTACCTATCGTATAAGTTTGGCTCTGCTTAGATATGCAAAAAACAACTTCGCAAGTACACCTCCAGGTGAATCAAAGAAGACGCGTAGGTTAGGTATTGATGGTACACATAGCGCGTTTGGAATCATTTATTGGCATAAAATCTGTTGCAAGTACCTTCACATACACTTCGATCCTTTATCCCCCTTTCTCATGACCTTTGCTGCTCCTGCTGCTGAGATATAAGGTACTTTACACGATTTGATGGGATTATATGAGAAATTTTAAGTTCAGGTGAAATATCTGTATAAGAAACGAACGAGTGGTCACAAAATGCATCCATTTCGGATGGGATTCGACTTGGTGGGAAAGCAACAGTATGTGTGTTCCCTTCCATGGCCCTTTTTACTAGGTTTTGTGATCTGAGATTGTCATGTGTATACAAGTACCTACATACCTCTCTACCTATGTGTAATATATCATGGAGGAAAGTTTTGGTTTGGTTTTGCTTTCGTTAATGCTTGAGGAGCGCACGAATTTCACCCAAGGCAATTTTTGAAAAAAAAAATTTTATTAACTGACTTTGAAGCAATTTTGAGAAATTTGTTGTTATGGTAGTGAGTGGGTGCAGGATGGGAGGATGTGTGTCCTTGGGCAATTCCAAATTAGACTCCTCATATTTATTTGAAGGCAAAAATATATATGTACGCATAGAGATATCTATATAGCTTTATCTCCAAAATTGTGATGGGGTATTGGGATGGCACTTAGTGTGTGTTTTTAATATTTTGTGTCGATATAATTATAAACTCAAACCAAATGTTTGCTAATTTTGCTATATTAAAATTAAAAATGTTTGAGAATTGAAGGGAAATTAAAAATACTAGGCAGGCAAAGTAAATTGAATCACAACAAAAATATAAATGTTAAAAAAGTAGCTAAGTTCTTCTAATACAAAAACCTTTGCGTAACAAGTCAGCCGTAAAAAGTAATGAGATCTAAAAGTACGCCAAGTTCTAAGTTTATTAATGTAAAACTAGTTTCGCCAGTGGCCTATTATTCGGCCAGCGAAACAAACACCAAATTCATGGATACGTCATAGATTATCTTTTTATTACTTTATATAAGATCCCTGACAATTTTGAAAATTTTAGAAAAGCAAAACTAATAAAAAAAAAACATAAATTGAATTTACGGATACCTACATTCCTTTAGCATTCGTTCAAATTTTCTCTTGAACTTTAAAAAAAAAAATGTTGTTACTTATTTTTTAAATATTTTGTTAACTAACTTTTCAATAGTAAACCTTAATTCATCTATGAAGCACATTACACATTAAATTTCTAAATTGAAATTCGAATTTACGTACACCCTGGCGTATGCGTACTTTTTTTAAATTTGTAAATTGAATAAGTGCCCAACTGTATAGCTTTAAAAAAAAATATGAAAATATGCTCCCGCTTAGTAAGTTCATAATGGAGGGATATAATGACCCTAATTTTTGTTGCCTTTTTAAAAGGACTAAGCTTACATTACCCTTAATTTAAGTTAAACCAATTTTTGTCGTTTGTCCTAAATATGATTTTTTTTGGCGAGTACCCACATATACAGGTACCAAAAATTCATACAACCATTGGTTGCGTGAGAGAGACAGAGGACACTCAAAAGGTGTTAAAATCCTCGGAACTCGTGAAGCGGGCCACCTAAGGCACTGATACTCAAAAAGTTGGAGTTGAGGTCACTTGTACTTTTTAATTGAATTTTATTCATTCACTCCACTTAAAACAGAAGTAATTTCAATATTTTAATATTAAAATTTCTTCATCTTCTAGTTATATAATTTATGTAGTTCCGTTGAATATTTACAGAGAAAAGTGTACCGTTAGGTTTTGCTTAGGTTTTGCTAAGCGTATTAATATAAAGATATGAAATATTTTAAGTAGAGTAATATTGAAGAACCTCAAAATTGTCTCTAATAATTTTGAGGTTCGTCAATATTACTCTACTTAAAATATTTGATATTTTACATTAATAAACTGAGAACTTGGCTACTTTTAGATCTCATTACTATTTACGGCTGACTTGTTACGCAAAGGTTTTTGTAGGAGAACTTGCCTACTTTCTTAACATTTATGTTTTTATTGTGATTTCACTCCTTTTTGCAAAGGTTCTTTTGATCAGGATAAGTGGGTGGAATAAACGCCCAATGAGAGCCTCATAAGTAAAGTAAGTTTTTAATTTATGCCTTTCCTATATACAACAAGTCCTACCCATCTGCCAATTTTAATAAGTTAGAAGTGCTCCATTGAAATCATAAATATAATTGATAAGAAGTTGGTGCATGAAACGCCCCTGCAAGAAAAATTTTAAAATTTAAACTTTTTCTTTGTATACGCCTGAAATCGAACCGCTTTATGCTAAATTTTATAATCCTGTACCAAACAGAAGAACTCTCAGTATATTTAATATTATTTCTGTGAAAATGGGTGGTTGCCACGCCCACTGAATGTTAAATCTCAATTTTTTTAATTTTCCCTTTGCTTGCATGTCAAGTCCTATCGCTTTGCCAAATTTTATCATTCTACGACAACCAAAAATGCTCCATATAATTGATATTAATTCTGCAAAAAAGACGGATGCCAAGCCCTCTGAGTTTGAAATCTCAAATTTTTAAATTTTGCATTTGCTTGCACTTCTAGCTGTTCTACCAAATTTCATCATTCTACGACAATCAGAAGTGCTCCTCATAATAAATATCAATTCTATTCATATGGGTGGGTGCCACGCCCCTGAATGCAAAGTATCAAATTTTAAAACTGTTCATTTGTTTGCACTTTAAGCCCTACCGCTGTACTAAGGTTCATCATTCCACGACAATCAGAAGTGCTCCAAATAATTTATATCAATTCTATGAAAATGGGCGGAAACTACACCCCCGGAATGCAAAATCACAAATTTTAAAATATTTCCTTTGCCTGCACTTTAAGCCCTACCGTTGTGTTAAATCTCATCATTATACGGCAATCAGAAGTGCTCCAACTAATTAATATAAATTCTATCGAAATGGGTGGGTACCACGCCCCCTGGATGAAAAATCTTAAATTTTCGATTATTTCTTTCGTATACACCACAGGGCCTACCGTTGTGCGAAATTACAAGATTCTACGATGTCGGGAAGTGCTCCATAATTTTGATGATCTGTCAGTGAGTCAGTCAGTCAGTTACGGTTTTTGCGATTTTGCAGTCTTATATCTCAGGAACCCTTAGTGCTAAAAAATTGAAATTTGGTGAGTTGTCTAAACCCGGTGAGCTTAGGAAATCCTGCGTGTTTGAAGTTTCTGACTTTATTGGTACTGAAGTTAGAGGGGGGGGGTCGAAAATCGCCTGAGTTTGATCCTGTAATAAGGGGGTAGTGTCAGAACTTGTCTGGGCACTGGGTGGGAGGTAGAGTACAAGTAAAAATTTTTGTTGGTAGGCTAATATATTTTATAGTGCAATAAGTTTGGATTTTTTGATAATCTATATTATTGAAGCAGATAAAAGGGGAAATCATTTTATGTTTTTTTTTCTAATTTCGTTAATTATAATGCTAGAGTTTTGAAATTTTTTTTGGTGAATAGATAATGAAATTCTAAGAATCTTACTAGTTTAATATTTGTATCTATCTCCTACAGGTATGGAGATATAAATTATTTTAAACATTTTATCTCTAAAAAGGCTAATTTCAAAAAATTGAATTAAATCAAGAGAGTCCGCTAAAAATTTGAATTATATATGGTTGCAAAATAAATAAATCCAAATTAAAGTTGTCATGTACAAATTTTTGATTTTGCAGAGATTTTGAGTGTAGGAATTTTTGAAAATAGTCGGAAAACCTACTCAACCTTTTTTTTACTTTAAATTTTCACCATTATTATTTAATTTTCAAGTATACAAACCCAACCCATCGATCATTTTGATATAGAATACAAAGACGCGTCTTACGCATATAAGCTTAATATCCCTATACAAATCCAGATTTTTAGATCGCCAAAGAAGTTTCACTTCTGCCACGAGTAGTGAGTTACACGCGCTCTTTTTTTTATTGTCAATTATTTGCTCTTCTCTTTTGGGTTTAAAAGATTTAAATTATATTTTGTGTGTGTGATATTATGGCAAATGGTTTTTTTTTTTTTTTAGTAAATCAATAATTTCTCGAAAAATCACTACTAAACAGTGTCTAGCTATTTTTCAACCAACACTTTCTAATTAGGTACCTCTAAGTTCAGTACATTTAGCTTTTTCTTAAATATAAAAATAGAGATTACTTTTGTTATTACATTTGTTAGAGTATCAAATAGAAAGCTTAAATCCGAACTTTTGACTCTCAACCTCTTGAAAAAAAGATAGATTTTGTTTTTACCGAATACTATCCGCATTTTAAAGTGTGGCTTTGTATAAATTTAAATTCATCAAATACAGTCATGCTGCAAAGACAAAAATTAATGATTAGCATTTTATATAAAGCAACAACAACTTGAGTGAGCTACCATCAACTCCATGGATGAAGCCTTAGTTAACTCACGGTAGCAATCAGGCCGATTATTAGGGCTCTTTATTTAGTAGTGTTCAGGCCCAGTTTATTTACAGTGTGTTAAATTTAGTATGCGACTTTCACATGCTGTAATAAAGTTACCTTAATCAATCAAAACTGGCTGATTAGAGATATCCATGATTAGCAAATTATAGTTGGATTTTTTGAAAAAAAACTTTGATCCAAAAACACTTTCGACAATTTCCCAGTTCCAATAATCATGGATTAAAGATGATTAGCTGTGAACAAACTGGCCCTAAGTCTATTAGGTTAATTTAATTCTACATGCACCACCATCACCGAGTATTTTTGTTTATTTTCTCAAAGAGATCAATTTTTGACAAGAAGGTACATTAAACTCCTACAAATTGTATGTAGGTAATATAATTTTGTAATTTTTGCATATTAATCGAGATTATAGCCAATTCAAGCTAAAAATAAATTTAAAAAAAATGATCAACACAAAATTTCAATCCGATTTTAAATATCACAGCTTAATTCCAAATATGAAAAATTATGATATTAATTTTATTGCATTTTAAATTGAATACCTAAAACTATTTAATTTTACTGTCAAAAAAAAAATGGGCACGACTGGATCGCACAAACTTGCTGTCGTAGCTAACAACTTTAACGGAGCTTGAAGTTGACAATGTGCATATGTATTGGTGTTTGAAAAAAAGTTGTAAAAAAACAAGTTAAAATATTACTACTATAAATTACTTTTAATTAATATAAATTTGTTATTTTAGAAACTAGAACAGATAGAGCTAAATACAAAGTATGCCATCTGATTTGTTTGATAAATATGAATTTATGAAAATAAATTTCAAAAATCATTAAAGCGGTTTTTTTTAAATTAATTTTTTATATATAAACATTCTTGAACATTTTTAAAAATAAAATTTGCTATGCCAACTTTTAGAATTTATTAAAATACAATCTTACAAAAAACTAAAAAAATATTCATTAACCCATTTTCAAGAAATTGAATTTTCAAAAAAAAAAAATCAATATTTTTTTAAAAATCCAAAAAATATATTTTTGAAAAATTGCCTAACCTTCATACAGAATTTGGTTGAAATCGGTGTAGCCGTTTACGAGAAATTTGAAAACCAAAAAATCGGTTCTATGACAGGTACCGTTAATAAACGTTATACATTTTTTCTACTAAAATATTATTTGTAGTAATTTTAGTAGCTTGTAATTTTTTTTTTTAATAATTTTAACTATATGCCTGTAAGACCTCAGGTCTTTTAAATGTAATGCACGGCACTAGTTAGAAGGAATAGAAGGAAAGGAAAGATTTTTGTTGTCACAGTGGATTGAGACTAAGATGTCAATTATCTCATGAAATTCCACGGGTGGCATCCAGTTGAAACTGGGGAATATAGAAAATTTTTTGTATCAAAATCGTAAGAGCCGTTTTTGAAATAAATCAATTTTTGGATATTGGTTGTATGGCAGGTACCGTTATTTTTTGAGCTAAAACAAAATTCAATTCCCCGTCTAGGGAATCCCATAAGAACGTTAAGTCTAAAGTTTGAAGAAAATCGCTACATCCGCAGGTCGAGGTACAGGCAGACAGACGGACAGAAAGACAAAAGGAATTGCGTGATCCACTTTTTTCGCGTTCTCTATCATCGTAATGTTAGCGAAAATTACTATCTAAATTTTGTTTTGCCCTATACTACGTATATCGCAAGTAAAAAACAAAACAATGGTTTATATTCGCGAAAAAATGTAAATGAAAATGTATCTACTAAAAAGTAATAAAATTCGTGTTTTTCGAACTCCAGATTTTGCATTCAAGATTTTGGTATTCAGGATTATGGACATCCTGTATTATGGTATTTGAGATTATCAGTTTTTGACATTCGGTAATCGAGATTAAATCCTGATCCGCAAAAATTATTTACATATATTCAATTGGTACTATTAATAATTTTTATAATCTCCAGTAAAAAATAATTTTGAAATATCAACTGAACTCTTTTCAAGAAATTCAAGGGCCAAAAGTGTGTTTCAATTAGTGATACCAATAATAACTATTTTTCGAATAACAATACCGAAAGTATCATTGAATTTTTGAACAACAACAACAACTTAAAGACGCTACCACCAATTGTTTGGCTGGAGATATAGCTATTTCGCTAGCGCCTTTAAGTTGTTGTTGTTGTTCAAAAATTCAATGAAATTGACGGAATAAGGAATGGTCAAGCCCAATAAGCTGACATTCTAAAACGAATAGTACAATAATAACAATAATAACTTAATAGTCTGGTTCCTAACCGATCTTCCAACCTCTCCCCCTTTGATACGTACTGCGAATTGTAGTCTATCGAAATAAGGTATGGAGAAAAATGGAGGCGGAACAAGACAGCATACTTAAAGGCATTTATAAAAATGTTGATGCTCCAAATGCATTTGATAAACAAATAACACATCTCGACCTGTGACGTCAGTGGTCCTAGGCGGTGGAGTGCGTAGTGCACACGACTGCTAAGACTGAGCAAATCTGATATACGTGGGTTCGAATCCTATGGCGTGCATACAAAGTTTTTCAAATAAAATTGAATTAAAGCTCAGCACCACAAAAAGGAGACCGATGAGTGCAAAAGTGGCAAAGCACGAAATAGCTATATCTCCAGCCAAACAATTGGTGGTAGCGCCTTTAAGTTGTTGTTGTTGTTCAAAAATTCAATGAAATTGACGGAATAAGGAATGGTCAAGCCCAATAAGCTGACATTCTAGTACGAATAGTACAATAATAACAATAATAATACCGAAAGTAGCCCTAGTTCCTAAGATCCGTTTTTGAGAAACCAATTTTTGATTTCAAAAATGTGTATGGCATAGTTACCGTTATTTTCTAATCTTAAAAAAGATTTAAAAAAGGGGCTGGGTGCGACTCACACTTGTAACTTCCCATTAATACCATTGACAACAGTGCAGTTTTAATTTTTTGTATTGGGAATAAATAGCTTTTAAAATTCTAAGAATCTTACTTACCTAACTTTATTTTCCTAATTCCCGGCATGGTAATATTAATTATTTAAGCCAATTATTTCAAAACAGACTATAGGTATAATATCATAAATCATAAAAATGACATGGTTGCAATGAATATAAAAAGACAAATCGAGTGTCAGATGCCAAATTTTGATTTTGAAATGCGTTTGAGTGCAAGAATTTTTTTAATTAATACATTTTAGAAATATCGTTTTGCCAACATTTTGATCTTTGAATTTTTCCAAAAGGTGGTTTTAAAAATCTAAAAAAAAAAAACAAAACATATAGATGGTTTTCAAGATACTGAATTTTCAAAAAAAATTTCAATATTTTTTTAAAATTCCAAAAATATTTTTTCTTGAAAATTTTTATACGCGAAATTATTTGATTTATGAAAGAGCTCTTGTATAAAAATTTTGGTTGAAATCGGTGCAGCCTTCAACGAGAAATTTGACAACAAAAAAATCGGTTCCGTTATTAAAAGTTATTGATAAAACTTGTTTTCATCGAAATATTGACCACTGTTTAGTTATCTATATTTTTATTTATGTTTATTACTCATAGGTACATATTGTAAATAGGTATCTAAGCTCAAAGTGCACAGCGACGCTGTGTCGCGTCGATACATTTTCAGAGAAAAAGCAAATGATCTCGCAGATTGTGTTTATGACACACATCTGTGAGCATTATGTTTTATGAACAAGGGATGCGTTGCATCGTCGTTATCCACTTTGCAACCTTGTTAATGTTCGTTTAGGATAATAAAAAACTAGAGATAATATAAGTTAAGAAAATGCATAAACATATACAAATATGTAATCAAGGTATAAGAAATAATTGTAATGTAGATATAGTTAACTTTAATAAATCAGTTCAGTTTTAGACTTTTAAGTGTACTGGTGTTTTGGTTTTTGCTCTTGTGTTCGGTTTTAAGGGTGTTCAGATTTTTCAACCACACCTTAAATAGTAAACGCACATCTTTTTATCAAAATTCTTGGAGCCGTTTTCGAGAAAAATAAGTTTTTTCTTAACCGATTTTCAACATTTGTATGGAAGGTACCGTTATTTTTGAATTTAGAAACATGATTTTTCAAGTATTCAAAATAATAAAAAACATATTTTACACCTAGTTTTGAAAATATTGACCAAGTCGTTTTCAAAATATTTAATTTAAAAAAAAAAAATGTTTTTTTTTTAGTTTCAGAATTTTTGTTTTTTTTTTAATTTTGGTTCACAATAATGTTTATACTTTTTAGAAGTTTTACCATCAAGAAATGAAAAATTTCAACTCAACTGTTTTCGAGAAAATCAGAAACCAAAAAAGTAGCTGTACTTGAGGTACCAAAAATAACCAATTTTTGAAAATAAAAAAGTTATCAAAAAGCAGTTTTTCCTTATTTAATTTTTTGAATTTTTTTCAACAAAATCCTCGGACCCGTTTTTGAGATAAACATCATTTTCCTTTTTGGCGAAAAAAAATTTGATGGCAGGTACCGTTATGTGTGGTCCTAATGAAAATTGAAAAACGTGTGGGCATATTTTTTGTTACGAATCCATAACATACCATGTAGTTCCTATATCGCAAGTTAAACCCGAAAAAAATGGTACCTAGTATTTTTGGAAATAAAATAAAAAGCTGTATCTTAGTCTCTAATCTCATTGATTTTTAATGATTAACACATACCCCGCTTGACTTCTGTCAAATCCTACAATTCTGCACTATCTACCATTTTTTACAGCTTAAATATGAGATTTTCCCAAAAATTTTGACGATTTAAGAACACAAACAGAATAACCTTTTTGTAACGAATATTTTTTTTTTATTTCAGAAAAAAATGCGATATGGATCGAGAACGAGAAAGAGACGTGAAATCCATCGAGCCCCGAGATCTTTCATCCACCGGAAGAATATTTGCCAGGAATGATATTAAAATCAGGTTTGTACCGACAAATTCCTCATTCATTCTATGTTCGCTAATAAAATTTGTTTTTAATTCTTCTAGTGCATCTCCAACTGTCTCACCAACGATTTCGAATTCATCCTCACCAACACCAACCCCACCGGCCAGTTCATCAGTACCACCAGTTAATGTGGGCGGTGGTGGTGGTGGAGGAGGTGGTGGAAGCAGTAGTACCTCTTCCGGAGCTACCTCGTATCTGCACACAAATCATAAGCCCATCACTGGAATTCCATGTGTAGCGGCAGCATCACGATACACAGCCCCAGTTCATATTGACGTAGGTGGAACCATATATACAAGTTCCCTAGAGACTCTAACCAAATATCCAGACTCCAAACTGGCCCGACTATTCAATGGGTCAATACCAATTGTACTGGATTCATTGAAACAGCACTACTTCATCGATCGTGATGGTGGAATGTTCAGGCATGTTCTGAATTTTATGAGGAATTCAAGGTTGTTGATAGCTGATGACTTTCCAGATTTGGAGCTTCTGCTGGAAGAGTCAAAGTACTTTGAAATCGAACGTAAGTTCACATGATTTTCTTATCATCTGAAATGCTTATCTCACGGCCTTTATTTTTTTTTCTATAGCAATGATAAAACAGCTGGAAACCATGCGAAAGGACAGAGTCCGAAATGGCAACTATCTGATATCACCTCCGCCACCAGCAAGGATAAAATCATCTCCCCGAATCGGCTCTACAGAATACAGCTTCGAAGTAGTTGCCCTGCACATTTCGCCAGACCTTGGTGAACGGATAATGCTATCAGCCGAACGATCTCTCCTAGATGAGGTCTTCCCTGAAGTCAATCAGGGCACTCAGACTAGCAGAACTGGGGTGTCCTGGAATCAGGGTGATTGGCGACAAATTATCCGCTTCCCACTCAACGGTTATTGCAAACTGAATTCCGTACAGGTGCTAACAAGGTTGCTGAACGCAGGCTTTTCTATCGAAGCCAGTACTGGTGGTGGAGTTGAAGGACAGCAATTTTCCGAGTATCTTTTGGTGCGTCGGATTCCTATGTGATAGTGCCTCTGTGCGGGGTGTTTTGAGGTTCGTTGAGATGCGGCTTCAAGCTGGCTAAGTCGACGTCTAAGCCTCTTAAGATAATGAAATAGGATTTTGTATTAAGTTAAAATATACTTTCGAGTTTTTTCTTTTAAGTTTTATTTGTTGTCTCATGTGAATTATGTAGAAGAGTTTTGTGTTTTTTTTTTTTAATTTTTTCGACTAAAGTATGATAAGTAGATACAAATTTAAGTAAGTTAAATGAACACAAAAAAAAAGCTCTTAGATGATACTTAGATTGAAGTCATCAAAATAACAGTGTAATCTTTGGAAAAGAACTGATTAATTATTTTAGTTTTTAAATTTAAAATTTATCATATAAAAATAAATATAAAAAGAAAATGAAAACATGTTGAATGTGTTAAGAAACGATACAATTGTATCTAACGAAATCATGTTTTGCAAATACGAATTAAACAAAATTGATGTTTTCTTCTAATGTAATTAATGATAATTAAATAAAAAAATTGAGTTTTGTATAATCATTCAATCACTTAAAAAAGTATCAACATCAAAATGATATCACATCACGTTGTCGCATTGGAAATAAAATAATTTAAATTTAGGTAAAATAAAAGTAATAATAATAATTGTAAAGTGGATACATAAGAAAAGATGATTTGTTTTATTTTATCAACGTCTAATTGAATTGTCAGATCATTTTTGTGCTGTGATTTAGTTATTCAGTAGTGAATATAATTTGATTTTATAGGCGATCAATTCATATGATGGTAGGTAATTGTCAAGTGTCACAGTCGTTAAAAAAATATGTGTATTTTGTGTTACTAGAATAGTTCAATTTATATCAAACTGATGGTTAAGGGAAGTAAGAAAAATATTGCGTTCTACTGCAAGGCAAAATTTCATTGAATTTTTGCTCGGATTTCAAGTTAATGTCACATAAGTCGATGTCACACCACCAGTAACACACTCAATTTAAAATGTGTAACTTTTGTGTTTCAACTCTTTTTTTTTTGAGATTAGATTATTTTACAAAAATGACACTTAAGGTGTGAGATATAGCTTCAAGGAAATCTACTGCATAAACAGGGTAATTCGAAGACGGTGTGACAAAAAGCAGGAACGTGTAGGTTGGATCGAGACAAGATTAAAATCGTATATGAGGGGAGTCTATTCTCCCTGGAGGGAAGGACAATTTTCGATTAAAAATAATGGTAATACCAAAAATACCATGTTATCCTTTTTTGCAAGACCAGAAATCCCTTCTTTTATTTTATTTTATTTTATTTTATTATACTTTATTTTATTTTATTTTATTTAGTTTTATTTTATTTTATTTTATTTTATTTTATTTTATTTGATTTTTTAATAAAGTTGTTTTAGTGAATAGTTTTTAAAAAATTAATTTTCAAGTACTAAATTTTGAAAAAAAAAAAAAAATAATAAAAAAGTGACAAATTAATATTATTCAAAATTGTAAGTAATTAATTATTATTTTGGTTGTCAAAATTCAAAGCTCTTATCATATTCTAGTCGAAAACCAGGGGTATCCAAATATTAAAAACTAAACAAAAAGAAAGAACTTATAAGCTGATGATGATAAATCAACCGGTTGCTGAAATGATCATTTAGTCGAATTCGTCCCAGTTTTATGAGAAAGTTGGTTCTTATATTTTGAAAATTAATGAAGTAGAAGAAATTTAAATATTAAAATTACTTCGGTTTTTAGTTGAGTGAATGAATATAATTCAATTAAAAGGAACCTCAACTCCAGAAATTATATAACAGACTGACTGAAGAGCCCACTGTTATACCTGGGCGAAACACATTAATTTCTAGAGTTGAGGACACTTGTTTCTTTTAGTTGAATTATTTTGAAAATTAATAGTCCTAGTTACAAAAGTCTTGGAAACAAAATTAGTACCTAGGTAAGGTTAGGTTAAAATGGCTGCCAACAAAAAGCTGATACACTTAGACGATCTGTTGGCTCATTGTCATACCACATGAATCTAAAGTTTTCTCCCTACTCGTTAAAACCAATTGGAGCTTTTTACAACGCTCGAGTCTGTTAATAACCGTGCTCGATAGATCAGTAGGATCATTGAAGAAGAAATCTCCAAGATTGAGTTTAAGCTGTGAGATAAGGCCGGACACGTACAGAGAACATGAACAATAGAATTTTTCTCCTATTCATCCAAGCAGAAAAATCATTTGCGAAAACTCCAAACCACGTAGCGTGATTACTTATAAGGCAGTGTCCGGTAGTGCCACCAATTATGGAGCTGATATGCAATCTGTTCTAAGATAACAAGTATTTATAGCGCTTCAGGTCCAGCATTGTCCAGATCTTTTTAGTCGCCAGGCAAGTGGTGTTGTTGTTCCACCTAAGGTTTGATAGCATCTTGCTTTAGCCTAAATTTGCAAGTAGTGATAGGTATACCGATATTTACCTTGTTTGGTAGAATAGGTAGTGTTGTTCCACTTTTGGCGAGTTCGGCATCAGCTTTACAATTCCCCAAAATGTCCCTATGGCCCGGCACCTAACAAAGGTGAATATTGAAATGCTGTGCCATCTCTATAAGAGATGAGCTACAGTTTATGGCTGTTTTAGAGTTTGTAGAGACAGAGTCCAGAGATTTCAAAGCAGTTGGGCTATCTGAGAAGATACGGATATCCGAGGTCGATATCACGTTTTCCTTGAGCCAAGATAAAACTTCCTTTATCGCCAAAAGTTCCGCACATGCTACAATGGTCAGGAAGACGGAATGAGAGACCTAAATTTAGTCTATTTAGGTACACACCTCCACCAACCCCATCATCGGTTTTTGAACCGTCTGTGTAAAAATGAATTGACTCGTCTTTCAATAATGTCACATCCTACTATGTTGATCTGGGAGGTATGGCAACTTGAAAGTTTTTGTCGAAACGGTATTGTGGGATGGTGTAGACAATGATACTTGGAAGTTAACCGTATGTGTTCAGAATAGCTGAGTGGCCTATTTCATTATTGATCCACTGTGAAGAGGCTTTAAGACGGATTGGCGTTCTTGCTGCCGTTTATTTACTGAATATGTCGAGGGGTGTCAAATAGAGAAGATTGTGCTGTGCAGCGGAGGGAGTGGAGCGAAGTGCCCCGCTTATGCACATATAAAAGCTCATCTGTGGACTTTACTCAGTTTATCGCGGTTTATCGCTTTATCCAGAGCAGTCCACCATACCGCAACCCCATATGTGAGAATTGGTCTGATTACCGATATATATAGTATAGCCAGTGAGTAATGCGTGGTTGGAGACCCCATTTATTCCCAATGGCCTTTTTATTGGAGAAAAGGGCCACTGTGGCCTTTTTGACTTTTTCTTGTATATTAGGTTTCCAGCTTAACTTCTTATCTAAAATGAGACCCAGACCCAGGTATTTTGCTTCGTCAGAGAATGTTAATGGAATACCTTTAATAATGGGAGGATATAAATTGGGAATTTTATATTTCCTCGAATAGAGGACAAGTTCGGTTTTGTGAGGGTTAACACCCAATTCGCACCGCTCTGCCCAGTAAGTTAGCTTGTTCAAAGCATTCTGTAAGAGTTCCTTCAAGAAAAAAGGATGCTTTCCTAAAACGGCAATAGCAATTTCGTCCACATATGCAATCACTCTTTAACTCTCCGCTTCCTGAGAAGTTAGCAGTTCGTTTACAACTTAATTCCAAAGGAGGAGGGACAAGACACCACCTTGCGGGGTATCTCTACTGACCGCTCTTCTCGCAGAAAATCCACCGAGTTTTGAGTTGATAATCCTGCTTGTAAGCATCTGAATTATCAGTTCACCAAGCTAACCGTGTACCTTCAGATATGACAGCGCAGATGGGATTGCAGATGTGTCGACCTTGTTAAAAGCACCCTATATACATATCTTAGAAAGCAACCAATCTGTATTCTTTATGATAGAGGGAATATTCGATGGTACGTACTAACGTGTGGAGAGCCGTTTCCACCGACCTCCCTTTCCCTTTGCAGTAAGCATGTTGTGCCTTAGAAAGGAGTCTCGTTTCAATGCTTGATCTTAAGTGGATATTATAATCAATCGTTCAAAAGTTTTTAGAAGGAATGATGATAGGCTTATATGTCTGATGTCTTTTGGGTTTACATGAGTGCATTTGCCAGCTTTTGGTATGAAAACAACTTTGACTTCTCTCCATAACCCTGCAATGTGGACGAGTTTAGGTAGCCATTAAATATGACTTCCAAAATCGGCAAAATAACATCTGCATTCTTTTAAAGTTCACTTCCAAAATCGGCAAAATAACATCTACATTCTTTTGGAGTTAAGCTGGTATGATGCTGTCTTACTTCCTCCACAAGTTTGGGTTTCGTATTAAGAAAACAGCGTACTTAAAAAAATCGCATTACGATAACGGAAAAGTCCATTGGTATCGGATATGTATGGCTGTACGTCCACTCTACTAGGGATGGGTCATTATTTCGGTAACAGGTATACAGTAACAGGTATTGGAAAGTAGCAATAACGTATTGATACTGCAGTACAAAAATACCTGTTACTGAAACATTGACAAGACAAACATTTTCTTTGGTACTGATATTATTGCTAAACTGTGACTTCTGACTTCTGAAAATGTATAATGGTTAATGGTGTTTATCTTTTTTGGAATTATCTGTTTATAAATGATTTCAGACACATTGCATTAATTAAACTAAAAATTATTGTTAAAAACTGATGTTGCCAAACATTTATTCTGCTTATAAGTAATTTAAGGGTTTTTGTGACAATTCAAGAAACTTAACAGTGGTTTTGCTTGTTGTTATTTTTTTTGACGCCCGGGCGTCATTTTATTTTTGACGCCCGGAAGTCATTTTATTTTTGACGCCCAGGCGTCATTTTTTTTGACGCCCGGAAGTCATTTTGTATTTGACGCCCGGGCGTCAAATTATTTTTAACGCCCAGGCGTCATTTTTCTTTTGACGCCCGGCGTCAATTTGTTTTAAACGCCCGAGCGTCATTTTATTTTTGACGCCGGGTGTCAATTTTTTTTTACACCCGGGCGTCATTTTATTTTTGACGCCCGGGCGTCAATTTATTTCTGACGCCCGGGCGTCAATTTATTTCTAACGCCCGGGCGTCATTTTTTTTTTTGACGCCCGGGCGTCATTTTGTATTTGACGCTCGGGCGTCAGTTTATTTTTGACGCCCGAGCGTCATTTTGTTTTTGACGCCCGGGCGTCATTTTACTTTTGACGCCCAGGCGTCATTTCATTTTTGACGCTCGGGCGTCATTTTATTTTTGACGCCCGGGCGTCATTTTATTTCTAACACCCGGGCGTCATTTTATTTTTGAAGTCAGGGCATCATTTTATATCTGACGCCCGGGCGTCATTTTGTTTTTGACGCCCGGGCGGAATTTTATTTTTGACGCCCGGTTGGAATTTTATTTTTGACGTCAGGGCGTCATTTTATTTCTGACGCCCGGGCGTCATTTTATTTTTGACGCCCGGGCGTCAATTTATTTTTGATGCCCGGGCGTCAAAAACAAAATGACGCCCGGTTGTCAAAAAAAAATTGACGCCCGAGCGTCATTTTATTTTTGACGCTGGGCGCCAATTTTTTTTTTACACCCGGGCGTCATTTTATTTTTGAGGCCCGGGCGTCATTTTATTTTTTGACGCCCGGACGTCATTTTATTTTTGACGCCCGGACGTCATTTTATTTTTGACGTCAGGGCGTCATTTTATTTCTGACGCCCGGGCGTTATTTTGTTTTTGACGCCCGGGCGGCATTTTATTTTTGACGCCCGGGTGTTAATTAGATAAAAAAAAAAATGTCTCGATCTTTGAAGTTTCCAGGAGAATTTTGATTTCTTAACTGTTATTTCAGTAACAGGTATTTTTAACAGGAATTGGGAAGTAGCAATAACAGTTAGTAACAGTTACTGATAACTAGTAGTTTTGCCCATCCCTACACTCTACAACAAGCACTAAACGGGTAGATCGATTTGCTTCAAATTTGGTTTGGTTTTTTGGTTTAAATGTGATTCCATTATAGTCCAGCCAAATTAGACAATAAATAGCCCTAACCCGGACAAAATTTTTAACAGGTATGATTATTAGTGGTCTTGTTTAGAATAGTGTCCTTAATCATATGTGAAAAGTCCAAAGCAATCCGCGTTGGCGTAAGACCACAACCTTGAAAAAACGCAGCCATCTTGCACTTTTGATTTTTGGCTATATCTGGGGAATTATTCAAGTTTCAAATGGACAGGCTTAGATTGACAAAATCAGGGAAGTAAATACAATTTATTTGCAGGTATTGCATGGCTGCTGTTCTTAAATTAATTAAACAGTGTAAATTACAGTGCAAATTCGAAAAAATTACCCATGCCCCATAAATATTTATTTAAAAGCTGAAATATAGTGGACATGTTCAGATCAGTACCAACAATCATATGTCTAAGTTACCAAAAAATTCTGTTGGGGTTAGATCACCATTTAAGAAAAAGTACTATCATCTGTATTTTTCGTCGTTTTGCTATATCTGCGTATCAAATTGTCCTAGAAAGCGTAATATACCTATAGCCAACACCTGTTAATCATTTTGTTTGTGCTTCGCTGATTTCGAAGTCGAAGCCCGTCTCATTTTACGCTTGATTGGTCTTTCTAGGATACCTAGAGCCAAAAGACGAAAAATAACAATTTTGTATTATAGAACCCCTAAGAAATCTAACTTTTCGAGGCTTTTGGAACAAAATATTCTGTGTACGCGAAAATTGAGTTTCTTAAAATCGACATCGAGGTATGAACTGTCATATTCCATTAAAGGATGGCTACGATGTTGATGGATTAAGAAACCTCTAAGAAAACCGACATTTTTTTATTTAGATGAATTGCATTTATTTATAGAATTGCACATAACACTTTAAAGCAACGAAACAAAATGC
Source organism: Melangyna quadrimaculata (assembly GCA_949320155.1). Taxonomy (NCBI): domain Eukaryota; kingdom Metazoa; phylum Arthropoda; class Insecta; order Diptera; family Syrphidae; genus Melangyna; species Melangyna quadrimaculata. The sequence goes on from OX439485.1 coordinate 55,474,047, forward strand.
TGGCTGGAACGGTCCTGTGTACGAACTTTGTAAATAAAAACTGTATCACTATCATCATCAAGGTACGACTAAGTGTTCTGCCTTAAATTTAGCTTTTGCTTATATTTTCTTATAGTTTAATAATCTGGCATCACTATACCTGTAAGAGTACGCTATCATAGACTGAAACCACCCACATCATACTGCGCCATCTCTTCTATTTATTCCATATCAGAAAACCTACATTACCATAGATAAAAAATAACAATGCAACATGCAGCAAAAAGGTTGCTGTATGTACTATTCTTAAGGTAAGGTAGTTAAGTAAAAAATAACAAAAATGCTTCAGTAGGAATGCCAGGAAGGTTATACTTCCGTTTCCGCTTTTGAAAGTCAAAGGAAATCAGTATTTGAAATTAGTAAGATGTTTGACTATGAAGACTGAAGTTAAAATATGCCCTGCTTGAAAATTAAATGATTGTACTAAAGTTAATTATTTTAACTATTTCAAATATTTTATTTATTTTTGTTCGTCATTTTGTTCGAAATTATGACAGCATCGCAATTTGACAAAGGGCATTCATTTTTTCTTTCGTTGAAGAAGGAAAAACTCTTAAGCTTTCGAAAAGCTTATTTTCAAAACCGGATGAGCTATCAATCAAATCAAAGGGTGGGTGATCAATGAAGAGGTATTTTCTTAAAATGCGAAATAACACAAACAATTCAAATATGTCGTGAAATCTTTATTATCAATCCCTTTCAAATTTTGGCCGTAACTGCGCCGTGGCTCCGCTCGTGTCTGTGGACTTTACGTAGCCCCAAAGAGAAAAGTCTGACGCATGCATTTGCCGGCTAATTCTCTCGTCCGAAACTAATTGTTGACTGAAGCGGTCTCTCAATATGTCCATTGTTTCACAGGCTGTGTGGCAAGTAGCACCGTCTTGTTGGAACCAAAAATGTTGGCCCGATTCACAGTAACGCGTTGGCAGGCGCGAACGCAGGGGGGTTTTGGGGGTTCAACCCGCCTTCGAAATTTATGAATTTAACCCCCCCATGAAATTTTTTCCTGCGTTCGCCGCCTGCGTGTTGGCACCAGCCTCATTTTTCAAGGAATACGGAACGATGATTACACTGGCCCATAAACAACAACACGGTTGTTTTGAGTAGATGGAACTGCAGATCTTGACCCTCTTCCGGTTTTTCTTCGGCTCATACATAGTCCAGTTGAATCGTCATTTGACCTTGCGTTGATCGGCACGGTCTGTTTTTTTTTTTTTTCATGAATCGATAGGGGCTTACGAGAAAAGCTTAACCCTAGACTTGCACCACATGACAACTTTTTTAAAAACGTACTTTTTGGACTTTTTTTGAATTTTTGAAAATATCTTATCTCCACTACATTGCACAGTAAAAAATTTAAATACGTTCAGTTTGTAATAAAATTATCTAACATGTAGTGTTAAGTTTTTTTTTTTGTTTGAACAAATAAGTAAAAAGTTACCGTTAGTTTTAGTAATTTTCGTTTGGTTTTTAGACGGTATTTCATTTTTATTTGGAAAAAAATCTTATATTTTGGTTAGTTTTTCTTTTGTGTTTTGTCTAGCTGTTGCTGATTGAGCTCTTAGCTCCAAACGGGAGCCGAGAAATCTATGAATGAACACAGGCAAAAAAGACATTTTCTGTTTTTTACGAATATCTTGGTTTCAGTATATCGCAATGAAAAAAAATATTTTTAACCAATAAATAAAAATTAGCTGCTATACTCTGTTCAGTTCGTATGTTCAGTACAGGGAAGATAGGGTGTTTGCCTCTCACCCTCACTTTTATGGATTTCAATAAGCTATCGCTTTTTTATAAAGCTTTTGCATTTTCCATGGTAGCCGTATCGCGCATTATAAATTGGCATATTTTTCTCTTCTCTCTCATTCAAATTTCAGTAGGGTTACCAACTGCTAATTTAGATTTCATAAACAGAAAAAATGTATATCGTAAACTAAATCGTAAAAAAAATGAATGTAAATGCAAATAAAAATAAATCTATCTTTTTACATACCACCAAGAGGTAAGATAGTAGGCGCGTTTTTTTAAGAGTAGGGAACACAACCACGGAGCAGACAGGTCATGATGGGATGTACGTGGGTTTATGGAATATTACAAAAACAATTTCAATGGAAGTCAGGGGTTCTGTTTTTTAATTCACAGGCAATTTCTTAAGTTGAGTGAAATGCAAACACCAGCCAGAACGTGTATGTTTAAAAAAGCTCTCCCATAAGATCCTGAGCTTTGCAGACAATGCGTCCGCTGAAGTTTGAACACCCATTAGGGACGTAATACTTATTAGATTTAAAAAAAAAAACTAAACGGCAATTGCTTCGTCTCGGCAAAATCTAGTGCCGATATTTTTTAGTTTTTTTTTTTATTTGTCTTAAAAAAAGTTATGGCCAAAAGATTTAAAAACCACCAAAAAATTAACTAAAAAAAACTTTGGCCTTCAGTCACCACTGTAATTTTCGCCGCATTTTCATAAAAATTACGGCAATCGCTTCGTCTCAGCAAAATCTAGTGCCGATATTTTTTAGTTTTTTTTTATTTGTCTTTAAAAAAAGTGATGGCCAAAAGATTCAAAAACCACCAAAAATTTAACTAAAAAGATTTGGCCTTCAGTCACCACTGTAGTTTTCGCCGCATTTTCGTAAAAATTACGGCAATTGCTTCGTCTCGGCAAAATCTAGTGCCAATATTTTTAGGTTTTTTTTTTTTTATTTGTCTTAACAAAAAAGTTATGATTAACTTAAAAAAATTTGGACTGCAAATTAGTTTTCTTCTGAAGCTATCTACATCACAATCGCCAATTTGGTCTATATTATGTTTTAGTATTCCTTGAATGAAATACAACACAAAAATGCCATAACTTTTTTTTTTAAGACAAATAAAATAAAACTAAAAAATATAGGCACTTCATTTGGCCGATACGAAGCGATTCCCGTAATTTTTATGAAAATGCGGCGAAAATTACACTCGTGACAGAAGGCCAAATTTTGTTTAGCTAATTTTTTGGTGGTCTTTGAATCTTTTGGTCATAATTTTTTTTAAGACAAATACAAAAAAAAAAAACTAATAAATATCGGCATTAGATTTTGCCGAGACGAAGCGATTGCCGAAATTGTTATGAAAATGCGTCGAAAATTACAGTGGTGACTGAAGGCCAAAGTTTTATTAGTTAATTTTTTGGTGGATTTTGAATCTTTTGTCCATAACTTTTTTTTCAAGACAAATAAAAAAAAAAAACTAAAAAATATCGGCACTAGATTTCGCCGAGACGATGTGGTTGCTGGTTAGTTTTTTAAAATCGAACAAGTATAATGACTTTGGTGGGTGTTTAAACTTCAGTGGACGCATTGTCTGCAAAGTTCAATTCATGAAAAAAAAACAGACCGTGCCGATCAACGCAACGTCAAGAACTTTTTTACGACAGTTCGACTAGACTAATACGGCAATTCTTTTAATTGAGCCAGAAGAGGGCCTCTTCGCTAAACAAAATGTTGGTTGAAAACAAGTCTCTCGAGAGCCCATTCACTGAAACTATGAGGCAACGGAAAGTCAGACGGCGTCAATTCTTGCTTCAGCTGAATATTGTGTGTATGCCTTCAAACCTAGATCTTTGCATAGAATCGCCCTTGTTGTTCCATACAGGCCAGTTTTTGAGGAAGCCTATTTTTACCTGCCCGTGAGCAACAGCCGCTAAATTTTCAACACTACGCGCTGGACGAAGTATGTTTATTCAGTCGAGAGTCATCAAACAGTGAATAGTGTAAATTCGGTCTCCATTTTCTTGATGGTATGGTGTAATAGTAGCTTCAGTAGGTCGATTATGGACACTATAAGTTCGCCGAAGCGCACGCAAAACATTCTTCACAGATCACAGAACGTCAATTTTCGTAATTTTAATTGAAATTGAATTTGCAAATGTTGTTCGGATGTAAGTCCATGATGAAGTCTCAATGAATACTGATTAAAATACACATGGCAACTATAGGCAAGATGCATGAGTTATACTATACATAAATGGAAAGACTTAAGCAAGATTACTTAGAATATTCTTTAATAACTTTTAACTTAAGACTAAATTACATTTGAATAACGATGAATATAATCTTATTATAAACTATACGGTAAATCAAATAGCATGTAAATTAAATAACAAAACAGATTATGACTTCTGATATAAAGATTATGATGACTTCTGAAAACAAGCACATCTGGTCAGCGTAACGTGGTTGCCAACGGTGTGTAACAAGTAACTCACGCGCCATCTGTCAAAAAATCCTTTTAAAAAAAAATACCTCTTCATTGATCACCTTTTACAAGAAAACTTACCACTGGGTTGTACTTTAAAACTTCTTGAAAAAAGAATGAACTCCTGTTTTTTAAATATCGATTTAAAAAAATAATAAAATTTTTTCAAAATTAAAAAAAAAATGCTGCAATCTGGGATATTCGGACAAAATAAATACCTTTAATTTAAGGTTGATTTTTCTCTCTTTGTGTTTTGGATAGTAGAGGTAGGTAATTTAGAATAGGATTGAAAGAAATTTGTTGCTTTTAGCACAATCATCAGAAAGCGGTTCACTCAATCAGACCAGCACCCGCAACCGCACCATCCACAGTTTTTTTTTTTTTTAATTAAAACCCACGCCTCTTTCCCCCCAGATACCTCACGTGCTGGAGTCCTTTTCTCCGATCACGACGGCAATTACAATTGCAAGTCGAATCGGCACTTAAATTAATTATTTGATGTTAAGATAATAAATTAAAAGAAAATAGTTGCTTTGCTATGTTGACCATAACACAGCAACTTGTCTTACATACGCGCAACGAGTATTGTCGGAAGTTAAAAGTGATAAGGTCTGCTTAATGCAAGCAGTTAAAAAAAACTTAAAATTCAAAAAAAAAATGCGAAAGCAGTTAAATAAAATATAAACAAAAAATATTTAGAGTGACAAAAAAAATTAAACCGATCCCGACAGTGCAGCACTGGTTCGAAACATTTTTTTTTTAAACTATTTTACTCATGCTAAAATCAACTGAGGAAACATTCAAATTATAGATTTTACTCATTCGATTAAGAGGTTCATGCATGCCATAAATTTTTCTATGAAAATCTACGTGATAAAGTTCAAATTCTCGCAGGTGGTGAGAACCCCCGTGGAAGTTTAAGCCAATACATGCTAGCAAATTGGGAGCATCAATTTGACCATTAATAAGTTGGTAATTAAATATTAAATCATTATTAACCCGCCTCTGATATAAAGTTTGGACCAGCAAAAGTTGGATCCTATGTTCATACGGTGGCAAATTATATAGATCATTTCAGGGTAACCCTTTTAAAGCAAAACGAATGAAATAAAAGGGGGACTATACTTTAGATGCATACTCTAGGTGTGGTCGTACATAACAGTTGTACAATGAAAGGGCAACATAGGGATCGTTAAATTACTTTGCCCACCGTTTTATAAAACCAAGCATGGAGCGTGCCTTATTTACAATATAATAACAATATTTTCAGTGAATTCTAGATTAGAACTAAATTGAACACCTAGGTCTGTGAAGCTAAAAACGCTTTGCCCAAGTTTGCCCAACTATGCAGTTTATTGGCTGGCGCTGGAGCTTCCACTTATCTTATGGAATGATCATCCGGCCGCTGTGCACAACGAACCCCCACCTGAATCCTAGTCTGTTATCTTGCGATCATAGGGAATCGACGGAAGGTGTGATGCAGTAGTAGCCGAAATTTGTTCTAGAGCCTTTTCGTCGCATTGAGGAAAAAAATCAAGTCTTTGATCTTCATTTCCGAAAGTTCGTTAATGTCGTCAAAAAATGCCCTTCCGCATGATTGTGCTCTAGCTTTGGCCAGAGCGGAGCATTTGCAGAGGAAATGCATTACTGTTTCCTTGTCCTGCTGGTCCACACAGCTCCGACAGTGAGTATTGTAAGTTATACCAAGCTTCGCTGCATGATCTTCTATTGGCCAGTGTCCGCTACAGGTTCGAACGACTCTGGCCCTGGTCTACGTATTAGATCAATTGTTCGGGGTTTATTTTAGGTGGGGCAGATCTTCCTAGATATAATACAGTTTGATAAACTATTCCACCTGCAGTTTGATTCAGTAAGAAAAATTGACAGAATAGTGCCCTACATAACTCCAAGAGGAATGTTGAATCTTTCCGCAAGTGAGCCATGAGGGGCCAGCCTTGTCTAGCCAGCTCTTCAGCCCGTTCATTGCCCTCAATGCCACTGTGACCCGGAACCCAGAGAAAAGTGACACCGAGGTCAGTGTTCAGACTCTCAAACTCATCCCGGCAATGGCTGGACCAATTTGGAGGATGATGTAGCTGAATGAATGGCTTTTTAACATGCAGCCGCCTGACTGTCTGTAATAATAGCTGCATTATGGTACGTTTGGATCTTCTTTTAGTAACTTGCATGCTTCCCTAATTGCCAGTAATTCAGTTTGAAAGACACTAGCATTGTCCGGTAGTCGGAAGGACCTAGAGACATTAAGAGACTCAGAAAAGATTCCTACACCAACACCACACTCCATCTTTGAGCTATCAGTAAAGATAGTTGTGTCGAATTTTTTCGTCACGACGTCATCTTTCCAATCCTTTCTTGATGGAAATTTAACTTTAAAACCCTTACTGATACTCATTGTATGGGTGCAGAGTAGTCATTCGGAGTCGAAAACATTTCAGTTGGAATCAAGTCTGTGATATTGCTGTGACCATAGGGCTTGGCAAACCAAGAGTTTTATTCCTTAAGTCTTAGGGCGCTGTAAGAAACAAGATATTTAATATGTAAATCAAGTGGTAGAAGGTGCAGAAAAACACATAAGGCAACCGTTGGGCAGGATCTTATTGCCCTGTCGTGCTAACGCTAGCAGTTCTTTGAACCTTCCTACGTTTATTGATGTTATTTGATTTCTTGAGTGCAGGCCACCACGCAATCGAACCGTATGTGAGGATCGGTCGTATAGTCGGTCGGATAGTTAACTCACATTTTTTTTTTAATTTGCGTTTAGGGCCAAAACTAACGGTTACCGTATCATAGCGTTTTTCTTATCCAAAAATGAAAATCTGATTTATGAGTGTTTTTTTATAATACAAATTCTTTATACTACTGAAATAAATCAGCCAAGTAGATCAACTTTACTTTTTCTCAACTTGAGGCAAACTCTCAAGTTGACCAACTTGAGAGTTGGTCTCAGCTCGAGAGTTGAATCGCAAGTTGAAATTCCTTTTTTTCCACGAATTGTTGTGAAAAACAAAACAAAAACTGTCATTTTTAAATTATATTTTAATCTGTTGTCAATCAAATTAAATGTTTTTTAAGTTTTCTGTGTTTCTTGCGTGTTAAAATTGTGAAATTAAAGGCCAGGTACCTAATTTCGGAAAAGAAGCCACAGACAGAAATTGGAATAACAAAATTCCAAATAAAGGGAAAAACAGCTTTAGATGAAAAAGCAGAAAACAGGAAATGAGGGCTTGGAAGGCGAATGAGAACAATAAGCTCTTGAAAGCGAACAGGCTGCCTTGAATGTTTAGCAATTTGACCTAGAACGGGAGAAGTCATAAAATAGGAAACTTGTTAATATATATGTATGTAATGTATGCATATTTGTATGTATATTATAATACACTCCCTGTCACTTGTTTGAGGCCACTATTTTCACAAAAGTTTTTTCTTGATAAATACCTGTAGGAAATATTTATCCTGGAAATTTTTGATACGTATGAGTAGGTAATTATATTTTGCAATAAAAAAGTATAAATTTAAAGGGGTAACTTGGAAATTCAATAGGAGTTTCACAAATTATAAGAACGGACTGCAAAAAAGGGTATACAAAAATGCGTCACTTGATTTGTTTTTAAACATTAATGTTTTATGTTTTTGTCAATTAATAATGAGTATGCTCGCCATTTTATGAAATTAGCTCTATTAGACAGTTTGGAAATTAATCACAGTTTTTTGGAATAATCCAGTGAAATCTGGCTCCAGACAACGCAGTTAGCTTCGACCAAAACGTCCTTATCTTCAAACTGTCTACCAGTATCAGAAATTTTTCGAGATAACTAGGCCCAAATGTTTTCGATGATGTTTGTGTCCGGTGGATAGGGTGGCTATGGTAGAAGTCCAACGTTTTCCGACTGAATCCAGCTTCTAGCTAGCCTGGAAGTATGGATAGGGCTGTTGTCTGGTTGGAATAATCAAGGTAGAGGTTCAAGAATATTCTTCAGCTTTGGAAATATCCATTACAACAGGCATTTGTAACTATTTCCGTTCATTGTTTTAGTTATTAACTCCAATTCAATTGTTCCATAATAGGTGAAAGCTCCCCACACCATAACATCTGATGTATGTGTGATGTCTTGACAAAATAAGTTCTGCTTTTCTTTAATCGTGAAAATATAAGTCATCTCAAAAGACAACCTTTTTGCATGGGTTGCTTCAGGCAACATGCTTCCTGTCGAAATTCATCCGTAGTTCTTGTGTAGCTGCCGTAGAACCAGTTTTTTTCATACTCTTGATGTTACCACTGGTTTTAATAATCCTTAAAACCGTCGAAATACTGGATGTTACCCCAATTTTTGACCTTATATTTAAGGCGCTGATAGTGTGGAATTTGAAGCTAGCCGCTGAATGAGTCGCTTTCCTCGAATTGTTGTTGCTTGAGATGTGTGTCCTTTTCGTTTTTTTTCATAGTTTTCAGTGTCTGCTAGATAGTTGTTGACAATGGTTTTACTTCTGTTCGGTCTCCTAGCTTTTTCTCAGCATGAGAATTCCAGTTTTGTAAGGCATCTATTGATCCTCTTTCTACTCTTTCTACTGTCGACGTGTTTCCAGAGCCCATTTCAAATTGAAATTTAATATAAAATATAGTTTTCTATCCTTTCTTAAATATTTTAAACTTTTGTTTGAAAAGAATCGGCGATGTTAACTTTTGCCAACCAATTTTTGGAATGGCCTCAACCAAGTGACGCAACTTTGTATATCCATTTTTTGTTGTCCATTCACATAATTTGGGTAATTTTCTATGGATTTTCCAAGTTAAATCTTTAACTTTTTTCTTTTTTATATCTACTCACACGTATCAAAAATTTCCAGGAAAAATATAGCTTACAGGTATTTATCGAGAAAAAACTTTTATGAAAAAAGTGGCCTCAAACAATTGACAGGGAGTGTATATGTTTTCATTTAATAAATCATTGTATAAAAAACATCCAATTTTTTTTACCTTCCACTTATTTATCTTCGAATGCACCGGATGAATAAGCTTTAATAAAAGAGCCGACAGCAAATTTTGGGAGTTGATGTATAACCAAAATTTGAGTATGAGGGCTTAAAGGTGCATATTTTGTGATATCGAAATCAAAAATCTGGCAGGTTTTTTGTTCAGCCTTTTTTGAAAAAAAAATTTTTTCTAAAATTCTTATCAGGGGTATTATCACTTCTATCAAATTTTTAAAAATAAATTATGATGCTCTGTCATTTTCCCTAAGTCCAGACACCTTAATCTTGGTGATATGACCAAAAGAACTCAAGATATAAGCTTTTAAGCGAGCCTAATCGTTCTTTTCTTGGAAATTTATAAACCGCAAAAAATCAACAAAACTAAGTCTCCAAAAAAGTCGATTAAGGTTCGCTTAAAAAGCTTATATCTTGAGTTCTTATGGTCATATCACCAAGATTAAGGTGTAATGACTTAAGGAAAATGACAGAGCATCATAATGTATTTTCAAAAAATTGATGGAAGTGTTAATACCCCTGATAAGAATTTTAGAAAATCTCCGTATTCAACCCCCCACCCCCGCTTAAGGCTGAAAAAAAACCTGCCAGACTTTTGATTTCGATATCACAAAATATGCACCTTAAAGCCCTCATACTCGGATTTTGGTTATACATCCACTCCCAAAATTTGCTGTCGGCTCTTAGACTATTTCTTCTCAATCTACTAAATCCCAAATCTAGCTAAAAATATGTTCTTAAAATCGGAAAAGGATGTTAACGTCTCCCCGAATGGTATTTGTACATTTGTGGCGGCAATAAGTGAATCTTCATATTCATAATCAAATTTTGCAAAATTTGCAATTTTTAATTCCAACAACCAAACACGTCGTTGCTGTCTGCTCTCGAGGTAAAAAGTCTCGTCAGTTTTGTATCATCATTTTCTCTGCCCAAAGAAGTGAATTCTCCCAAAAATGCATTTTCGAAAAATTATAACAATAGAGCTCTTTTCGAATCTGTGGGTATTGGCAATCCCACAAAGTGATGAATAAATGCTTGTGACGAGAGAGCGTACATATTGGCATTTGGTAATGAGCCATATAATAACAATATTTTTGTTTGTAACAACAGCGAACTAGGTTTTTAAACAAAAACATACAAAAAAAAAAACATTATTTGTATGTATGTAAACTCTCATGTTAGCTCGTCCAACTTCTACTTTTTCCGTTGAGAAAATCTACATCTTCGCTTCCGGAAGCAGACGATGGATGATTTTCCAAATTATAACTTTCTCGGAACATTTTATTTAAAAAATATTTTTATTCAAAACGAAAATAATTTTTGACAGAAGATGCAACAAAAGGTCCGTTCCTTTACTTTAAATTTCTGTGATTTTCTGTGTATTTGTGTGATTTTCAGTCCAAATCCGTTCCCGTACTCAATAATTTGACAGTTTTTTACAAAAAACAACGCTCACGAGAGAGTAAATAATTTCCCCTATCTCTGAATTTCAGTCCGAGAAATTTCTTCGGACTGAAAATCACAGCACAGCAAAATGTCAATTTGAGAGCAAAGGAATGAAAGCCAAACATCGTGCCTTACTTGTCCAGCACATTAGGTAATACGGAATTTGGTTGAATTTGCGTTCCCGTACTTTGGCACAGTTATAATATATTTGCTCTCCAAGATCTGACAGTTTGTGATTTTCTGTGCACAAAGTAAAGGATCGGACCTAAAATGTATTACAAATTTGAATTTGACAGAAATCTCTCAAGTTTGATCTCTCAACTTCTACTATTTTCGGAAGTTGAGAAAACCAGAAGTTTATCAACTCGAGATTTTTAGAATCGAAAGTTGACTCTGTCAACTTTGAGCGAAGAAAATCAAAATCACGAGTTGAGAATAAAAATCCTCAAGTTGAGTTCAACTTGTAGTGAAGAAAATGGCTCTTATAGTATTATTTAATTGAATTGAATTATTGATTCAAAATAGCTTTTAACGGCCTTTAGTCTTTAAAAATTGGCGTTTCGTCTCGGCGTTCTCACTTGGACTCTTCAGTTGACAGTGAGAGCCTAGTCAAGACGCAATTTTTATTAAGTTCAGTCGAACTTACAACAATTTTACAGCGAAAATCAATTGTGAACTATATCCAACCCAATTAGAATTTTTTTAAAAATCTTATTATTTTTCTCAAAAACGGATAGAACGATTTTAACAAAAAAATCTGTGAATTGAAAAAAAAAAAAAACTACTTTTTGGTATTCTTTTTTCAAAGAATGGTTATTTTTGGTTCATCTATACTAGAACCATTTTTATTACCAACATTTCAAAAAAAAACCTTATTTTCAAAACTCAAAACCTACATATTTTGAAAACCATAATTATTATCCTTTTTTTCCAAATTATGTATCATATGATTTTTTAATATTTCCTAGAATATTTGAAAAAATCATGCTCTTAAAACCGAAATAACAAAACCTACCGTAAATTATGTTAAAAAATTAGTTATCAAGAATTTTATTTTTACCGAAAACGTGTTTTTTTTTAATTTGTGGAATTTTGTATGAAAGATACGAGTTTTTTGCCGATATTATGTTCTTATCAACAGGACTCGGTAAATGTTTTTGATATTTTTGAGCTGTGTCTGTACTCCTTTTTCCTGTTCATACTGTTACCAGTTACCATATGAAGAAGTGAACGTATTTACTTTTTTTAACTCCTGCCTGCTGCGTACTTATACGTACTCGTAGATGTACATAGATACATCGTATACCGTACGAATTTTCTTATCTCCAAGCAAAACAAGTCTCAAATTAGCTCTATCAATAAGTTTCAATCTTCCTTTAACGCACTGTGTATATTCTGTTTATTCACATCCTCGGCATCAGAGTTTGTTGGTCCTATTTGTTGAAAACTTCCCCTCTCACGTCTCAAATTGAGTCTTTCCCTTTGCAAACATTAGACGATGTTTGCGTATGTGTTTCTTTAATAATCAACCCATCCATCTAACTTAACAGGAGTTAGTATTTAGTTCGCAATTTTTTTTTTACTCACAGACTCGCAGTTTTCTAACATTCCCCCACAACCAATCCTTTGGAAAAAATTGAAAGACGACAACGAGGACGAGGACGAAAATATACAACACAACACCAGTGTCGACGAATGAACTATGTATTTTCGCTCTGCGTCGTAATGGTCATTTATCTTTTGGTTGTAAGTTTTTCTTTTCACCCTTCGGTTCCGTTGTTTTTTTTTTTTGTTCTATTGTTTTTTTTATTTGTTGTTTTGCTATCGGGGGATTTTGGCGACGAGTGCTGTTTTGAATTTGCAAAGAGGCAACATAACATCGTTTTCGCCTTAACATTGGATGGAGCCAAGGACGTGTCTTCAATTTTGTGTCCTTTTTCGGTGTTTTTGTTGAAATATGGTGAGACTCTGGCTGCTAGGCTGGTGTGTGTGGACCAACGAAGAAGTAGAATAGTTAGAGAGAACAAAATACACGCTGAATATATGCGAAAGTCGAAGATGTTTGTTTGGGTTGATCCTGATGGGAGATGAGGTGGACTTGGTGGACGGAACGATATATGGATGGAGTTCTTCACCCAGCTGTCAGGTTTGATGTACTTCGTTATCCCTGGAACAAAGAGACGAAGCCAGCCATAGTAGGTATAGTGGCTTTTGTTGCGAAGTAAGAGGATAAGTGAGTTGTTTGTTATTTCATTTCATTTTTGTGTTTTTTGAGTCTGATATCTACAATGGCAGGTATAATGGGAATTAAGGTGGATATATAGGCGTAGGTACATGATAGGTAGGTAGATATATAATAAACGAGTCGACAATAAGTTTCAGACGGCTTTTCATCAGCTATTTAGGGCGTTGAAGCTATTTTTTATGATGTCCTATCTTAAATACGATTTCATATAGAATTTGAAATTGTTCCTTTTAGGTAGTTGGACATAATACCTTTCTATAAGATTTGTGTTTTTGTTTGTCGCATCTATTCATAAGAACCGACTACTTCATAAATTAGACGGAGTGACATTTGTGCTTATACTGTCTAGAAAGCCTATTGTATTAGTGGGAAGAGATTTATTATTCAACTTGGTATGGATATGGATACATTTATTCATAATTGGAACAGGAAATGGAAAAACGTCGTCTCTGAACATCATTTTTATTTGCAAGCATTGTTTCAGTGGGTATAGAAAATTTTCGATTCTTGAAATAATTCCAAGATTTTGAGCAAATATATGATACTTCGACGACAGAAAAGTCATAAACTATTTCCTACCCATTTTTCTGTCCAATAGTGTGCACTCAGGCCTATAAACTAAACGGAGGTTTTCGCTGTGAGAAATGAGGAAATGGGCAATTTACTTTATTCAAAGGTGTTTTCTCGTGATAAGACTTGCAGTTAGGCTGCAAAGCTTTCGTTCTATCATATTTGCATTGAAGGTTTTGAATGAACAACAACCACTTGTGTTGGCTACCACCGAGTATTATATAGACTGGAATTATTGCAATTTCGCATGGCTGCCACACCAATCATCAGATTCCTTTAGTGGTGCTTAGTCTATAGATCCAATTTTAATTTATAAATTATTTTGCCGTCAACTGGATTTCAACCAACCTAGACCAAGCTTCCTCAGAGGCCGCTGCACTACGCATTGCACCACCGAGGTCACCTGATCGTGCCCATCCAAATGAAGGTTTTTACAAGCCACACACAAGTTAAAAAAGTAAAAATGCTAGTTGTCCAAATACAATTGTAAAATTAGAAAAAACCTTCATTTGGATGGGCACGATCAGGTGACCTAGGTGGTGCAATGCGTAGTGCAGCAGCCTCTGAGGTAGCTTGGTCTGGGTTCAAATCCAGTTGACAGCAAAATAATTTATAAATTAAAATTGGAACTATAGACTAAGTACCACTTAAGGAATCGGATAATTGGTGTGGCAACCATGAAATTGCGATAATTCCAGCCTATATAATACTCGGTGGTAGCCAACACAAGTGGTTGTTGTTCATTCAAAACCTTCAATTTACTTTATGTTTACCACATAAGACGAAAAAGGAAACACAACCATAATTTTATGCCAAATCAATTTTTTATCAAAATCTCTGTTATTTAGTTAGAATCCGGTAAAAAGAGTTTACAGAGAAAGATTTTTATTATGTCATCACTCCTCTCACTTCATTTTCTGTTGAGTCCAAATTTAAAATGTGTACCCACCACATAAAACCCTAAATTCTTCTATTCGGTTTGGTTAGGTTATGAGGAGTGATGATTCGGCAAGCCAAATCACCTAACTCGGATCTCAATGAATCCGTTGCGCTCCCCAGGATTTGCGAAATAGGAAGGAAAAGGGAAGCGTAAGGAAAGAAGTAGGTGGAGCATTAGGTAAGGGGTGCCACACTGCCGATTTGTTAATAGTCAGTTAAATCTCAACAAAAATTTGTTATTGTTTCTAAAGTATTTATTGCTCTGGTAGTTTTACTGATGATTATAAAATCGGTTTTTAGTGAATAATTTTTTAAAAATTAATTTTCGAACAAAAACTTTAAATAAACAAAAATTAAAAATATTTTTATTTTTTTTCAAAATTATACGTACATAGTTAGTTATTATTATTATTAATGTTTTCGTATTTAAATGCTCTTATCAATTTTTAGTCAAAAACTTAAAAGCAGATGGGCGAGGACTCTTACTGTATAAAATATTTTAAATAAAGGAACCAACTTTCTCATAAAAATAAGAAGAATTAGAATTTTAATAATTTTTTCTTATTCTTATAAAAAAGTTGATTTTTATTTTTTCTACCATCCGGTTTTCAATTATTGACTAAGAATTGAATTTTGAAAATATCGGCTTTTTCAATAAGAGCGCTACAAAAGTTTCTTTAAATAAAACAAAAACGGTTTTGGATATCAATGAAAGTACGTTCAATGCCATTATGTATGGAACTCGATTTCTTTTGCATGGCCAAAATGGGCACGCTTGCAGAAGTCCAGACGCTGAACTTTGATGAATTTTCGACGGTTTTCAAGCATAAATCGGCCGATACTGCTGCAATTTCGCGTTCGATATTCGTACGAAGTTCATCAATCGTCGCATAGACCATAGACTTGACGCAGCCCCACAGGAAATAGTCTAACGGCGTCAAATCGCACGACGCACGAGGCTGCCAAACGACTGGACCATTTCGTGAGCTAACACGTTCTCCAAATTTGGTTTCCAATAAATTGATTGTGCCATTCGCTGTGTGGCTTGTCCTCACATGTCCTCCAAGCCAATACCATCCAATTGGGGCCAGAAAAATTCGGTTATCATTGAACGGTAGCGATCTCCATTCACAGTAACGTGCCGGTCTTGATCATCACGCCCATAAACCACACCAAACCGTAATTTTTTCGGGATGCAATGATGACTCATGGAGAATCATTTTCAAGTTGTTGCTCAGCCCAATTCACGAACATACGACGCTTCTGATGGTCAAGCGGCTTCAGTTCTTGCGTCAATTTAATCTTCTTAGGATGCAGGCTAAGATCTTTTCGCAAAATTTGCAACAACGACGTCACAGAGATGCCCAACGCTTGAGAACGACGTGTGAGAGACACATTTGGGCTTTCTGCAACTGAAGCCTCAGCGGCAGCAATATTCTCGATACTACGGGCACTTCCTTGTCTCACTGGCACGGGAACATTTTGTACTATGCCTGTGGATTCAAATTTTTCCACTAGACGCTCAATTCTGGATCTGCTAGGACGATAATGACGACCATAAATTGGACGTAGCGCTCTTAA
This sequence comes from Melangyna quadrimaculata, assembly GCA_949320155.1. Classification (NCBI taxonomy): domain Eukaryota; kingdom Metazoa; phylum Arthropoda; class Insecta; order Diptera; family Syrphidae; genus Melangyna; species Melangyna quadrimaculata. The sequence continues at coordinate 55,490,110 of OX439485.1, forward strand.
CGTTTAGGCCACTGACTCCGAATTTCGGTAGTAAATTTTAATATTTCCGACTCCTATATTTTCGGCTCGTATATCTTTTCATGATAAAATGGCAGACTTTACTGAAGAGAAATGTCATAAAAACGACAAGAAATATGGCATCGTTTGCTGTCCCTGTTGCTCTACTTTTGTAGTGTTCCTGTTGAAAAACCCGTCCAAAAAATATATTGATTTTTTTTTTATTTTTAGCTATCTTTTCAGTAAAACAACTTTATTTAAAACCAATAAAAGAAAAGTTTTTGCCCTTACAAAAAGGTATAACAAGGCTTTGTTAGTATAACTTTTTTTTTTATAATTAATTTTCTGGTTTAAGTCAATTTTTTTTTTTGGAAATTGCCTCTCTCTCCTAAACGAGGTGGAATATTAACCCCCCTACTATAAGATTCTATATTGTCTTGACTTAACCAACATGCTTAAGCTTTTTATAACATTTTAGGTGAATCATCCTGCATAAATCTTTTGACTTTTTAAATTCTCTTCCGCGTAAAACTGATAAGGTGATAAAGATGTAAATCCTGTTTTAGGTTTAGGCATCATGAAACAACACTTATCATCTCTGTTTCGGTTCTTTAATTATTATTCGTTTTTAAAACCTAAGTATGGTTTTTGAAAATCACACTCAAATCAACTTGCAGGCCATTCCAAATTGTATTCATGAACTGATGCTATGCTTCACTTGATTAGAGTCCTGGACAAATGATGAGATCGTAAAAGTTCATCCTAATAAAGGGCGGTATCTTTTCAATCAAACTAATTAATAATTCAATACAACTACTGATACTCTGAATTAATGAACCTTTCAACGCATATAAAAAAAATCAAGTTACGGAGGTAAACTATAAATCAAAAACCTAATAGTTCACTTTTTTATAGAATTTTCAACACTTTTGTAGCCTTTCGGCATTTCGAAATATGTTACATAATTCAAGTTGGTCCTCCTCATTTTGTGTACTTGGTTCGTCATCTGTAAGTTCGTCCCTAGCCGAGAGCTAAGACATTGCCTTAGGTGGCAAGGAATATATTTACTCTGATTAAACCACTTTTCTTTTACAACAAACAGGTATTCTGAGAAATTTCAAGAAAATTCTAAATTTGTTTTTAAAAATGTCAATGATATTTTTTGTCAAGCTTTTTTACTTTCTTATTTTTTGTTTGCTTATTAGACCATATGTACATATATGTACATATGTGTTGTATATTATGTGATATGTACATAACATTTACATACGTGCATTTGAAGGTACAAATAATAAAGAATATTTTGAAAGAATAGATAACTCAAACAAATCAAATCAAAGATCAACATGAACTAAAAAGTGATAGCATATTATGAATATGAAGCGCAAGGAGCAAAATTCTTATGTATATGTACATATTTTTTATGTAATTCAGATTCACCGCTCGTTTCCAATAATAAGTTGCAATGAATTTTTGGATATTTTAATTATATGTAAATCCTTTTGTCTATAGAATCCTTAAAAGCTGTCTTTTGTGTGCATTTCTCCACTTCCATATCCACTGAACAATTTCTGGTTGTATGTATGTATATCTTACACCGAAATTGTGGTTAAGCGGATATGGAAACGAACATAAGGATGCACCAAACCAAGGCTTATATCTGTTAAGCTAAGCTTAGATTACATACATGAAAAGAGAAGACATTATTCTGGTTGCATATGGGCGTGTTTTGTTTTGAACACAAATACAAAGTTCAAGAATAGTATTTATCATAACCAGTTTGAAAACTATAGTCAACTTTCTTTGTAGAAAATAGTCAACGAGAAAAAAAAAATAACAAAAAAAAATATATTGTTTGAACACAAGACATTTTTTATCATACGAAAGACAGAAAATCACGATTATCTCAGTAATCTAACCAATGTCCACTTAATAAACCAAATTACAAACATTCACAAGCGCATTCCGGACTCTTACCAAAAACTTAACCGTCAGCTTCTATGTTAACAATCTTGTAAATAAGCATTTTAGCAGAAAATAAATTAAATAATTTATTTTTTCTTAAATCTACCCATATTCCCAACCCAATGAGTATAGAACATAAATTTTATATGAATTTCAGATGTGACGAAAAAAATTCTGTGAATTATATTGAATTGAATAGAAATAAATTAAATTATTTATAAATGTCAGTTGACAAATTTCAAAATTTATTTGTCAACTGAAATGTTTGATTGGAGGAGGTTTTTTGTTTGGTTGCAGTCAAATGCTATCGGATCAGGCAAATTGGCGTAATCCTGGAATTTCTCAACCTCTACGAGTATTTACCGAAGAAATCCAATGCCGAATGCGACTATAAATTAGAAGAATTGGGCACATAAAATATCACATTTTTCATGCGTGTTAAATGTCACTTAGCTTAGAAGACAAGCAAATTGGCAATTCAAGACAAAGGAATTCTCTTTTAGACGTGTGAACATATTAAAGTGGTCCTTAAAAAGGTCATTGTTTTGTTTGTCGCAACTCTTTACTTCTTCCAAATAAATACAAATGTAGGTACTAAAATTCGGTGCAATTTAAGCTCCATATTAAGCTGGAACCACTGTACCTACATATGTCTCGGGTGTTGTGTTGTGGAGTCGCGTGTTGCTGTCGTCCCATATATTTCATACGCCACCCAGCAACACAACACACGAGACAAAAATGTTGGTCTATGGATTTAAAATACATTGTAGCGATAGCGACACTTGACTCCAAAACACACCACACAGGACTGGTGTGGTTCGGGGCTTTAAACAACCCAGTGCAAGACTATATTTGGTACCTATAGCCTTGGTAATAAGTTATGTATACCTATCGGCTCCGTAAATTTAACAGTTGAATCAAATTTTCACCAATAAAGTCCATTTTCATTTTAAGACAATTTTAAATATTGAAAAATGTTGATATTTGGCTACCTTACGGTTTTCATTTGTTTGGCTATACCACTTGTCTTGCACGAGAGACTTATGTCCATCTTACAAGAAAAAATAATACTGGTTGAAATCGTCCTTGATAGCTTTCAAAAAGTGTTTGAATTTTGTATTTGTGTATTTATTTGGAAGAAGTAAAGAGTTGACCCAAACAGAAGAATGACCTTTAAAAGGACCAATTAAATATTTACACATGTATATAAGAGTAATCCTTTGTCTTGATGTGCCAAGCCAATCTACTTGTCTTCTAAGCTAAGCAACATTTAACACGGATGAAAAATGCCGTGTGCCGATTTTTTTCAATTAATAGTCGTGATCGGCAGTTGATTTGTTTAGTAAATAGAAATTGAGAAATTCCAGGTTTGCGCCAATTTGTCTGATCCGCTAGCATTTGACTGCATCCAAACAAAAAATGTCCTCCAATCAAACATTTCCATTGACAAATAAATTTTGAAATTTGTCAACTGACATTTATAAATAATTTAATTTATTTCTATTCAATTCAATATAATTCACAGAATTTTTTTCGTCACATCTGAAATTCATATAAAATTTATGTTCTATACTCATTGGGTTGGGAATATGGGTAGATTTAAGAAAAAATAAATTATTTAATTTATTTTCTGCTAAAATGCTTATTTACAAGATTGTTAACATAGAAGCTAACGGTTAAATTTTTGGTAAGAGTCCGGAATGCGCTTGTGAATGTTTGTGATTTGGTTTATTAAGTGGACATTGGTTAGATTACTGAGATAATCGTGATTTTCTGTCTTTCGTATGGTAAAAACTGTTTTGTGTTCAAATAATAGTTTTTTTTAAATTATTTTTTTCTCGGCGACTATTAACAACATTTATAATAAAGTTGACAACAACTTTGAAATTGGCTATGATCTTTACATTCATCACAAAACATGGCCATTAATAAGCAGAATCATGCGGTGCTTTCATGAGTGTAAATCAAGCTCAGTTTAACAGATATTATCCGTGTTGAAAAATGCACACAAAACACGACTTTTAAGGATTCTATAGACAAAAGAATTTATAGTTAAAATGTCCGAAAACTCGTTGCAAATTATTGGAATATTTTGGCCAAAATTTATTAGAATCTTCGAGCGATGAAACTGCATTAAAGAAAAAATGTAGGTAAGCATATTGCTTCTTGTGCTTCATACGATCACTTTTTGGTTCATCTTGCTTTTTGATTTCATTTTCTTAAATTATCCGTTTCTTCAAAATATTGTTTTTTATTTGTACATGCAAATATGCAAATGCATAGCTACATAATTATTCAAAAATATCAAAAAAGAATAAAAGCTTGATAAAAAATATTATTTATATTCAAAAATAAAATAAAATTGAAAGCTATCTTGAAATTTCTCTGAATTTCTATTTGCTGAAGTGGTTTAACTGGATTAAATGTGTTCCTTGCCACCTAAGCAATGTATTGCTCTTGGGTACGGACGGACTTGATGACGAACCAAGTACAAAAAATGAGTAGAACCAACTTGAGATACACAGCTATCAATGTGATGTATGAAATGTTGTGCCCCGTAATATTCAACGTACAAGCTGAACAATTAGCTTAGCATTAGGCTGCGCGTACAGTAGTGCGACAAAGCGATGCGACGCGAGAATCGATGCGAGAAGGTATTCGAGATTCGAGCAAAAGTGGTCAAAAGAGTTTGTGAACGTGATGCTTGCGATAAGTATGTGATAAAATCGAAACATTCGCAGCTAATATCACTTCACTGTGCCCACGTTTAAAAAAATAAATGTAAATATTTTTCTCGCACGGAAATTTTTCTCGCACGGAAACATGTCTCGCATCGCATCGCTTTGTCGCACTACTATAAGCGCAGCCGTGGACTTCTGCAAGGCTTTCCCGATCCAATTAAAAAAAGACTATTTCAATTTAGTATAGATACGTTTACTCTGTTAAGAACAGGCCAGCTATTTTGGCATTAGGTGAAACCCAAGTTAGTGAAAATACTGATATCTCAGAATTTAGCATACAGGGTTAAAATTTGGTGCCATTGTTTTTCGCCCATCATGGTCTTTCCCCTTACATGAGAAATGATGTTGCTTATCAGCTTCAGCCTCAGTAAGGCCGATGTTTTAATATGAACTTTTATTTTATGTGGATTAAAATCACTGTCAACAAGCACGTCATTCACACTTGCTTCATCTACAGAAGTCCAAATCTTGATAGTTTTTCAGCTCTTGACGAATTTGACGCGTTATCGGAGTCCATACTAAGAACTGTTACCCATTTTCTTCGAACTGAAATCGTACTTACGGGCGACTTCAATGTTCATAATTTCTTCATGGCTTCGATATTTAACTCAGATTGTGAATGAGCCAACCCGAATACCTGACGTTGAAGGCCACTCCGCCAATATTCTTGACCTGTCCCTCACATCGGATCCTGATAAATACACTATAAATGTCTAGGCAAGTCGGACCGAATGTATCATATCTGCCAATTTCTCATGATCCAAAAACTCAGTTAAACTCTCTTTTACAAAGAGAACTGTGTGGCAATATGAAAAAGCCAACTGGTATGGCCTCAACAACTTCTTTCGAAGCTTTAACTGGTAACTATATGCTTCCTCGATAGTGACGTTGATGCCAATGCTGATTTGGGTAACAGGAATTATTCCAAATGGATTGAAAACTTTTGTCCCTAACAGGACTAAATGCGTAAGTTTCAAAGAGAATTCATGGTTCGATTTTGGCTGCAAAGAGTTTATCTATTAGAGCTGAAAGAGCTTAGCTTCAAGAAAACCCAGAACACCTGCAACGCATATATTCAAAGAACCAAGTACCTACATGAACAAAATATACGACAAATAATACTACAATCTCCCAAGGGTAGTTAATACTTTTGATCATTTGTAAAAAAAATATCTGAAATTATTCTTGATCACCGGTCAAACAACAACAACATAGTAAAACTCCACAGAGTTATTGCTAAATAAATACAATTGACTTGTATCCATTTTTCCGACAGTAATTTTTTATTTTTGACGTTCCCGGTATAACGACAGCCACGGGGCAAAAAAATGCCACGGGTCAAAAAATAATGCCGCAGGTCAAAAAAATTTACAGATTTCACTCATAGAGTAAGAATGGGAGCATTGAAAATGACTTGCATTTGCTAGATAAACCAAAAACATAACTAATTGTATGCACTTAAACAAAATTCCATTAATTAAAATTGAGTTGAAGCAAGATATGTCATATAGGACTCCTTATTTAACATAAATACACAATAAAAATAAATAATTCCATATGTTTTTGAAATTCTTGTAAGGAGGTGATGTTGACAACCTATCGTGATGCAATAAGGTACATTATAATTATTTTAATTTGGTAAACTTTTCATTTGTGAAAGCTACAAAAATAGTTGTAGGTAACTGATGGCTGAACACAAGACTGTAACTTCAATGAAAATGCTCAACTTTGTGTCATACCATACATTTCATGCAACAACTAAAACGTTATATTATAGAGCTCTTCACTGTTTTCGTATCTTTTTATTTTGACAGTGATATACAAGCTTCATCCACAGTTACATACACCATTAGGTTTAACCATTTCCCAATGTGAAGGTTGAAGATCTAAGCGAATTAGGAACCTCATCCTATCATTACTAATTTTTTGGCAAATATCATCTTGCCTGAATCTTTTATTTTACATTTACTGACTAATGACTTTTTCTGACTTAATTGACTGCCTAACCTACCTGTAGCAAAAAGTTGAAATTTTCTCAATATTATACTGCACCGAATTTTGTTTGACAATTAACATCTACAAGTAACACTGGAACTTTTTCTTGTTTGTTATCGTCATTTAATCTTTTTTCCTGTGCGCCAAACCAAATTTGCAGTCGGATAAAAGCACATTTTTTTAATTTCATCTTCGTATGGCTATGAACGGGCTCGACGGTATAATGTTTTCTTCCTTTCGACTTCGTCAATTGTACTAGCTATCTTCAACTACAAGTGAACATACTGCTATTGATAGAATAGATAAGAATAGTTTTTGCTGTTGTTTCAGAACGTTTGGAGCTTTCAATAAGTGCACATCTATGTTTGACTAACATAAGCGCTTAATTGCTGACAAGAGAAACAGCAGATTGAAATCCTTCAATAAAATATAAAGTAAGGAACGATTTTATCTGTCCGATTGAGTGTCACAACAGTTTGTCTTTAATAACCATAATTCAAAAATCATTAAATTTTAATTTTGTATTAGATTTTTAACTTTTTGATCTCTAGTTTATTTGAAGAATATGCCAACCAACTAATTTAGATTAATAATTTCTGAATAGGTAATTAAGTAAATTAGGTAGGTGACAAAAAACATTAACTCAAATTGTTTTTAATTCTGTCGAAGTTTTCAAGCTTTTGTACCACTTCAATTTTCCGTATAAAGTTTTGAATATTTAAGTAAATTAGGGAGGTAGAAAAACATTAACTCAAATTGATTTTCATTTTTTTTTCGAAGTTTTCATGCAATTATAGATTGTTTTTTTTTTCAATTAATCATTTATTTCTGGCTTAATGAAGTATGTTAAAATCTGAATATCGAAGACTAGTTGGTTCCAGGACCCCAAAGGCGCCTGTCGAACATAATTATGTTAGCCAGGGCTGAGCGCAAATATGTAAAAAATTTAGTTGACAAACTCACCGTTCACTTTCATAAAAAAGTTAATTCCAGAAAATTGGCAACCCGAAACATTTTCGTTTAGGATCAGGAGTGTTTTTTTCTGATTGATTTTACCATCATAGCAGCGTTCCCCAGTCAGTGAGTCAGAAAAGAGCGATAATAAATGCATATTTTGTATGTATAATTTATAATACAAATATAAAATATAGGTACCTAATTGAATAATTTCTCGTCACTTTTGTTTAATCAAGTAACCAAAGATATTTATTTTTACAAGAAATTTAGTTTGAAAAAAGTTATTAATTTTTTTGTAAACAAGTTATTTTTTTTTTTTGTAAAAAAGTAATTTATTTTTAATTGTAGAAAAGCTATTTTTGTATGTAAAAAGTTATTTTTTTTTGTATAAAAGTTAATTTTTTTTTTTGTAAGAACGTTATTTTTTAGTTTGTAAAAAAATTAATTTGTTTTTGTAAAAAAGTTAATTTTTTTTTTTTAAAGGTTAATTTTTTTTTTTAATTTTTTTTTAATTTGTAGAAAAGTTACTTTTTTTGTGAAAAAGTTATTTTAAATTTGTTATTATACAGGGTGTCCCGTAAGTAATGGATAACCCTGAAATGCCGCATAGTAGACTTTATGACCGTCCTGAAAACTGATCAAAAAAAGTTCTATCCCAACCCCAAGAAAAGTTATATGCATTTTTTTGTTCAGTGCATTATTTTTTTTCTTACTTTACATTTTTGAATACCACGACTACAAGTGAATGAGTTCCATAATTTTTTTTTTGCAGGAATATTTTGCATTACTTGTGCCAACACATAAGTAGAAGAAAATTATTATAACTGTTGGACTTCTTAGAGAAAAAAACTATTTAACATTGAATTTCAATGCAAAATATGAAAACAAATAATTTTTGAAAAAGTTAAATCATAGCTGGTATAAAAAAAATGCGTGAATACCTGAGTGGCCAACTATTTTAAAAATATGCGCGTTAAATGCAGATTTCAAAATGGTATTACTTGTCATTATATCTAGAGTCAAGAGCAAGTTAATGGTAAAAATCTGCAATACTAGAGTAAATTTAGCAAAAACAAAAGTTTTCAAAATTAGCACAGTAAACGTGAAAATAATACCAAGCGTTGAACATAGCAGATTTTTGATTTATTGGCTGTTTCTACGATGTTGTCCCAATGATAAATCCAAGCTTTCAACTTCTAGGGCCGAATGCATTATTGATAAAAATGTCAAAAAAGTGCAAAAAACGGTTACATTTTCGATCTTGTTTTGAATTTTACCTGTTCTATTGGGCTTTAACAAACCCATCAAATATTTTGTTGGTTGCTATTAGTTTATTTGTTATTTTCTCTAAACAAAAAGTTTTTGAGCCAGCTTTTAATCACATGATCACTTAGTTAGAAAACAAAAACAAAAATAGATAATTTTTTAATTTAAAGCAAATGCTCAAACTGTTTTCCACCCACTCTTATACAGGTTCTGCACCTCCGAATAAATGAACGTCTTAGTGAACGTGTAAGGTTTTGCTCAGAAATTTGCAATGCAGCTGCCTCCACACGATTTCTTAGCTCCTCTAAAGACCTGATCGGCTTGCTGTATACGATTTCCTTAATGCATCCCCAATAAAAAAAAATCAAGTGGATTTAGGTCTGGTGAACGGGGTGGCCATAAAATTGGTCCCAGACGTCCTATCCATCTGCCTGGATATCTGGCTTTTAAATATGCCCGCACAGGCACAGCATAGTGTGCTGGACAACCATCATTTTGAAGCCAATGGGATTCCTTTAGTTCTTGAGGCACTTCTTCCAGCAAGGTTGGGAGATCATTGTGGAGGAACTCTAAATAACCTTGGCCGGTTAAAATCCCCGGCAACTCAAAATATTTGATGGGTTTGTTAAAGCCCAATAGAACAGGTAAAATTCAAAACAAGCTCGAAAATGTAACCGTTTTTTGTACTTTTTTGACATTTTTATCAATAATGCATTCGGCCCTAGAAGTTGAAAGCTTGGATTTATCATTAGGACAACATCGTAGAAACAGCCAATAAATCAAAAATCTGCTATGTTCAACGCTTGGTATTATTTTCACGTTTACTGTGCTAATTTTGAAAACTTTTGTTTTTGCTAAATTTACTCTAGTATTGCAGATTTTTACCAATAACTTGCTATTGACTCTAGATATAATAATAAGTAATACCATTTTGAAATCTGCATTTAACGCGCATATTTTTAAAATAGTTGGCCACTCAGGTATTCATGCATTTTTTTTATACCAGCTATGATTTAACTTTTTCAAAAATTATTTGTTTTCACATTTTGCATTGAAATTCAATGTTAAATAATTTTTTTCTCTAAGAAGTCCAACAGTTATAATAATTTTCTTCTACTTATGTGTTGGCACAAGTAATGTAAAATATTCCTGCAAAAAAAAAATTATGGAACTCATTCACTTGTAGTCTTGGTATTCAAAAATGTAAAGTAAGAAAAAAAATAATGCACTGAACAAAAAAATGCATATAACTTTTCCTGTGGTTGGGATAGAACTTTTTTTTATCAGTTTTCAGGACGGTCATAAAGTCTACTATGCGGCATTTCAGGGTTATCCATTACTTACGGGACACCCTGTATATGTAGGTACATATTATAAATAGGTTCAAATCTTTTGTAAATTCTACTGTGTAAATTCCACTGTAAAAACGCACTGTGACTGTACACAACACAACATATCAACCGAAAATTCGATATTCTGCTGTAGTTGTCCTCTGCAGTCTGCACCTGCCAATAAAAGACCTACAAACATGTAGCTCATTATTTATGTCATCGGTTATTTTTCATTCTTTCATTCTCTTCTTACTTTTTTGGTAGCACAAGCAAATAATTGCACAAGCACGAAACATCACCTAACCAACAATTCGATACGCTGCGATGTTCATCGCTTACAAAGATATGTTCATTTTAATTTTAAAGGTAGCTTCTGTGGTGACATCAACCAAAATTTTTCCTAAATGCCCCTACTACGCTTAAGTTCATTTTCATTTGTATTCATTTGTACTTTATTCATTTTGGTAACACCATCATTTGTGCAAAACGAGCATATAAACATTTTCAATGTTAATAATGCCGCGGGGCAAAATTAATTCCGCGTGGCAAAAACAATGCCGCGGGCCAAAAAAATGCCGCGAGGCAAAAATAATGCCGTAGGGCAAAAAAAAAATATCACGGGGGAAAAATGCCGTGGGGCAAAAATAATGCCGCGGGGCAAGAAAAAATAATGCCGCGGGCAAAAAAATGCCAAAGGGCAAATAAAAATCCGCGGTGCAGAAAAAAATGCCGCGAAAGAAAAAGTTTTTTTAGTGTCAACATTTTAGTGAAATTTCATATTATTTGGTTTATGTTTTTAAAATAGGTTTTTATTTTGTATGTTATGTATAAAATGTTTTCTATAACAATAGGCGTGTTTTGTTTTAATTTATTTAATTTATCGATAATTTGTATTTTATGTGTGAACTAAAATAGTTATAACAGGTGTTCAAATGAGTCCTCTTTGATTTTGTATGCATGCTAGAGCCCGTTTTCGATATTGATATTAATGATCCTTGCTACTGCCTAACTTCTGAGGACGCTTTGAGCATGCGCTCTTCTAATTCACTTTAAGTTGCTGTTTTTGTTGAATAAAGGATTTATTTCATTCTTCCTCATTCAAGAACATCCAATATTGTAGGGTCAGGCGATCTTGAAGGTCATCGAACTGTTCTAACTTTTTCCTATCCAACTTTTTCCTATCAATTTTAAACCTCTCGAGCAAAGTGGGCGCAAGCATCATCAAGTTATGAATAAGATGAAGCTAGTTGAACCTATGGAATGTCCTTCAATAGTTCTGTTAATCATTTTGCAACAAATGCAGATAGTTTGTAGAATTCAACTTAAGTGGCTTTTAAAATTAGCATTTTTTCTAACCAAGGAATGTCAAAGTGCACCCGTTATAACTATTTTAGTAAAAAACATACTTAAAAAATTATCTAAAACCATTATTCATAGCTTTTCGAGCTTAAAGATAAAAAACATTTTTTTTTTTAATTTAACCTGCCGCTGTTTTTCCAAATTATCATAAAATCGGCAAACGTGTTGCTAAATTTTATTTTTATTATTATAACATACATTCAAAAAAATTATTAAAACATCATGTTGATTAAGGATTTTTTGGAGAAAATTGACCCCAAAGTCAAAAAATAAGCATGGGCAGAAAAAATGGAACAGGCTAAAAACTGAATATCTTAAGACTTAGAAGAGATGTCAAATTTATTTAAACCCGTAAACCTACAGCGCATTTACCAATAACATGGATCAGGGTACCCCAAAGAAAGACTTTTCTTAAATTCCCGATAAATTCAAAATTGGAGATAGGCCCTTACTGTAGAACAATAGTTTTCTTAGAATATACCCCAGAATCATACCCTAAAATACTCTTGACGAATTAAGGGACACCCTGTATAATTTGGGCATACATCCAGACTCCAATCACCGCCACGTCGGACCAAAACTAATCTCAATTGAGGAATATAGAAGATGAGAAGCTAAAAATAACCACAAGACGAATTAGAGAATAGGCTACTGACCAACCAAAAAAGCGAAATAGGAAACGTGGAAGACAAGTAATCACATTAATAACCGAAAAGAAAATCCAACGGAACCTTAACAACAAAATAAAAGACTAAAGGCTTAACTACATAGGCCTACTTTTGTACAAAAGTACATAAGTGAGAAATAAATATCTATACTGAAGACAGCTGCTTGCAAAAAAACAATTGAGAATGGTGCATGGTGGTTTAATTTATATGTCAGAACAATTTCCGTATGTTTTTTTGCAAGCATGTTTCTTTGGCGAGCATTTTATTTTCTCACATTTGTAGCCTTGTACAAAAGTAGGCCTATGTAGTTGAGGCTTTAAAAAGGAGTAAGTCATCGGCGACGGTAGTCTACAACAACAACATCCAGAAAGAACTAACTATGACGAATTTAATTCCTGAATCCCTGATGACAGCAATATTAGGTGTGTTTTGTTTGTCCTGAAGTCAAGACTATACAGTCTTAAAAAATATTTTAATATTACCCACAAAACAACAACACTTTTTATTCTGAATACATAATATTCGATTGAGTCTAATGAAAAATAAAACAAAATGCTATAGCAACGAGGCTAACGTAAGGCTCGTTTCACACACATTCGGTTTCCTTCGGTTCGGTCTCTATTCGGTTTGTATTCGGCTGTGCCTGATATGTGTGAAACGATAAAACGGTGCTCTACGGTTTCTATTAAGCCTGATCCACACCTGTGTCGTGTGTTGTGTTGTGGAGTCGTGTGTCGCTATCGCTACAATGTATTTCATATGCGTAGAACCATATTTGTCTCTTGTGTTGTGTTGCAGTGTGGCGCATAAAATATATGGAATGACAGCGACACACGACTCCACAACACAACACATGACACAGATGTGGATCAGGCTTTAGGTTTTTATTTTTGCCGTTTTATCGTTTCACACATATCAGGCACAGCCGAATACAAACCGAATAGAGACCGAACCGAATGAAACCAAATGTGTGTGAAAGAAGCCTAAGCCTGGTTAAATATCCAGTCTTACGATAGCCTCGTTGCAATAGCATTTTATTTTATTTGTCAATAAAATATTTTGTGTTCACACTAAACTGTTATTGTTTTGTAAATATTTTTTAAGACTGTATAGTCATTTAAGCAAGCCTGTCGTCAGATAGATAGCTGTTTAGTTTTTCTAGTTAACCAGGGGTGGCTCATTACAATTTTGGTACTAAGGCATAACACTAGTGTCAAGTTGTACTGAAAAGTTCAAATTGGGATCTGGAAGAAATATTCAACTTAGTTAATTGTCTGACTTGGATTTTCGCTATTTTTGAATATTTTAAATGGTTGATAGATTTAGTGTCGATTTTAGCAACATTCGTGGGCTTAGAAAGAATTTCTATGCTACGTACGTCTATACTGCAAACAACAGGCCAGCTGTTTTGGCACTGAGTGAAACCCAGATAGGTGAAAATTCTGATCATTCGGAATTTAATTTATTTGGGTATAATTTAGTGCCATTATTCTTTCCACATCATGGTCTTGCCGTTTATATAAGGAATGATGTTGCGTACCAACTTCAACCACAATATGGTTTGTGTTCTAACACAAACTTTAATTTCATGTGGTTAAAATTTACGGTAAATAAGCACATCATACACACATGTTTTGTTTATCGAAGCCCTAATTTGGACAGAAATTCAACTTTTAACGAGTTTGATGCTCTGTCCGCCTCCATTCAAAGCATTGTTGCCCATTACCCTCACACTGAAATCGTCATTGCGGGCGATTTCAATGTACACAATTCTAATTGGCTTCGCTTTTCGGGTCAGACAACACCCGAAGGAAGGTTTGTTGAGGTCTTTGCTGAGTTAAACCACCTGACTCAGCTTGTTGACGAGCCAACTCGAATCCCTGACGTTCCAGGTCAATCCGCCAACACTCTGGACTTGTTCCTTACCTCTGACCCTGATAAATACACTATTAGTGTATTATCGCCTCTAGGCACATCAGACCATTGTGTCATATCTGCGAATTTCTCGTCCCACCAAAACTCAGTTAAAGAAAAAAAAATTCCCAAGAGAACCGTTTGGCAGTACGAGAAAGCCAACTGGGACGGTCTGAATGCTTTCTTCAGGAACTTTAACTGGTCACTATGCTTCCTCGATAGTGACGTAGATGCCAGTGCAGATATGATCACAAATTTAATTCTTTGTGGAATGAGAAATTTTATCCCGAATAGGGTTAAATCTTTAAAACCCAAAGAAAACTCGTGGTTTGATTCGAACTGTAAAGAGGTTATTAGGGTTAGAGAAGTAAGTTTCCGTAGTTACAAAGCCAACCCTACTGAGGAAAACCGGAAAAAGTTTCAACAAGCCAGAAAGACCTGTAACGGTCATATTAGAAGAACCAAATTTTTGCATGACCAAAAATTAAGGCAAAAAATATTACAATGTCCCAATAGTAGTAAAAATTTTTGGTCATTTGCAAAAAACATTCGAAACACTTCTTCGTCTGCGGTTCCAAAACTCGTCTTCAACGACACACCTGCTGTCAGCTCGCAAGATAAAGCCAATTTGCTCGCAGCACAGTTTGCTGTTAATTCGACGCTGCCAGTAAGTGATAGAACTCCGCCTGTAATTGAGAGAGTTAACGATATTATGGGGCAAATCTTCTTTCGCACTCGCGCAGTTGCGTCGAGATCTGAAAGATCTCGACATTCACAAATCCGCTGGCCCGGATAGTATCCCTCCCATTGTTCTGAAGAGGTGTTTTTCAACGCTGGCAAAACCACTGCGTAAGCTTTTCCATCTGTCCTACTCTACTGGTCTCTTTCCGAGTGGATGGGAAACAGCATTTGTCCAGCCTGTCCCTAAAAAAGGCGTATCTTCTTCACCCTCAAACTATCGTCCGATTGCACTTACGTCCCTTCTTTCCAAGGTCATGGAAACGCTGATCAATTTTCAGCTCAAGAAATATCTCGAAGAACGAAGGCTTCTTAATGACCGGCAGTACGGCTTTCGTAGCAATAGGTCCACTGGTGATCTGATGGTATATCTCACCGAACAGTGGAACAAATCTTTACATCGTTTTGGAGAAAGTAAGATTATTGCACTTGATATTTCAAAAGCGTTTGATAGAGTTTGGCATCAAGCTCTCTTATCGAAAATGCGCGCATTTGGTTTCGATGAATCTCTTCTTCGTTGGATTAGAAATTACCTTTCGGACAGTTCAATACAAGTTGTATTAGACGGTTTCAAGTCTGAAATCCACAAAATAAATGCTGGTGTGCCCCAGGGCTCCGTTCTGTCTCCGACTCTCTTCCTTATTTTTATAAATGATCCACAAAATAAATGCTGGTGTGCCCCAGGGCTCCGTTCTGTCTCCGACTCTCTTCCTTATTTTTATAAATGATCTGAAACTTCTAATCCATTAAACTATTTCGCTGACGACAGTACCCTCAGCTTCTCATATTCGTTTACAGATTCTCATCCATGTCCTTCGGATGTGGAACTTGAACGGCAGCGTATGATAAGCTCATTAAATTCTGATCTTGACAGCATTGTCCAATGGGGAATCAAAAATCGCGTAGAATTTAATGCTTCAGAAACTCAATGCTGTCTAGTGTCGTCAAAACGAAACCCACCCCTCATGCCACTATCCATGAGTGGTTCGTGCATTGAGGAAACCGAAAAGCTTTCAGTCCTCGGTATGTGTATCACAGACCACCTTCTGTGGAACGATCACATATTTGATGTTGCCAAAAATGCTGCTAAATGTTTAGGTTTTCTTCGGCGATGCAAGAAATTTTTCACCCCTTCTGATCTGGCTGTTATCTATAAAGCCTTTATTCGTCCAAAACTCGAGTACAATTCTCATGTTTGGGCAGGTGCTCCAATAACTCACCTGAGTCTATTGGATAGAATTCAAAGAAGAGCTATGAAAATGATAGGTGATAGAAATATAACGGAAGCATTTGCACCTCTCGAACACCGACGCAATGTTTCATGTCTTTCGTTATTTTACCGTTATTTTCATAACCAGTGCTCTAGCGAAATAGCCAGTTGCATTCCTCCCCTAAAACAATTCAACCGTAATACTCGTATTTCTAGGAGTGCACATCAGTTTACCCTTGAGCCCAACTTCGGACGTACTGTTAAGTATAGAGATTCTTTCTTTAGTCGCACTACAAGAATGTGGAATGCTTTACCCGGCACTATTTTTCCCTGCCATTTTGATATTCAAAGGTTCAAAACCAATGTGCACCGGCATCTCCTCTTAAATCCTTTCCTATTTTCCTCACGCTCGCACTGTGTTTAAACATTTTAAGGGTAGTAAGAACCCCTTTAGTGCGCGCTTAATTTAAAAAAAAAAAAAAAAAAAAACCACACATATCATTTTTTATGTATAGCTTTTCGAGCTTAAAGCTAAAAAAACATTTTTTTTTTAATTTTACCTGCCGCTGTTTTTCCAAATTATCATAAAATGGTTTTTTGCCAAACTTGTTTCTGACTTTTATATTAAGTATTGTTACGTTCATTCAAAAAAATTATTAAAACGTCATGTTGATTACGATTTTTTTGGAGAAAATTGACCCCAAAGTGCAAAAATTATCATGGACAAGAAAAATGAAACAAGCTAAAAACTGGATATCTTAAGACTGAAACAAGGTATCAAATTTATTTAAACGCAATTACAAAGGCTGGTATTTCTTCTAATAAAGGCTTAAACGAAGTTTCTATCATAAGTACTTACGGCGCAATTACCGGTAACATGGATCAGGGTACCCCAAAGTAAGATTTTTCTTAAATTCCCGATAAATGATATCAAAATTGGAGATAGGCCCTAACTGTAGAACAATTTTTTTCTTAGAATATACCCCAGAATCATACTCTTAAATGCTCTTGACGAATTAAGGGACACCCGTATATAAAAAAAAGAACTACGTTCGCAAGAATTTGTCCGTTTAAGGGGTATGTCCGCTTAAGTGAGCTATCCGCAATAGAGTTTTTATTGTAGTTACATATTATTCTGATTTGTTCCTGTTTCTTTATTGTTTTTAGTTCTCTGATTGCTGAACTGATGATTATAAAATTGGCTGTAACTAAAAAAAAAAAAAGAACACACGGATTCAATGAAAAGTTTCATTCCTTTTAGGGAACAAAGTTACCACGGACTTGTAATTATGAGTAGGTACTATACTTTTACTAAGAGCAAAATCATAGCATCCATACAATTACATTTTTATTTTATGTACCATTTAGGTTCCTACAAGCATTTTATACATATAAGCCTGGCTATATTTTCGTCTCAGATTCACAATACCAACAAAAAAAAAAAAAAAAACATGATTCAATAAAAGAATTTTCTTCACAAATAATCACAATTTAAATCTCAAGGTTATTTTTAAAACTCAATAAATATGGTAAGTATGTACATTTCATTACTAAACCTAATATTGAATGAATAAGAAATCAAGGACAAATTCACCCTTCGCCTGTATTATTATCAATGATGCCCACCACCGCAATAGCCGCCATAAGCATTTGTAAACTTATGGTTAACCTTCTTTGGAATTTCCCAGAATCACACTTAATATAAAATTCCACTTTTGGAGCCTTTCGAGAAAGTAATGTTTCTTTTTGTTAAACGACAAAAATATAGAAAAAAGCCTTCACCGCAACTCAATCCAAAGGCAATTCTTTTGCTTGCCACACAAAAAAAAAACCTCTACAATTGTCAATTGCACCCTCATCAGGACGGTGTAACATCTCTCATCACCATCACTATTCATTTGTTGACGAGGCATAATATACATATACTTACATACATACATATATGAATATGTATGTACGAACGAGTGTAGACCTATAGGTATACTCTAGATACATTTGATTACTTTCTCCTCAATTCAATTTACTTCACAGTTAGGTATACCATCTCAAACGAGGTGGTATGTATACCACTTCAACATTGCCACACTACCATTCTTATCCTTATTTCTGTAACACCCCTGAATCCCAGTACCCATCAGTTTCCCTATACCCTGTCCCTGGACTGCCCAAAATCCCTTGGGATGCATGTGCTCGACCTCCAACGCTCCTACCCCGACCAACAAAACCTAAACACAGTCCACTCGAGTTTTTCGACAGCATTCTCCACTTTTAGCCAAACATCACTCTTGATTTTGGATTCGCACCCAAAAAACATTCAGGATGTGAATGAGTTTGAGGAGTTTTTTTGTGAGGCAAAAGCAAAAGTAAAAAAAATAAATAAAATATATACCCGAAAATAAAAAAAATCTAGATTTTATTATTCAGTGGTTATTTACCGTTGCGTGAAGGACAACAAGGAAAAGTAAAATGAAGACGAAGGATTTGTTTGCTTACTGTTGTTTTTTTTTTTTATTTTTTTTCTTCCTTTGCGAATAGCAAATAATATTTCACACATTCAAGTAACCTCTCAATTCCGTAGTGATGGTTACACAGGATTACCGTGGTGGCTGGTGGGCATGAATGCGTTCACAAGTGACAGCACACAGTTTAGCCAACACACAAGTTTTGTTCCGATTTCACTCTCCCCCCCCCCCAGATGTCATCCTGATGTGTTTGCTTAGGTCCGCTTGTTCTGCTTCGCTTTTTCTACGATATTTTTATTCATTTTTTTCTCTATTTAATTTTGTTTTCTGTGAGCAAATACTCTTGTGTGCCTATGATGATGTCCTTGTCGCATGCGATGTAAGGTCACAGTGTTACTGGGTTTTTTCTATGATTGAAAGGATTCTCTCGCCACTTTCGTCTTTAATTTTCTTTTCCTCGGATTTTTTTTGTATTCCTTCGTATTTATAAATATTCCCTAGAAGAGCAAACAAAAAAAGAAGTATACTCCCACATTTTTTGTCCTGACAGTCCTTAAATTCAGCATCATCTTTCTATTTTGTAAGTGGATATCTATATGTATTAATGCACCAGCATCAGACATACACCACACACGCAACCATGGATGGCTGCGGGGTTACCGGGCGAGGAAATGATTCAAAAAGAAAACCGAAATCTGAAATCCAAAATCGTTTTTCACCCGGTGAACTGATGGCTAAGAGTAACCTTCAAGCACCACCATATAACCCAATTCACCACCACCCCACCCTCACCCCTCCATCCCCCTCCCTGCCGCCATGCAGAATCCATGCTCACATAAAAAAGAAAGATCTACGACCAACATTTGTGTGGGGTGGCATTTGGAGTGAGGGTTATAACTTATAAGGTTTGGGGGGTGAGGATGAAGCATAGCAGAGCACATATGTACGAATGTTTGAATTTGGGCTTTTGGTATTCATAACGCTTAACGCAAAATTGATTGGTCTATTCACAGTTTGGCAGATCGAAGAATAAATTATTGGGGCGATTCAAATTGGTTTGGTCAATATATACAGACACAGAAATAGAGACTAGGGCAGAGGCATTTGGTGATAGCATAATATTAGATTTTGGCCACCGTACTTGGATTTTCCCAATCTAATAATTCACATATTGTACTCATATATACTTGTGTTTTTGCATTTTGTCTTTGTGGGGCACTAAATTCAAAATGGTGAATGTGTTGCATGAATCAATGAAGGAATTTTAAGTCTGGAAGTGTAAAAATATTCAGTCGATATAATGGGTTTCGAGGCTTGTCGTTCTGGAAATTTTTAACTATTCGCCAAGAACATTTTGTGATATGTTTCCCACATTAGGATTTAAACTTACCCCTTTTTGACATAACGCACTTCCCACAATTTAAGATAACAAAGGAATTTAATTGCGTCAAAATGTTAAAAATTTATTTAAAAAATTAAATTGATTTATCGGTTGAGATTTATTTTTATTTTTTAAGAAAAAAAAATGAAAAAGGTCAACCTTTTACACATTTCACTGAAAATTAATCAATTATTGTTAATGCCAACAAACTGTCAAAACTTCGAGAATGTCTTTATTTTTTTTTTTTTTTGTATCTTGAATTTTGTGTCCTAACCTTTAGCACCTCATATATGGGATATTCGCAAAAAAAATATACCATCTAAAAGGTCAGTAAGTGGTCAAAAAAGGTCAACTATTTTCAGAAATTGGTCAGCCATAGAAATTTTTTTTATCAAGGGTTACATTTTTTCAAGGTCACCAACTATTTTTGGCACCTCATTCATGGGATATTCGCAAGAAAAGTATACCATTCGAAAGGCCACCGGCTCGTGATAAAATGTCATCTAGTTTCAGTCATTGGTCAGCCATAGGTTTTTTTAATGAATTTTTAAAGTTTGTTTCAAGATCACAGTATAAGACTTTTAGCACCTCATTTATAGAATTTAAAAAAAATTAGTATACCATCTAAAAGGTCAGTAATTGGTGAAAACAGGTCAGCTTCTTTCAGGAATTGGTCAGTCATAGATTTTTTTAATAATTTTTTTAAAAAATTTCAAGGTCAAAACTATTTTCAGCACCTCATTTATGGGATATTCGAAAAAAATATACACCATCTGAAAGGTTACCTAGACCTCATAAAAGGTCAACTAATTTCAGTAATTGGTCGACCATAGTTTTTGTTTAATTGAATTTTTAAAATTTATTTTTTCAAGGTCGTATAACACTTTTAGCACCTCATTTATGGGGTATTCGTAAAAAAGGTATACCATTTGAAAGGCCACCGACTCCTGATAAAAGGTCAGCTATTTTCAGTAATTGGTCAGTTATAGGTTTTTTATGTGAATTTTTAAAGTTTTTTGTTTTTCAAGGCCGTATAAGACTTTTAGCACCTCCTTTACCGAATGTTCCAAAAAAAAGATCCAAATTGAAAAGTTATTAAATCCTCATAAAAGGTCAACATGTTACAGAAATTGGTCAGCCATAGGTTTTTTTAAATGAATTTTTAAAGATTGTATCAAGGTTGCAGTATAAGAGTCTTCATTAAAAAAAACCTATGGCTGACCAATTACTGAAACTAGCTGATCTTTGATCACGAGCCGGTGGCCTTTCGAATGGTATACTTTTTTTGCCAATATCCCATAAATGAGGTGCCAAAAATAGTTGGTGACCTTGAAAAAATGTAACCCTTGATTAAAAATTTTCTATGGCTGACCAATTTCTGAAACTAGTTGACCTTTTTTGACCACTTACTGACCTTTTAGATGGCATACTTTTTTTTCGAATATCCCATATAGGAGGTGCTAAAGGTTAGGAGCCTGATTTGTTCCCATTCTGACTTAAAATATTTTTACTTTATTTATACAAAGAAATCATGTTTTACCCATAAATAGATATTCACCGATGACTAAAAAGCCTTATTAACAGGATTTGAGTATGAATTGCTTATACAAAGTAAAAAAAAGTTGATCCTAATGGGTATTGATAAATTTGCATATGAGATTATTTTTTCACTCAGCGATAAATCTACGTATGTGAAGTTGGCAGGGAAACTTTCACATAGAGTAACGAGGCCAACGCAGTAATTTGTTTTTTTTTTTGTTTGCATTTATTTTGCATTTCTATTACCGATTTTGCAGTTCACCAAATAGTGGGTGTAGTCAAGTGACCTGATGCTAACTACACAGTGAAGTTAGCAGATCACATAGTGTATCTCGAGGACCAAGCATGCTATAGACTTTAAGTAAGGCACCAAATTTTCAGTTTATTTTGCATTTTAAGAAATTTTAGCTCAAAATTTTGAAATCCTTTGTTTGATTAAAAATTGATACTGCTTTGCTAACACAGTGAAGTTTGTTGACCAAAACATAAAAAAAAAAAATAATTTTTTTCTATGACTTTAACCAAAAATATATTTTTTTTTTAATAAAAGACCTTAAGTGACTTTTACTGAAAATGACAAAAAAAAAATCAGTTTTTAAAGAACCTCTCAAAAGGTAGAGGTATATCTGGCGTGAAAAATTTGAACAAAATTGATTAAGTATAGTCTACGGGATTCTTTAAATTTTTTTTAATTCAAAATTATCAAATTAAGAAGTTTTGAAATTTCTCCCCAATTATAAAAGAGATAAAACGATCCGAGCTAAAATTTTATATTCAATATAATTGTATTCACAATTTTCAACAAAATCAGTATCCAATTTTTGTTCAGCTTAGTTCAACATTTTTGAGTTCGAAATTATGATATTCTCAAAAATAGTGGAGAGTAATAATTTGGTTTAAAAACAAAATTAAAGAACGGACTTGTGGCTTTCAAAATATGAAAAACCCTTTTCTGCTTTTTTTTAAACTCATTTAGGCCTAATTTATTCACTCAGAGTTTAATATGACTTTGGGATTTTTACGGTCAACTTGAGAAATAGTTTTTATTCACTCTAAATTTACAACTTTTGGTTTTCAACTCTAGAGTTGATCCACTTTGGATTTTTTCACCTCCCCGAAATAGTAGAAGTAAGCGAGCACACTTGATTTGTGGCTATTCATTCATGCTATTCAGTTCTCGACCGATCACCGAAATCAAGCATTCTCAGGTGAGTTAGTACGAAGATGGAGGACCGCATGCGTGTTTTTTGGTTTCATATTTTTTCTTTTTTTTTTCTACCACCAAGAACTAGAACAGATGTACAGCTTCAATAAACAGATCACTTTAGCATTGTGTTCCATGTTATATACGGAATGATTTGCTGGTATTGTGATAATTAAGTAGTGGGCAACGATTTCGCAGGATAAGTGTAGAAACATACTCATGAATATGGATCCATTCATGATTCCATTTCACAATAACAGTTCTTACGTTTCATGGAGTTGTTGATCTTTGTTTGGCTTTTCCTGTTTGACCCCGCATTATTCTTCGCTGTGAAAATTTGTGTTTCTTTCTTCATAATTCCATTTTATTAGGAAAACAAAACAAATTATAGTGTGTGAAAACTCACTTCTTATTGCTAATAATATATTTGCTTTGAAAATAAAAGTTGTACCTAATCCGTTTTGTATAGCTTTCAATTTTGCTTGGTATTCTTTTTATTCCGCGCTTCACATGGAATGAAAAATCCATTGCAATTATTCGGAAAATTATTAAAAATGCAAAATTATTCTATTATGTGTCACAAATATCCCAAGGATATTTTAAAAACTGCAGGGTTTTTCAACTTCTGAATTTCAACTCTGGAGTTCAGATTCGAAGTAGTGAATAAAAGCATTTTTCAACTTTCAGTTCAACTACGGATTTAAAGTCAACTTGTAAGTTGGCCAACTTTGGAGTTTTCAGCAATTTTAGCATTAGTGAATTAATTCAGCCTTCACGCTGGATTTGAACTGCTCTGCCATGTATTGAAATCAAGTACCCTCCACGACATTTCATATGATATTATGTTTCATCACTGTTGGCCAATGAGCCCAAAAAAGTAATGGTTCTTAAAAAAAAATTTTAAAGTGCACGATTTTTTTTAAATTATAAACTTCAACATTATATTTGAATAACTTTCTGAATTTTGTAAATCATAAACTTTTCTTAACAGCGCCAAATTTTTGATTTGGCCTAATTTCACTTTAGAAAACGAAATAGGTAGGGCTGGCCACGAGACGAGGAAAGTCTCGGTCTCGATCTCGCATCACGAGACCGAGACGAGACGAGACGAGACGAGTCTGCCTTCTAAGCATCCGAGACGAGACTGAAATTTTTCGATTTTAACGAGACCGAGACGAGACTTACAAAAGTCTCGCCAAGTCTCGTCTCGTGGCCAGCCCTAGAAATAGGGATTTATTTCGTTATTTAGTAATATTAAATATTCGCGTGAATTTTTGAAATTACTTTATAAAATTTTCAAACCGTGATTTTTAAAAACTCAAATTTCATTTTCGAAATTCGTATAAAGCAACTTTTGGAAAATTCGATCATATTTACAATTTTTTAAAATCATTTTTTGCTAATTTTACAAACAAGGTAATATTAAAAACTTGACTTGAAATTTTTAAAATCACTAGATCTAAAAGTGCTTTTGATTTGATTTAATAATTTTTATGTACATAATTTTAAAAATTCGAACAATTTAAAATTTTTCAAAATCACTTTTCGAAAATTTAAATATATTGGGTTAATAAAATTTTCAAAAAGATATGAAAACCAAAATATTTAAAAAAAACAACGGCAACACTTACAATGAAGTACTTTACCGGTTTTGAAAGCCAGAAATATGTTCTTTTTAATTGTGAAATAAAGTGCTAAATTGGCTTTTATTTGTCAATGCTTTTATCAATTCTGAATCGAACACGAAAAATTTATACTTGAAATACAATTTTATCTATGCGGATAACATTTTTCCCGCAATTAAAAATAAAACCCTTTTGTTTGGCATTTTAAGGTCGTTTTTGTTTACTTTGGTGTATTTTTTTCAGAAAAACACCTTATTAATTGGCATCCGTTATATTTTACTATGAAAGCCCATTTTATTTTCTTAAAAATACTTAACACTTTTTTTACAAAATAAAATCTTAAAATTTATTAAAAATATAAAAACAGAAGTAAACAACATTTTCAAAATAAGACAATGACCTTTATAAGGACCACCCTAATGTATATATAGATAAATAAAAATGAAAATTTGTTGTACGTTTGTTCAAAACGCAAAATCTCAGTTTTCTTTAAAATTTAGGCACGTCGCGACGTAGCATTTAAGGTACCGAGTATTTTAAAATACATTCTTTTGACATATGGTACCATCTATTGGAAGTAAATGCAACACATCTTAAAAAAAGGTAAACAATTTAAATATACAGAACATTTGTTTAAAATTGAAATTAAATTAAAAAAAAAATTGATTCTATAAAAAGGGAAATAGTCCAGTAACCTTGTCGTTTGTATAGAAGGCGCCGCCGTTTGCGTCAAATCTGGTATTTCTGATGTTTTGCTGAGTTGTTCAGGATATTTGGCGTTGTAAATCACCTAAGTTTTCGACCGCGAGCGGCAACCGCTTCATGGTCAAAAATTAAAAAAAACGCGATTTTTTCGCGCTTTTTTCAGTTATTGCCGATTTTTGTCTTAAAAAAGTAATTTCAAATAAAAACACTGTTCCACGATTTCAAAGTAATCTATTTTTCTCCAATTTGAGCCAAGAACCATCTCTATAGACCGAATGGTTTCTAAAATACAGCATTTCGAAATTTATCGATTAAAAACAAAATATAACAAGTAGTATTATCAAACAGTATAATGGAAAATAAAGAATGGTCGACATAAACGCATCAGAGCACTGGAGCGTGTAGGTTAAGCCAAAATAATAGGACAATCATACCAGAAGGGGGGTCTTTATACCCCCGTTAAGATGGGAGGGGAAATTATCTAAGAAAAATGACTTAACGTAGAAACAACACCATTGAAAAACAATGGTAACACCCACACTATTCTCCTATAGCTTATCTTGAACCCAGAAACCCATTCTTGAATTTTCTTCTTAAATAAAGTTATTTCAATCGATAGTTTTTGAGAAATTAATTTCCAAACTTAACATTCTGAAAAAGAATTTTCTACTATTTACTTAGTAAAAGCGGGATCCTTGGAGCAAATTTCTTTTTCAATATTTTGAGTTTGGAAATTAATTTCTCAAAAACTATCGAATAGAATAAACTTGAAATAAATACTCGCAGCAGTGTTAATCAACTGATAGCATCGGAAAAAGCGTTTAAAACTTATTTAGTGGCCAAAAGTTTTGTCTACAAAATGTTTTTTTTTTTTATTCTGAATCGGACAGTGAATTAACTTTGAAACAGAACGCCATGTTTATTGAAAAATTTCGTGGGCCCGTAGAAGTTGTTGATTGTGTAATCGGAAATCTCTCCCACCAATTATATTCTCTCACCAATAATAGTAAAGCACTAAGTGTAAGCGAGAAAATATTGATAGACTTTGCATTGGTTTGGAACTGGATCTCAATACCATGTACCATGCTACAGGTGACGTTCATGGTGTTCATAAACTGACAGTTTTTCGGTGTATAAAAGAAGTCACATTTGCAATAAATGAAATTGAATTTCTAAAACAAGTATGTTGGCCTGAAACTGAAAGAGTTCAACTTACCATACGCGACTCTTCTTGGTATATTTACTTGTTCAACAGATTCAACAAGTGAAGGGTAATTTTTTCTATTAACAATTATTATGATTTTTATTGTTGAACAAGTAATTGTTGTTGACTAGTTGACTTGTTGTTCTGTGTTATAGGCCCCAGTCCCCATATATTTTTGTCAATTCACCTTTTAATTTATCAAAATCACTTCTTGAAAATTAATCAACATAATTTTCTAAAATTTTATCTTGAATAATTCAATTTTCATTTTTACAATCTTTAAGTTATTTTGAGGAATGACACCTCAATTTGAAAAAAATTTCAAACGAAGTTTGGGTCTTCAAATAAACTAAATGAATTATTCATGCCAACAGTTTTCGAAAATTTTGCATGCAAACTTACAAGTTTGATAAAAAAATGAAAAAAAAGTTTAGACCATTTTTTTTTTCAAAATTGTAAAATAAAGTGCTTAATTGGCATCTAGTGGTCAATGCTTATATTAATTCTGAATCGAAAACAATAAGCCGAATGGTTTTATGTCTTCAAGTTTTTGAGAAAATTGAAAATTACTAAAAGTTATTTTGTATGAGATTTTTATTTTTTTGCTTGCTTACATAAATAGAGTATGCTAGCACCCACTACCCAGTATCATGGATTTTAACTTTTTGGATCCTCTGTCCTGCTCATGCGAATCCGTGGCTCCGCTTAGGGTATGCTTAGTCATCAGGCCAGGCGCCTATGTTGTCAGTTAGTGTGCTTTCAGTTTATTTGTAATAAACAGTACCTTGGGCGGCCCAATGATTTTAACTCCATTTTTGGGTCCTCTGTCCCGATCACGCGACTTCGTTGCTACGCTAAGGGTATGCTTAGTCGCCAGGAAGGCGCCTATGTTGTCAGTTGATGTGCTTCAAAGTTCATTTGTACTAAACAGTACCCTGGGTTGCCCGCTTTCTTAGCTCCCTTTTTGGGAAAAAAATTTTTAGTTTCAAAGTGTTAAAAACAAAACTATTGACACAAATAACTTGGTTGAAACAAAAAATAAAATATTAAGTTTCTGACTTTCAGAAAACCTATGATTTTAGCATTGTTAGTGTTGCCGTTGTTTTAACATTGAAAATGTTTATAGGCTCGTTTTGCACAAATTATGGTGTTACCAAAATGAATAAAGTACAGATGAATACAAATGAAAATGAATTTAAGCGTAGTAGGGGCATTTTGTGAAAAATTTGGTTGGTGTTACCACAGAAGCTACCTACAAAATTAAAATGAACATATATTTGTAAGCGATGAACAACGCAGCGTATCGAATTCTTGGTTGGGCGATGTTTCGTGCTTGTGCAATTTGCTTGTGCAATTTGCTTGTGCTACCAAAGAAGTAAGAAGAGAATGAAAGAATGAAAAATAAACGATGGCATAAATAATGAGCTACATGTTTGTACGTCTTTTATTGGCAGGTGCAGACTGCAGAGCACAACTACAGCAGAGTATCGAATTTTCGGTTGATATGTCGTGTTGTGTACGGTCACAGTGAGTGTTTACAGAGGTTGGGGGGTAGAAAAGGAACGGAGGATAAAGACTACATGCAAAATTTACTTTTTTACAAAGAAAAACTTTTTTACAAAAAAAAAAAAATAGCTTTTCTACAAACACTCAAAAATTAACTTTGGTACAAAAAAAAAAATAACTTGTTTAGAAAAAAATTAATAACTTTTCCAAAATAAATTTCTTGTAAAAATAATGTCTTGAGTCACAAAAGTGATGAGAAAATATTCAATTATGTTTTATATTTTTATTATAAATTATACATACAAAATATGCATATATATCGTATTAACGCTCTTTTCTGACTCACTGACTGGGTAACGCTGCTATCATGGTAAAATCAGAAAAAACACTCCTGATCCTAAACGAAAATGTTAAGGGTTGCCAATTTTCTGGAATTAACTTTTTTATGAAAGTGAACGGTGAGTTTGTCAAGAAAATTTTATACATATTTGCGCTCAGCCCTGGCTAACATTATTATGTTCGACGGGCGCCTATGGGGTCCTGCAACCAACTCGTCTCCGATATTAAGTTTTTAAAATACTTCATTAAGCCAGACATAAAAGATTATTTAAAAAAATAACAATCTATAATTGCATAAAAACTTTGAAAAAAAAAAAATCAATTTGAGTTTATTTTTTGTACCTCCATAATTGACTTTATTATTTAAAACTTTATACGGAAAATTGATGTGGTAAAAAATTGTAATTTAAGATTCTTGGTAGCATATTCTCTACATATAGTAGAGGTTTAAATAGTTGTAGATATAATAGAAAATTTAAAATTTAGTACTTTTTATTAAAAAGGATGAGCATTATGTGACACCGCAACGGACAGGTACAATAGTTCCTATGTTTATTTTTTCTTGGACTTCAATGTAATAAACTATTTTGTAGCTCGTACTATTGAAAAAATAGAAGTAATGTACAGTAGAGGCCACTTATAGTCGCAAGAAGATGAGAAATAAATGTGGCTGTTCAGATCATTACGAATGAGCTAACAAAATTAAAGCAGGGATGACTTACATTTGTATGCAAACCTAATCGGAAAATGTTGTACAAATTCATTGCAAAAATGTGATTGAGTTAATAGTCGTTTCGATTTTTGGCGCATAAAATTGAAAAGTTGACACAAAATTTTACAAATTTGTAAAACCCAAGCACATATTGACTTATTGACTTAAACCTCCTATGATTAAGGATAAGATAATGTTAAAAAAAAATTTGTTGATTAATTTAACAAGAGCAAAACAAATTAATATAAAATAAATTCGTAACTTACAAAATTTAAACGGATCCTCCAGACTGAGGTTTAAAAAGACTGCCGTTAAGATTTTTTTTTTTTTAAGATTTTTTACACAAAAAAAAAACTATCTACAAATTCTTGAAAACTTCGACAGAAATAAAAACAATTTGAGTTAATGTTTTTTTTTTCACCTACCTAATTAACTTAATTACCTATTTAGAAATTATTAATCTAAATTAGTTGGTTGGCATATTCTTCAAATAAACTAGAGATCAAAAAGTTGGAAATCTAATAAAAAATTAAAATTTAATGCTTTTTGAATTATGGTTATTAAAGACAAGCTGTTGTGACACTCAATTGGACAGATAAATGATAAAATCGTTCCTTACTTTATATTTTACTGAAGGATTTCAATCTGCTGTTTCTCTTGTCAGCAATTAAGCGCTTATGTTAGTCAAACATAGATGTGCACTTATTGAAAGCTCCAAACGTTCTGAAACAACAACAAAAACTATTCTTATCTATTCTATCAATAGCAGTATGTTCACTTGTAGTTGATGATAGCTAGTACAATGGACGAAGTCGAAAGGAAGAAAACATACAGTCGAGTCCGTTCATAGCCATACGAAGATGAAATTAAAAAAATGTGCTTTTATCCGACTGCAAAGTTGGTTTGGCGCACAGAAAAAAGATTAAATGACGATAACAAACACGAAAAAGTTCCAGTCTTACTTGCAGATGTTAATTGTCAAACAAAATTCGGTGCAGTATAAAATTGAGAAAATTTCAACTTTTTGCTACAGGAAGGTTAAGTTAGAAAAAGTCATTAGTCAGTAAAAGTAGAATAACAGATTCAGGCAAGATTTTATTTGCCAAAAAATTAGTAAAGATAGTAAGAGGTACCTACTTCGCTTGGAACTTCAACATTCCAAGCACATTGGGAAATGGTTAAGCCTAATGCAGGTTTCCACTTGTCATTGAAAAGACGCAAATTGACAAACTTTACAGACAGGGTGGCTTATACTTGCTCGCTACTACTACTTTTTATGCTTTTTGTGTAAGTAAAAGCCACCCTGTCCTTGAAAGTTTGTCAATTTGCGTCTTTTCAATAACAAGTGGAAACCTAGCATAATGGTGTAGGTAGCTGTGGATGAAGCTTGTATATCACTGTCAAAATAAAAAGATACGAAAACAGTGAAAAGCTCTGTAATATAACGTTTTAGTTGTTGCAAGAAATGTATATTATGACACAAAGTTGAGCACTTTTGATTGAAGTTACAGTCTTGTGTTCAGCCATCAGTTACCTACAACTATTTTTTAAGGCTTTCACAAGTGAAAAGTTTACCAAATTAAAATAATTATAATGTACCTTATTGCATCACGATGATTGTCAACATCACCTCCTTACAAGAATTTCAAAATTCAAAAACATGTAATTATTTATTTTTATTGTGTATTTATGTTAAATAAGGAGTCAGTTAACACGTCGCATTTACATGCACCTTATTATGAATTGCCAGGTCAGCAAATCATGAACGAGCCAGTTATGATTTCCCACGATTGGCGGTTATCATATATCGGCACGTTTTGGGGTAAATGCACGGGAGCCTTGAAGGTTGCTGACTCTGCGAATCATCGTGCAGCGGCAAGGCAAATGGTTATGTGAGGTATAGGTAATTAAGTTAGGTATAAATTAGTCTTGATTGGACAGTCAATCGAATTGGTTCCGTTTTTTTAATAAATATATTTAAAATATAATCTTTGTATATTATTTTCAGTAAGTCGAACAGATGGGCCGGCCCCTCGGGGGGCAGGCGTTCGCGTTTTTTTTTTATAGAACGGATCGTGAATCCGTTTATTGAGTCCTAAATAACATATCTTGCTTCAACTCGATTTTAATTAATGGAATTTTGGTTAAGTACAAACAATTAGTTATGTTTTTGGTTTATCTAGCAAATGCATGTCATTTTCAATAGTTTTCTTTAACAATAGCATTATGAGTGGCACGCTTCGCGGGTTCAAAGATTTAAACTTTTTGGATCCTCTGTCCCACTCACGCAAATCCGTTGCTCCGCTTGGGGTATGCTCAGTCACCAGGCAGGCGCCTATGTTGGTGGTAGTTAGTGAGCTTTCAGTTTATTTGTAATAAACAGTAACTTGACGTTGGGCGGCCCGCTTCGCGGGTTCAAGCATCTTAACTCCCTTTTTGGGTCCTCTGTCCCGATCACGGGACTCCGTTGCTCCGCTTAGGGCATGCTCAGTCAGCAGGAAGGCGCCTATATTGTCAGTTGATGTGCTTTAAAGTTCATTTGTACTAAACAGTACCCTGGGTCGCCCGCTTTCTTAACTCCCTTTTAGGGGCCTCTGTCCCGCTAAATTTTGAGTTTTAAAGTAATTTTTTCCTTAAAACTATTGACAAAAATAACTTGGTTGAAATAAAAAATAAAATAATAAGTTTCTGGCCTTCAGAAACCCTATGATTTTAGCATTGTACCTATGTGTTGTCGTTGTTTTAAAATGTTGTTTTTTTTTTTTTTCATTTTAAGTCATTTTGTAGATAATTGCCCCTCCCGCCTTAACGGAGTGAGATAATCCCACGGCCCGTTTTACAAAATGTTTGTATTAAGCCCCTCTATAAAAACCCGTTATTATTTTGCTGCACCGTAGTTATCGTACTCCCCCACATTAATCCTCAAAGTGAGACCACCGTTAATACCAACAAAATTATAAAAAAAAAGTAGTTAAAATCTCGCATCTCTTACAAGTTCTTCAAGAAAGATATATGACTTACAAATCGGTACAAGAAATTGTTTCCAATTACATTAAACCATAAACAGTCAATTGTGATAAGTAGGTACCTACATAGAATCTATGTAATGAGTACATAAAGTTTATTAACTATAACATCATAAACTCCTAACATATAACCGAAGGAGAAAAAAAAAAAAAAAAACGTGCCCAAACACCTACATAGTGGAATGAAATCCTTTTTATGTAAGCATATAAAAGGTACCTATTGCAATTGCTTGATGGTCACTTTTTTACTCTGCCATCTCTCTCGTTGGGCCAGCAGCAGTAATTTTTTTGCTTTTCATCTAAGAAGTGTAATTCAATTAAATTCACAACTAACACAACTAATTTCATTTTAAGCAGACGAGCTTGTTTGTGCTCTGTAAGCGCCGCACTTCGCTCCTTTTGTAAGCCATCTGGCATGTCGTTTTTTGCACTGCTTTTATTTTCACATTGCACATTTTCTTTTTTTTAATTCGTTTCCATTCGCTAACATCACTTGGCAGAGACATCGCCATTGCCATTGTAATCTGGCCTCTTAAAAGATGTACAAGAAAACAAGATTGCCACTTAGTGTTTGGTTCATCTCTTTCGCAATTGGGAGTGAATACCTACTTTGTACCTACATATAGTGGAGTTGGATTTAGTGTATTCACATGGATTAAGGATTCATTATTCCATTTGAATTGTCAGTGCGATAATTAAAGAATGTTAGAGGCTTAGAATTACATCAAATGGGAAGATAAGTTACATACACGAGTCCACACAAGAAATTGAATAATCCGAAATAATCCACCAAAAATTGAATCGCTTCAATAGCTTAGAGGATACAAAATATTAATTGAATAGAAGAATGTGAAATTCGAAAATAAAATTATGGACTTAAATGGGAAAGTCATGTTAAACAATTCACAGGCGTACTCTTAAGACCTCTACTTCGAAGCCAGCCAACAAGAATTTGGAAAATCGTTTGCCTTTAATACCAAAGGATATTTAGACTCAAAAAAGGCAATTCCATTTGACTGATATTCACGCAGAATTTTAAATGTAACTGGGTTGTCATTTCGCAGAATACCTTACACTCACCTCCATTAATTAACCAAAGTCAACAATCCATCACCACGACAGACAACCACACGGTCAAAATAATTTAACCTTAAAAGGACTTCATGGTCCTGCTGCAGCATCATCCATATAAACTTTGTTTTCCCCGCCGTAACAAACGATTTACAGGAATTGGCAACGAGCGAAATCATGCCAATATACTTTAGTGTAAATTCAATTAGCAAACAATTTACACTTAGCATCTGTCCTAAATTTAACAGACACACACACAAACTCGCATCGGCGATTTTCTATTTGATTGGCAACGAAGCTCCTATTATAGGCCAACAAAATATAGACTTTAGCCGATAGCGAGTACCTATATTGAGCACAGAAAGGACACCATAAACTCATCTTTCTGGTGGCAGGGCAGGTTGAGCCTGAGCTTGTGCCGCTGCTGCCACCGCTACTGCTGCAATATACTGCACCTCTGTCTGTATAGCTGCACCACTTATTCGTTTCGCAATTCTCACGAGTCGACGCCATTAAAAATGCATAAATCAAGTTGTGGCATCAGGATAATGGAGCTGCAGCAGCATAACATCCAATGATGGTGGGTGGATGGATCTATATAAATGGAATTTACAGTTCACCCTTCTGGAATACCTTTCGGAGCGTTAACTTAGGTCAGTAATTGTGCCGAAATGTTTTTTATTTAATCTGTATTTAAGGGATCAATATAATAGATTCTAAAGCAAATTTACTGCTTTGACCAGGGCGGATCCAGGGGGTGGCTATAGGGGCTAAAGCCCTCCCCACCAGCCGATTGCTAAAATAATAATAATAATAACATGGTTGGGACTAAAGCCTGAAGTGAATTGGAAAAAAAAAAAAACAATTGGGGGCTATAAATAATGGACATGTTTCATGAAACGACAATTTTCCCTTAAAACAACTTGGGACTAATAAGGTCTGAGAATATTGGACAAAAAACGTAGTCAGGGTTAAACAACTAACTCACATGAGTGTAAGGATTTTCAAAGTCCGAAGTTGGGGCTAAAGCTTGAAGATATAGGTAATTTTAAAAAAACGTCTGGGCTTAAGATTTACATGTCAAAAGCAATAACTGTTTACACTAAAAACTTGGCTAATTTCACGAAAGAAACGCAATTAAGGCTAAAACAATAAGTGTAAAGCTAAGTGTAAATGTTTAATACAAAAGGACTTGTTTCTTACGACCTTGACATTTTGGGGCTTAGTTTTTAAAATTTCAAAGGTCCAACGCAAAACATACAAAACTTTATTGGGCTAAGAAATTCAATACAAATTCTCTAGTCGAGGAGCCAAATTCCAAAAGCGTGAGAAACTCTATGAACTCAGAAAAATCTTGCAGGTGGACATGAATATTTACAATCTCTATAGACTCTTGAGTGACTTATAAATTTATCGACACATTTTTTGAGCAGGAGTAGAAAGTGTATGTAGGTGCAGTGTAAACGAAAATTCATTGACACTTGCAGAATCGGGCCGTGCAGCTTGTTTTTTAGAGCAGCTGTTTCTTATGCCCGACTAAAAGTCTTGAAATTTTGATATTTTATTTTTCGATACACAAAATATTATTTTCGTGCTTTCCAGTGACAATTTGAAGAAAACGGGTAGGTTCGTTGCTTTGGCTAATTAAAGAAAATGAGATCTCAAAGGACTGATACTGTCAAAACACATATGAGCTTTTGCCAGTAAGACCACTTTAATATCATTTTTCTGAACTAGCATTACAAACAGTTTTTAAATTTTGTTAAAAAGGTGAATTTCAAAGCATACCTTAAGCTGATTTAAACAAACACTTACATAGTGTACATAGGTGGACACTCGATACCTAATCAATTATTAAGCAATATACCTATAAATAAATGAATTTGTTCGTGTGGTTTGAGGCTGTAACGTGGCTAGAACTTTAAATTATAAAACTAGTTATACTACCATGTTCTGCTGACCCTTAATATTGGCTTTTAAAAATAATTTCCATGCTTAAAACATCAATCCCAAATTCTTGTTATTGTGCTTTATTTTGAACAAAAATTTAAAGCGCGATAGGAGCGGATATAAAGGCAAAAAAAACACGGCTGTTATTAAAGGAAAACTGATGTCAAAATTCGTTTTCTGTTATATAACTTCATTTATGTACAAACTGGATTTCCAAACTCCAAGCCCCCCCCCACAGCCAAATCCTAGATCCGCTACTGGCTTTGACTAAATGTGGATGGATATATGTTATGCTATGCGATTACGATTCAAAAAATTTTACATATCCGGTTCACTTACACAAATAAGACTCAAAAAAAGTATGTAGGTATATTGGTTTAGTTCAGTTATATAGATTGGTGAGTAAAGTCAAATAAAGTGATGATCGTAATAACTTTTCGTTTTGTAGAAACTTAAATGAGGATATAAAGTGCATTAAACATTTTTGACTTACTAAGGGGTGGTCCAACGAAAACGCACGGTGTAAATAAAACAAAAAGTTTTTAAAGAATTATCTTAACTTTTTTTTATTGTGATAGAAAGATCTATGACAATTATAGTTGAAACAAGAAACAAAAAAGATGTTCAAAAGGGTAGTTATGTGCATTCAAGAGGACACAAGCGTCGACAGGTTTTTCTCAAAACCCACCTCTGTCTACCAACTCCTACTCTAGCCTCCTAGTGGTGAACATCGGGTGTCTAGTACCTCAGCTGGAGACGGGGTTTGAATCCCCGCGGAAAGCCGTTGGGGACAGCCAACGAGAGAGCGGGGAGGAGTGTTCCCACTTAGGCACTTCTCCTTTCATCGAGGTGGCAGCGGACGAATTCTCCAGATGGAATCAACGGTGGCGTCTACAGTTCCAGTTAGGTTGAACTACTTAGTGAACACCTTATATGGGCTACTACGATATATTTGTAGCTCAGGCCTATAAGAAGCGGTTTATCCGGCTCCCTACCCTTGGAGTTATACGAAGGGTCTGGTCCACCGGGTCGGTGGACCACGTAAATAAAGGTTGTTCCGAAACAACAACAAGCCTCGGATATGAATGATTTTAAAGTTGACGACCCCAGCAAACGAAACAAGGACAATGAATTTCGGATCTGCACGTGGAACGTCCTGTCCTTATACAGAACACGTGCAGCCGAACAATTAGTGGAGAACCTGGACAGGCTAAAGGCTGACGTAACAGCCATCCAGGAAGTGCGATGAGATGGAGAGGGCGAGGGAGATTGATATCGTGTGACATCTACTACGGCGGGTGCTTGAAGGAACAGGGTCAGCGGCCCTTTGGTTGTAGTTTTGTGATAAGGGGAAGACTTAGGCAAGAAGTCTTGGGCTTCCAAAGTGTAAGCGAACGCCTGGTCACAATCCGCATCAAAGGCAAATTCTACGATCTCCCGGAGACAACGTATGATATGTGCCCGAAGTACGACGCAAAGATCATTCTTGGTGACTTCAATGCAAGTTTCGGAAAGGAGGGCATCTTTGGTTCGATAGTCGGAGGACACAGCCAAAACGACGAAACTTCCGGCAATGGACACAGGCTGGCAGACTTTGCGCCGGGGATCATCATCTCAAGCACCTACTTCCCACACCTGAATATACACATGGGGACTTGGCGGTCGCGTGATCAACTAAACGTCAACCAAATCGACCACTTTACGATAGACGCGAGACATGCTTCCAGTATCTTGGACGTCCGAACGTTCCGAGGGGCCAACATTGACTCGGATCACTACCTGGTGGTAGCTAGACTACGTATGCGGATATCCATGACGCGACAACGCAGAGCAGATGCTGTGAAAAGATTCGATGTCGAGAAGCTTAAATCGCAAGAGACCGCCAGAACTTTTGCAGACCACGTAACTCTTAATCTCTCAGGAGGTCCGCCACCAGCATCAAGTGCAGAGGACCAGTGGAAACACTGTCACAAGCCATCAGAAGTGCCGCCTCTGATGTTCTGGCTTTCACTAGTCAAATACAACGAAACCCCTGGTTCGATGAAGAGTGCCGGCTAGCGCATGCAGCTAAGGACGAGGCCTACCAGGCAATGCTGCTGAGAGAGTAGCCCGGCTTCTCAGAAGGAAAAAGAGAGAGCACGAGAAGCGGGCGGTAGAGTCTATTGAGGGTTGTAGCGGTAGGGGAGATGTTCGAAAATTTTATCAGAGGGTGATAAAAGGATACAAGGCTAGAACGGAAGCCTACCGAGATGAGAGTGGGAATATGGTAGTAGACACACAGTCAGTGCTGAGGATCTGGAAAGAACACTTCTCTAGACTGCTTAACGGCGAAGCCAGCCAAGATTCCGCTAGTAGGCAGAACACTCCATTAACTTGGACGATGATGGCCAACAGTTCTGTCCACCTGATCTAACCGAAGTGCGTCTGGCGATATCCAAACTTAAGTCGTCAAGGCTGCTGGTGCGGATGGCTTACCAGCCGAACTATTTAAATCAGCGGGAGATGAATTGGCTAGGAGCATACACCAGCTCATCTGCAAAATTTGGTCAGATGAAAGTATGCCCGATGAATGGAACCTCGGTACAGTGTGCCCCATCCATAAAAGGGAGATGTTCAGAATTGTACCAACTACAGAGGAATTAGTCTCCTAAACGTCGCTTATAAAATCTTGTCGGCTATCCTGTGTGACCGCTTAAAACCTTTTGTCAACGATGTGATCGGCCCCTATCAGTGTGGTTTTAGGCCTGGGAAGTCAACCGTCGATCAAATGTTCACACTCCGACAGATTTTAGAAAAATCCCGGGAATTCCAGATCGATATACACCACCTTTTTATCGATTTTAAAGTCGCGTATGATAGCGTGAAAAGGGACGAATTATGCAGAGCCATGTCAAGTCTCGGCATCCCTGCCAAACTCGTCCGCCTGTGCAAGACGACGATGGAGAAATCCCGCTGCTCCGTCAAAATTGGTAAGAACACCACCGATTCCTTTGATGTTGAGAAAGGATTGAGGCAAGGCGACGCGTTATCATGCAACCTATTTAACATTGTTCTTGAAGCCATTGTACGCAACGCACAGGTCAACACCAGCGCGGTGTACCAAAGAAAAGCCTCGGTACACAAAAATATACCAAAAAAATTCGTATGCCGATTGAAAAGATTCAATAATGGGAAGAAAACACCATTGTTGCTGAAGTGCTGACCATCGGTGTCGGGAGTTTTTCAACAAAAAAAAAAAATATATAAATAAATTGAATGGCGGAACGGCTCGTGAAGAACCAGGACCTAGTGACTTACAACTCGCAACCATTTCTGTGTGCACGTGTCGAACGGAATGCACGGGACCTACAATTTTATGTCGAATCCGAACGGCTAGACGAGAAGCACTTATTCATAACAAGTGATGCTCTTGGAGGATTTGTCAATTCCTCGCCAGGGGCAGTAGCCCTGAAAAAAAACTTTATAGTTTTTAGGTGGACGAGGCTGAGAAGTGAACCTAGACCTCTAGCGTGACAGTCCAACGAACTAACCATTACGCTACGGGCTACACTGAGAAAAAGAGTGCGCTTTAAAATTAAAAGTTCGCATATTTGAAATTAAATTGTGCAAATCTAAAGTGCTTCATGTCCAAAATAAAGAAAAAAAAAGGATTCAGTTTAAAGGAAACGTGTCAGTTTTGAAACCATTTGCTTTAAAATTAACAGAAATCTTTTTTTAATTTGCCAAAGTTAAAAAGAAAAGCTTCTGCTTTCAAACCGTTTGCTTTCAAAGTAAGAGATATCACTTTAAATTTGCATTCGAACTTAATTACTTTAAAATGTAATACGAACTAATTTAATTTTAAATTTAAATTTTAAAAATTGATTGGTTAATTAATATTTGTGTTTTATATTGTTCACATTTGCTTCAATTAAAATAAGTCATAAGTATTAGTATTAAAATTTACCAGATTCGAGTACATTTTTTGTTCTTGACTTTGATCAACTTTAAAGTAAACATTTTCAAATAAAAGTGTACCATTTAAATTTTAAAGGAAGCCATTTCAAATCGAATTGAAAAGTGAGAGCTTTAAGAACACTTTTGATTTAATATTGAATGTTTTAAAATGGGTTAAACACTTTTAAATAAGTTTTAAAAGTTTTAACTTTGAAAACAGATTGAATGCTTTTAATTGGCCTTTTAACGTGCTGTTTTCAATTTTGAAGTGTTTACTTTTATGATTAAAACGATTTGCGTTAAAGTTGAAAAAGTTTAAAGTGTAACTTTTAATTTAAGTACGTTCACTATTGGTTGTCTTTCATACTTGTTAGCTTTTAATTTTAAAGTGGTTTGTTCAGGAGTTAAAAGTGTTTATCCCTCAGTGTACTACAAGCAAAACATTGGCTAAATGAATAGCGCACGTTTTCATACAAAAATTGTTGCATTAACCCATCAGCGACCAAACCCCCAAATATATAAATAAACTAAAAATATTACAAATTCGGGCTATTAGTACTTAAACTTAAATTACAGTTAAAAAATTAAATATTTACATACATTTTGTGGTTATTTGTTTAAAATAAATAAATAAATTGGGTGGTGCAACGGCTCGTGAAGAACCAGGGCCTATAATAGTGACTTAAAACTCATGTTTAGGGTGACCAGATCCATGCCCACGAAAAAGAGGACATCTCTAAAAATCTCAAATGAAAAATTGAAGCGCAATAAAAACAACCAAAATAAAGCAAAACAATAATTCATCAAACAAAATGTATATGCTTTATTTACCTATATACTATACATAATGTACATATATATAACATTTACTTATTTTTTTTTTTTTATAGAAATGCATAATGTTTATGTTTGTCTACCTATTTTTTCATTTTTTCAATTCATCAAACAAAGAACATCAATTTTCTTCTCACTTCTTTTCACAATAAAACAGCAGACACAGTAAACAAAACAAAACTAACAAAGTTAACCGTTTGAATGTCTCTAAACAGAAAGCTTTCACATAAATCGGTATCTTTAGACGATTTTGAAAAAAAAGCTGGTGTTGTGTTGAGAAGTGAGCGAGTTCAGGTACAAATTTAATTTAGGTCGTGTCCACACCGAAATGATACAGAAAACTTCAGAATTAGTGCTGAAAAAAATTGTGTTGTAGTTTAGTGATGTCAAAAAATACAGAAAGATAAGAAAACCTTAAAAGAGGACAAATTGCATGTTTTTTCAAAAAGATACCGGACAGTTTTTTTTATACAAAAAGAGGACATGTCCTCTTAAAAGAGGACGTCTGGTCAGCCTAATCATGTTTAATGATCATTAAAATGGATGCAATTAAAAAAAACTAATTCATCAGCGTTGACACTACGTTTTGCCACCCCGTCAATTTTTTTGTCACCCCGGCATTTTATTTTGCAACCCTGGCACTTTTTCTTGCCACCCCGGCAATTTATTTTTCAACCCCGGTACTTTTTTGTGACCCGGGCAATTTGTTGACACCTCGGCATTATTTTTGCCATCCCGGCTCTTTTTTTTCCATCCTGGCAAATTTGTTGACACCCTGGTACTTTTTTGCCACCATGGCATTTTTTTCACCCTGGCAGTTTTTTTGCCACCTTGGCATTTTTTTTGTCATCCTGGCAATTTTTTTGCCACTCCTTCAATTTTTTTGCCACCCCGGCACATTTTTTGACACACCGGAAATTTTGTTTGTACCTACCCTGGCAATTTTGCTTGCCATCCTGGCACTTTTTTGCCACCGTGGCATTTGTATTGCCAACCGGCACTTTTATTGCCACCCCGGCAATTTTTTTGCGAACAAGGCACTTTTTTGCCATCCTGGCAATTTTTTTCCAGGTTCTCAAAAAAAGTTCTCAACAAAATTCGCAGGGTGGCGAAGAAGTGCCTTGTTGGCAAAAAACAAATATCCGGGGTGAAAAAAAAGTGCAGGGGTGGCAATTAAAAATGTCGGGGTGGCAAAAAAAATTTGCTAATATTGTAAGGCTGCAAAAAAAAACTTAAAACAAAAAATGTAAGAATTTTTTTCCGGATGTCCCATTTTTCCTTTCAACTGGTAGTTTTATTGAAAATGCTGGTTCATTTATTTTTTAGTATCTTGAAAAGCAAAAGTCCTGGAACAATCCGGTTTTCAGTATTTGACTACAAGTTGGTAAGAGCATTGAATTTTAGAAACAAAAATTGAACTTAAATACTTGAAATTTTACAAAAAAAAAAAAAGTTTTAACATTTTTTTTAATTTTTTGTTTAAAGGTTTTGAGTTGGAACATTAATAGATATTTCAAAAACTATTCATTAAAGGAACTTTATTTGAAAATGAAATGAAAGAAGGTATTTCTGGCCTTACACAAAAGTATAACAGGACATTGTTAATGTTACCATTGTTTTTTTGTTATTATTTGTTTTCTATTTTAAGTTTTTTGTTCCACAAAATTTCCCTCCCACCTAAAAGCCGCCACCAGGACTGCAAGACTTGCATTTCTTTTATGCGCCCTAACACATCCTTTTTTGGTTCAATTTCATACCCCATTTGTTGTGGGCTCTTCGTCTATAAGCAATCATCATAATTATAAGCTATTTCAAACGATAAATGAGCTACATATATTCGTTTAGAGATATTCCTATAAAATAAATACAATAATGACGCTTGCTGACGACGGTTTTCTTATTCCGCATCGGGCCGGTGTTAAAACGGGTTTCAAATAAACATGCGTTCACAAGAATCTAAACAACACTGTGTTACGAAAAGTGGTCGTTTGTTAAACTACTATAGAGCAATAGTAGGTACATATAAGAATGATCAGTCGCGGCATTTAGTTGAAAACCCTTTACAAATTTTGCATTTAAAAACTTTTACTTGCGAATTTTATGAAATTTCAAAAAACCTATTTCTTGTGAATTCTTAAAAGAAATATATAAATGTATATGACTTGGACCTGCTTGTTTTTTAAGAATTCCCAATAAAAACCATCATAATTGGCTCTATTTTACTTCAAGAACTCAGTGTCCTAGATTTGTTTGAACTTTATTTTATATATACTATGAATGTAGAACCTTTTGAAAATGATTTCATTATAGCTTTTCTATACTTTAACCTTCTACTGTAGATCAAAAAAGAAATGAGTAAAATAAAAGGAATTGCTGCAAATAATAAAGGAACGAAGAATTCCAAACGCGAACGAATGAACAAAATCTCATTATCTTGGACGGCGGACATCAAAAAGGCAAACTTGGCCGACAGATTTAAAATTGAATTTCCTTCTTCGATTCGATGGCTTCGAGTCTGAGTATGTCTCTATACTACAGTTCGACAATATGAGTTAAAAAGATGAGAGCGGTTGCCATTCGACTTCGACTCTACGACTATGAATTCAAGTACGACAGTGACTACAACAAAATCCTATAGACATATCGATGTCGAAGCAAGAAATGAAAGACGGAAGGATGTGATGGTACCTATACTCCTTGGTTTGTTTGCTCATCTTTGGGTTGCTTTGAAAATGTCGGTGTCGTGTATACATGCAATTCGTTTCGGATTGAAGTTCCAATTTCCCTTACTCCAAAAACAGTCGACCCTGATTATAAATGACATCAATAGAAGGAATACGAATCTCACCCTGCAAATTTATATTGACAATTCGACTTACCCAAACTATACTGATAGTATAGTAGGTATATTTTAGTCCCTGCCTGGGTCGCAAGATTTTTGCGTATTTTGTTTGCTTATTAAAATGTGGATGTACACAATATAATATACAACCTCTATAATTTGAACTATTAGACACCTAAAGGCTAATTCGAACCACGGAAAAAAAGCATTGGATTTTTGAATAACGGTATTTTAAAATGTTCAATTCTGTTACCCTCCCACAGAACTCACTACTGTTCTGATTCAATTTTTGTTAGACTGGTGTTCTGTAAAATGTACAAATTATTATTATTTGTTAAAAAAATGTTAAGTATTTTAAGAAAATAAAATGGGCTTTCATAATAAAATAAAAAAGATGGCCCTTAATAAGGTGTTATCGTGAAAAAAATGACACCAAACTAAATTTAAAAAACGACCTAAAAATGTCAAAAAAATGGGGTTGATATTTAATTGTATGGCAAAATCGTTATCCCCATAGACAAAAATTGTATGGCAAGGCAAGTATAAAGTGCTTACTCTCCTTGTGTAAATAAAACAAAAAATCAAGAGTCGGATGCAGTTTGGCAAAGTTAGAGCTAGCTAGTTAAAGAAAAAAGATCAAAAATACGAAAGCGAAAACTAGAAAATTACTTCTTAAGTTTTTCGAATTCAAACTAACTCAGGAACCCATAGTTTTCCTCTCATAGTTTTCTTGAACATTTTTAAAAATTAAGTTTGGTATTCCAACTAGCATACAATTTTTAACAAAATCTAAAAAAAAAATCATCAATCCGTTTTCATAATATTAATTTTAAAAAAATCTATATTTTCTTAAAAAAACAAAAAAAAAAAAACAGTTTTTTTGAAAATTTGTATGTTCAAATTTGTTTAAATACTGAAGGGCCTTATATACAAATCGGTGAAGCCGTTAATGAGAAATTTGAAAATAAAAAAAAAGTTCTATGATAGCATTGAGTTTATACACATAGAGGAACCACATCAGTGTTAAGTTATCACCAATGTAGGTGGCGCCCATATTTCCATCTAGAACAGGAACCAGTGGTAATCAATACAAGAACCATTTTCTCCTTGAGGTAGACTATTTCCTCACTATTTTCAAAAATAGTCTACTTACAGGCGGAAATAGTTTACTTTAAGGAGCAAATGGTTCTGGTTTTGCATATTTTTGCATATGACTAGTTCCTATTCTAGGTGCAAATAAGGGCGCCACATACATTGGTGATAAATTAACTCTGAGGTGGTTCCTCTAAGTGTATAAACTCAATGATGATAGGTACCGTTAATATCAGTTATTCATAATTTTTTTTTTGAATCATTACAGTCGTTTTTGAATTTATTTAAATATTTTTTTTCATAATGGTTGTTTTGCAGATACACGTTTTTAAGAGCTCAGAAAAAATTACAATTTTTATAAATTCAAAGTTTGGAAAAAGTCGCTTTTTAAGTTTTAGCAGGCTTTCTGGCTTCTGGCAAGGTACAGACAGACAGAATTGGGGGACCCACTTTTATTTAAATAACATCTCGGGTTGTTTTTGTTTTTTTTTTGTACGAATTTAAAACTTGCCCTTTATCTCAAGTAAAAATTATTATCTGAAAACATAAATATTAAAAGACATGAAAACATAAAATTAATTTCTTAGTTTCTCTGTAGCAGTTTGAAGCCATTTGATTTTTTGAGCATTTATGCAAAAAAAAAAAACATACAAATCGTTGAAGAGGTATTTAAAGGAAATAATTGTTTATAATATAAAATTATTATTTTTAACATAAAACAATTTTGTTTGGAAGTTTTGATACACAATTTTATTTATACTTTTGAGAAAATTCTGTATAAAATTAATAATTTTGTTTGGTTCATCAATAATGTGAAAACTAAAAATATGAAAGTTATCAAAATGCATTGACCTAATAGTAAGGCAGCGAATCATATATCAGATTCGCTGAGACAACACCTTCACGACTGAACCTGTTCCCACAGTCCAAGTGCAATAATATCGGATTACGCCACATGCCGGCAACCTA
This sequence comes from Melangyna quadrimaculata, assembly GCA_949320155.1. Classification (NCBI taxonomy): domain Eukaryota; kingdom Metazoa; phylum Arthropoda; class Insecta; order Diptera; family Syrphidae; genus Melangyna; species Melangyna quadrimaculata. The sequence continues at coordinate 55,534,648 of OX439485.1, forward strand.
CATACATTAACTCGCATTGGTGTATTTGGCGAGTCAGCGGTTTAGACCGTGATGGGACCAATAACCTTACCTGCACCGTGGGACGAATGGTTGCCTATGGGAAACTTGCATTCCTTTATAATGGGTGATTTTTTAAGAGGTTTAGAACTTAAAAAAAAAAAAAAAACACAAAAAATTCGAAAAAATGAATGAAATATTTATTTGAATCGATAGTTTGAACCTTGCAATTTAATGTTTAAAGATAATTTCATGCAAATGTTGACCGCGGCTGCGTCTCAGGTAGCCCATCCGCTGAGTTCAATTTTGGCATACTCTTTCACACATATAGGCCGGTATCTCACGAATGAATGCATGGATGTTGGCTTCCAGTGCGTCAATCGATGCGGGCTTGTCCCTATAGACATTAGCCTTGACATACCCCCACAAAAAATAGTCTAATGGTGTCAAATCGCACGATCTAGGCGGCCAATTGACCGGCCCGAAACGTGAAATTAACTGTTCACCAAACTCGCCTCGCAATTGCGCCATTGTTTCGCGTGCTGTGTGGCATGTGGCACCGTCTTGTTGAAACCACATATCATGCAAGTCAAGAACTTCCATTTCGGGCAAAAAAAAGTTTGTTATCATCGCTCGGTAGCGTTCACCATTGACAGTAACGCTGCGATTCGCATCATCTTTGAAGAAATATGGCCCAATAATGCCGCCGGCCCATAAACCGCACCAAACAGTGACTTTTTCGGGATGCATTGGTAGCTGTTGCAATGCTTCTGGCTGATCTTCACTCCAAATGCGGCAATTTTGCTTATTTACGTACCCGTTCAACCAAAAATGAGCCTCATCGCTGAACACAATTTTTCGATAAAAAAGCGGATCCTCGGCCAGCTTTCCAAGAGCCCATTCACCAAAAATTCGGCGTTGTGGTAAGTCGGCTGGCTTTAGTTCTTGCACCAGCTGTATCTTAAAAGGCTTTACGCCCAAATCCTTCCGCAAAATTTTCCACGTAGTGCTGTAACAAAGGCCTAACTGCTGGGAACGGCACCGAATCGACATTTCGCGGTCTTCTGTCACACTAGCTGATACGGCCGCAATATTTTCTTCACAACGCACAGTACGTAAACGTGTTGGTGGTTTAATGTCCAACAAAGTAAATTTGGTGCGAAATTTGGTCACAATCTTCCGAATAGACTGCTCAAAAGGTCGAGAATGCCGACCATAAAATGGAAGCAGCGCGCGATGAACATTTCGAACCGAGCACGAATTTTGATAGTAAAATTCAATAATTTGCAAGCGTTGTTCATTTGTAAGACGATCCATGGTTAAATTGCAAACCAAACTGAAGCTGTTTGACAGTGACACAAGGTACTAAACACACGTCAGCTGTCAAAACCAGTGTTGCCAAAACAAACCAGCTAAAAAATCACCCGTTAGTTAGTTCTAATTGGACCTCCGACCTAGCTAGTGCTTTTCTTTATCACTCTTTGTTCTTACCTAATTATTAAATACCGATATCTATAAGTAAGTCGAACCGTTGGCGTTGGGCCAGTCCCTGAGGGGTTGGCGTTCGCGTTTTTTTAATATCCCCGCGAAGGATATTTTTAACTTGAACAATAGTTCTTAGGGAAGTATTGAAAATAATAACATTACAAAGTTAAATGTTTTTTTCCTTTAGAGTAGACTGCATTGGTTAAATAACTAATACCTCGAGTAAAATAGGTACATACGTTTTTTTAATAGTTTTTCAACATTTAAATGTACATAAGTATGTTTTTTAAGTAGTCTAGAAAGTCTTAAAAAATTACAGTTACCAAGCTTGAGAAAATTTTACCTAATCCTTTTCAAAGAATTTGGCGGTGCAGTTTTCTAAAAAACAAAAACATACTTAAAACATGAAACAAATTATTCAAAAATCAACGGTAACATTACAATACCCTCTTACATACGAGAAATCTCTTCCTTTATTTCCTTTTTAAATACAGTTACATATTTTAATGAACAGTTTTTGAAATATTAATTTTGAAACAAATTGATAAAATTCTATATATTTTTTTTTTTTTCTTGATCCAACCTAAACACCCTCGATGTTTATTGCAGCTCATGCTTTAATCATCCGATATATCCTGTTTTAAATGTGTCAGGTTCTATAGAACCTGTCCGGTCCGGCATCGGCAGAGCTATTCCTTGCAAAATCGGTCTTAGACACACGGATTTCTCGTCAGGGGATCAAAACCTAGCGATGGGGTATACGAATTTTTTGGTTCATATTATAAATTATCTTAAAAGTAGATTTTTTTTCGGGCAGGGCGAATTCCACACACAATTGTTCTTGAACATATGGATTTGTAATCCAGGGAATCAATACCTATGGATGGGTGAATACAAATTGGGTCATACAATTATCCTCAAAGTTGATTTTGCTGGGTTTTCGAAATGCTTTTACGTACCTTACCATCAGGGATTGCAAAACTTGTATTTCTTTCATTAGCCTAACCACACCTTTGGGCTCCTTACCTTTTTTGTTTGGTCACTTTCACACCCAAACATTTGTAGTGTGCTCCTAGACTATTATAGTGGCTACAAAATCTATATGACAGGTTATTTTTGTGTCCTTAAAACAAAAATTAAAAAAAAAAATTATTGTGGGTATAGATAGTTACTACCCAAAATGGTCTATCTAAAGGCTTTGCGGATGTATCAACATTTTAAACTTCTCCAGGCGATCTTAAAATAAGTAAGAACAATCATTTCGATCTTTCATATATATAGGGTCTTGATTTCCCGGTGGTTTTTGTACGGTTCCACACAACTTGGTACCGAATATTGCCAAGTAGTGTCTATTGAAGATTTCCACCTATAGAGATAAAAAAAACTACTCATAAAAAAGACTATGTTACCTACTATCAATGCCTGTTTTATAGAATGATAATAATTAAAAGAAGAAAAGAGGCTGGATGACCCAGAGTTGTAACAAACTCTGGTTGGTGACATTGTTATTTTGTTATTAGAAAACTGCGAATTCAAGGTCTTCGGAAACGTTATAAGGTCACCAGACTCTAGTTGGTGACATTGTTAGTTTGTCATTAGGTAATCGGGAATTCAAGTTCTTCGAAACAGTTATTAGGTTTTTAATATGCAATCAAGCCAAAAGGAAGATTTGACCTCGAGACATTTGGAAAAAACCAAAACTTGAACAACTTTTAATAATATTTTTTTTTGATAAAAAAACAGTCAATTGATTTTTTTTTTTAATTTTAAGAACTACTTCTTAATTATTGCATTGTGTGAATTAACAAAATATCCCTGAGTCGACATCATTGTTTGCTCTAAAGTATTTGAACCAAAAACAATTGAACAATTGTCAGTAGTAATTTTGCATTAAAAAAAAAAAGATAAGCTATGAAGTTTTTTTTTTTCATCTTCATAACATCATTCTTGGTATATACAACTGAAATTGGTCCGAAGTTGTTTTCATTATAGTATGTTTTGAGATATTCGAGAAGAAACATTTTTTTTCAACTATTTCTTTTAGTTTGTTTTCTTGCTTAAAAAAAAATAAACTTTCAATTGAATTTTGTTCAAAGTCCTATCAGTTATCAATAATGGCATTATGTGTAGAATAAAATTAGTCCAAAATCAATATCATTGTATGTTCCCAAAATAGTTTTAACAATATTTTTTTAAATTGTTATCAATAATTGTTCATAACGTTGTTTGGTGCAAAATAAAATTAATCTGAAGTTGATAGCATTATTTTTTCTTCAGAAATTTGAGAAAAAATATATTAAAAAACTTTTTTTTTTAAATCGCTGTACAAAAAAAGTCGTTTATTTTTTGTAAACCCTTTCTGCACATATATGCCATCATTACTTATTAAACAAAATACATAAGTAATCGATGCCTTTATTTGTTTCCGAATGAAGAAACGTACACACACACAGACATCTACTTAAAAACGATTGATTCGGACTTTCGGTTTCTAGGAACCTCGAAACGTGATGGAGTTTATGTGAAATTTTTCGATTCGACAAATCGCACCAATTACAACAACTTCCAATGGAAAAATCATATTGAATTAGGTTAAGGTGAACACATGTCACCGAGCAGTTTAATTTTCATAGTAATTGTCTACATCTCGTAGTTTTTACAATCTTTTACTCAAAATTTGGAAAATTCGACTGAGTGTAGTACCTATTAATAGGTAACTATCAAATAATCCATACATTCTTTGCTATAACAAATATTCAAAATGTTTAGTTTCATCATCCTTTGTATTGGTAATCATCTACTATACTAGTGTTAAACATAAGCGAGGCTTGTTCTTTCCTCTTATAACAATATTAACTCTAAACCTACCATACTTATCTGACCATTTTTGTTTGCCAATTCCTAACATGCCCTTAAAGTACTATACCCTCTACTACATATCAAAAATACAAACAAAAATCAACTATGTTGCAGCCAATCAATGTTATCCGGGTGATGCTTCTTATCACAATGACATTGAACGGAACTAATTATGAGTAGTTTCCGGAGCCTTTTTTCTTCCGTTTTGTAAAGGAATTCAATTTCTGAAATCTAACTGACAATCGACTCGTGTCACCATATCATTCGTCGTTGTCGTTGGCATCATCTTCGTCGTAGTCGTCGTCGTCTTTGACTTCGACTTCGACTTCTTTGTCATCTGGACTTGGAAATAAACTTTGATGGGAAAGGAATTTAATTACCAAAACCAAGTCAATGCTGTGAACCGGAGCGAAGGGATCAATTCCAGAACTCGATCAAGTTGGTAGCGTGGTGGTGGATGTATATAATCAGATGGAATGCCGCTTAGATGAAGATTATTAATTTCATTTCTCAAACAACTTCTTGGATCAAAGTTCAAAAATTTCTTACAAATTGCTGGTTGTTATCAAACTTCATGTGCACTAAATTGTGCGATGACATTCGCTCTACTCGTATTCAGATTCACTTGAGGAGAGGGTTCATTATTTGATGGTTGAATTTATTTTCTAACTAAGCTGACCTTTCAATTGAAGTCGGCTGTCGCGTCGCTACTAAAGTGCAACCCCTGTTTTTTTAATCATTATGATGATCATCGACCATTATGTTTATCTGTAGCCTTTTGCTTTGTATCTTTTAATCTGAAGGAATAATTTTCTTCTTGAACAAAAAAAGAACTACTTCAACTCTTGTTCATGGAGGTATGATCAATCATAGAGCATTAGTTGCGGCCGAATGGAACGTACAACAATGTAGTCTCCCGAGGATTAGCTATTGTTATACATTTTTATTTTTGTATTAATTGATTTATTTAAGCTACCATACATATAAGGGTTGTGGACTATATGGAGAGAGGTCAGTGAATTACAGATACTGCACGTTCTATAATTGATAATAAATTAATGTCTATGTGGCCTCTAATTAGTGCGATGTGGGCAATGTGTTAATGAGGGATTCGCTGAGGGTGGGGTTCGTTCGGTGAGCGGTTAGTTGGTGAAAAAGGCGTGCGTTGGAAAGCAAAATTGGGCTGTTATAGCTCATATTGAGTCAATGAATTTAATTTGAAAATTAGTCAGGGGTTTTGATATTCTATTCACATAGAGTGATTATCTTTCCCACCTAAATTGACATGATTAATGCTGGTGACGTGAAGAAGCCACCAGAGATTATTAAAGTTCATCGAAAAGAATTCCTCGAGAGAAGAGTTTAAAACATCCAAGGATTTTCAAATATTGTTTATGAAAATCATTTAGATGTGAAGAAATCGAGTGATTCTTCGAAATTTTAAAAATCTAAAATAGTCCAGTCAAATCGTCACCTGGAGTGCCAGTTTCAGGAAAAAATTATAGAAGTTTTTTTTCTCACTTGTCTTTTATATTTTAGGGGTCGCTGAATCCGAATTTCAACGTTGCTACTTCCTAAGGATATGGCTTCACAGAAAAAATCGAAAAAAACCTCAAAATTTTCTACCTTTTTTCAGTTTTTTGCCAAAAAGTCCACAAAATATACACTTTTTAGATAAAATTACCTTCGACACTTTATAAAACACAAAATTTCCTACAAAAATAGTTCACAATTTTTTTTTTGTAGAAGTAAGGGTTTGGCCAATAGAGCACGGTGAAAAAAGACCAAAATTTCGTACTTTTTGGAAAACACAGTTCTCTCGTTAGATTTTTGCTTGTAACTCCAAAACCATGCATGTAATTGTCAAAAACCTAGGCTTCTTCTTAAAGAACATTAAATTCTCTACATGTTCGACACCTTTATGACTTAAATTACCGAATAAAATGCACCGGCTGGAGCGTTATGTAATTATATGTCATATTACAGGAAGCTACCAATAGGCTATTGATTATGTCATACAGAATGGAACTAAGACGTTACAGGGTTTTTTGTTGTAAAAATCATTCAATGGTACATTGAAGATGAGAAAACCATGGAGCATTTTCAAAAGAGAGGGTGCAATTTTGAGGAGGGGTAGTAACTGCAACCCTTATGGTTTTTTGCATATAACTTAAAAACCAAGCTAAATTTCGAGAAAATTCCGAAAACATTTTTTGTAGAGAATATAATTTACTATAGAATTGGCCTATTGAAAAAAATTTAAATACATTTTGAATGTGTTAAAATAAAAAATATATAAAAAATCGATTTTTTGTTTCTTTTGTTTTACTGATTTACCTATAACTCTTTTGCCAGCAGAGATATGTATAGAAATTAGTTCACATAACGCACCCCCCGAATGAAAGTGACCTAACTCAAAATTCCTGTAAATTCAGATTTCGCATTAAACTGACCTAAAAAAGGGATCTCTAAAACCCTGTGTTGAAAAAGATACCGAATGATAAGTAAGAAAGGGACAGTCTTTACATCATCGGTCACTTTAGTTGATCAAGCTATTCACCTATGCATTTTACGTGAAAGAGACCAAATCGGTTTCGCGTTAAGTACATTACATTTTTCGTGAAGGTAAGTACATTACATTTTTTGTGCTAAGCTGACTCTTTTTTGATATAAGTCTGTTTTTTACAAAATATTTATAAGATTTTACTGACCGTTCTTAGATTGAGTCTCAGGAGCTGTGGCATCTTGCGTCTTAAACAGGCTGAACAGAGGCGTATACAGCTTTAGTTCTTGGGGGGGGTCATGCAAAAAAAAATAACACAAACTAATATTTGTTAAAAGTCAAGTGCCTTATATTTTTTTTTTTTTTATATTTTACTGTGCGTAGCTATATAAAATAAAAGCGAACAAATCATAATTAACTATACTAAAGGGTTTTCCAATAGGGACAGATTGATTTTGGCAGCTCGTGGCGGCCATATTGTTTCTTTTACTTTCGGCCAAAATATCGTCTTTTAATCATTCACTACAGACAAATCATCATGGTGAGTTACAGCGTCGAGCAACACGTGCAAATGATGTTTTAGAGCAGTTAGAAGTTTATCCCAATTTTGGTCGAAAAATCATCTTTAGCGATGAGGCCCGTCTTTGGATGAATGGGTACGTGAGTAAGCAAAATTGACGGACTTGGGACGACACTAATCAACGCGAGATTTACGAGGTGCCAATGCATCCAAATAAAGTAACTGTTTTGTGTGGATTTTGGGTTGGATGCCTGGAGGCGTCATTGGTCCGTATTTCTTCGAAAATGATGCTGGCCAGGCCATCACCGTCAACGGCGATCGCTAAAGGTCGATGATCACCAACTTCTTGTGGCCTAAATTGGATGATAAGGACACTGAAGAGATATGGTTTCAACAGGATGACGCTACGTGCCACACAGCTTAATACACAATCGATATTCTGCACGAGCGGTTTCATGGTGTGGTTATCTCGCGCCGAGGCAACGTGAATTGGCCACCAAGATCGTGTGATTTGACCCCTTTGGACTTTTTCTTGTGGGGCTTTTTTAAGTCGCAGTCTATGCGAATAAGTTGCAAACCACCTCGACCCTCAAAGACAACATAATCGATGCCATCGGTCAAATTAAGCCTGATTTATGCGCCAAAGCCATCGAAAACTACATTTTCACTAAGCCAATTTAGGCAATTTCGTTGAAAATATATATTACGAACTGCCAAAGCCTATTCAAAATTAAATGAGCTACCTACCTTTACAAAAAAATTAACAAATTTAAGACGAAAACACTTTTTTGGTGTTTGCAAAATTACCTCATTTTCGGTTCCAAAGAAAATTAAAATAAACAACTGAGTCGAAAGAACCTTCATTAGCTGGACCAGTGAACACGCTATTCGTTTTTATTCCTGACTGTTACATTTTTTATTTCGGAGGGCCTCAGCAACAGCATACAGCAATTTCCAGTTGCCTGACCAAAGACAATCAGTTAAGCTAGCTGTGAAAATACTGAGGAAAAAATTTTTTTGGATTCGCTTGATCATTTGTTTTGAATTTTATTCAGAATTTATTTTAATCCTATCAAAGTTTTTATTTCAGCGAATTGAAGTTGCAGGAAAAATTAGTAAAATATCATAGGTACTGTGCACTGTTTTCTGTTTCTTAATTTTAGTAAATAGATATAAATATTCACTACTGAAAATGAAAACAATAGCTCTGATTTTCAAAAATGACCACTTGTGCAAATTGCTCTTTTTACAATAGTGGAAAAACTAAAATACATTACTTACTTACTTTACTTTTGATGGCGCTCACAGCCCAGTATGGGCTTCGGCCTCAACTAACAAGCCCCTCCAGCCAGCTCTGTCCCTAGCTAGCCGCTTCCAGTTGCGCACACCGAGTGCTTTGATGTCGTCATTCACTTGATTGCACCACCTGTTACGGGTTCTTCCTCTGCTGCGTACCCTATCGGGGTTGGATTCGAAGACTCGTCGGGCAGGTGCGTTGCTGTCCATACGCTCCACGTGCCCCAGCCATCTCAGCCGCTGTATTTTCAGCTTTTTGACCAGGTCAACGTCGCTGTATAGCCCGTATAGCTCGTCGTTGAATCTTCTCCCCCATACTCCTTTGATACACACCGGACCGAAAATCACACGAAGAATCTTCCTCTCAAAGCTCCCTAGCAGATTTTTATCCGAGTCTTTCAGTGTCCATGCTTCTGACCCATAAAGCAGGACCGGGATGATTAGGGTTTTGTATAAAGTCTCCTTGGTTGTCTGAGAGAGGGCCTTACTACTTGAATGCCTTCTTAGACCGAAGAAACAGCGGTTGGCAAGAGTAATTCTTCGCTTGATCTCTGCACTGATGTCATTCTGCGATGTAATAGTGGAGCCCAGGTAGACAAAGTCCTTGACAACTTCGAAGTTATATCTGTCCATCGTGATATTTTGCCCGAGTTGACGATGTTGAGATTCCTCTCTCGATGACAGCATATACTTCGCCTTGTCCTCATTTACCGCCAATCCCATTCTAGCCGCCTCCGATTCAATGCTCGCAAATGCCCCTGCCACAGCTCGCTTCGTTCTGCCGACAATGTCTATGTCATTCGCATATGCAAGCAATTGAACGAACTTTTGATAGATTGTACCGCTGGTGTTGATATGTGCGTTGCGTACAATGGCTTCAAGAACGATGTTGAATAGGTTGCATGATAACGCGTCGCATTGCCTCAATCCTTTCTCAACATCAAAGGAATCGGTGGTCTTCTTACCAATTTTGAGGGAGCAGCGAGATTTCTCCATCGTCATCCTGCACAGGCGGACGAGTTTGGCAGGGATGCCGAGACTCGACATGGTTTTGTATAATTCGTCCCTTGATACAGGTGGTGTGTATCGATCTGGAATTCCCGGGATTTTTCTAAAATCTGTCGGAGTGTGAACATTTGATCGACGGTTGACTTGCCTGGCCTAAAACCGCACTGATAGGGGCCGATCAGATCGTTGAAAAAACGTTTTAAGCGGTCACACAGGATGGCCGACAAGATTTTATAAGCGACGTTTAAGAGACTAATTCCTCTGTAGTTGGTACATTTCAGAACATCTCCCTTTTTATGGATGGGGCTCACTATACCGAGGTTCCATTCATCGGGCATACTTTCCTGCGACCAAATTTTGCAGATGAGCTGGTGTATGCTCCTAGCCAATTTATCTCCCGCTGATGAAAATACATTACATATTCGTATTATAATTGAATACAAAGATTCTTTTTCATTGCGTTTCAAGAATAGTGTGAACAAAGTTCAAGAGTGATTTCGATATGCCTCTGATTTGGAAAAAATGTATGTCACTAAGACTGCCACCGATGGAAAAGTGAAAGGCACCTTCCAAAATAAATATGTACATCAAATATACCTTATCTTTCTTACCAGTAAGCCTTTCTGATAAAAATAATGGACAAAATTTTTAAATTCTACGAGCCTAGTCGCTTTTCGTCAATAATTCCATCCGACTGGTCAAACGGTTCACCGCAAGGAGTTCCAAAAAATCTCCTTTACCATAGCTATTGGCCTTTGCATTATGGGATTCATAGGTTACTTTGTAAAAGTAATCCACATCCAAATCAATAACAATATTTTTCGATCGTAAATATTGAATAAGAGCAAACAAAATCCTTTCGTAATAGGTTTTCATCATAGTTTTATATATTTATGTCTTTTATCGTTAACATTAATATTTTTTGGTTCGAATAACTATAAATCGAAAGTTATCACTTTTTTGTTTTTAAAAATAATTTGTCATACAGAAATCAAACAAAACAATTTCTGTATGTGATCTATAATGTGTTTAAAGATTTTATTTTCAGAAAAAAAATGTTCTTTTTTTCAAAATCCTATTAGTTTTTACTTTACTGAGTGAAAATTTGGTAACAACTCCGCACTTTGATTTCTGTTTGGTTTAACAGGTTTTGGCTGTCATCTCAAAACGGAAACTAGCCTATGCATATATTTTAAGATTTGAATGTATTATCATATGAGAAGTTTGTTGTTGTTTTAAATTTCTTATTGAATTGAAGTTACCAACATTCAAATTCTCTATTGAATTCTAAATTAACAATCAAAAATCCTACTAGCTTTCTAAGTAACCAACTTTCATTTTTTTTTCTATGTGGTTACTAAATAATTATTTCAGATCAACAAAATAATCTTGAGTTCTCGGGGGGGGACATGACCCCGTGACCCCCCCCCCTGTATACGCCGTTGAGGCTGAACGCATAAAAAGTTCCAGAAATACGGAAATATTTTTGCAATAGAGTGACTTAATTTGAAACGGGTTTTTATTTTATCTCAAAATATATATTTAAAAAATATTTAAATTGAATTTTATGTTTTTGATTTGTACACAAGTGATTAATAAATAACTCCGCAAAGAATCAATAATTTCCAATGAAATATGTAAGAGATACATTCAAACTTACTCAAAACTATCCTTTTTTGAAAACTTTATTCCTTATTTCCCACAAATTGCAATTTTTGAATTAACTCACTTTCATTCTGGGGGTGCGATAAAATAAAGATAATAAAATTTTATTTAAAGTGACCTATTTTAAAAAGTGTTTTTAACATAAATCAACAAAGATACGGTCGCTGAAAGTAAGCCATTTTTCAATTTTTATTACGTTTACCTCAACATTATTTTAATTCTTATTTTGTCCAACAAAACTTAAATGTATTTAATGAACAGTGTTGCCGTTTTGACCTGTTTCATTTCAAATTTGACAAGATTCCATCGCTGTTGACATGAAATGAAATACATATCTTGAGAAGTGTTTTGACTTGTTTTTTGACTTTATTTAATAATTCAATATGCAACTTAACTTTTTGTTAAAATATTTTTTAAATAGATTTCAACTTCAGTGTAGGATTAGTGTAATGTGTTATACTATGTAAGGAAATAAATTACGCTTATATATATTTGTTTGAAAGTGAGAAAATTGATTTTGTAAAAGTGTTGGGGGATTTGGAGTTTCTTATACTAATTTTTATAAAAAAAAAACTTGGAAAACCTGAGCTAATTCGAATGTTAAAGACTTAGATTTACAAACTAATCCTTATCTGGGAGCTGATTGCGAGGAAAAACTTTACGAATTGAAAATCAATTTTTAGAAAAAACTGCAAAAGTTTTATTATTAAACTAGTAAAAGAATTACAGCAGAGAGTGCCAAAAAATTTAAAAATTCTCAAACAGATCAGCATGCTTTCTGTCGACACATGCCTTTCGCAAGACAAAAGCCCATTGCTTCCAGTTCTGGAAGAGATGAAGGTTGAGCCTGATTAAAAAGAAAAGATTTTAAGCTAGTTGAACAGATGTTGTTAACTAATTCTCTTTTGACGATAAGAAATCATTTGCGCAATAAAAACTGTTGCAATAACTGCTGCAGAAGTAAAAAAAAATAGTTGGAACATATGCTATATATTCAAAAATATACATAGATATAACCAATGAAATTGAATGTGATAGCTCAGATTTTGAAGATCTTTAACTTTATGTACCTTAACTTAAGTACCTATGTAGTACATATGTACCTATTTTTATATAATAATAATTTATGAAATGTTATTATTTTAATTAACTCGTTGAATTGAAGTTGAAATAATTTATGGTTTGTTTATAATTAATAAAATGTATTTATGTTATCATTAATATTTGGTATTTTGATATTTGACTTTTTTTTGACTACACTCAGAGAAAAAGTATGTGTTAAACTGCCCTAAGCGCCTTAGGTAAAATATTTTGTATGGAAGTTATTTGCCGAGCATAAATCTGCCCAGAACTAAAGCAATTATTTATGTACGTCATTTTTAACGTAAAATAGCCTAATTTGACTTAAAAAACTAAGGCAACATTTTCTGTATGGAAGTTATTAGACAACCATAGCTCACGCCAACACTAAGGCAATTTAAGTGCATCCTAGGTAACGCAAAATGGCATAAAAACGTTTAAAAATCTGAATTGCCTTAGGTTTAAGGGCATTTAACCATAAAATGTCTATAGTTGAAATTTTAACCAAGGCCTAAGCGAATTTTACCTAGGTTCTTATATGTTATTTACCTATTCCTTATAATTAACTAAGGTCTAATGTGGATTCACCTTAGTTCGAGGTAAAGACACAAACAAAAAACTAATTGAAGTTTTAAGAATTTTCTAGTTATTTTTCTGATTAAAAATAATGATAATATGATATCCTCACTATTTCAAAATTTAGTTAAGTATATCTTATTTAAAATGTTAAATAAGTGTATATAGTTAGTAGTTTTCAACATCCAAATTTCGTGTTGGGAGTTGGCCTAGTGGAAGCGTACTTTGCTGGTAACCAGAGCGTCGCATGTTAAAATCTCATCGGGGTAAGTAAAGCTTTTTTCAAATAAAATTTAATTGTATACATTTCAGAATTATAACACAGCGGCTCTGCGCAAGCCAACACGTCCCAAGCACTAGATTGATGTGCATAAGTATGTAGGAAAAATTAATTGTAGGAAAAAACAAATTAATTATTCTCTTTTTACCTTAGAAGTTAGGGTGAGAAACTAAATGTTCAGTTGAATTCAACCAAGATTAAGGATAAAATGCCATAGGCAAACTCGCTTATGTTTACCAAAAATAAGGCAAATTTTATTTATACATAAGAGTTCTAAGGAAAGTTACCTAAGAACTTACCAGGTTCAAAACGGCACTAGGACTAACTTAATTTGTGCCACGATTTAGGTTTATTTTACATATTTTTTCTTTGGGTGTAGAAACAAAATTTTCAAATATTTGACTTTTTTTTTACTTGATTTGGAAGAGACAAATTAAGTCAACAAGTCAGATTTGACTTTATTTGGAATTTCGACTTGGCAACACTGTTAATGAAATGAGAATAATAAATTAATTTATTAATACTAAATGATTGTTTTTACAGCTTTAAACAACTCTTTTGGTTTTTAAGTAATTTGAAAATCATACAAGAAAACTAGTCCATACAAAAAGCAAAATACAATTTTTCATTTCTATCCGTGGCTTCAAGAATATCATCTTATTGAACGTTCGTTTCTTGCGAACTGTCGCAGTTTAGACCCATGCAGTTCTTACAAAATATAGAACACGTTAGTCCTAATTTTCTACAACCAAAGCTCTAGCCGGTGCATTTTTGCGCCAATTTAAGTCATAAAGGTGTCAAACTTGTAGAGAATTTTATTTTCTTAAAGCAGAAGCTTAGGTTTTTTACAATTACAGGCATGGTTTTTGAGTTACAAGCAAAAATCTAACGAGAGAACTGTTTTCCAAAAAGTACGAAATTTTTGGCTGTGAAGCCATATCCGTAGGAAGTAGCAAAGTTTAAAGTCAGATTCATATGTATGTATAAAAGAATGCTACCTAGACTAGGGCTCGAACCCACACGTCCGGGTTAGCAGTCAAACACTATATCCACTGTATAAGATTAACTAAGAAAAACTTATCCGAAAAGAAATATTATTTCCTAGATCAAATAAAACGAAACATATTTATTTTGGGAAACACCTTTCGGTGAAAAAACCCAATTTATTTCTTTGCACGACCAATGCCCTTGACTTCTAAATTACAACTGAACTGAATGAAAGAAACTCGCTCAAACTACACAAGGCGTATGTTCTTTTGTATACGCTTGTGTTCACATAATATTGTAGTACAGATAAAAGTATTAGTATAGGTAAAGAGCAACATGCAATATGCAACATTCAACATGCAACATGCAGCACGCAACATGCGAAATGCAACATGCAGCATGCAACCTGCAACCTGCAACATGCAACATGCAACATGCACACATTACCATGGTTGGTCACAGCCCCTAGGGGAGTTTGCTGATACAAAACTGTCAAATAGCTCTTTTGTTGAACTTAAAAACATATGTTAAGTTTCGTTTGAGTAAATGGGTCTTAGTGCATTTTGAATTTTTGCAGAACTATTTGAATTGAACAAACAATAAATTTAAATTTTAAGCACCATTTTTGGTAGTTAAATAAAGCAGGGGTAACTCTGACAGCGTTGGAGGGGCTGCACTGTCGGAAGTGCCCCGTACTGCACTTTTTAACTTATAAATTTTTACTTATTTGTTGTACAAAGATATTCTTAATTTGCAACAATAACAGTTTTTATTGCTGCACTTAGTATTGCTGTACTCAAACATATTTTGGTTAAAGATAAGTTAAAAAATAAAATCACAAATTGTCTGCAGAACTTAACTATAAAATTATATTAATCTGCACTCAAAACAGTTTTCCTTGATTATTGACCACGGATTATAACAATTGACTTGATTTGAGTTTGGCATTAGAAAAGCCAACTATGACCCAGACCCAGGGCCGCCAGACATACGTCATTTTATCAAAGCTGAGATTTTTTCTGCGAACAGATACTATGGTAGCTAAGAACAAATGGATACTAAGAATTTTCAATCCGGGTGCAATTAAGAGGCAGCTAGTGTTAAAGTTGCATACAAATGTTGCAATATTGCGTTATTTTATCAAAACTGAATTTTTGATATGTGTTAGGGGATGGTGTCATTTAATTTATTTGACACTTGCCAGACATCTACAGTGGGACCTAACGTGAGCCAGACACTTAAAATCTGTCAAACTAATCGTGCCATTTACATAACAGAATCAAATCAAGATTTTATGTTTTCTTTAGGCAAATATTCTACAATATTTTCTTATCAGCAAGACACCTACAGCGGGGCCTTACATCACCGTAAAACTGTCAAAACAATAAGAATTCTTTGTTACTAAAACGTGATTTTTTCGCTTATTTTGGCTGTTTTTAAATTTCTGCCTGATGAATACGCCCACTGTATTTGTATAGCTTATGGGGAATTATTTCTAAACAGTTGCCCATAAAACATATTAATATTAGCTTTAAAACTACAACGTAAATGGCACGATTAGTTTGACATATTTTAAGTGTCTGGCTCACGTAAGGCCCCACTGTAGATGTCTGGCAAGTGTCCAATAAAGTAAATGACACCATCCCCTAGCATGTATCAAAAATTCAGCTTTGATAAAATAAAGCAATATTGCATCATTTGTATGCAACTTTAAGACTCGCTACCTCTTAATTGCACCCGGATTGAAGATTCTATATCCATTTGTTCTTAGCTACCATAGTAACTGTTCGCAGAAAAAATCTTAGCTTTGATTAAATGACGTATGTCTGGCGGCCCTGGGCTCTTACTCTATTAATTTCGTTAAGTAAAATTAAAATTGTTATTTTTACTTGTTTTTAACATTTTTTAATTAACGTCATTAAAACATTATCGAACCATTAATATATACTGTCAATGTCTAGCTACATTCTAGTTGTTAACTAAAAGAGTGCAATTCAATCGTGGAATCGGAGAACTTTTAGACTAGACTAGAGAAAATGTTTGGGTAAGATATCCAACACACTAAGGTCCAGTTGTTCAGTGACGAGTTTCAAGTTAAACTCGAGTTAACTACTAACCAAATGCGAGGGTTAACTCGAGTTTAACTCCGAAACTCGGATGATCTGACACTGAAAACATTTGCCTAAGCAATATTTCTTTCAAACTAAACAAAAACTTCAATCACATAGTTGGAAAATCCTTCATTTAAGACTATACCCTCTTAAAATTCTAATCCCACACCATCATAACTTTTTCACTATATTTTAAGACTTATTTAGTACCTCGAATTTTGTAAGCATAAAAGTTGTGGCAATTTTGCTTTAGTTTGTTACCTTGCTACCTTCTAAAAATACACGTCCAACATTATATGTTTTTTTTTTTTGAAACTCTTGGGACTAGTGACAAGTTCCTGATAACAGATCATCCATTCTTATTTGAGTTTATATGGAATGAATTGCAAACACTTAGTCATCATTATAAAGTAGTTAAAACTTTTCGCTGAAGGAGCTTTTCCGCATATCTAATACACTAAACTAACATACTTTTACATAGGTTAGGTACATATATAAATAAATTTAATTGAGTAAATAACGAGATATAGGGTTTGGGTTAGACTGAACTCCTTTCACCTGCCTGACCATCAGGATTCTAATGAAAACATCTCTACTAAATTAATCCCAAACGAACTTAAATTACTTGACATTATACACCATGTTGATGTCCCTTTATACTCGACTTGCATTTTAAACATACGTAAATATGTATGTAGCTTTAGGTGATGGAAAATACTTCGTTAGGATAAAGGATATCTATAAAGAAACGAAAGTGTACAAACTTATATGTAGATATGTAGGGTATCTACCTATACAACGAGTTAAATATCACACTACGACCACAACACTTCCGCAAATGTAATTAAACTTTTTACAAGTCCTCTTGTGTCATCGACATGCGAACTAAATGGATTCAAGTTAAATAACAAAAAAATTACTACTACTACTCGTACGTCCGTTGCGTCGCGTCGTGTCGGTCGGTCGGTCGGTCGGTCGGTCGTACCTACTATACTATTTCTACCCTCATCCTGTTCCTGTCCCTTAGGGAGTCTTTCACCGGATGAGGGTGGATATGGATAGTAAAAAGTTTCCTCTCATGACTTAATTTGGCACGCCTCAGTATTGCTCACCTCTGTGCGTCCGTCGCTTTGGGATAACCAAATATGCGTCATCAGTCTACTTCATAGTGTTAAGGGTTTGGGGGTGTGGGACGAGTGTATACTCGTGAACCAATCAGCTAAAATAAATAAACTTGAACTCTACATAACTTTTCCAATTTCTTTTCCATTTTCTATATAAAATCTAATACAAAACTGACATTTCAGTTAATTTTGCGTTCAACGACATAAATTAAGTACTTTATTTTTATAAGTTGTCATATTTTTGCATTTGAACGCACCCACTGACGTTATCGCTGCCACTGACGATTTCCGCTGTAGCTGCCACTGCCTGACGTTATAAATGGTTGAAGCTGCTGTTGATGACGATGGCATATTTATGTTGCCACTGACGCATAATTGCAGGGTGGTTGTTGAATTTGTGGACTAAAATCAATACTCACACCGATTCTAATGAAATTTGATGCAATCATTGATTTCGGGAAGTAGATTTTTTACTTCCTTGCGTTCTGCCCAGATTAGGCCAGAATTATGGTTTCAAAATATCAATCAAATTAATAAAAAGCATTTTCAAAGCCAGGAGTTTGGTCTAGAAATGAGTTTTATGATATCGCGTCTGGATGAGTACTATGCTACAAATCGTCACCTGAGTTCTATCTTGTTCTATGTCCATTTTTCAAATTGTTGGGAAATCGATTTTTAAAGTTCAGATTGAAAACTTTTGTTTATTTAACCTCATTTTTTTTAAGTGATGTTTTTCTGAAAGGCTTAACAATTTTCTTTTAAAAACAATTCACAAATTTGTTTTTTCTTTTGTTCTGAAATAAGGATAAATAAAAATCCACGCAGAAGTCATTTTGGATATTGAACAAAGTTATATGGAGTGAAGACAAGTTGATACAATTGGTGGATATTGAACAAAAAAAACGTAATATTGAACAAGACAGAAATAAACAAGGATACTCTTTAGTTAGGACGTTAATGGAGCCAACCTTGCACTTCATTCTGACGGGATGAGCTTTGGTACACAAATAGTCCACATCCTAGATTTACTTTCAAGAAGTGTGTTGCCATGGTGGAAACACTGGCAGACCAGAGATATAAGGGTTGCTTTCTGACCATGTTTTAGCACGAAATTTCACATAAATTAGCCTATAAATCGGGTACCAGACATCGGTTGATATCGTAGAATGTCTCGTTGGATGTAGAATACTTAGAGCCATAGGAATATGTTAATTTGTTGACCCTTCCCCCTTCTTTGTACGCGGGGGGAGCAAAATACCCTCGGCGGATAAGAGTTTTTATATGTCAGAAAATGATGGTTATCTAATTAATATTTATAAAATTTTAAGATGGCCGTCGACCTAGAATTTCATACTCTACAGCATAACCGAAGCCTATATTTATCCATGTATTAGTTTTTTGCATAATCGCTTTCAAAATGGGGGGAGGGGAAGGTGGAAGAATAGTAAACCGCAATATATTCGTCGTGGTATAATCTAAGCATATGACACATGATCTAAGGGCATTTTTTAATGCCCAATCTTATGCTATCAAAATTATTTCAATATAATTTCCCTAGGAAAAGTTATAACCTTTTTATAAAATGATGACAAAATTTTCAGTGAAACGACCATAAAATTACCAAATTTCAATGGTATGGTGATGAAACTTGGCACACATGTCTAATTTATCGTAAGAAATAAGAATCAAAGGAGTCCATAAAAATATTTGAGGCAAAAGGGTGTTTTTTTTTTGAGTGAAAGGGAAAAGTGAATTACTATTACCAGTAAACCCCTCCCAAAACTGGTATTTGATGAAAGTTGGTCGAAATGTTTTATTTCTTGTTAGAACTAAGACTCCAAAGAATCCATGCAAATATATTGGTTCCAGGGGTGTTTTTTTTTTAGGCGGAAGGAAAATATGGGTTATAAACCCAACATTTTATTTTTATGTAATCGAGGTACAAATATATAATATGGTTCATGATTTAGAAGTATTTGTTAACGCTGAATCCAATTTTAGTAAAATTAAGACGATACAATCACCATTAAGAAAGTAATCGTCGCTTTAATGGAAAAATTAATGTTTTTTTTGGAGTAGATCAAATAAAACATTTTCTCTCAAAAACCACCTTTGACAATAGATATTTGATTTATCTTTTTTTATTCTTGGTAAGAATAAAAAACATAACATTCCTACCAACTTTTATCAACCTACTAGTTCTAGGGGGGGTTTACGGGGCATAGTTTTACATTTTTTCTGTTTCACTCAAAAAAACACCCTTTAGCCCTAGATATTTTTATGGACTCTTTTGATTCTTATTTCTTACAACTAATGAGATATGTGTGCTAAGTTCCATCACCATACCATTGAAATTTAGTAATGTTATGCTCGTTTCACTGAAAATTTAGTCATCATTTTATAAAATGGTTATAACTTTTTCTAGGGAAATTATATTGTAATACTTTTGATTGCATAAGATTGGGCATTAAAAATTACTCTAACTTCATGTGCCATATGCTTAGAATATACCTAGACGAATATATAGGGGTTTAATATACTTCCACCTCTCCCTCCTCCCATTTTGAAACGATTATACAAAAAACTAATACATGATTAAAATGAACTTTGGATACGCTGAAGAGTATGAAATTCTACGTCGACGCTCATCTTAAAATTTTATGAATATTCATTTTATAACCAATATTTTCTGACAAATAAAAACTCTTATCCTCCGAGGGTATTTTGCTCCCCCCGCGTACAAGGGTGGGGAGGGGTAAACAAAATTAACATATTCCTATGGCATCAAGTATTCTAAATCTAACGTGATATTCCACGACATCAACCGATGTCTGGTTCTCAATTTATAGGCTAATTTTTGTGAAATTTCGTGTTAAAACATGGTCAGAAGGCAACCCTTATATCTCCGGTCTGCCAGTGTTGCCAACGTGGAAACACTTCTTTACAGTAAACCTAGGATGTGGACTATCAGTGTACCAAAGTTCATCCCGTCAGAATGAAGTGCAAGGTTTGACCTAAAATATGGCCTTAACGCCCTAACTAATAGGAAACTGAGGTATTTTGTATTAAAATGAACAAAAACATGTCATTATTCAGATCAGATTTCATAAGGTTCTCGTACCATGAATGGAAACAAACAAATTTGAATATCTTGGTATGTTCTAATCTGTAATGAAAAAAAATCTTGTAGGTTTTAGAAAATCACTTTATTTCGAAACTAAAAGATTTATTTCTCAACAAAAGGTTAAAAATTTATTTCTTAAAATAAAAATAAAGAAGAAATTCTTGTAGGCATCTATTATAACTATCAGTATACTGTATATACATTTCACAGACTTTAAAGAGACACAACGAGATGTTCTAGGCTAGCGCTTTTTAGACTGTTTCTGCAATATAAATATTTATAGCTGTCATTAACTATGAAAACATATTTATTGGCACAAACTAGTTTTGGGAAAAGGTAAATGAAAAAAAGTCTTAAACAATTTTCTCATATGCATTTGTTCTTAAAATTAATGTTTGTAGAAGGAAATGAATTCTTATATGCTAGTTTTGCTTATACGAGTGTTTCTTTTATCCGTAAAATAATGTTCAAATAATAGACAGTCTTTATTAATTCACTTTTTCACAGTTTGTGTTTGACATTATTTTGCTACGTTTTAAATTAAAAATTATGATTAGCTTAAGGCGATAATATAAAAATAAAAACGTGGATCTTATGTTTAGCATGTACGGCAACATTTCTTGAATATCTTTTACTTTGAAACGGAACATCCCATACAAAAATGACATGATGAAATCATAAACGAAAAATTTCGTTGTGCTTTCAGTTCTGTGGTACGCTGTTCAACCAGCGAATTAATGATTATACCAGATTGTTTTGACAAATCTCCACTCCCTTTTCGCACAGAACTAAGTGCCTGGACCATTAATTGTGTGCGGAAAATGACATTTGGGTTTTTTCGAGTTTCATTTGTTGCGTCTTTCATTACAGCATGGCTTTTGTTTAATATTTTGATTAAAATTTTTTTTATTTTTTTTTTGTGATTTGTGAAAATCTCCATAAAAATTTTTTTCCGCTGTGTTTTTTGTAAGCATTTCGTTGTCATTTTGGAGACCACAAGAAAATTTCGTTTTGCATCAGCAGCGTACTAGTCTTTAGCTTAAAAATAAAAAAAAATTTGGGTAGGAGGGATGACACACTTCGAGCCTCTCATAGTTTTAGCCAGTCTAACCTTTTGAAAATCCTCGTTGTTTTGTTGTGTCACACAAGGAAAGAAGGTCATTGCTTCTGTACTTATTTTGTCTGCAATCTGTGAAAGTAACCATTTATGATCCCAGGCTGGCTTTATTAAAATTAAAAAGACATCTTCATTTTTAAGCTGTGACGTCCTATTTTAATTTTGGTGTAATTATTTCCCTTCAGAATACTTATTTAAGAAACGAGGCTGTAAGCTTCCAAGTCCTTTAAGTATTTCTGTATTCCACTGTGCACAGCATCCATACTTCTTGTACTTGTAAATGGCGTGATGGTTCAGAATACTTGTACGTAATTGTCACAATATTTCTATTACATTCCAAAAGTTTAAGAATAGGTAAAGCATTGAATATTTGTTGAAGCTCTTCATCGGAAAATTTTGTAAATGTATTATGACAGCAGCTAATGTTTGTATCTTCGACACAATTTAATTTTGCGTTCTCTACGCTTTTGGCCGTTTTCATCATACATTATACCCAAATCAAGGGCAACAATGGTGATTTCGTATGATATTCAACAAAATAGAATTTTCGTTTTAACACAACCAAATTCATATCTTTTTGTTCAATAAGGTACAAATTGTAAAGAAAATAATTTGGATATTGAACAAGAAAGAAATAAGTGGGTATGTTTTTAAAGATACACTATGAATTGTTCAATATGATACAAAAAGAATGATTAGTGGTTTATTGAACAAAAGTAACACTCAAATGGGTCAGAAAAGTGGTCTATTGAACAAAACAGTCATCCATAACTCGAAAACTAAAAAAAGATAGAACAAAATGGTTTGCGCCAATCGAAAGAGCACCCTCGAATTATAAAAACTGCATTTCTAACTCAATTTCGTGAAAAATGGTCTATTGAACAAGATAGAACTCAGGTGACGAAATCTTGTATTTGTTTGACAGTAAAAAGTTGACAAACCCAATTTTCAGTCTAAAATAATTACGTATACCTACTTCCTACCTATACTGATGGATAGGTAATTCGAGTTAATATAAAATAACAGCTTTAAAAATGTTGTTATTTATTCTGATTTAATTATTTCAATCTGACGTCAGAATAAGAATTCTGACAGTTGATAGTTGTAAAATAAAAGTTAAAAAGCCATTATTTATCAACCAGTTAAAATCAGTGGTGATTCGTTATCAGGTTTATCGCCGCTAAACCAAGAATTTAAATGAATAAATTATAGGATGCACTTTTTATTTTCAAAACGTAACAATAATCAATACCATAAATACAAAAAACTACCCACCTACCTACCTATTTTCAAATCATATTTTCCTTCACACAACACAAAACTCCCATCTTCCTATCTGCTTGAGTTACAATATGCGATGCCAAAAGTTCAAAACCAAATTATCTACAAAGAGCATTGATATAATAGTAAAAAAAAAATAGATATGTACCAGTGTACCTTGTACCACGGTTCCAAAAGTCGATACAATTGTAATTTTTTCGATACACTCGATATTTCTAAAGTACACAAATACACTTTTATAAAATTCAGTACACTTTTGCCCTGTCACTTACATAATAGCTATTTACTTCAACAATATGTAAATGTACATTCGATTTTATTCAATTTCAAAAGTACCCTTACTGTGTCGAATCAATACAATGCAGCTTAAATTAATAAAATGTATTAGTTTTTTACCTCTTCCTACCTAGTTAATTTATATAATTAATTTTCACTACACCTACCTTCTTTGAAAAGTTTATTAAATGGAAATTTTTATTACACAATATGATTTATCTTCCGTTTAGTGTAAAAAGCAGCTAGTTTCTTTTTTACACGAAACACTAGAATTATGGTTGAATTGGTCAAGGTATGTAATTACAGATTGCAATGCCGGGATATTTTTTCAATCTCGGGATTCAAAAATTTGAATTCCCGGATTTGCAAAAAAGTAATTCATAATTCAGAATAATTTTTTGTTAAAATTGTTTTGGTTTTCTTTTTTCGATTTAAAAACATTTCTCTTAGTGAGGTAAGACTAATTCGGTCTAGAAAAATAACAAACAGGTGGACATTTTTTTAAAGGAAAAATATTGGATATTCGTTGGAATTGTTATTTTATTTGTTTAACAAAAACATTTATTTCCAAAAAAACTTAGGTATTCATAAAAACTCTTAAAAACATAAATTTAATATTTATTTCACAGAAATAGTAACATTAAAACTAATTCATAAGAACTGTTTAAAAACAAAACAGAAACATAAAAATATTAGTTTAGTCAGAAAGTATTAAAAAAATAAATAAATAAATAAGAAGATACAATTTACCAGAAAGATAGTGTTGGTTAATCACATTTTGAATCACAGTTCATTCTTGAATAGAACAATAATGTAAACAAATGGGTTTTGGGGGGTAAGACATATACGAAATATAGATATATTTATTTATAGTGATTTTGATTTCCACGTTCAATTTGTTTGTTGGTTGGTTGTTGAAGATAAGAAAGTATACAAAATGCAAGCAGGAAAAGAGTGTATGCGAATATTCAAGATTGGAGCATTTCCTTTTCGGAATTTCCGGCATGCAAAGGGGACCAGGATCCCGGGATTGCGGGATATGGGATCCCGGGACTACAATCTCTAGGTGAAATGCATTTGGCTATTTCGAGAACACTGTTTATTAAATAAGCGATGCTACTAAAGAATGAAAGTTAGGTATACTGAAACATTCCTTTATAATACATTTTGGAGAAGTAAGTGTACTTAGCTATTTCTTACTCTAAACACGCGGTATGTTTAATTTAAAAAAAATGCTCCTGTTTATTTATTATTCTTCATAAACATTGATTTGTTGAAAAAAATCAAAAAGTACAATTCGATACACTTTTTTTTAACATTCGATACATTGCTGAAAGACGATTTTTCATCCCTGCCTTGTACCTACCTAACCTTCCCACATCGTTCTCTTAAAGTTATATTTTCCTGCAGTCACAACACAAAACTCTCGTACAACAAGTCTCCCTTGAAACATTTTAGCTTGCAACATCTGCGCTGCACAATTTCATACAATTTTTAATAATATCTATACAAATTACAAAGCAAACACAAATACAATACAATCTAGAATACAAGAGCGTTTTACTACACATGTCCTAAGCAAATCCCAGCTAAATAAATGAAAGCGTAAAGCACTAACAAAGCACTAAGCACTAACAAATGCGATAAAGCACGATACAGCAGGTATGCAAGCAGGTCCTGGTACCTACTTACATTTTGGGTGGGTTTTTTGTCATTCTCTTTTTTTACTTTCGTATATATGTATATTTCTATGAAAATGTGGTAGGAAGAGGAAGGATGAATGCGTGTGCTTATTGTTTTGTTTATGCCTAAAACAGATGTGCAGCTTTTTCCATGCAGCGAAATTAAATTACACAGGTTCTTATGGGAGCCGATTCACTCAAAGTCTGCATGCAGCGCAGCGCTGCACGATGTCTCTATTTCTAAATTTGCTGCCTAGTTTCATTGCAGCCACAACTGAAAAACGAACATTTCTAAATAATTGCTATTTGGCATTACTCATATTAACATCACCTGCCATTCTTTCAAACAATTTGTTTGTGTTGGTGATTTTTGTTTAAGAATTTATGAAGCCGGCGTTCCCACCCTACCATCGTCCAACGAAGAAAATCTCATTCCAACACTATTGTGTGACATCGGCAACACTGTGCTTTCATGTATTTGTTTGACATACCTATGTATCATGAATGTCAGAAACTGTGCACATGTGTTTCGTGTGCAACTCTGCATGCAGAGATGCGTGCAGACTCGCTGCACATCTGTTTTAGCCATAATGGTTCTTTGATTGAGTAAACATTGAGATTGAGTTCTTTTAGCACAGTCAATAATAATTACAAAAAAAGTGCTAAATTGGCAAAGCAAGATGTAGTTCTACATTTTTGATATGTTGTTGGGGAATGTTAGAGTTTAGCCAAGTTTACAACATCGAAAAACATGTGTTCGCTGAAGGAAAAATGCAACAGTGAAAAAAATGCTAAAATCACCCCATTTTTTCCGACATTTTCCTTTATAACTTTGGAAATATGCAACTTAGGAAAAAACCGTCCACCATAAACTTGTTTGTTAGTTAATTTTCTACAAAACAACATCATTTATAAATTCATGCATGTTATATTTGTGTTGCTATCTAACCATGAATAGAAAAAAATCAAAAAAACTAAGTAATTTTAAAGCACTCAAAAAATAGGTCGAAAATTGTCCTATTCTGCTAAAAATTTGTAATAAAATAGTCTAGAGTATTACAAGACGAAATTCGATTCAAATCCGTCAAATATTTTTGGCATGAAACATGATGTTAACTAAGTGCAACACGCAATGTTTGCATCATTGCTGTGGTCAATGGAAACAAAATGTTCGATGACTTTGTTGTGGTCAAAGTAGGACACTTAAGTTGGCACTGATTTTTGTACACGTGCTTGAACCATAATCATCCTTTTTTAAGCAACTTTGGTACTGAATTTAAATGTTTCAAAAATGTTCACGAAATACATATTTACATGCCAAGTGAACTATTTTCGGAACTTTTAAATTCAGTACCAAAGTTGCTTAAAAAAAGATATAACTATTATAACTATATTTTATGATAGTTAAGGGTTCAAAGTACGTGTACAAAAATCAGTGCCAACTAAAGTATCCTACTTTGACCACAACAAAGTCATCGAAAATTTTGTTCCCGTCGAACGACGAAGCGAATTTATGTATCGATAAATTTTTAAACTTTTATTTTATATTATTTATTAAAGTTTTTTTTATTAATTGTCGTTGTCAATAAAATTAAAAAAAAAACATGATTTTTTTTTTATTTTAACCTTCCCCAGCCCACTTAGCTAAACCAATACTAAAGACCAGGAATCGCCACTGGTTAAAATAGTCTACTTTACTTAATAGCATTCACAATTTGGTTTAATAAGTTTTCAAAAGTGTTTATTAATATGCTTTCGGGCAGCCTTTATGCCCTTGACTGTCCAAGCTTAATTTTTAGTCTTTTTTAGAAAATCTCTACCCTAATTATATCAAATACTGTTAAAAACAGACTAAAACTATCAAATTAATATCAACTTTCAATTTCCACGCCTAATTTAATTTGCTCCATTTTTTATTTTGCAACATTATCACGATTATATGTATGAATTTCTATACACATTCATAACTCAACTGGAAAATAAAGAAAACACTTTAGAAAGACATTGTGTATCCTTTTTCAAATGTCGACTTAGCCTAGAATATCCTTAAATCATGCTGCTGTCTAAAAAAAAAAAATAAAAAAAAAACAATTCTTCTAGAAAATATAGAACTGCTGGGGCTGCCGGCTTTTTTGCCATTAATTTAGCAAAGAATTTATTAGACCCTTAGGCCTTAGGCTCGTGCTCGAAAAAATATGAACCGATTTGTATAGGCAGAGTGAAATATAAATCTCCTTCTTTTTATATACATATGTATGTATGTATGTAATGTACCTATGGATGTATTTTTTTAAAGTAGTATGGTAAACGTCTTTTGTTTAACACCAAAGTGAAAATAAAACACTTCCTGATGAAAGCAATATGAACGATGTGTGTATGTTCTCTTCACGCAAAACATAACATTATATTTATTTCTATGTGGTGTGTTATCCAAAAATGATAGATAAAATGGAACAACGAACACACAAAATAAAAAAAACATCAGAATCCTTTTTGCATACCGGCTTGAACGGAGACAATGATTATGAAGGAAATCGCAACGTTTGTTAAGCGATAAGGGTTCGCCAAGCGACGCCACTGCCACATCGCGACAGAGAACAAGAGAGAGAGTGAGGCGGAAGCTATATCATCTTTCCATGTTGAAGACGGAGACATGTTGAATGTTGGGTATTTAATTTTAATGAATTTAACATTTGTCATCGACTTTGGCGTGGCAGATGGAATGGATTTTAATTTAATGCAATCTTTTTTTCACTTGTCAGACAGTGGGGTTGTACTAGTATATAGGGCACTCATAGGAATAAACAAAAAAAACTTACCGAATAATAAATTTTGCATTTTTTAAGTCATTTAATTTTATAAAAATTTTTTTTTCCCAAAATCCAATATAACAGCCTATTTTTATACCTAAACTATTAACCTACTTACATATTGTGCTTTACTCGAGATGAGATTTTACATAAGTCCATCAGGGGTCTATTCCACAGCTACTACATCAGCTACATCAACTTTTACAACAGCATTCTACGACAGCACTAGTAACAGTGGCGATTCCTGGTCCTTAGTATTGATTTAGCTACGTGGTCTAGGGAAGGTTAAAATAAAAAAAAATCATTTTTTTTTTAATTTTATTGATAACGACAATTAATAAAAAACATTAATAAATAATATAAAATAAAAGATAACAAATTTATCGATACATAAAATTCGCTTCGTCGTTCGACGGAAACAACATTTCGATGACTTTATCATAAAAATCGTCACTTTCTATAACAATTATATAACAATTATATAATATCTACATCCTATATTTATATGATTTTGCAAAAAATCTTAAATTTAACCTTACCTACCCACATTAATGTATGAAGGTATGTATGTACCTATCTTTAAACAATTTAGTTCACGTTCAAAGCTTTGTAATTAAATTTCACGTTAGCGGTCAGCCGATAAAAGATACTTCTAGCGACTTTATGCCAAAATAAATTGACGATTATTTAACTATGATCTATTTTATTATAATATTATTTGTAGGTTCTAGCATATATGCATTTACTTCCATCTCACTTCTCAAAAGAAAAAAAAAACAATGTCGCACTCTCATATTTCAAGCACCACAATCCACAAATATATTTAGGCCCTCATTATGAATAGCGAATCGAACGTTCGCTTAAAGTCGAACGATTTAGCGAATTTCACTTATCACGGTATTATCGTTAGCGAACTTGCAGATTCGCTTCAGAAATCAATGCTGCCAACAGTTTTCATACGAATTTACACATGATAAACGTCAAATGGCTAGACTTTTTATTTCTGTTTGTGAATTGTGATTATTTTTTTGTTAAAAAGAAAATAATATTCGAATGGAGCATTACTCACATATTAATTTTGTATAAAATGTCTGGCTAAACTTCCAATAAATTTAAAATAATGTTATTATTCGGTACTACTTGTATAATGTGAGTGTACAGTGAAGGTTGCAAAATAAAATTTCTTGTCCTGAAATGTTTCCAAAATGATGTGGTTAATTGGTGTGGTTTTAGTTTCGGCTCCCAGATTATTTGCATTTTGTTTGACCAATTTAATTATCTATGCCGGTTCATATTTCTTGTTTTTCTAATTGTATGTTCTATCTTCACATACATAGCAAGGACGCATTTGTGTTTTTTTTTTAATTGGAAAAATAACATTTCCACATTCATGTTCATTATTCTTACAAAATAAGTGAATGATTCCGTGTCCCTTCCTCAAATCAAATAGCTTTTTGCAAATAATAACAAATAACAAATAATTAAAAGGTCTTTAACTTTTAATTCTATACTGTTATCACATAGAATTTTAGTTCGATAAGTTTTGACTCTTTTAGCGAACAGATTAGTGAAAGTTCGCTATTTGTAATTCAGTGATAATCAAATTCGCTAAAGTTTTGACATTTGAAGCGAACTTAATTTTAGCGAATCGCTAGTCTTAATATGAAATTAGCGAATTCGCAAAGTTTAAAGTTCGATTCGCTATTCATAATAAGGGGCTTTCTCACATTTAAAACCCACGCAAATACAAAATAATTAATTAATTTCGCACTTTTAGGATTCAATACGAATCAACTTGTTTATTTGTTTATTGTTTATTTCGCAAATAGCCCAGTCAATTCGACAATAAATTTGCAAAGCGCGATGTAGTTCTGCAATTCTGATATGTTGTTAGGGTATGTTAGAGTAGTCTGTATCTAAGTTTGCAGCTCGAAAAACCTGTGCTCGCTGCAGGAAAAATGCAACGCTAAAATCAGCCCATTTTTTCCGACATCTCCTTTATAACTTTGGAAATATGCAACTAAGGAAAAAACGTTCACTATAACTTGTTTTTTATAAAATTTTCTACAAGACCACATCAGTTTTAAATTCATGCATGTTATATTTGTCTTGCTATCTAACTAATGTAATGTAATTTTGAAATTACATATTTACATGCCAAGTGTACAATTTTCGGAACTTTTAAATCGATATCAAAGTTGCAAACAAAAAGATATAAATATCATAACTTTATTTTATCATACTTAAGGGTTCCAAGTACGTGCACAAAAAAATCACTGCCAACTTAAGTGTCCTACTTTGACCACAACAATGATGCAAACATTGCGTGTTGCACTTAATTAACATTATGTTTCTTGCCATAACTATTTGACCGATTTGGATCGAATTTTCAAATTTCGTCTTGTAATACTTTAGACTATTTGATTCCAAATTTTAAGCAGAATTGGATAATTTTTGAATTTTTTTTTGATTGCTTTAAAATTACTTAGTTTTTCAGATTTTTTTTTTATTCATGATTAGATAGCAAGACAAATATAACATGCATGAATTTAAAAGTGATGTGGTCTTGTAGAAAATTTTATAGCAAACAAGTTTATGGTTGACGGTTTTTTTCTTAGTTTGCATATTTCCAAAGTTATAAAGGAAAATGTTGGAAACCATGGGATGAACTTAGCGTTTTTTTCACTGTTGCATTTTTCCTGCAGTGAGCACAGGCTTTTCGAAGTTGCAAAGTTAGATACAGACTACTCTAACATGCCCCAACAACATATCAAAAATGCAGAGCTACATCGCGCTTTGCCAATTGAGCACATTTTTTGAAAGTAAGTAGGTACCTGGAGCTGCTTGCATACCTGATGTATCGTGCTTTATCGCATCATTCTTACGATTACGCTTTCATTTATTTAGCTAGGACATGTGTAGTAAAACGCTCTTGTATTATTAAATTGTATTGTATTTGTGTTTGTATTTGTATTTTGAATAGACATTTTGGTAGCGCGGATGTTGTCAGCTTTCAAGGAAGACTTGTTGTATGAGAGTTTTGTGTTGTGTATTGTGTTAGAACAATGTGGGTAGGTTAGGTAGGTATCTATTTTTTTTTATATTATATCAATGCTCTTTTTAGAGAATTTGGTTTTCGTATCGCATATTGTAATATTGATAGGAAGATGGGAATTTTGTGTTTTGTGAAGGAAAATATGATTTGAAAATAGGTAGGTAGGAGGGTAGTTTTTTTCTATTTATGGTATTGATTATTGCAATTACCATCATTATCATTATTTCAACATTATATTATATAATTTATTCATTTAAATTCTTGGTTTAGCGGCGATAAACCTGCTAACTGAGAGGAATCGCCACTGACTAGTAATATTTCCGTTTAAATGTTCCGTTCCACAAATACAGCTGGAAGTGTTGAATGTGGGGAACAGGCAAATGTAAGTGAAATATAATTGTTGTCGCTGTAAGACGCTGTTGTAAAAGTTGATGTAGCTGATGCAGTAGCTGTGAGATAGGCCCCAGGTTGATTCAGGGTGTAAGGCTGCAAATTCAAACAAACACAGCCCGATAGGACAAATTGAAAATCAATCCCGCCACCCTTCATAATTTGCATTTCTGTTTGTCTTAAATTTTGTTTAAATATCATAAATGTTTCCGAGTCCACTGGCCGGCATCACTGACGTCCAAATGAAGTTTAGTTTACTAGCTGAAGACAGATTTTTTTTTTAACAGAAAGAGAGAAGAAGAATAAGATTAACGGTTTAAGGGAAATTGTTGACGTCAGTGATGTGCTATGCTATA
Organism: Melangyna quadrimaculata; assembly: GCA_949320155.1. NCBI lineage: Eukaryota > Metazoa > Arthropoda > Insecta > Diptera > Syrphidae > Melangyna > Melangyna quadrimaculata. Next base: position 55,566,230 of record OX439485.1, read on the forward strand.
AGCAATTTGAAGCGAATAATCCCTTTTTTATATTTTATTTTGTTCGCTTAGCAGAGATGGGTCTTGATTTGTTTGAATTTCAAAGTACATTAATCCTTTCAGTGGAATACTTTTTACAAAACATAATGATGACACGTTTTAAAATTTAAGTAAATATCCATTCAGACAGCTGAAAAATGTTGTTAAGTGTTAAGTACACAAATAACAAAGTTATTGATGCTTAGAGCTTCTTATGGGGGATAAATAATTTTGTGTGCACCTAAATAATTTAATTGCTTAATGATATCGTTGGCTTGAAGTTTAACTTAATTATCAACCCCCATATTAATAAACGAAGCTAGCGGCGAGTTATCTTTAACTCGCGGATTAGGAGTCAGATTTCTGCCACTTGCGAGCTAGCTAAACCACCAAGGAAGGTAGTTTAGCGAAGGATTAACTAGGACAAATAAATATACCTTCCTAGGTGGTTTAGCTAGCTCGTAAGTGGCAGTAATCTTACTCCTAATCCACGAGTTAAAGATAATAATATGGGGGTAAGGGTCTTAAATCAATGCCAAGCATTCATATTATACACTCCCTGTCACTTGTTTGGGGCCACTATTTTCATAAAAGTTTTTACTCGATAAATACCTGTACGCAATATTGTTCCTGGAAATTTTTGATACGTGTAAGTAGGTATTTATATTTTGCAATAAAAAAGGATAAATTTAAAGAAATTTCCCAAATTATGTGAAAGGATTGCAAAAAATGGATACAAAAAGTTGTGTCACTTGATTGAGGCCATTCCAAAAATTACTTGGCAAAAGTTAACATCGCCGATTTTTTTCAAACAAAAGTTTAAAATATTAAAGAAAGGATAGAAAACTATATTAAATTTCAAGTTCCTGGAAACACGTCGACAGTAGCAGAAAGAGGATCACTAGATGCTTTAAAGGAACTGGGATTCTCCCGCCGAGAAAAAGCTAGGAGACCGAACAGAAGTAAGACCATAGTCAATTACTATCTAGCAGACACTAAAAACTATGGAATAAAACGAAAAGGACGCACAGCACAATCAACAACAATCCGATAAAAGCGACTCATTCAGCGGCTAGCTTCAAACTCCACACTATCAGCGCCTAAAATAAGGTCAAAAAGTGGGGTATCAGCCAGTATTTCGACGGTTTTAAAGATAGTTAAAACCAGTGGTAACATCAAGTGTATGAAAATCAAAAAGAAACCGGTTCTGCGGCAGCTACACAGAAACTACGGATGAATTTCTCCAGGACGCATGTTGCCAGTAGTAACGCATGGGAAAAAGTTGTCTTTTCAGGTGAAAAATAAGTTTAATCTTGACGGATCCGATGGTTAAAACACGATTAAAGAAAACAAGAACTTATTTAGTCAAGACATCACAGTCAAACATCACGCTTTATAGTGTGGGGAGCTTTCACCTATTATGGAACAATTGAATTGGAATTTATAACTACAACAATGAACGGAAAAAGTTACAAATGCCTGCTATAACGGGTATTTCCAAAGCTAAAGAATATTCTTGAACATCTACCTTGGATATTCCAACAAGACACCATGCCCTATCCATACTTCCTGGGTAGCTAAAAGCTGGATTCAGTCGGAAAACTATGTTCTTTTACCATGGCCACCCTATTCACCGGACTCAAACATCGTCGAAAACGTTTGGGCCTGGTTATCTCGTAAAGTTTCTGATGCTGGTAGACAGTTTGGAGATAAGGACGTCTTGGTCGAAGCTTACTGCGATGCCTGGAGCCAGATTTCACTGGATTATTCCACAAATCTGTATGATTTAATTCCAAACTGTCTAATAGAGCTAATTTCAAAAAATGGCGGGCACACTTATTATCATAATACATTAACATAATACATTAATTTTTCAAAACAAAAAAAGTAAACATTTTTATAGTTTTGTTCTTTTTTATAAGATTTTTCAAGTGGCCTCAATCAATTGACGCATTATTTTTTACCCATTTTTGCAGTTCATTCTTAAAATTTGTGAAATTCCTATGGAATTTCCAAGTTACCCCTTTAAATTCATACTTTTTTATTGCAAAATATATTTACTTACTCAGACTCACAGGTATCAAAAATGTCCGGGAAAAATATTTCCTACAGGTATTTATCGAGAAAAATTTTTTGTGAAAATAGTGGCCTCAAACAATTGACAGGGAGTGTATGTATATATTTCCCCCGTTTCGGCAGGATTGAGCTCAAAACATTAAAGAAGCTAAGCAGCAATTTAAAGAATGAATTTCATATTATTTTTTGACCCACTTATTTATAGCAAAAAAATTAGTCGATGATTTATAAACCCATTGTGTACACAAGCAGACAGGACACAAACAGAATCCAGGAACTATATACATATATAATACATTTATGTACATTAGGGTGGTCCTTATAAAGGCCATTGTCTTATTTTGAATGACACTCCCCCTAATTTGTTCTAAATAACAAAAAAAAAAATCCTGTAAAATTTTAGCTCATTATACCTATTAATGTTAACCCGGCCCCAAGAAGTTTTATATGGGAAATCCCATGTAATTTTATAAGTCAAAATTTGAAAATTCTTAACTTTTTTAATGATTGATAAAGAAAGTTGAATTTTGGCACTTATGTAGTCACTTTTGTCATGTTTAAAAAATGTATTAGAAAAATTTTTACAACATTTATTAAATTTAAAATTAAATTAAAAAAAAAAATATTTTTGTTAAGCCTAGTACTCACCTCTGTGTGAAATGAAAAATAAAAGCGGTTTGAAATTCACGTGAATAACCATTGTGAAACCATAATAAATTCTCCACGTGAATTTTCAGTCCTCAGTCTTAAAGTTTTTAGTAGGGTAGAGGCACCTGTTACCGAACATCTCCAGATACCGAACACTTTTTGCAAAAATGGGTATATTTTCGTTAGTTGTAAGGTTTTCTCTTTCAATCCAAAACTAATATATTTCAGCATATTCCCCTTCCATTTCACAAATTTTCTCACAAATACAACAATCTTGTATGTATTAAAAAAATGTACAAATGGTAAAGGTTTTCGATCTTTTCGATTTTCTAAAGATTTATAAAAAAAAAGCTTGATTGACTATCTCGGGAAAGATTGTTTTTTAAAGCAAATTATTAACGTATTAACTTGAAAATACCTTATTTATTATATTTTTAAGTCATTTTGTAGACAAAAATTTAAATAACTTGCCTTTTTAACTGTTCGAGAAAAGGAAACAAATTTTTAGCGAGTTTCCTAACCCGAACATATTTGTTCGAAAATATGCAACTGTATTTTAAGTGGTGTTCCTATTTCCGAACAGCATATTCCCTGGTGTTCAAATACAAGACATATGGCCTTTTATAGTTCATTATATGCAAATATCTCAATTTTCTATCATGCTTTTCATATATAGGAGCCAATTGCACAAGCCTGGTTTAGGATTTAAACCGCAGATCAAAAATTTTTAACTCACTAAATTTGACGGATTAAGGGCCACTTTTTTCACATTGTTTTATATTTGTGTGCTACTTTCACGTGTTCTAATTCAGTTTCGCGAATCATCCAAAATCTACTAATTAGCGGTTTAAAATATTACGAACTTTTGATTTCAGTGTTCGAAAACAGGAAACTTTGTGTTCGGCTTCAGGAAACAAGTGTTCGAGAATAGGCAAAAAGTGTTATTTTCCATTTAATATTATTTCTTTTTTTTACTGATAATTTGTATGAAAAAACTACTATCAGACATGAAAATATTAGAGATTTTCTCTCAGAATAAATTTATATTACATTTCTAAACTCAATTAAAGTATTTTTTACAACATGTTTTTTCTTCAAAGTCCGTAAACTGTTCGGTAACTGGTGCTTCACTTTGAATGAAAAAATAATTTGATTTGTCTAACAGTTTAACAGAATCTTGAAATGCTTGAGAAGACTATTTTAATTCCATAGTATGGTTTTTGGCTTGTCGGTAAATAAACGATCATAAGATCCAAAATAATTATTTAGGAATTTTTATTCAATTATTGCAACTTTTATTTTAATTTATTGACAAATGTCACACTTTTCCACACTTCTATTTTTTTTTCCTAGTGGTCGTACGTTAGGAAATGAAAATTATGAAATGAAATTAATTTTGAACCGGTTCACATTTCGCTCTCACATTTTGGGTACTCAGCTCTCGATATGAATTTCATCGTTGTGAAATAGATGTCACTTTTATCATTGTCACTTGAACTGTGTAAATTTTTGTCTGATACATATTTTTATAAATATGGCCACATATATGTGTTCCAAAATTAAATTTTTTTTATCAATCATTACTAAAGTTAAGAATTTTCAAATTTTAATTTACAAAAACACAGTGGGATTTCCCATATAAAACTCCAGACGTCTTGGGCCGGGTTAACATAAATATAATGAGCTAAAATTTTACAAGCCTTATTTGTATTTATTTAGAACAAATTAGGGGGGTGCATCATTCAAAATAAGACAATGACCTTTATAAGGACCACCCTTATGTACATATATTTTTCTCTCGTCTCAAAAATAATTCAAGTACCTGTCTACAAAAATACAAAAATATAGTTATCCAGCCTTAAGTAATGAAGCTGTCTGAAGCTCAACAGCAAAAATCCAATCTACTGGACATCACATTGTTGCATTACGATCATTAGTCATCGATTGCCTTTAATTTTCCGACTTATGTAAGTAGAATGCCGATTTATTTTGCATTGTCAATAAATTAATCCATCAAACGAGTGCAAATTCATTTGGTTTGTTGATTTTTTTTTATGTGAAAAGGTTCTCTTGATGAATGAATGGTCACACGAAAAAACTGAATTCGATAAAACAAAAAAAACCTTTATCGAATCCTCAGCCATGCCGGCCGCTTGTGACCTTGCAACGAGACACCAACATCAACAAAAAAAATTAAATCCAAACATTAATCCTACTGACACACGTCCACCATAGCAGTCCATAAAAAAAATGTAGTAAATAATACCTACCATAATACCTACCAATCGTGAGTAAATTCTTTAAATTAACGAAACGGAAACAAGTCCTTTCATTTATATTAAGTTCGTTCAATTTAATTCTGCGTCAATTGCAATAAATGTTTCCTTTATTAAAGAGGTTTTATTTTTTTTAAATAATGATTGGGGAATACGTTGCGTTCAATATACATGTTGTACATAGTTACAATGCCAATGGCACGAAAAATTGCGTAGGTTAGTAAGGTACATCGATGATATACGACCTTTTTAACAATTTCGTTGTTAAAAGTCAATTTTTGTATAGGTCATTAATCACAGTTAATCAACGCTCATTCCAAGATTAAATTGAACACGTTTTTTAAGTAAAAATTGTACCACTTCGATCTTGAAATATACTTTTGTATAAGGTCGTTTTTTGATTTATCAAGCTCATAAGAAAATGCCATTGAACTCTTTATGGTGGTAGGAAATACATAAAGTTATAGGCATGTGTAATTATGTTCTTGATTTTTTAAAATTCAAATTAAGTATTTGTTTTGGCAAACTATTGAAGAAATAGTGCTTTATAATTTTTAAAAGGAACCTTCTTTCTTCTTCCTTAGTAAGAAAGAAATTCATAATATATACATAGGTATATGTATATGTATATGTATGCAGGCATGGAAATGTCGTCCGCGTGTGCACGCATAACTCGAGACCGATTGTTCGATTTTCACAATTTTGGGCTTGATGAATTCGTATTGGCTCATGGAAGGACATAGGTTACTGGAGGAAAATACCGGAACATTTTCAGAAAAATTGTAAATCCGTGAAGATCCTGTTTTAAGTGAATAACACAAGAAAGCATCATTCGATGTTCAGGATTTTGCGATCGATGAGTTCGTGTTGGCCCAAGGAAGGAATATAAGGTGTGCTGTTCGCTTCATCATTCAAATTTTAATTGTACTTGCTATTGCGTGTAGTCAGATAATATAAAATGTAATCATTTTATTTTTAGATTTCATTGTGTTCAAAGTATTTGGAATAACGGCTAGGTTGTTGGAAGGCTCATTCTGCATTGCAATTACCATTGAACCTGCAAGTGCATGAAGAACTTACATGCAACATTTTAAAGAACTTTGTGATGACGAAAGTATTAGAGTACTGTAAACGTCTGGAACGAGTGCACAATGGCTCACAAATGGCAATGATTTGGCTGACAGGGGTTCGTTTTGGCCCAAGGAAGGAATATAAAGTGCCCTGTTCGTTCCGGCATTCAAATTCAATTGGACTTGCAAACTTGTCAGCAAAACTACTGCATTGTGCGTGTATGCCTCCGAAAATAAAACTAAAAAAGCTGTGTACATTTATAATCTTTTCAACAACAGTACCATGCCATCAAACAGTATACTAAGAAAATAAATAAAATAAATTGGGTGGCGCAACGGCTCGTGAAGAACGAGGGCCTAGTGACTAACAACTCGCAACCATTCCCGTGTGCGTGGCGTGTCAACAGGAATGGAAGGGACCTATAATCTTATGCCAAATCCGAACGGCTAGACGAGAAGCACTTATTCATGACAAATAATACTCTTGGAGGATTTTTCAATTCCTCGCAAGAGGCAGTGGCCCTGAAAAATTGTTTTAGTTTTTAGGTGGACGAGGCTAGAAATTGAACCCAGACCTCCAGCGTGACAGTTCAACGTACTAACCATAACGCTACCGCTACGGGCTACTACCAGTTTACTAAGAACCCTTCTTAATATTCAACTAACTGCTTTGATGCAAAAGAAAAACTCTTAAAATTGAATTCACGGGATCCAGCATTCTCTCAGTCGAAAATGACTGTATACTGAGAAACAATGGGCGAGTTCGTAATCGCAGAAATCTGCGACAGATCTGCCGCGTGTCTGCTTAGCTTCTGCGTACCAATTTTATTTTTCTTCTGCCAGCAGAAAGTAAGCAGGCGCCAGTTTTTGAATAAATTTGTATGTACCTATTCATAAACAACGCAGCGCAGAAAATTATTTGTAAAAAAATCGAGATTATTAATAAAAACAAATTTGAGATTAAATTTTCGCGCGGTGAAAGGTGATCCTAGGGTTTTTTTTTTTTTTTACATACAGGGTTGGCCAAATAAAAGTTTGTTTTTAAAAATGGAATAAAATTGTTGTTGGCCTTTACGGTCGGTCCTTTACGGTTCCCAACAAAAAAATGTTCAAAGGGGTCAAATCGCAGCTCCGAGGCGGGCAACACGATTTTGGAATTTGGTGCGCAAAATCGAATGTGGTATCCAAATATGGTCCAAATCATTGTATTTAATTTTAGTAAACAAAAAAGTCGGTGAACATGGCTATTTAGACCATTGTCGACCGAAACGTTGTTCCCAGCCTCATTTTCGAAGAAAAATGGTCCAATGATGCCACCACCCCACAATCCACAAAGCTGTCAGTGTAAATTTTTATAAATCAAAAAGAAACCACTAGATGGCCCACCCTCTACCTACATGTTTTCCTGTTTGAATTTAAATTTTTTTCAGCTGAAATTACTTTTTTTCAGCAGAATGTTTTTTTTTCTGCACAAACTGCCCGACGCCGCTGACTTGATATCTGCGTACTTTTGATGTTTACGAACGTTATTTGTTTTGCAGGCCTACTGAAGTCAGATTTCAATTTTTGTTAACGAACACAAACTTTGCAGATTTAAGTTAGTCAGACGATTACGAATTCGCTCAATATCATTACCATTGAAGAAAATCTAGATGATGATCAGCACCTTAAATCTTCTAAAATAAGCTTTGGGAACATATTCTCAATTGCCAAGCCCAATGATGTTGACGCAGTTTTGGAATCACTTCCAAAATTTAACAACAGTTATCTAGAATTATTAAACCATCTCCTGATTCAACTCTCTGCCTTACAACATACTTCTTCTATTAGTGAGCTTTGGAATTACAAATATTTGCAAACTTCGGAAGAGAGTGACGTCACCTCCTAATTCCACACCAGTTCCACAAACTTAAATACAGTACGTGTTCGATGTCAACGTATGAGAACACAGTTGAATTGAGCCATTCAACGCAAGGAAGTATGTAAAGCAGCATAAATACATAGACAGCAACCAATAGTGCTGAAAAGGACAATATTCAGTAATGGGTACAACCATCGAACGCGGTAGTGTTTTTTTTTTATTTGTCTATTCTTTTCAATAGATCCTTGATATGAATTGAAACAGCATTGTGCATGCTGAAATCTGGAAATTATTATTGACATTACATTAATGAAATTTAGGCGGTACGAAGTTTGCCGGGTCAGCTAATTTTATATATAATAACGCGGTAAGTTACGTAATTCTTTAAAAATGTAAAAATAAGAAATGTGTGTGGAAAGAAAAATTAAAGATCTTATACAACACTAAAATCATGATGATGGAGAAGTCTAAAAAAGTGATTTTCGACAGAACTTTCGTCAGTCTGTTTAACTATGGCTCCTGACAATATACGGACAAATACATCGGACAATAGAGCCTAAGCAATTGGATACCGATTTGCTCCAATTTTGTTATGAAGGATTTTTAGACTCTGAACCTTGAGCACCTCATATATGGGATATTCGGAAGAAAATATTCCATCTAAAAGATCAATAAATGGTCAAAGGTCACTGGTTTCAGAAATTGGTCAGCAATAGGAAATTTTTAATCAATGGTTAAAGTTTTTCAAAGTCACAACTATTTTTAGCACCTTATTTATGGCATTTGAAAGACCACCGACTCGTGATAAAACGTCGGTAAGTTTCAGTTGTTGGTGAGCCATAGGTTTTTTTTTTTAATGAATTTTTAAAGTTTGTTGTTTACCTTTCTAGTACAAGAGTCTACGAATAAAAACATGAAAAATTCATTAAAAAAAACTATGGCTGACCAATTATTGAAATATAAGTTCTATATATATAAATATATACAAAAAGTACAAGTGACCTCAACTCCAGAAATAATTGTGTTTCGCCCAAGGTATAACAGTGGGCTCTTCAGTCAGTCTGTTATACCCTACTAAGACACAAATTTTGGTCGATGTTTACCGACTCTTATAAAAATCACAGCAAAAAGGTACTGTGAATTTTATTATTCTAGGGGAATTTGTTTAAATTCGTGCACCCAGAATTCACAGTATCTTTTTGCTGTGATTTTTATAAGAGTCGGTAAACATCGACCAAAATTTGTGTCTTAGTAGGGTATAACAGACTGACTGAAGAGCCCACTGTTATACCTTGGGCGAAACACAATTATTTCTGGAGTTTAGGTCACTTGTACTTTTTAATTGAATTTTATTCATTCACTCCACTTAAAACAGAAGTAATTTCAATATTTTAATATTTAAATTTCTTCATCTTCTTATTGTTAAAAACCTGACCACGGGTATTTATTTTCTGGGTGCACGAATTTAAACAAATTCCCCTAGAATAATAAAATTCACAGTATCTTTTTGCTGTGATTTTTATAAGAGTCGGTAAACATCGACCAAAATTTGTGTCTTAGTAGGGTATAACAGACTGACTGAAGAGCCCACTGTTATACCTTGGGCGAAACACAATTATTTCTGGAGTTGAGGTCACTTGTACTTTTTAATTGAATTTTATTCATTCACTCCATTTAAAACAGAAGTAATTTCAATATTTTAATATTTAAATTTCTTGATCTTCTTATTACAAAAAGTATTACATTCAAAATTTGTATGAATAATTTTTTTTAAGAAAAAAAGAAAAAAAAAAAACATTTATTTTTTGTTTTTAACTTTTTACCCACATTTTTGTTTGTATTTTGAAAAAACAAAAAATAAAAATACTATTTTAACTTTTTTGTGTTGTTTTCTCGTAAACGATATAAAAAATATTATAATCATTTTGTTATATTACTACACCGGTCAATATCTAGCTTTATTCCAATTGTTAACTACAAGAGCAAATTACTACGATCCAGTCTTGTATTATATTTTTAAATTATTTTTATAAAATTTTGAAAATCTTTTTAAGCGACAAATTTGCCATAAAGGTTTGTACTTTAAAAATATCACAGCCGTTTGGGCTGCTGGTGGGCAGACAGGCTTTGAACTATGGGACCTACTTTTTTGTCTTCCCAATATCACCGTAATTTCAAATTTGATCAAAATCTCGATAACATATTCGCACCTCCTCCGGTGGAACAACGACTCAAGTGCAAAAATGTCGATTCTTCAGAAAACGCAATTGAAAATAGTTCAAAACTTTAAGATAAAACTGCCATAACTAGCACTTACGTCTTTTCGCAACCGAAAATTAAGTAAAATCAAAAAAAAAAAAGGCGGAGCGCACAGTTAGTACGTTGTCTTAAAAATTGAAGTAGGTAATGTTTTTTGGAGATACGTATTACATTTTACAACTGACAGATCAGACAAATAATCTCCAAAACATTTAATATAAAACAGTGTAACGATACAAAGACACTTCTGCTCCCTGGATAGAAGAATTTTTACTGGGGCTTTGTTCCCTGGGAAAGAAAAACCTTTTTCGAGACGTTTTGCATAGTTAACTTAGAAAATTGAATTTTTACACTTGTGTCGTTGTTCCACCGGAAGTGCGATGTATGTTTGTATGTATATTTGGCTCGCTACCTATAAGAAATATATTTAATTCAAAAATTGATAGTAAATCTATTGTTCTTTCATTAAGGTGGCGGTTTATTATAAATTAGAAGACAAAAATTACAAAATTATAACTTTAGAATCAAAAAAAATGTTGCACATACGCCATAGTGACTGAAAACTTCTTTAATTTATTTTTGGGAGCAAAACCTTCCTAGTCATCGTTTTAATTAGGTAAACTGAAACTTGTTGATCGTATACTGCTGCATACTTACTTACTTACTTCGGTCCTCGGACCTATTACGTCCGTGATGTTTCCCTTACGGGATATAGGGCCTCCACTACACCTACGCGCCATCGTGTACGATTTCTTGAAATATATTTCAGCTCTCTCCAACTTTTCCCCAGTCGTGCCGATTCCTGTTCGACCGTTCTTCGCCACTTAATTCTAGGCCGGCCCACTTGTCTTCCCTCCTGTGTGAGCGGGTTCCACTGCATTGCTTGAGATGCAATGTACCGATCGCCTTCGCTTCGAAGCGTATGGCCAACCCACTGCCACTTTCTTCTTCGTATAATGGATTCTATGGGCTCCTGACCCGTTCTCGCATGAAGTTCGGCATTGCAGATACGGTAGGGCCAGAAAATCCTCAAAATGTTTCGTGGACATCTATTAACGAAGGCTTGCAGGTTTCTATAGTGACAGTGTCAGTGACTTTCCAAGTGCTGCATCCGTAAAGCAGAACGGATTCAACATTGGAGCGGAACAGTCGTAGCTTGGTCTTTAAGCTAAAAGAGTTGTTTCTCCATATTTTGGACAGCATTCCGAACGCAGCCTTTGCTTTTCTGATTCGACTGTTTACGTCCAGTTCAGTTCCGCCACCCGTAGAGACAATACTCCCAAGATATTGGAAATCCTCTACCATCTCTACCGGTTGTCCAGAAATATTTACTTGGATTGATGAGGAAGTTCCAAGGCTGATCCTTTTAGTTTTTGCCGAGTTAATCTTAAGCCCTACGATTTCTGCTTCTCTCTCCACCCTTGTTGTCATTTGATGGAGATCCATGATCCTATGAGAGAGTAAGCATACGTCGTCCGCGTAGTCCAGATGTTTGAGGTGAGATTGCAGAGTCCACTGAATTCCTCCATTTCCATTTGACAAAGCTGCGTGCAGAACGTCACTTATCACCAACAGGAACAGAATTGGTGACAGTATGCAGCCTTGCCTAACTCCACTTTGGATTTCAAACTCCTCTGACAGCCTACCTTTGTGCAAAACGTGACACTTGGATCCATCATATGTAGCCTTGATAATAGCAATCAATTTATCTGGGATGCCCCTCCTGCGCAAAGCAAGCCAAATAAATTCTCTATTGACACTGTCGAACGCCTCTTCAAAATCATGAACAGCAGGTGAAGTGGTGATCGATATTCAACGCACTGTTTGGTGATGATCCGCAAGGATTTGATGTGATCCACATAGGAAGATCCAGTTCGGAAACCTGCTTGATCGGCGTCGAGTGTGTCTTCGAGGTGGTCTTTAATTCGGTCCAATACTATCCTTGCTATTATCTTGGCTACTGCAGGCAGAACGCATATTCTTCTCCAGTTTTCGCACTGTGTGAGATCTCCTTTCTTTGGGAGCTTGACAATCATTCCTTTTTTCCACTCTTCAGGAAAGCTCTCTGTTTCCCAAGCTCTCTTAATAAGTGGGTGCAGTAGCTCGCTCGATGTTGTTGGGGCTGCTCCTAAGAGCTCTGCAGGAATACCGTCAAGTCCAACCGCTTTGTTGTTCTTCAGTGCTTTGATGGCGTTGATAATTTCTTCTTTACTGGGGGGTACGGTGGGTATTCGGGAAATTGTTACTTCTGGTAGCTCAGTGGGAATTGGGTTCACTTCACTGGCGAAAACGCGGTTTAAAACCGCAGAAAAGTGTTGCCTCCACCTTATAAGCTGGTCCTCATCCGAAATTAGCAGGGATCCGTTTGTGTCTTTAACCAGGTGTTGTTAAGAGCTCTGGACACCAGTGAGCTCTTTCGTAATTCTGTAGACGGTCCTACTGTCACACCTACTAGCGGCTTCTTTTGGTTCTGTAGCCAATGCGTTAATGTAGTTACGTTTATCACGTCGCACACTACGGTGAACTTCCCTCATCTTCATGCGGTACGTAGACTCAAGCTTGTTTCTCCCTGCTGCTGGGGTAGCTGCGATGCGAGCTTTAAGGTGTTTCCATTCTTCGATACTTGCCCAAGTTTCGTCGGAAAGCCAAGCACTATTTCTTCCTTGCGCCCGGCCGACTATACTTTCAGCACCGGATATGAACACATTTTTCACAGCACACCACTGATTTCCGATGGATGTGGTTTCCGTGCTGCTGATTGCGTTAAATCCTTGTGAAAGGTGGTCCCCTAGTTGTTGGCGCACTGCGGGATCCTTTAGTCTATCTGTATTAAAATTGGACATCGAATGTTTCCTTGGGATCTCCGAACTGCAGCTGTATGCAATTTTACGGTAGCAACCATCTGATGGTGGTTCCGGGCCATTCCCATGTCAGCACCTCTTCTGTTACGGACGTCCTGGATACTGCTCCTAAAACGACGGCTGATCGCGAAGTGGTCAATTTGGTTGGAAATTGCTTGTCTGTCAGTCGACACCCAACTGACTTTGTGGCACGTCTTATGCACTGCTGCATAGGTGCATTAAATTCTTTTAAAAAGTTCTTTTTCGAACTCAAATCATTAAATTATTCATCAAAACAAAAGAATTAGTTCTATGACAACAGGAATTTCTTGAAATGCAAGAAAACTGCAAATTTGTAGCCTTATTGCAAATTCCTGGCATGGCTTGGTTCTCGGGATACAAAACCTCATTTGTTTATTTTTATATTGAATTCATGTTTTTCTAAAATGTCTTAAAAATAAGGAATTCAAAATTTTGACCTAGCATTCTTGACATGCAAAAAAAACTGCAAATTTGAAGCCCTACTGCAAATTCCTAGCATGCTTTGGCTCTCGAGATGCAATGTGATCGGCATACTTCACTGTGAAGTTAGCAGGTCCGTCGATTACACCACTAGTTAGTCAACTACTGTTAAATCGGGAATAGAAATGCAAACAAAATTACAAATAATTGCATTGATCCCGTACTTTAACTTCAAAGACGTGCCTAAAACGGCTATAATAATCACATCAAACATGTAGTTTTGGGGTTTTGGATATAAAAGTAAAATTTTAATAGGTTTTGCATTTGGAAATTAGTATTTTAGTAAAGTTATACAGTTTTCCGGTGCATTTTATCATATTACATATTATGTAAGTGTTTTCAGAAATACATTAGTTAGGTAACAAGTTCAATCTCTCAAATAGATGTTTATCATTCTCTAATCAAACAACATTTTACGAAACATATTTTGATTAGAACGGGCAAGAACCCCCTACCCTTTCCTTTGTACGCCCTTGATGCATAGCTTTTCTATTGATGTTGTTGTTTTCGACTCTTAGAGAAATTATCAGGTTTATCAGGTAAAATAACCAAAAATTAACCAATTACCAGGTTTTAAAACGGTTGATCGTGTAAAATATTAAATAACTTAGAAGATCTCGTCATGTTAAATCAAAACACAATTTAAAATTTTCAAAATCTATATGACACCTTAAAGGCTTTACACTCCAGAAAATTACTGATCCTGTCACATCAACATGAAAATCTCGATAAATTAACTTGACCTCATATTAAGCTGACAGCAGTGATTTTTATGTTTCAAGATTTAATAATATTAAAGTTGTGTTAAATTTGCACGAGAACAAGGATAAATTAACATGACAACCTGTAATTTAAACGTTATTCTAATTCCAGTGGCACCTTAATCAACAAGGTAACACCTTTGTGCTAAAAATAATTTTATGAAACGCTATGTTAAGTTATGTTATGAAATATAAAAGAGGCAATATTATATTATTATAATAGCAGGAACTTGCAGAATTGCACACTGCCCCTTTGTTGACCTGGTCTGGTTTAGCTTTGTTCCAAATCCAGCAGTTTCAGAAATGGTAACTTTATGCTGAAATCGGAGTCTGCTTTCATTTGCTTCTAATACAAAAGCCTTATCATTTTTCTGTCTAAATCGACGCGATAACTTGTCATGCTCATGATGATTTGTCTTAAGTACTTATTTGAAAAATAAAAAATAGACAAATTTACAGCAGATAAAACAACATGACCGTCATGAACTGTCAAAATCTTCTCTTTTTTCTTGATGTAAAACCCAAATGCAAAATGTATACATATGACAACAGACAATTTTTATTAAATTAAAATGCACAAGAAGGTACATCTTATACCTATACATATAATAATTAATTATAATATCCTGTTAAAGTCTATTCTGAAAGTCATCATCCAAACGCCAAACACATGTTTATGTTTATGTCTTCATTATGTTCAAAATAATTTTGATTGAAAACAAGAGACAAACAAAATACAAAAAATATGAACATTTTGTTGAATTGAAATTAGGTTCGGTTTCCTTGATGATAAGTTTCGACAAGCTCATTACACACACACATACACAAATAGGCAGACATAGCCATACATAATATAAGCTTCTTCCTTTTCCTCCCACAAAAGTGATACCAAAATTATAAAGGATCCTACATGGGGACAATTGCATAACATCGAAGGACTAAGAGCCAACTCGATAACATGTTGTCTTGTCTTGTTTTTTTTTTTTGTTTTTCTTTTATTCTGTTGTGCTTCAAAGTCCTTCCGTCTCTGATAAAGGATCCCAAAGAGCATCATTATTTTTGGCGTGTATCGTCGTCGCAGTCCCGAGCCCGACATCGACACAGCACACGGTCGCCTATACATTTATCCAAAACAAAAGCAACAACAATAACAACAACAGCTTACCACTTACCATGCTTTCGAAGTACCCTTTTACCGCCCCATAAGAGTGCAAAGGAAAAGGGATTCCGATGACGATGACGGCGACGATACAAGCCCATCTGCCACGAGATGATTGTGCATCTCGAGCGCAAGTTGTGCAACTCGACTAGTTTTGTAGTATGGAAAGCGTTTAAAACTTTTAACCCTTCATCTTCTTGTTCGTCTTTTCGAGCTTCCTTGATAGTTTTCTTGCATCTTGTCATTTGACTTTTTGTGAAGGCTTTTCCACCCACAAGCCAAGTCTTCTCATCGCCATCGACGACCGACCCAACAATACTCTAAGGACTGTTGTCATTTTTAACATCCAATACGTTGAACATGTCGAAGTCGAGCTGTTCACAAAATATCCATCTACAAAGGCGGATTCTTTCTCCGTCTGTCCCTCATCAGTACAGCATCTAGATAAAAATAACAAAAACGATGCTGGAAAGACTTAGGAGAGGCTCTAGAGAAGAGGCTAAGGCTTGGGCCAGAAAGTGGGTGTCTTGAGGGCCAACAACATAGCCCCGGTTCCGAACATGAGCAGGGGTTGCTGAGGTGGATGGGTAGCCTTATAGAAGTGGAAATGTTCTTTTTAATTCCTAAATCAATTAAAATTTTGTTTTTGTACGTCGTCTTTTGAAAAAAGTTTCTCACAAGCTACAGAGGTTCGCTTTTTTAAGACTGTGCAATTTTTGTATTTGTGTGTGAAGAAATATAATTTTTTTTATTTGTTTGCTTTTAAGTATAAATGTGTGCGTGGATTGAAAATTGTGCCATTTGTTCGTTTATGGCCTTTGGAAGTGCACTTAAGGGGGATGAAAATTAAAAAGGAATGAGTGGTTTAACGATGTGGGGGTTTCCCTTTTGCACACTTTAAGATGATTTATAATAGTGATGTGAACGTGGCTTGTATAAGCAAAAACTTGCTGCTCGAAAATGGGGAAGCTTTTATGGTCTGTTGTACCTACCTATCATATATAGCAGAATAATAATATCCAGATGCAAAAGTTGCTAACTATCTTTTTAAGTTTTTTTTTTTTTGTTTCTTTTAATTTTATCTTCTACGTGTAAAATCTAAAATGACTTAAAGGCAGTGTTGTCTATGGCAACGTGGTTTTTTGAAAGATGTGTGGAATTCTGTTTGTGCTTCGACATGATTTTCTTTCACAGCACGTGTCATATTTTTGCCTCAGGAGATGAGTAATTATATGAAGTGCAGGAAAATTTTTATAGGTTTCAACTTTTTTTTTTATTATAGCTTGGCAAATGAAACGTTTATAAGCGTATAGGTGGATTGTAAATTGAAATTATATTACAAAATGATGATGAGTTATAATAAAAGGATAACTCAAATTAAATACAAATGTTTTTGTGAACTTACGAACAAATTGGTGGAATTGGCAGCACCTTTGAATCTTTTCTGTATTAGAGTTTCTTAAGAACTAGTTTTATTGTAATTTTGTACTGTGAGTATTATTCAAACTTTAAGAAATAGCAGTTAAGTTCAATTTAAGCCCTTATAAAAAACGAGTTCATAACTGATTTTAATTAAATAAAAATAGAATCCTTTGTTCAAAGGCACTTACACCCCAAGTGGCTCAGTTTAAAACATGCCTGGTGCTCTATTGAATTGAAGAATTGAATTACCTATACCTATTTATATTTGTTCTTAAACAGCTATGTTCATATTTATTCAGGAAAGTAAGTCTCAGAAATGTCCCTTCGTCAAAAATTGAACAGTGAATGCAGTATTTTTAATTGCGATAAAAAGGCACTATATGGCATGTTTATGGTTCGTTAAAGAATGACGATGATAGGTCAGACAAAAAAAACAAATCTAACAGCCTTAGATTTTTTTATTCAAATTAATTGAATTATAACACCCGAGGCACGTTTCAACAAAGTTACATTTCTCATGATCACGGGTCAATGGCCCTTTTCAAGAAATTGAGGAAGGCCAAGAAGGAGGCATCACCAAATGAGATACCTGACATCGTCAAGACTCACCTGAAGAACATGATCATTGTTCCAAAGATGACTGGATCCATTATTGGTGTTGACAACAGAAATGATTGGACACTACTTGGGAGAATTCTCTTTCACATACAAACCAGTCAAGCACGGTATAGGCCCGGTATTGGTGTTACCCACAGTTCTAGGTTATTCCCCCCATTTTAAGTAATCGATAAAAACTTTTACAAAATTAACTGTTTCCCAAAACAAAGCCTTATGACTTTGACAATTTGAAATGCTAAGCCCCAAACACTCTCTGAAATAAGTTTTTATTTTAGGAAATTGGTTGCTTAGCCGACCAAGTTTTAAGTCCAATTCTTGTCAGGCCTTAGTCCCGAGCTGGTTTTTTTGTCCCAATTTTCTTGGCTTTGTTTTTAGGGAATAATTGTCCCTTAATTAAACATGTCCATTATTCTTAGCCCCCAACTTGCCTTTTCTCCAATTCCCTTAAGGTTTTAGCCCCAACCAAATTCTTTTGGGGCTATGAAAACGTAGCATGCAAATTATTCAGGCCCAATCTCGTTATTTTTTCTGATTCCCATCCCAATGTTTGAGATGCATATAAAACTCTACACGTTGTAATGTTTTAAAAATAAATAAATTTGGTGGCGCAACGGCTCATGAAGAACCAGGGCCTAGTGACTAACAACTCGCAACCAATCCTGTGTGCGCCTATCGACAGGAATAGAAGGGACATACAATTGTATGCCGAATCCGAACGGCTAGACGAGAAGTACTTATTCATGACAAATGATACTCTTAACTCTTGGAGGATTTGTCAATTCCTCGCAAGAGGCAGTGTTAATGTATTGCTTGTGTTGTAATGTATTGCTTTCTATATTTCAATTATTTTTTAAATCGGTTGTGGGGGGCTTAAGCCGGACATAGTAGCTGGATCCGCGACTGGATGGTTCATAGGTATATCTCACCGATGGACCTAAAAGGGGTACAGGTTCAAATCCTGCTGGTACACAGCTTTCTTTTTGGAAATAATGAAGTTAAAATGATAAAAATATAAACATCGAATACTTATTTAGAGCACATATTGGGTTTCCATCAACATCTAAATAATTTACAACGCATACAAAAATAAATTGTGTTCATCAAATTTAAACCCTACAAATGTTCAGCTAACTGCTTAGCAATTAACTAGTTAGCAAAAGCTTTAAAATTTTAGAATTGATAGTAAATTGCTCAATACTTGGGAAATTGCTAACTAGTAAAATGTTAAGCCCTTAACAATAAGTTTAAAATGTTGCCCCACTAATTTAAAGTAAAACTTTTTTGTTCGAAAAATGCTTAAGGTATGCCTCCCATAGCACTCATTTGTTAGTCTTTTGTTTTTCTCGAAAAATATACAGTTGATTTTTCTTTTCAATTTTTTATGGAGAACCTTTTTATTAATGAAAAAATTGTTGCATATCAAAATTTTGAAAACTCAATATTTCGAATTTTGAAGAAAATTATTTACCGCAATCTTCTAGGGAGCCCCTGATGGCGCACCGAAACATGTCCAACATGTTTTTACTAGAGACGGCCTTAGGAGTGTTTGGAAAAATTCCCTTGTCTAAATTTTTGGTACAGAAATCCAGCAAGGGCTTGCCAAGTATATAACAAGTTTTCCTCGTCTAGATCTTCCCTATACTGAAAACTTAATAGGTCCTTGCAAAAACTAGACAGAAACTTGAAAATTTTCCAGCCTGGTTTGGATGCATACAGTCCCACAACCAAAACATCATCAATTCATATTTTTCGTTTGAAAAATGTGTTTGAATTTCGTCTCATATTTCTCGTTGCAATACATTTTTTTAAGGTCAGGTTTTTTGTTAAGGGTTTAACACTCAGCAAAATCCTTTCAAACCCATCAATTGCGTCTACCAGTAGATTGTACATCACTTATTCTACGAGCTGTCCTTCAACATATCTATAAAGGTATTCCGTGAAATACAATCTGAACTAACAAATCCATAGGTAGGTACTTTACTTTTTGCTTACCTCAACTACGTATGTGTTATGTGCACTGTGCAATTCATGCGTCTACTAAGTCAAGCTGCTGTTTGTCCAGCATAATTGTTAGTTCTGATTCATTCATCGTTCCAATATCACACCACACCTCTGGCGAAGAGAAATCCCATAACACAACACGGCTATGACATTTCGTACAAACCATTCATTTGCTTTTCGCCGAGCTGTATCAGCACCAGCAGCAGCAGCGAACTTGTTAAAGCGCTATAAAGCCATGTTACGCACGAATTTATGATAGCACCATCACCACTGATTTCCGCAACCAAACGGCCAATGCACAGTTTGGCGAATTGCATAGAGGTACCTACAGCTACCAACTACAGTTTTCACTGACCCTGGCCTAATGGATAGATGCATCTCTCACAACACAACTACTCCCCGTCCATTAACATATGGCCAAGATAGTCCTAGTTAGTCAGTTCGTTAACTGGCAGATGTGCCAACCATTACGATGGGAATGTAGCATGTGCGATGCATATCGGTGGCAAATTGAGTGGGCGCGAGGTAGCGGGTATAGGGAGCGATACCCATTGCAGAAATGTTAGCATATTTACAAGATTTTTCGGTGAACACAACCCATTCTGCTCGTTTTCTCCATATAAGCTCCCAGCCTCCCAGTATCGCACAAATTCCTATCCAAGACACCCCCTCGATGTAAAATGGATTTTACACCATGAACAAGTATCGCAGTGTATCTGCCTGCCCGCGTCCGGCAAGTGAAATCCCATCCGGTATAGTCGGTCAGTCGATATTTTTGGGGAGCTGAAACAGGGTTATAAGCGCGGATGGTGTAGTGTTAAAGGTGCATCCTGTTTTTGGTGTTTTATCACTAAATTTACTACCATTGGTTCGTTGGCTATTCGATATGGTGTTGCTGGTTTTTCGTACATATACCAACTATGCAGCAGCAGGAAAGTCTCGAAAATTGGGAAAGAGATCAATGAGGCACTTGGCACTTGGCACCAAGCACTTGATTCATGTTATTGTTGTAGTTTTTTTTTTGTTTGTTGTTTTTACTACTATCAAGTCGTGATGCTAATAGCCGGGACAATAGTGTGGGGGTGTTGGTCAGAAAATATTAACATTTGCCTTTAAGGCTCTTTGCTCTAATTTTTGGGCGCGGATTGTTTGCCAACTATTGTGGGGACCATCAGACGGCTGCTTGTCGAAATCAGGTCAAACATAGTTTGTGTGTTTAAAAGGACTTGTGGGAAAGCACTAAGCAATTAAACAAATCAACTTGAGTAGTTTGACTCTGTTGAGAAATGCTGGGAATTAAGAATGAATAAATTGGGAATCAAAAAGCTTATCAAGGTCATTATGCTAAAAAAATTTAAAAAATCTGTAATTTTGTGTTATTTAGATTTATAAATGATGTGTTGACGAAAAATCGATGTTGATCCTTGGAAGAATTTCAACAAAAACATTTATTAAGAGCCAAATTTTCAATCAACAATTAAATATTCAGTTAATTGTCAGAGGAATAAATTTCCTGATTCAAGAAAATGTGATCACAGAGGTCTCACTGGGTACGATCAGGAGTCATAAGGGACTTCACATTCAGTCAACTACGTCATTTGAACTTAAATTTGCCTTAAAATACTTTACTTTTTTTTTCGACATGTCGTATATCAAACTTATAACTTCTCTTCAATTTACCTCAAGTTTGTTTGGAAAAAAATAGAATCCTCGACATGGATACAAATTTCCGTCGTAATGTACGGAAAAAAATTAAACAACCTTATTTGATGGAATTAGTATGAGATTATACTTACTAATTTTATAATTCTAAATCTTGTTAACACTTTTTAACTAGCATCATGCTAAACAATTTTCTACATTAAATATCGCAAGTAAAAATGGCCACGACTGGATCGAACAAAACTTGCTCTCGTACCTAACAAGTTTAAAGTAGATTAAAATTGACAATGTACATGTGTACATATACAGGGTGTCCCGTAAGGAATGGTCCGAACTGAATATGGTGATAGGCCAGGTCATGACCTTTCAGAATTTGGTAACTTGTTTATCCTGAACCATAACGGTTTTAGAGTAACGGCTGTTTTTTATGGAATTTGCCCGAACCCCTACTTTGGACCACTGTTTTGCTCGCACCCCGTCCATAGGTAGTTGATTTTTTATTTTTTTATTTTTAAACTAAAACATTGACCAATAATAAGACTTTTTTTGTGCATTTAAATAATTCTGATTTTATTCACCATTTATATAAAATTACTAGATAAAGTAATAGTTTGATCAAAATAATTTTTTTAACTTCAATCTTTGAAAGAGCGTCCTGAAAAAAAAATCATCAAAAGTTGTAACTTCTGATTAAGAGTCTGCATTGGTAAGATTTATACCTTTTTAGAAAATCCAAAGGTAAGGAAATTTCCTAAAAGTAAGAACCAGTATTGAGTCATACGATTTTTTTTCAGGACGCTATTTCAAAGATTGTA
Source organism: Melangyna quadrimaculata (assembly GCA_949320155.1). Lineage (NCBI taxonomy): Eukaryota > Metazoa > Arthropoda > Insecta > Diptera > Syrphidae > Melangyna > Melangyna quadrimaculata. The sequence goes on from OX439485.1 coordinate 55,588,238, forward strand.
GTAAAAAAATAATTTTGATCAAACTATGACATTATCTAGTGATTTTATAAAAAAGGTGTATAAAATCAAAATTATTTGAATGCACAAAAAAAGTCTTTTTATTGTTCAATGCTTTAGTTTAAAAATAAAAAAATAAAAAATCAACTACCTATGGACGGGGTGCGAGCAAAACAGTGGTCCAAAGTAGGGGTCCGGGCAAATTTCAAAAAAACAGCCGTTACTCGAAAACCGTTTTGGTTCGGGATAATCAAGTTACCAAATTTTGAAAGGTCATGCTCTGACCTATCACCATATTCAGTTTGGACCATCCTTTACGGGACACCGTGTATGTATTGGTTCCATAACATTATAATATCATTAAAAAAAAACTTTTTAAATCAATTTAAAACATATGTTGGTAAATAATTAGTACTAAAAATTACTAAGGGGATTTGGTTAAATTTTATCATTTATCAAATTTATCATTTAGTAAATGAACTGTCGAATTTCGTATGCGAAATGGTTAACACAAATTGGTTAAATTTATCCAAGGATTTTGATGGGAAAAATTAACCAAATTTATTTGGTTATAACTTATATAAACGTCATTGTGACTTTTAGAATTAGGCGTGTTCAGAAATATGATTTACATATTATTATATCTCTTTCAGAGAACTAAAAAAAAAACTCTGACCGAGTTCTGTAACTATCGAATCGCGATTAGTTGGCGATAAAAGTGACTTAAAACGGTGTTTATGCAAGAAAAAAATAATTAGTCTTCATTTAATCAACGACTAGGAAATCTACTTTTCGTTAACTATTAAGGTAGAATTATAAACGTTCTCTCCAAACAAAGCGAACCATATATTGACGACGGCAAAACTACATCAACAACGTGTTTTTTTCTTTTTGTTATTTTCTTCTTTTTCAACGAATGATTGACATTGGTTTTGTTGATCCTTAATTGTTGGAAGCTGTCAGAAGCGGATGTCATAAACCAATGGAAAAGTAGCTTTCTGAAGAATGAAAATCAGAATTGAGCCATAATTCACTGTATCTCTTTTTTTCGTTCCTGCCTCAACAAACCTCAGTTTAACTTCTATGAGGTGCATTCGGGGGTGCTTTTCACTAGCGAAAGCAACAGTTAACGGAAATCAAGAAACTGACATTATGGGTGCACTTGATATATGATTTTTTTGTGTATTCGCTCATTTTCGTCCGATCACGACCACTATTTTAGTTTCATCGTGTATCATACATTTTTTTATCATTCCGAGACATTGGTCTCCGATTTCAATATGGTTCGGGAGAAGTTCTTTATTGAAAAATAACTAAACTTCTAGGAATGCGTATCCATTTACCCTTGAGTCCAACTTCGGACGTACTGTTAAGTATAGAGATTCTTTCTTTAGTCATACTTTAAGAATGTGGAATGCTTTACCCGGATCTATCTTTCCCTCCCATTTCGATTTGCAGAACTTCAAAACCAATGTGTATCGGTATCTCCTTTTTAACCCTTCCCTATTTTCCTAACGCTTGCACTGCTTTGAATCATCTTAACAATATAAAAAAAAAAAAAAAAAAAACTTCGAAATCTAAACACGTCTCATGTGTCACTCGCAAAATTTGTCAAAAATCATACAGCTGTTTCAAGTACACAGCATTTAACAAAATGACTACTAAAATTCTACATCTCGAGGAAAAGGTGAATTACTTGGAGCAACAGCTTTTAATAAATAGCATAGAAGTATTTAACGTTCCCAACAACAACACTTTTTTTTTTTTTTTTTTTTTTTTTGAGAATTGAATTTGATTCGTCTCGTGTTATACGCCAAAGAGATCGAAATTTTGTATGACAAAAGAGAGACTGTTTAATGTGCCACAGCAAAACCTATGCTTGCACTTCAATAACAAAAATTAACGGCAGCCAAGAGAATAAATGTAGTTGAGTAATTTTTTTTTTTTTTAGTAGTAGCCTGTAGCGTAATGGTTAGTGCGTTCAACTGTCAAGCTGGAGGTCTGGGTTCGCTTTCCAGCCTCGTCCACCTAAAAACTAAAAAGTTTTTTTCAGGGCTACTGCCTCTTGCGAGGAATTGACAAATCCTCCCGAGTATACTTGTCACGAATAACTGCTTCTCGTCTAGCCGTTCGGATTCGCATTAAAATTGTAGGTCCCTTCCATTCCTGTCGATAGGCGCACACAGGAATGATTGCGAGTTGTTAGTCACTAGGCCCTGGTTCTTCATGAGCCGTTGTGCCACCCGATTTATTATTTATTTTTTGAGTCATTTTTTAAGTAATTTTATCGCGTTATAAGGTTCTAGCACATACAAAATTGAAGGAAACCTATGGTTTAAATTAAAAAAAAATTTTGTTCGGCAAATTTATTTACTTAACAGTGTGTGCTGCCGCCAGCACAAAATTCGGTGTTTAAGAGAGTTATACAGTGATTTAAGATAGTCAAGTGAAATTTTAATCAAGGCCAAATTAACGGTGTGGCTCGATTTTTCGTATACTTTTCATGTGAGCCATCCCAATAAATTTTCTTTAAAATAATGATTTAAGCACTCGAGCTGCATGAAAAGGAGCATTATTTTGTTGAAAATCAATGCGGTTTGTCCGAAAAGATCATTGGTTCGCGGAAACAAAGCTTCTGGCAATGTTTTGTAGTATCAAGATGACTGGAAATCAGGCATCTTAGTAATTTCAACTGTCAAGTTAATTGTTCTCTAATAGGATATTGCGACCCAGATCATTACGCCTCTCAAGGAGAAAATTATGAAAGCAAAAAGAGAACAAAGAGAGCAGCTTACAACAACTAACATATTCGATGAGCAAAGGAAACCTGAAAACATTTACTTGAACGACTGTTTAACTCATCAGACACGTAAACTGCTAAACACTGCAATACTGCATTGTACGAAGAAATATATGTTTGGACCAGAAACGGGACAGTTTTTATGCTCAGGAGTGAGGGTGACAATTCAGTAAGAATTGTTAGTGCTAATGATTTTGATAAAATAATATGAATTTTGTTCCTTCTGCCCTACGTCCCAATCGAAACATGTGTGATTCTGATTATCCAGTCAATGTACCTTGTGTTGAGACCAGTGATGCCAGACTTTGGAAGCACGTTTTCCCACAGCGGCACCCAAAAAATCCCTTTTATCCCACGCCGATATTATCAATATCCCTCAATTATCCCATGAAGGAAATAAATTAAGAAAATTATATTTCGTTATAATTCAGTGTTTTTATTATTTTATTAGGAACGATTTGAGGTTGTTTCCTTGTTATATCTCGGTATATTACAATAATTATAAAAGTTAAAAAAAAGAATAAAAAAAAAAATATTTACATCATTATGTACATATATGGCCTTATGGGCGATGTACATATGTACATCCTTACATTTCGACAAAAAAAATTCATTCTGGATATGACATGAAATAATGGCATGAATTATTTGCCGTGACACATTTGTATTATTCCTTGTTTGTTTCATGGTATATGTAATTTGAGAAATGAAAAAAAAGTATAGTTGACATATTTTTGTGCATGTATGACCCCTTTCACACAAGGAAACTGAGTTGCCGGCAAGTTTTAGTTTATAGGCGAGAAGGGCGTAAAAGGGAGACAATAAATCTCCCCGCACACCCTTCTTGCCGACAAAGTAGCTAGTTTCCAATCCAATTGCGTTTCGTGGATTGTTGTTCCACCATCGTAAAACTAATAAACATCATAAATTCGCGTTTATAAATTTCACAACAATTGGCGCCCAACGTGGGGCCCGACTAAAACTTTGGAGAAAAACATTTTGCCAGATGGGACCACCACCATCTTTCCACCAAACGACGAGACAGGATTCGATAATTTACGCGAAAGTTAAACTACTCTAAACCCGTAGACTTTAGTGCAGGCTTTTAAGGGATAGGGAAACACGTCGCAAAGTGATTTCCTTATGTGTTCAAGACATTTTAGGCTGGCCATTAAGCCATACTAAAATTACGTTGGTGTGTCACACATCTCGTTGAACATGGGTCAGGTTCTTCATGTTATAATTCCCGTGTGGACAGTCTGTCTCACACTCAAGGATTATGTGGACCACCTGTCACACAGTGCATGTAAAGATATGAGTGCAATTTTTCGATGTGAACCATCTGTTTGCACTTAGATATAGCCCGTCGACCCATGGTATAAGATATCGTTGGTGTGGATCGCCTGTCACACATTCTCCACTTTGATTTATGCCAACCTGCTTGGGTTGCTTTTCTGAATACTTTATAGTCCAAGAGCCACTAACAAGAAATGCAAGGCTGTTCGTCAAAGCTGATTTTTTTACATTTAATAGAGTTAAGGGTGTAGATCCAAAATTTCTTGGTCAGCCATCTGGGAGGTGTCTCCTGACACGCCCCCAAACATGTAACAAAAAATAGAAAATGAAATCGCGTTCGTCAAAGCTGAAAATTCGTAGAAATATTCCTTATCAACTATAAAACAAAAAAACATTGATCAGCCAATCGATTTATCTATGCAGAATTAATAAGTGGCAAGGACAATTGCGGGATGTTTGTGGCATTAATCTTGAATTCCCATGTTTCTCACATGGTCAATTGTATGTGGCGTGCTCAAGTGTCGGTAAACATCCCGCTTAATGTACCCGGCCAAGAATAGAACGAAAAAACGTTGTTTATAACACTTTAGTAAAAAAGCAGGTTGACACGTCAATCACTGCGGTTTGATTCAAACACGTCGATATTGTTATAGAGAGAATAGAGAATTTGAATTAAACGAATTAAGTACATCAAGCAGAATGTGCAAGGCTCGGAATTATTTATTTTTATTACATTAATATTTTGCGCGGAACAGAGTTCGCTGGATCAGCTAGTAAGTATTTAAATTAAAAAAAAAATATTTGTCAAATACATATGTACCTACATTATACCGAAAACTAGACCCTTTAGAAGAGTTTGCTTTGGATGTATCTACTGATAGCACTTGACAATATCTTCTTTTTATGTACATTGTAATGTGTTCTAGAAACTTTCGTGAACAAAATAATTTTTGACCATAAGGGGGTAGTCCATGGTTTTTTCGAAAATCAATTAAAAAATGTCAAAATCAGTTTAATTTTCAACCACAAACCAAAGGGCTATCAGTTTTCTATTCAACAACGTGAACCGCAAACTCTTACGAAAGTTATCATCATACAAAGACTTTTAGTTCTGGGTCGAAAATGATGGAATTACTTTGAATTGAAATATCTTCGGAGCCAGACCTTTTAGAATGTTCTAGTTTTCAGCAATAAATATGTATCAAAAAGTTGATTGGTGGTTTTAAAAATCGTAATGTCTTCCGAGACTTATTTGAGGAAAACCTATATCGAAACAATCTGAGAGAAACATTTAAACAAAGTGTCTATGTACATCCGTTATGAGTCTACATTTATCCTTGACCTTGATGGATGTGATGTAAAGTACTTGTACAATGTACATATATGTAGGTAGATACATGTAGGCCTAGGTACATCATAGGTTTTTAATGAATATCCAGAGGCCGTCGCGTTGGACGAAATGTTTTTTGATTAAAACATCAACATTTTGTACACGTAACCTATAGAACAAGTAATAAAAAGGACCATTACTTAACAAATTCTTTTCTCTAAGTTCCAGTGTTAAAAGATTTATGATTTATTTTATTCATCTGAGGAGTGAGGAGAGTATGTCGTACAGCATCATAAATGAGACTATAAATACACATTGATGTAGTAAATACATCTTGTTGAAAATTATTCGGCATTGGAGAAAGAAATACCTTCGCATAAATCTAAGTAGCTTTCAAATTTAAACCCCTCAGGTGCATACTTACAACTTACCATTACCACGCACAAACTATACCAGATCCCATGAAATGTAAACATCGCACCCATATTTTTGTGTGTCCCTATCTATATATATTATGTGAGTAAGAACTCTTGAATCTTGTATGCAAATTGCTGAAAAACCTCAGCATAACTTTCTAATTCATCCCTCAATAATCTTCAATAGACCCATCAGCCAGAGATTCCTTGCAGCTCTTTATTCTATACTCGTATATCTCATCGGCTCCTTGGGGCTCAAGCAACCAAGCACTTCCCTGAGTATCCTTTTTCTGGTAACTATCGACCCATTCGCTCTTGGACACAAACAACAGAAATAAAAGTATGAGGGAAAATGAACAGATAAAAAAAACACATTCTTACAAAGCAACGTCTTGAGAAGGCTCCTTCCTCCTTAGTTATATAGTTTGGTTCTTCTATACCTACCTACTCTCGAATCCTATTTGATAACAAAAAAACAAGAAAGGACTGAAATCCAATTACAAATTCATTCAGTAACCTCTACGGATGGATTTTGGATATAAAGACTTCTGTCAGAACTACACCATGATCCATTCAAACTTGGACAACGTTTGTCCTTTTTTTTGTTGTTGGTTCGTCTTCTATACACATAGTTCTTCTAGTTTGGGCCGAATTTTGTATTGGGATGAGATGGGATGAGCTTGGGATGTAAACATAGTCTTGATGGTAGAAGGTATAACGTTTCTTACAAAGATGGATGTACTAAAATTGGAATATAAGGAATCCCTTCGTCATGTTTGCCATCGCAATAGAATTCAGCTCAGTTTCCCATTAGAAATTCCTTCGTCGTTCTAGTCTTCGTCTTCGTCGTCGTCCTTGTCGTCCTCGTCGTCGTTGTTGTCCTGAACCCTTAGCAGGGTTATATATTTTGTAAGGAGTTTTTTTTTTTGTCTTTTTTATTTTTTTTCTCCGTTCCCTGTTTTACTCCTTGCGTTGTTGTCAAGTTGAGGCGGACATTCATTCATTCATTGTGGAGAGTGTAATCACCACCACGCGTGCATATTTTCATATCATCCTCTCATGAGAAGACCATGTTCATCTTAGACTCCATAGATTTTTCCCTTGACCTGCCCTCTTGTAGAAGTACCACAGGCCAGGGAACTCAAGGAAGGACTTCTTCATTTCTAGAGTTCTTTTTTAATCCATTTTTTTTTATATTTAGATAATTTAGACTTCTTTCCGTTGTTGTTGGGGGTTATATTTTCTTCTTTAGCCTATGTCCGCTTACTATGGGTAGGTTTATTTTTATCTAAGCTTCTTGTTGTTTTGTAAATCTTGTCTTGTCTCTGGATGGTACCGGTCATATTGTCAATGATTTTATGTAAAGAAAATTATGTGGCATCGAAGAAAATGGAGCCTTTCAGTGCAGACATCTTCAACATTCTTTTGGGTGAATATCTATGTATATATATATATTTTTTTTAATAATATAGCATATTGCAATAGGATCTGTGGGTTGTTGATGGTTGAACAAGAGAGATGATAATGATGGAAATGACAAAGTCCTTGTTTTAGGATGATAATATCCTCTACAAAACAAGTGCAAGAAACTTTGATTGGACAAAACTTACATAGATAAACTTTATAAATTGAAGACTAGAGAAGCAAATAAGATGTGATATTTGAGGAATCATCAAATTTATAGGGACTATCTTGGCGTTTGGACATTTTGGTTTTGCTACTAAAATAATAGTTGTTTAAGTGTGGAAACTGGAAACTTCTTCTGCGGGTTTGTTCGTAATTGCTACGTGAAGGTTAAAGGTTAAAATTGGAAAGTTATTAACAGAGGTGGAAAATTTCGTTTTTAAGTGGATTGTTCGGTTTCCACGAATTTGAGTTTGAAGGATTTGTATATAGGCTCAATGAAGGACGCACTTATGACAAATATCCCAGAAAATTTCCCGAAATATTGGAGATCCGGGAAGATCCAGAACCAGTTCGAACAAATGTGCCAATGTTGAATCTAGAACAAAAGCAAGTGTATAGGCGATTTATTGATGCAAATGCAAGTAGTTGATAACGGTAATGGCAGCATTTTCTGCCTTTGCGAGCCCGACGACGCACGGGCGGAACTGGAAAGAAAAACATTCCTTATTCCAATGACTTTAGTTATGATTCGTACGAGATATGAGATTGCTTTGGCTAAAATGTTAGAAAGTGATCGCACTATTTTGCATTGAAATTGCAACTTTACAAAGAACTCAGCGATGGCGAAAGTATTGCAGCAATGTAACAATTATCATCTGTGACGATAGTGCACAATGACACACAAACGCGAATTGAAACTCATTACGAATGTTTTCCCGAATATTGTTCAAATCGCCGATTAGTTACGTTCATAAAAATCCCATCAAATGGTTTTAGAAGATTGAATTTAAAGTATCAATCATTTATTTCTTTAAGTATTTGAAAAATAGGTATATACAATAAGTTAATTATGTGTTTAAAAAAAAACATTAACATAAGGTATGTGTGAGAAGTTTGACCTGTTTTATCGTACCATATGTTTGACAAAAGTTCTTAGTTTTTTTTGTCAAGCAAGTAGATATGTGCGATGCAGTAGTGTAATTAAGTTGCTTGATTCTATCAAAGTCTCAACTAAGGGGATAATATATGTATATATATATATGAATATATATATATATATATATATATATATATATATGGTATGTATAATATACCTTAGTTTGTTTTCTTATTAACAAAATGCAAAAGATATAATTAAGGAAGGCAATAATTGTAAAAAAAAAAAAATCCTCTTTTTTCTTAGCTTTCATTTTTGATTTCTGTAAGCAAGCTATTAATAAAATGCAAAATCTATAATTTCATTACGGAAGCCAATATAGATGTCACAACCAAATTCCCGCTCTGTATATAACTAATTTTGGATTTCCTTAAGTTTGCTATTAACAAAATGCAAAAGCTATAATGTTTTCTTACGTAAGTCAATAACTATTACAAGAAAAGTGCAAGTCCTACTCGTGCAAAATGTTTGATTACCGTCATCAGTCTTGTTATACACCGATTTCAAAAATGAATCTCGTTTTTTTTTTGTTTAATTTTGTAACGAAGATATTTTCATGCACAAAATTGCAGAAGCAGATCTTATTGTTTTTATTTGTTTCATGTTTAAAAATTTAGGTAAGCGTATGTTCAAACATTTATAATATGCTTTATGAATTTATGAAAAATCCGTTCTTCAAAACAATATAACAACACTGACTAAAATCAAACTATTTAAACATGTATCTGTCATTTTCATGATGCGCGATTACTTTCTTAAACAAGCCGTAAAGGAGTTGTCTGTAATGACTTTCAGCTAAATGTTCTATAAAAGCTATTATTTTTCTAGCTTAGGCAACCAATTTTGGCAGGCCTTGAAAAGGTCTCCGTAGAACTCATTACATGAAGTCTCATATAGGAACAAATTTAAAAGCACTAAATAATGCTTATTTGAAATAAATAAATCGTTAAATGCTTGACTTGCATTATTTAGCCTTAAAATTATTCTATGTCAGCAATAGCCTAGTTATATTGTTAGCTGGGTTTGAGTGTTACTCCCAGATATTTATACTCTTTCGCTACTTCCAAACGTCGTTATCACCGTCGCGGTCGCCGTCGCCATCACGGTCGCCATCGCCATCGCGGTCGCCGTCACCGTCGTGGTCGCCGTCGCCATCTTCATCGCGGTCGTCCGTCGTCGCCACCGCGGTCGTGGTCGCCATTGCCATCGCCGTCGCGGTCGGCATCGCGGTCGCGGTCGCCATCGCGGTCGCGGTCGCCATCGCGGTCTCCGTCGCCATCGCGGTCGCCGTCGCAGTCGCCATCGCGGTCTTCGGGTCGCCATCGCGATCACCGTCACGGTCGCCGTCGCGATCGTGATCGCCGTCGTGGTCGCGGTCGCCATCGCCATCGCCGCCGCCGTCGCCATCGCGGTCGCCGTCACCATCGCGGTCGCCATCGCAGTCGCCGGGTCGCCGGGTCGCCCTCGCGTTCGCCATCGCCGTCGCGGTCGCCGTCGCCGTACGTTTTGATGCGCGCATACGTTTACTTGCACGCATATGTTTGCGTGCACGCATACGTTTGCCTGCACGCATACGTTTGTATGCACACATTCGTTTGCATGCACGCATAAGTTTGCCTGCACGCATACGTTTGCGTACACGCATATGTTTGCGTGCACGCATGCATTTCCGTGCACGCATACGTTTGCGTTCACGCATACCTTTGGGTACACGCATACGTTTGCGTGCACGCATACGTTTGCGTTAACGCATACGTTTGCGTTAACGCATACGTTTGCGTTCACGCATACGTTTTGGTGCACGCATACGTTTGCGTGCACGCATACGTTAACGTGCACGCATACGTTTGCGTGCACGCATGCATTTGCATGCACGCATACGTTTGCGTGCACGCATACGTTTGCGTTAACGCATACGTTTTCGTTCACGCATACTTTTGGGTGCACGCATACGTTTGCAAACGAAACAGTCAAAAGTCATTCTTACTTCAGCGAGATGTTAGCTTTTCTTAAGTGAGAGGTGCGCTCCCGAGCGTTGTTGTCCTCCGAAAGCAAAAGCGAACGAAACTGAACGAAAAAAACATTCCGCAATTAGAGACACATCATTTCCTTGTATTCGCTTGTTTCCATCCGATCAATTTCGTGCCACTCCGTGCATTATAGTTGCGGTTTAATCTTCTTACACAATTTGTTAACATACGACACGTTGCATGAATATGAATACCCTTATTATGTTAACCAGAAACCAAAAACGTACATATACAAACCGGTCTCATAAAAGTTTTCTACTTTTTTTCTTCTTTAAAATGAAACCTAGCCCCTTGTTCATAAACAATTTCATTGCTGGAAATTAATACTCAAATTCATAAACGTAATTTGCACAAATTACTTTCTTTAGGGAAAGGTATACTATACATATGGATATTTTATGCGATTATACGTCGGGTCAGCCCACTTCTGAAACTCATGTTAGTATAGTTGTAGCAAATAAGTAAGATCCCTTTCAACACATTCATTTTATTTGGGAAACCAGCAATTTAGGATTAATAATCAACATCCACAACTGAACGGCCTTTATGATGTGAAATACCATCATTCATTATAACCATATCCATCCATTCCTTCAATAATAAATATTCCTGCTTAGATGCATACAGCATGAATCTATATTTTGATCATCAGAGTCCTCTCCCTTTATCGCTTTGAAGCATCCATCATTATGTGTTCATAATAGGATTTCAATCCACTCCTCCTACCCCTTTCCCCTCTACATACTCGAACAACCTAACCAAAGCCGAAAATTTGTTGAGTGAAAATGTTGGGTTATCATCATCGATTGCTTTGTCGGAATGCAGCGCAAGTTGTTTTCGAAAGTTCAGTTCATATAGATAGTACGCCAAAGTTTGATATTGCAATCATCGTATTGGAATATTCAACCTTAGAACCTTTTTCCGAATCAATTGAATACGAATTTGTCAAAATTTGACTGAAATGGAATCTCAACTGGAAAATATCTGTCTGCAGCATTAATTTTGCCATGGGCTTGCTCCTGGGTTTGAACCTGAATCTGGTCAATATAACGTAACAAAAGTAAAGAAGCATTTTGCTGGTACTCAGCTCTAATACACTGTAAACAAAACTTAAAGCCGATAGAAATTAAGGCTGCCTCGTTCCATGGCTTCCTGGTGTTCTGTGTACAGAACAGATATAAATCATTTCGGTTATGACGACGACGAAAAGGGGTTACGATTTCCGACCGCGTGTTGCTAGAGCTCGTCAGAGAATTTATGAAACAATTTCCCATCGCTGCACACACATGAGCCGCAACCGATGAGCAACGACGACATCAACGATGACGATGACTACACGATGACGGAGACGGACGGCCGCCACCGCCACAGTCATTTCTGGCCTCCTGCGACAGGCAGCCTACCAAAAAGGATATATGCCTGCCATGCAAAAATAGTAATTTATATGATCGTACTCGTACTCGTTGCCTTTGAGGCGACGCTTTTGACGATATGGCGAGTGCGAGCGTTTGGTGTTCGTCAAAAATGGCAGAGGCGAAGTGTAAATGCGAACGTTCGTCGTCATAGGCATAGCTATTAGAATGGGTTGGGGCTTGGGGTTGTGGGTGTGGGTGTGGGCTGAGGAGAGATGATAAACTGTTTTTCGGTTAAAGTTATGGGTTATGGCCGCACAGTGGCATTGCCAGCGTGGTACAGCCTCAGCGGGTAGAATGGGAAAGGGTGGCAATGGCAATCACGTTTTGTGTTATACTCGTCAGCTGTCATTTGCTTGTGGTTATTGTTTTTGAGAGAAAATAACAACACTCTCGGAATGAATGCTCGAACAAAATGCTTATTTTATGGATGGACGACTGCCAAAGCAGAAATGTCAGTTTATGTTGCGTCAGTGTTGATGGAGTGGTTGAGTATTTATTTTAAATAACGACTGCTTTAAGATGAAGAATCACTCTTAACTTTTTATTTGAAAAAATTTGTTTCAAGTTTTGTTAATTCTTGGGATTATTTTCGTACATCTCCAAATTGGATTACAAAGGATGATCAAACCATAATGAACGATGTTAATTGTGAATCACACCTTAACGTCAAGTTTTTTGCCAACTTAATTTGACATTTCTTTGTTTGAGTGTTTGACAAATTCAGGCATGGAGAGGTACACAATTAAGCGGCGCGTTCAGATCAGTGGCGAATCCAGGGGGGGGGGCTCATGGGGGTCATGACCCCCCCAGAACTCAAGAGACACAAACAAATGTATTTTATAAAAAATGGACATACCTTGAAAGAAACCTGTTGTTAACATTTGACATGCTAAAATACATTTTCATGCTTGATTCTTATTATGCTCAGATTTGAATTAAAAAAGTGCTCTGTACTCACGTCACGTGGTCAAAATAACAACAACAAAGTGAAAAGCTCAAAAAATAGAAGTGACGTAATCTTGTATTCTTTCATATTTCATTCATGCCACAAGAGCAAGTTCGAGCGCGATTCAATCGTCCATTATATTTCTTGTCAAATTTATTATTTGTACCTATATATTTATTGTCCTTTAAAATCAGACTTCATGCACAATCATTAAACATCAAACCATGCGCCAAAAGACTAAAACCAAATATCAGACAATAATAAATAACCACAAAAGAAAATACGAAAAACGAACCGAATAGCTGAATGCATGAGAACGCTTCTCTTTTTTTTTTTTCTCCGTATTCATTAGCTTTGGCTGTTTGTTACCCCGTTTACATGAGGTATTCGAGTGAGCTTCAAGCTCGCTTGGCCCCTTTGTATACCTGCGTTGACTTGAAATGAGCTTCAACCGACTCGATTCCACTTCAGGATCGGAGTCGAGTCGAAATTGTTGATAAAAAACCTGGGTCGAAGAGTCGGTCTTGAGAATGTGTTCACCACAGTGTTTTTGCCCATGTGCGAGTAAAATAATTTATTTGTTTTGAAAGCTATGCGCAGTATGTACTAAAATTGATTAAATTTGAACTGTTTTTGTGTAAATTAAATATATTGTTGCCATTCAATTAAATGTAATCTCAAAACCATATCAACTCAACTTCAAATGGGACACTCAACTCACGTGACGAAACACCTGTGTCGAAAATCCGACCCTAATCCAACTCGAGCTCTCGATTCTGTTTGTAAACGGGGTATGTATGCGCGATCAGCGAAGAACAAAGAATAAAAAAAAACAATTTTATCTGTACCCCTCACGTTTCGCCCTCACTATGGTTAAGAAGTTACACGCTCGATTAGACTTAAAAGATCGTCTTTCTCCAGATGTGCTGGCATTATTTCAGGTGGGAGTGTTTTTGCCAAAAACTACATGCACAGAATCTGACTTAGAAACTGTATGTGCAATTACAAAAGTGTATAGCCAGCTTTTAAATCATCTCCCTATTTCAATGGTTGTCCAAGAATTCCAGCTATGGATTAAGAGATGGGAGAGAGAAATTGGAGAAGGCCGGCCACTTCCAGAGACTCTACCGAAAACATTAGCAGCCGTATTCATTAGAATCCGCTAAACAGATGAATAGTTATGCACTGCATAAGGATTTATGTAGCCACTATACAACGTTGCATAAACTGTTATGCATAATGAGCTTGTGTCAAAATTAGTACCATAAAGGAGGAATCTAGTACGTTTTACTTTCAAAACTGACAAAGGAGACCCAGCTGTGTGAAAAATCAATAGAAGTAATTCTGCTGGCGATTGGATTATTTTTGTTTTCTTATTCATTTCATTTAATATTATTATAATTATAAATTACCCAGTTACTTTGTTGTTTTTTTGTGTTCGCAAATAAAATTAAAAATATTTGAAACAAAAAATACGTCGTTTTTGATTTATTCATGAATTGTTCACTCACATCGTGATGTTTTTGTTGAGGAGAAAAATAAAAGGGTGGTGCTTATTTTGTAATGCTTAAAATTCATTTGTTTTTTCCCATGAAAGTCATGAAGGTGAATCTTTGTATAATTTTATTTAAATCACGCATGCCGTAGAGCATTTGCAAAAGTTGTAAGATTTGATGGAAAATATTTAAATTTTGCACATTTATTAAGCAGCTTCTATAAAATAAAGTGTACAAAAAATATTCTTTATTTTTTTAAACAATATCCCAACAAAAATGTACAGTAAATTAAAAAAACCAACATTATTAATTGCTGTATTAAATTTTATAAAATATTTTGACAGTGAGATTTCAACACCCCCCTAACATCTATCTACATTATTGTTATGTGTGAGTCAAAGTGACATTCCGATACTAAACAACCCTTGTGTTGGCTCTATACAACCTCCAAACGTGTTTAGCTTATGTTGCTTCTATTCAACGTTGCATAAGTTTATGAATAAAGTTTTTGCGTTCAGAGGCATTATAAAGACTGCATAGCGCTGTGCACTCGCTATAATTCGTTTATGCATAAGGCTGTAGATGTTTGTGATGCAGCATTATTAGCACCAGCAAATTAGCATGCGACCCTGGTGACCATTTCATGAACTATACAAAATGGCCGCTACCACGGATAAACCGAGGATTCTCATCTTTATAATGATTTTGATTTATCTATGGTCAATGTCGCCATCGGTATTTACTAGTCTCAATATCCAAACATCTTTATAATGTTTGAAATACTGGCTTCACTTCCTGTAAGTGTCGGAAAAGCTGACCGGTCATTCTCAACTCTTAGGCGCGTTGAAACTTGGCTACAGGCAAATATGGAAGAAGAGCGCCTCACCGGCCTGGCTTTAATGAATATTCATCGAGTTATAGATATCGACGTCGATGAAAAAATAACAAGATTTGCCTAGACAAAACAAAGACGGCTTGATTTTGTTATATAAATTCTAAACAAATTAAAGACATATGTTTTGAAATACAAACATCATGTACAATGTACATATTATATGCAAGTAATGTATAGAATAAATCGTAATTTGTTGTTTAACTGTTTCTAAAGATTTGCATTTTTGTATTGTGTTTATTATTAGTATGTAGATACAGCATGTTTATTTTTACGTATCTACGAGCCCAACCCCAAAATAGTTGGACTACCTATGATAAAAAACAAAAATCTGCTGGTTCTTAAATTCCATCGGCAATAAACTCAATATATTGGTATTTTTCTTTAGATATATTTATTTTAGAAAGAAATAAGCAACAAAAACAAAATGACTTCAATTAAATAATTATATCGAGCAGTCTTAAAAAATAAAATAACGATTGATACATTTTTTTAAACGCAAAATAGTTGGCCTACGCGTCTTAATTTTTATTTTACCATGGTGTTACGTCGCCTCTGGCCTTGATAACTGCTTCTATGCGTCGTGGCATTGCGTCAACTCATTTTTGACATTCTTCGGTACCAAAAGATTCCCAAATATTTATGATTTTCTTTTCGGAGGTTTTGCTTCATTTTATGCCAGACAGTTTCAATTAGCGAAAGGTCAGGGGTGCTGGAAGGCCATTCCAGTAAAGGAATTGCTTTAGCAGGTAACCACGCCATTGTAGACCTTGATGGATGGCAGGAAGCACCATCCTGTTGGAAAATGAAATCTCCATCACTAGTTTTAAGTCGTCGTATTGATGGGAGTAGCTCATTTTTCAGAATATCCCGGTACTTGGTAGCATTGACAGTTCCATTTACAAAATGTAAATTGCCCAAACCTCGCCTCATTAGAGATGCTGGAAACTTGACTGATGTAAATTATAGTATACTTCCATCGCCTTTTCTATCGCTCTATTTTTATTTATCTTAGTTCACAGCAGAAAGCCAACAAAAACAAAAAGGAGAATTGAAAAAAGAAGTTCGCGACTAGAGTATACTCCCATCTCATATTTTCCATTACTTTCTTTTTGTTTTCTGCCTTCTTTTTTATCAGCTATGAATTCATGGATATTGGGGAAGTAGATTATATTTTGCGTTTTTTTTGGTCTATTTCAAAATCCAATTATGATTATTTTTGTATTTTTGTATGTATGTACCTAGTGCAGTTGCAGTACGAGTTGCATTATTCCGCCGTCATTCATGGATTGATATACCGTGATCGCGTAATGGTGATGTGACTTTGATTAAGAAATGTCTGATTTAAGGAGTTTATCAAAAGAAGCTATTGAGGAGTTTATTGATTTGTACAAAAGCCTTCCATGTTTATGGAAAATAAAATCAAAAGAATATAGCGATCGAGATGCGAAAAAAAAGCTTACTCAATTTTAGTTGAGAAATTAAAAGAATCCATACCTGACTGTACTGGTTGGTGGTGAAATAAATAGATTCCTTGAGGGGAAGTTTTCGAAAAGAATATAAAAAAGTTATGGCCTCTTAAAAATCTGGAGCAGGGTCGGAAAATATCTACGTACCAATACTATGGTATTATGAAAAACTATTTTTCTTGAAGGATCAGGAAATACCTAGAAATAGCACTTATAATTACTTTAAATATTCATCAGGCCAAGGAAAAACCAACACAAGAAGTAAGTCAATTTAAAAACTTTATTTAAGCAATACATTTATTAATATTCATAAAATATAGATTAAATAAACTTTTGTTGCCATGGGACGGCTCCTTCTTCATTAAAGTATTTTAGAAATTCTTGTTGAACATCTCTTGCTTCATTAGAAGTGTTTCTATTATTTCCAATTTGTATGTCATCCATGAAATTGTTTGATCTCAGTCCCATTTCAATTTCTCCTGTTTCAAAGTTTTCTGAGTCCAGCGAGGATGTTAAATAACCAGTTTTGTTTCTCAGAAAATTATGCAGATGGCAACAAGCTAACACCACTTTTTCTAAATTGACTTATTTTAAATTAATAGCAGTGTGAAAAATTTGAAATCGGTTAGCTAAAATCCCTAAAGAATTCTCTACTACGCAACGTGCTCTGGATAGACGATAGTTGAAGATTCGCTTGTGACTGTCAAGACCATGTTGTGAAAATGGTTTTAAAAAATCTTTTCGTAATGTAAAGGCATCGTCACCAATTAACACCATTGGGAGATTTCTGTTGGAATTTTGGGGGGTTGATGGTGGTGGTATTTTCAAAGATCCTTCAGTTAGCTTATCATAAAAAACCGTATTTTTTATAACGCCACCGTCGGAAACTCTTCCATTGTTCCCAAAGTCACAATAAGTAAAATTATAATTGGCATCACATATAGCCATTAGTACACAGCTATGGAAACCTTTATAATTATAAAAATATGATCTGCTGTTGGGAGGTGGGATTATACGAATATGTTTCCCATCTACTGATCCCAGGCAATTAGGAAAATTCCATTTTGATTCAAATTCATTTGAAATTTTTTTCCATTCACTTTCAATGTCCGGAAACTGAAAAGAAATAATTTCATTTATTTTTACAGAATACAGAAAATTCAGCGTTTGAAAATTTGGATAGTTTGGACTTTGATATTTCTATGGATTATTCCATGGAAGATATGGCATCGCCTTCCAATTTAACATCGCCTACACTACGAGCTTCAAGCTCAAGTCGAGCGTCGAAACCAAAAAGGGATCAAAGCCTACACGATAATGTTTTGCGGCAAGTCCAAAAGTGATTGAATGAAGAACCTAAGGAGGATGAGTGCAACATCATTGGAAAAAATGTTGCTTGTAAGCTAAGAGCACTTCCTACAGAAGTTTGAACAATCACAGAAAAGTTAATGGGCGATATTTTGTTTGAAGCAATGATAGAGAATGTAAACGTTGGCACTACAATGATTTTGTCGAATTCACTTTCAAACAATAACCAACAAGATATTCAAGATTATATCGCTGGATTTAATCCAGAATAGAAACAAAAGTTTTGCATTTACTCTAAGATAAATAAAAATAAAATAATACCTTTATGTAACTTTGAAGAACTTTTATTATTGCAGCACATGTTTCCGGAATAATATAACATAAAGACGGGGCCGAAATTATAGTTAAGAATTTCAAGTCGTTATATCTTCTTCCTGTCGCAAGAAAGCGCAATGTTGCCGTCAGTCGTTCATGCGCTGATATTGGTTTTCATAGACGACTGTCGTTCTTTTCAATAAGTGGTGTCACCAAACCAAGAAGCGCAACATATGTTTCTTCAGTTATTCTTAAGTAGTTTCTAAAATCATCTGGCTGTAGTCTTAATTCATCTAAGATGTTAACATGTGATAACTGTTCTCTCTTCAGTAACCAACCCTTCGTCCAACAGGATCTCTTTTTCTTTTCTTTTCTTTTCTTTTCTTTTCTTTTCTTTTCTTTTCTTTTCTTTTCTTTTCTTTTCTTTTTTTTCCACTATTAAAAGTGCCGCCACTGCCAACAAAGTGTTGTTATTCATTTTGTTGTTAAGAACGAACTGAATAAAAAACCGAATTAATGTAAAAGCTTTCTTCGTTGTCTAAAGCCAGCTTTAAATCATCATAGGCCAACTTATTTGCATCCCATAGAGAGTAGTCCAACTATTATGCTCTTATCTTTGTTTAAGAGAATGCAACCTGAAGACATGTGTGTTTTCTCAAATTAAGTTCTGTTTGGTCTTATTAACTCATTAAATGTAATTTATTACATTGACAAAAAAAAAAAAATTAATCAACAACTGCTTGGGACAGAAAATGAACGTATATAAAGAGGATTTATGTGTTAATTGATGAGTAGGCCAACTATTTTGCGTTTGGGTCGTATAATTGTATATTCAATACAGTTTTCTCGGTTTACTGCCTCTAAGCATCATGCGACCCTCCCCCCAAACTGAATTCCTGGATCCGCGCCTAGTTAAGATTGTTGAAGCCTTTTAAGAAAATGGGCGTTCAAACCAAAATGCATTTCGTGGACTTCGTGATTTTTATGGTCAGCATAATCGAACTAATGTGTCCACCTCCACAAACGGTAGAATTGTGCACACATTTCAGTAAACCGGGTCTTGTGGAAATGTCTGAAGGAAATTGGAAATTGAACATCTTACTAACATAACTTATGTGAATTTTGAATAAAGATTTGGATTTACACGCTAACAAGGTTCAATCATGACTCAAGTGCTGAAGTCTACTGAACATTTCAAGTGTCTTCAATACGCCGAATGGTTGGCTGAACAGACAGAAGTGAATGGTGACTTAACAAATAAAATCATCTTCAGCGGCGAGGCTAATTTTCATCTCAGTGGATTTGTTAATAAGCTGAATTGCCGCATTTAGGCAAATGAGAATCCACGAGTGATTGTTGAAAAGCCCATGCATCCACAAAGAGTGAATGTTTGCTGCGGTTAATGGGCTGGCGGCGGCGGCGCGGCGTCACCGTGCCGTACTTCTTCGAAAATGAGGTCGGCCAAGCGATGTTAATTCGCCGCCAAGATCATGTGATTTGACACCGTTAGACTTCTTTATTTAGGGATATTTAAAAGGAAAAGTGTACGTCAATAAGCCATGAACAATTCAAGAGTTTAAGGATGAGATAATTCGGCACATTAACAACATTGAGCCTGAATTATGTCTCAGAGTCTTTGAAAATATGGACCATCGGATAGAGGTATGCCACCGAAGCCATGGCCATATTTTGCTTCAACTTACTTTACTTTAATTTACTTTACTTTTGATGGCACTCACAGCCCAGGATGGGCTTCGGCCTCAACTAACAAGCCCCTCCAGCCAGCTCTTTCCCTAGGTAGCCACTTCCAGTTGCGCACACTAAGTGCTTTGATGACGTCATCCACTTGTTTGCGCCACCTGTTCTTCACGGTTCTTCCTCTGCTGCGTACCCCATCGGGGTTGGATTCGAAGACTCGTCGGGCAGGTGCGTTGCTGTCCATACGCTCCACGTGTCCCAGCCATCTCAGCCGTTGTATTTTCAGCTTTTTGACCAGGTCAACGTCACTGTACAGTTCCTTCGAACACACCGGACCGAAAATCACACGAAGAATCTTCCTCTCAAAGCACCCTAGCTGATTTTTATCCGAATCTTTCAGTGTCCATGCTTCTGAGCCATAGACCAGGACCGGGATGATTAGGGTCTTGTATAAAGTCTCCTTAGTTCTCTGAGGGAGGGCCTTTACTACTTAAATTCCTTCTTAGACCGAAGAAACAGCGGTTGGCAAGAGTAATTCTTCGCTTGATCTCTGCACTGATGCCATTCTGCGACGTAATAGTGGAGCCCAGGTAAACAAAGTCCTTGACTACACAAGCAATTGAACGGACTTTTGATAGACTGTACCGCTGGCTCCGGTACACAGCTTAATTTTCGGGACTCGGTAGGGCTCGAACCGACTCCTCCAGGTTTGCAGTCAAACACTATATCCTATTCCATCATATGTTCATTTTTTACAAAATGAATTTAAAAACAAACAAAAAAAATTCCTCATACGCCACAGAGGCCTTCATTTGTTGCAATTATTTATCCTTACCATATTGTTAAAACTTGAAGATGAAAAAACGATTTTGACCATCACCATATATACTGACACCGCCAAAAACACCACCATTGTCACCAACCATCGCCGCTGTAATTTATACATATGTATATTTTTTTTGTACACGAGGACTGCAAATTGTGAACCTATCCTATTCCTGAAATGCAAAAATAAGTTCGAACTTGAAGCCTGGGTCTCTAATTTCTAGAATGTTCGGTTGCTGAGATGCTTACTATACTGTGAAGTTAGCAGGTCATACCCACTTTTTGATGAAAAATTATTTGCAAATTCTGGAATAGAAAATTAAAAAAAATAACCTGAATATCTCTGCTATATTCCAATTAGTCTACGGTAGGTGAAAGTTGCCCTGCCAACTTTAAAAACATTACGATCATCGTGTAAAATGGTCTTTAGCGACAACCGGTAGAATGAAAGCATACATGAACCTATGTTGGCCAATACTGGTGATATAAAAGCGTAGTTAGAAGAAAATAATAGAAATCTTAATCAAATATTGCTTTAAAAGTGTTTTTTATACAGGTATGGTAGGTAAGGTAGGTACCTACCTATTAAAATATAAAATTCAACAAAAGAATTCTTTAAATTGTTACCCAACTTTTGTCAAGAAAAATAAAGAACAAAATAGGACATAGATGAAAAGGATATTTGCAGCGATAACCGGGTTAATTTTCACACAAAGAAAAAAGGACAACAGAAAATAGAAAAAGGAGATGCTGAAGCTGATGCTTTTCACATTTAGAAAGGTATTATATCACTGTCAAACCGTCAGTTCTTTTCTCGGTGTTGGCTTGATGCGTTCAAATTAAAAATGACAGCACAAATAAATTTAAAAGGATCGTTTTGAAATATGAGTTTTTCCCTTATAGCTTTTGCAATTGTCCTCTGGTATTTGTATATATATTTTTTTACACACAGCAATGAGCTGATGGGTAAAATTGTTTTTTAATTGTTTTTTTTTTTTTTTTTTTTGAATAATTTTGAAAGCGCGTATAACTCTCTAGGTTCACAAAATACAAATAATAAGTTTGAGTTCGAGCTCGTGGGTGGAATATTATTTTAATTTCTTTTTTTTAATTGCAACCGCGTTGTTCTGGTATATTTATTAATTGTTTTCCAGTTTTAAGTATGCTGATGATGGTGAAGCTGCAAAGGGGGTATTCTCTAGGCAATGCACCTATTCGACATTGGTGCTGATTAATGTTAATGTAAAGCTACATTAGGCGTGTTTTTAAGTGCCTTCTATGTTAGCTATACAAAAATGTCGTAAAATACAACAACAAATATGCCTAGTTAGCGGCGATAAATATCTCTGATTAAGAATTAAACTATTTTCTACGTTTATCCGATGAATTCTCAACAAATATCAAAAATTCATCCAAAAATTCATTAATTTGGCAAATGGATCTTAGAACACGAGTCGACTGATCGAGAAACAGAAGACTGAAAAAAAAAAGTAAAAACCAAACATTTTTTTAATTGTTAAAATTACATAATTATTAATTTAAAATAAATGTTACTTTCCAATAAATAAAAGAAAGACCGGTCCAGCGAGGAGACTTTTCCTTTAATTTATTAAAATTTTAACGATATTTAGTGTTTTTTTTGTTTATTGGCAAACAGTTGACAGCCAAATGCTTTTCTGAAGCGACGATGAGCGTTTTTTGTGAAATCATTTCTTAAGCTAACATAGCGAGCACAAAAAAAAAACAAGCTCGTTTGACGGAGTCGTGAATTTTATTTTTGTCTGTGTGTACCTAGTAGAATAGTCCTATTAATAAGGATAAATTGCATTCACGGGTTTTTATTATTAAATATGCTTCTCTGGAACCTATTATTGCTTAAAACCTGAAATTCACTTAAACTTACCCATGCATTTCTGGGAGAATGATAACACTGGTTATTTTTTTTATTGTTTCTATAACTAGAAAACTAAGCCAAGTTTGAGAATTTTACTTATCACAGTTTTTGAAGTAAATTAGATTTGTTATCAATACTAATGGTTAAAAAAATTTAAAAAAAATAGATAGAAAAAAACTTACCAACCTAAAAAATCGAAAAATTATCGATTTTTAATATTTTTTGTTCACTAAAATGCACATAACAATTTTTTGAGAAAAGGTAGACGCAAACATATCTCAACAAAAAAAATTTAAAAGTTCAGGGCTTTAATATGATGAACCAAAAAAAAAAAAATTCGACAAAAATTGGCGAGAATACATCCTTTGAAAAATAACCATTTTTTTGCTCGTAAGCCGCTTTTCAACTTGCATTGCATTGGTACTAAATGGCAAGTTTTGCATTCGTGAAATTACTCGAAGCCGAGATTTTGATCATATCTAACGTTTCGATGATGAAAAACTCGTTCACAGTGGGTCCTGCAATTTTTTTTGTCCGTCTGTCTAAAAGTCCATGATTTTTAGATTTTTTTAAGGTTGGTTTTTGGAAGTTTTTTTCTACATACTTTTTTTTTTTTTAATTTTTTTAAACCACTAATATTGATACAAAATCTTATTTGCTACAAAAAGTCTTATAACTAAAATTCTCAAACTCTGCTTTGTTTTTGAGTTATACCAACAATATTGAAAAATGACCAGTGTTACCACTTTCTCCGGAAAGCATGGATGAATTTAAGCGAATTTTGTGTTTTAAGCAAGCTTAGGTTCCAGGCAAACATATTCAAAAATAAAAACCCGTGAATGCAATTGTTCCTTTCGTCCCCTTAAAATCCGGTCGATTCAATAATATAAGACGAGAACGAAATTTTAAATAATTTATGTTTTACAAAAAAAAAATATTTTAAAAATATTGATCCTTCTTTAATATTCTTTAAAAGGAGCTAGTGTTTTCACAATACAAATTTTCTTGACTTTCGTTCCCATATGCTACTTCTTTTTTTCTATTCATCTTCGATTGACCTTTTATTACCCTTCCATGTTCCATTTACCATCAATTTAAAGTAACAATGTGCTTTTTAAATTTTGATATGTGTGTGGTTAAATAAACATTTAAAAATTATGTATAAATAAATACATATAATAAATTTCTGGTCAGATTCTATGTAGAAAGTTTAGATGAGAATTGAAAAGCAATAAACTAAATTTAAGATCTTCAGAGACTTTTTTCCAGTCTGTACCCGATAGAAATGTTTTAAATTACAAATGTCCCATTGTATATATCGCATTACTCTTTACATTCACATAAATACAATGTATGTATATATATGTTGCCTGTGCCTCAATATAGTATACCTACGTTGTATACAGTATATCTATACTATCATGGGAATATTATAATTCTCTTAGGGTAGACATGAAAAAAGGGTTGGTTCTGATAAACTTGGCCATGATTTCAAAATAAAAAAAAAAAAAAAAAAAAAAAAGAAATGCCTACCAGGCAGACGAAATCAAATCTAAGTAAAAATATTACTCTATTTCAATCTCCAACTCTTCTAAGATAGGAAAAAAAATCACAAAAAGGGTTTATGCCTTTGGGATATATGCCCATGTCGAATTTTACTGCCATATCAGTCCGGAAATTTGAACTGGTCGTCGTCGTAGGCACTTTTGCAATTACATGGTTAAAAAAATTCTTTTATTTAAAAAAAAAATCTTCGTTTTTATCAAAAATGACAAAGTCACACCCTCTCAGACTTATAGTTGTGAGCTGTTTGACATATTTTAATGTTTATTTAATCAGAAAAGATGTATTTGGTTACCATTGCGCGGTGATATTTTCATTGATATACCAACGTTATCGAACATGTACTTTTTACGGAAGGTATAACAATGTAAACAGTATTGTAAAAAAAGGGCGCGTGTAACTCAGTACTCGTGGCAGAAGTGAAACTTCTTTGGCGATCTAAAAATCTCGATATGTATAGTGATAATAAGCTTACATACGTAAGACGCAGCTAAGTGTTCTATATCAAGGTGATCGATGGGTTGGGGTTGTAAACTTGAAAATTAAATAGGTACAAATTTAAAGTAAAAAAAGGTGAAAATTTGAAAGATATGAATCAGTTTATTTGGGTAGGTTTTCCGACTATTTCCAAAAATTCCTACACTCAAAATCTCTGCAAAATCAAAAATTTGTATATGACAACTTTAATTTGGTTTTATTTACTTTGCAACCATATATAGTTCAAATTTTTAGCGGAATCTCCTGATTTAATTCAATTTTTTGAAATTAGCCTATTTTGAGATGCAATTTTTAAAATAATTTATATCTCCATACCAGTAGGAGATAGAAAAAATCTTAAACTAGTAAGATTCTTAGAATTTCATTATCTATCCACCAAACAAAATTCTAAACTCTAGCATTCTAATTAACGAAATTAGAAAAAAGACATAAAAAGACATTTTCCCTTTTATCTGCTACAATAATATAGATTATCAAAAAATCCAAACTTTGCAATAAAAAATATATAAGCCTATCAATAAAAATTTTTACTTTTACTCTACTTCCCACCACTTAGCCAATCAATGATCTCATTTATATAATTTATGTGTATTAATTTTTAAAACTTCAAAACTAATTTGATACTGGAGATTTTTAACGTGTTTCTTACAAAATAAATAAAAGATTATACTCAGTTTTAATCTCGAGATATTCGAGGTGAAAAGCTTTTTCCAACAATTGTAAGCAGTTTTGTTCAATGTTAAGCAGTTTTTGTAAAAAAATATCAGTTGACTTTTTCTGCATGACGTCCTTCGGCCTATTTGTCTGTGCGTCTTGATGATATGTGAATTCATTTGACCCTGTTTAGATTGAAGAAGATTGAGTACAGACTGGTGAGTACCATCGTGTTTTCATTTAGACTGGCTTTTAATTCAAGCGGCTCTGCTGCTAAAATCCAGGCATAAGAGTGGTATTACAGTGAGTCTGAACACTATTAGACGTGTTATTCGTGGGTCACAACATTCAAAGCGCCTAAAATTGAAGAAAAAAACACCGTTAAATCCAATACGAAGACAGAATATAATAGATTTTTGCAGGAAGAATATGACGTGGAAGGAAGAGTGGACAAAAGTGGTATTTTCTGTCGAAAAAAATTCCCGGACGGATATAATTACTATTTTCATGTTATAAGGGAGGAATCCAGGTTTCTGGAGCGCCACCATAGCCGAGAAGGCGGTGTAATGGCGTGGGTGCGATTTCCTGGTTTTGAACAATTGTTCTAGACTTTCCCACATTGAAAATGACGGCAGACTACTACAATGAAATACTGCAAGAAAGTTTCCATAAGTTTACCGATGTCTTTGGACCAATACCATGGACATTTCAACAAGAAAATGTGGCAATCCTCAACGCAAGGATCATTAAATGTTGGATATCCGAGAAAAATGTTACCTTACTTGTATGGCCACCATATTCTCCAGACCTAAATATTATTGAAAACTTATGGGGATGTATGGTTTGTAAAGGTAAAGTTTACGATTCTGACCGACAATATGAGGACAAAGAAACACTTATTGCTGCAATCAAAGAAGCATGAAGTGCAATTTCTTTAAATTATATAAAATAACTGCATGATTCAGTCTCCATCAACTGGGTTTTTCAAGTTAACATATTAAAATATAATTACGAATAGAAAACTACCCAATTTTACTGCACTTTTTCCATTTGTTTCCATATTTGAGAGAATGTTTCTATTCAAGTGGCGCAAAAAAAAAAACAGTGTTTTAAATGAAGTAATTAGAAAAGTGGTAAAAAATAACCTAATGGTTTTTTCCTGAATTATTCTGTCTCTGCAGTTTTATTCGCAATAGATCCCTCTTATAGGAACTAAAACCAAAAGGTGAATTTATAAAGTTACCAAAGCGCTATACGCTCAGACAGTAAACAAAAAGTTTGTTTCTATTCAAGTTGAGCGGAGTGTATGTCGTAGGTATTTAACACTTTTTTCGAATATTTTTGAAAATGAACGGAATTCTTATGGTTAAAACGTGAATACGTACTATAAAGTCTAAAGTGATTAAAGTAAAACTATATGATCCTTTTTTTTGCTATAAGTTAAAATAATTGATACTTACGGCGTTAAATTTTGTATTGCGAAATTCAGATACTACTCGTATATGACATGTTATGGATTCTTACAAAATATTGAACTCGAGGTTTTTGAAAACAAAAAGATTTGAAAAGATTTTAACTGCATTAATTCATGAAATTTTATTGCTGGTATCGACGCAGAATTTTATCCTCAACCCCATATCCAAAGTCCTCCAAAGTTCCTGAATTGGCTTTTTGTGTAGACGCATTTAAAGAGTTGGAGAGGGGAGGGAAGCGGGAGTTTGTCAAGCTGAAAAATTTATGACACATGTTTTTAGGGTGCTTTTCAACGTTGATTCTAAAGAGACCAAAACTGAAAAGATACATGTATGCTGTGAAAAGTTAATGTCATTTTTATGGAATGATCACTTTTTAAAGTACAACAAGTAATATACTACCCGAAACCATTTTAAAATAATGGGATTTTAATGAAATTTGGTATAAATGTTTCATTTTGCATGTTTACTAAGAATCAAAAGAGTCCCCAAAAATATCTGTGGTGAAAGGGTGTTTTTTTGAGGGCGAGATGTTGGTGCATCATTATTACCATAACATCTATGAATAAGTTTTGACACTGATGAAATTTGCTAAAAATATTAAATATTTCATGGTTTCCAAGTATCAAAAGAGTCCATTAAAATAGCTCCATCCAAAACGTTTTTTTTAGAGAGTTTATGTTTGACCTGCCCTATATGGAGCAAAATGTTAGGTCTTACGAAAAATTGTAGTTTCGTATAATCGAGATAGTACATATGACATATGATATATGATTTAAAGGTATTTTTTAGCGCCAAATTTAATAAAAGAAAAACCAATTTTGAAGCAAAAATTACTGTTTTTTCCGTTAAACAAGTCAAATATTACACCCCCAAAAAACACACTTCGACCTTAGGTATTTGTACGGAGTCTTTTGATCCTTTGGTGCCAATATAAATTTAATATTTTTAGCAAAGTTCATAAGTTTCAGAATTTGTTCATGGATGTTATGGTAATAATCACTCACTTGCATCTCTCAATCAAAAAAACACCTTTTAATCAAAGATATTTTTGGGGACTCTTTTGATTCTTGGTAAGCATGCCAAATGCAACATTTGTACCAAATTTCAATAATATCCCATTTTTTAAAAATTGTTTTG
Organism: Melangyna quadrimaculata; assembly: GCA_949320155.1. Taxonomy (NCBI): domain Eukaryota; kingdom Metazoa; phylum Arthropoda; class Insecta; order Diptera; family Syrphidae; genus Melangyna; species Melangyna quadrimaculata. Next base: position 55,616,255 of record OX439485.1, read on the forward strand.
GGTAATAAATTACTTGTTGTACTTTAAAAAAAGTGATCATTCCATAAAAATGACATTAACTTCCACAGGATACATGTATCTTTTCAGTTTTGGTCTCTTTATAATCAGCGTTGAAAAACACCCTAAAAACATGTTTCATATGAAAAAATTTGGTGGACCCAGAGAATCAAATTCAAAATTTCCCCAGTGGTAAAAATGCTTCATATTTAATTTATTTTTTTTTTTAAATGTATTTATTTAAATTTATTTGTTTATTTAACTCAGCAAAACAGTAATGAAATTAGCTATGTATTAATTTATATACAATTTAATGGAAACTGTTATATTATGCCGGCAACGTCTAGCCAAAAAGTAGTCTTTGTCAATCTTTAAATCGAATATTAGTCATTAAAAACCAATGTCCAACAACTTGTGTGACCTCACACTCGGGATTTCAGAAACAATTATTTAAAAAAAAACGTATTAGAAAAATTCTGTTTCTTTTAAGAATTTCAATTTAAATATTATTCAATTTATTTATAACGTTGGTTCGCTGACTTTTCAAAAGTGATTGAAAATTCTATAGATTTGTTGAATAAGCGGGTGGCAATGGCACAGTGGATATAGTGTTTGACTGATGGTAACCTGGACGTGTGGGTTCGAGCCCCAGTCATGGATTCCACCATGGAACTTCATGAGATAATTAACTTCTAATTCTCAATCCACTGTGCCAACAAAAATCTTTTCTTCCTTTCTATTCCTTCCAACTAGTGCCGTGCATTGCATTTAAAAGACCTGAGGTCTTACAGGCATATAGTTAAAATTATATTAAAATTATATTAAAAAAAGAGTGGGTCGATTATCCGGATGGAGATTAAACATTTGGAAATTGAATAATAAATGTATGTGCAAAATAAATTCCATGGTACTCAAAAATGCAGGTTGAAAATTTCTCGCTCTCGCAAAGGAGAATGGCCATTTTTGGGTGCGAGCGGCCACGAATGAAATTAGTGTCAAATGAAAGGTCTGCTACAAGGGAGTAACTTTCAGTATGGGCATTTCGTTGCAGTGCATTAAGGAAAAGAGATATGAAGACATTTGAAAATGCATTTTTCAAATGCATATTTTGGGGAGATGACATTTTCAAAAACTATCTTATGCGTTATACTTATTTCAAAATGTCGAGTGACACAATACGAACCAGGTCAAGATAGCTCGCGGTTATTTTACTAGGCCCATTATACAAGTTCAGCAGGCAACAATAAGAGATTACTTATTTCATCGCAGGTTTTTAAAAAGAGGAAACCAACCGATACTTTTAGTCAAATCGTTAAGGAAACCGGTGACGGAGGTAGGACAAGCTTATTTAGGCTGTTTCGGTGAGAAAATGCACTTTTCCTATTGCATTTTGGTCTAAATATACCTAGTTCACTAGGGATTTCTAAGAATGGAGTATCAAATGACATATCTAAGATTGCCTCTTTACACGAATGTAAGGCTAAAACATGCTTTTTTGGTTGATGGCGCAGGTCACAACGGTTCTCAATGGCTTCGGAACCTAAGAAAGTATTGCAAGACTATTTGAATAGAGCTTTAAGTCACATGTTAGAACAACGAGTAAGAGGTCTTACGCAGTATATCCAAGAGCAAGGCATTTGGTTGCTGCGCATCCGAATGCAGCCTAGACATGTTAAGCTCTATTTTCTAGGAATAATTATTCGTCGTTTGGATTTGCCGACAAAAGGAATGTGAGAGCAGCTATTGCTTACTATTACTGTTACTGTCTGAGTGGAAGGCGCAAATTCGGATGACGCGCGCATATTATGTGCGTGGTTTGGTATTTAGGCTGCTCAAGAAACCAAACCTATGATATTTGATTACCACCAGCGGAATTAAGTCCGATTATAGAGTATGAGTAGGCACTATACTTAAAAAAACATGTTTTTAATATACCTAGATTATTAGGTATACAAAGTATGGTAATTGTACTAATATTTAATGATGTATGTGCTTTGTCTAACACATATCTCCTAAACTCATGTCTTTAGCTGTTATTTCACTTTCATTTTCTATTTTTCCATTCACATTAGCCACAATACTAGCTAAAACGCTATTAAAGTGTTAAACACAAAAATGCATTTTATACCAGTTTGAACGCACCCAATTTCCATACAAATTTGCCGATTCGCGAGCCAGTGTTTTTATAAACATAATAGGAATATCCCATGGCGGCAAATTTTGTAAAGCTTTTGTACCAGGTTAAAAGCTGTTATACAATTTTACTATTTTGAAACAAAGCTAATTCATATAATTTTTTTAACACTTGTTTACTGGCTGGTCTTCCATTTAAATGGTTCTAGATAATTCTTTATTATGTACCTGTTCATGTAGCCCCCTTGCATCCGCGGTAATAGAATCGCTTTATTACGATTTGTTTCATATTTTATCATTAATTTCTTATTTTATTCAATCAAATACACATTAAAACCATTTTATTGCCGTGGTACTTGGTTACTAGTTTTTTTAAATCTGGAAAAAAAACTCAAGGGGCCGGCAAAAATTGGGTCTGCCCCGGGCGGCAAAACCCACGCTACGCCATCGCCACTGACGTAGATACCATATACAACCCTTACAAAATAATTAATTTTGCTGAAAAGCAGCTCTAAAGATTTTGGTAAAAATATTACGAATCACTTTTAAGAGTACGGTCAATACCTATATTGGTTAAGGAAATTTACCAATAACTTTTACTTTTTTTTACCGATTTTGACGATTGTTTTTTACTTTACAATTTTCACAATGTGGCCTATACCTATAAGTTTAATAACAAATATCTTTTGGAATAAAAAGAAAATTAACTTTATTTTAAATTCAATCACCCCATGCGGATGGCTTCCGACAATTGTGTTCACTTTTTTTCTATTGAATCTGCTGTGAAAAATTGCAGGAATGTCGGTAATGTAGCTTGAAAAGCACATCCGAATTCCATAATAACTTTTGACATTTCAAATCCGCACCAAAGTCGTTGCGCATCGAGTCAACTCCCCGGGAATAAAATTTTACAGATTCTGTAATCGACATGAAAACAGGTTGATGATTTTTTCTACATTTTGTGTAAAATTGTGATAAAAATTAGCCATATTTAATTTTTTTAATGTCAAAAATGTGAATTTACTCTGATGAGGACCAAATGTACCAGTCTTAAAGACAGTGCCTTCCAATTATTTTTTTTTAACGTAACACAAATTAAAAGTTTTTATATTTTGTAACATTTTGTCTCTTTTCCTTGAGATACATACATATATAAAACTAATAAATATTTTAAAAATATTTCCACTAAAAAAAGACCTAGCTTCTACCTCTACTTACATTATTTTTATTATAATATAAGCTTTATTTACTCTTAATGTTTACAATTACAATTTTCTTAATAATTCAAAATATTTTTTTTTTTTTTTAAATACAAAGTTTAATTAAAAACTTTGATGAGTATAACCTTCCCCTTCAATATCCAACTTCTTCTATCTGTTGCTTCTCGCCAGTAGTTAGAGCAAAAGGAATTAATGTAATCTCTCTGTCTTTTGTACTGTCCTCCAACATTTCGCTTCTTGTCTAATGGTATCCATTCTGTTGTTATCTTGGTCCATCGTTCATCCCTTGTACGTACTATGTGCCCACCCCAGTCTCATTTTGATTTTCTCATTCTTTGCAGTACGTCTTCAAAATTGGTTTGACTTCTTATCGTGTTGTGGTTTATTCTTTGGGCATTTGGCTTGACTTTAATTTGTTCTCAAGATATCTTGTAAGTTGCCATGTTTGGCACCCATATGTGAGGACTGGAAGAATCGAAGAATCAAAAATGTATTTTCTTGTTTGACTGGACATGTTAAGGTCTAGAAGATTTCAAACGTTCCAAAACTGTCGCCAAGCATTGTTAATTCTTTGGGTAACATTTTTGGTATTTTCGTTAATAAAGGATATTATTTGACCCAGGTACGTATAATCTTCTACATACTCTAGAATGGTGTTATCTATTTTCATCTCTGCTTGATACCCATTTGACATTATTTTTGTTTTTTGCCTAAAAAGGCAAATGTTGATAGACCTACTTTCTTACATTCAAAGCATAGTTCGTTTAGCATAGTTTGTAGTTCCTCACTGCTGGTGGAGATCAAAACGATATCGTCTGCAAATCTTAAATTCGATAGACCGCTTCTTATGTACATAGCAAAATATGAATCTAGAAACGCCGCGACAAATAAAAATTACGTGCCTGATAATGTTCTTTAGAAACAGAAACAGAAACCTTTTATTCGCATAATAGATAGAAATCGTCCTTTTTTTTTAGCCAACAAATATTTTTTCTAAGCATGACATGATGGTGTTATTTAAGATACCTAACCTACCCAATACCCATGAGCTTTTAGAAAAAACCGAAACAAAATACTTTAGAGTATTATATACGAGTATAAGCCATAACAAAATAAGCCTACAATTATCTTTACCATAGGTGTTGTGGATAAAATATCCCCCAACAGCCACCATTAGCAACCAAAATATGAAAATAAAACAAAACAAAAAGTATCTACTCCGACACATCTAAATGAAGGTAGATATGCGTACATATAAATTCTCCAGAAGCCGAAATGAATATCCCTAATGGAATCAACACAAATCGGGATTTATTAGATGATACAAGAGCTTCCGCCCGCAGCCAACCCCGCATACCAATGTCGCGTTATTAAACATCCGGAGTTGGAGAAACCGCAAAAAATACGAAAGAAAAAAAACTGTTACTTGAAGGCACCAACATCCGGAATGTGGACTTGAACATTGCCTACTTCGCTCATATTTAATCATTTGTATGTTTCTTATTCCGACAAATTGGACAGGATTAAAATTTGACGTTCATCCCACTACACGGTGTAAAATTATAAGAAAACCAACTTCAAGCACCGGGAACAAAAAAACACATTACTTGTTATACTTTTACCCACAGCTCGTTCCACTTCGTAAAAAAATAATGTAACAAGATGAATATATAAAGCCAGGACTTGTAGATACTTTCAGTTTTTCATTCGAATCCATGATCCGTACCACAAAATATTAAAAAAAAATCGGGAAATTTCTCATAGTAGGTAGGTACAACAGGGCCGGATATACAAAATACCCCTGTGAAATTGCAAGATATATGAAAATATGTTGTATAATATCGCGAAGGATATCCTACTCACTACTCCTTGAGATATGATATGAAACAAAATTTCTGTGGGCAATGTTAAAAATATAAAATATTTCCGAAGAAAACTTGTGTTTTACTTTTTTTTATGAGGTAGGCAGGCATAATATGCTTCTACCAATACCCTCTTTGGATATGATGAAAATTCTTATGCCTACATTGTTAAGATTGAATAATGGTTGTAGGCTGCTTCTGCTGCACCAAAAGATGCAGAGGAAGAATGAGGGACTTGGAAAAGACATTCGAAACCAAACAAAGGATCCTTCGACGACAATAGTTTGCGATTCAAAATCTAAACTTAAGAAGGAGCATCGACCGATATAGGAATTGTTGATGAAGGTGCGGGAGTCTGGGATCAGCTCTCACCTCCATCACCAACTTTTCACTATGCTAAAGCTTTCGTCTTTTAGCGCAACAAACTGTACCATGGAACAAGGAATATTATATACATAGCAAACTGGAAATGCAGACATTGAGCCTTTAGGCGTATTGCGATATTTTCAGCTCTTTCCTTATACCTCGTATTAGGTCTGCTCCCTGAAAATAGGGTGGTGATGGAAAATGCCTAGATGTGGTGAATGCAACCATTCTTTAGTTCGTAGTTAATTTGTTTCAAATGTCTTTCTTTAAAGGATTCCGTGTGCAATGGAACCGATCGGGTGAAGAGTTTTAGTTTATGGCCAAAAATATTTAACAACATGGGGATATTGCATAGAAATTCGTCGGGAGTTAATAGTTCACCAACATTTTATAGTGCACTTAAAGCCTAGTACGCTGCTGATGCGAAACGAAAAATCCCATACAAAAATGACATGACGAAATCATAAACGAAAAATTTCGTTGTCCTTTTCGTTCTGTGGTACGCTGTTCGACCAGCGAAATTTATGGTTATGCCAGATTATTTTGACAAGTCTCCACTCTCTTTTAGCAATGAATTAATTGCCCGGACCATTAATTGTGTGCGGAATAATGAGATTTGGGTTTGTTCATGTTTTTATTTGTTGTTTCTTCCAGTACAGCACTGTTTTTGTTTGATTTTTTCGTTAAATTTGTATTTATTTATTTGCAATTTATTTAAACTTTCCATGAATATTTTTCCGCCATGTTTTCGTGAGCATTTCGTTGTCTTTTTGGAGACCGCAGGAAAATTTCGTTTCGCATCAGCAGCGTACTAGGCTTAAATTGGAAATCGTTGTTTAATTCGTATTTTTAAATTCGGCAATTTCAGATGTTTTCTGTCTTATAACCAGCGGAAGGGGTGTGCGGAGTGTGCCACCGCACACGGCCCTGCGCCTCGAGGGGCTCCACGCGTGTCACATTAAAATGTCTCCACTTCTTGAAAAAATAAAATCAAGCAAACCGAAATAAATATTATTAAAATATTTTATGACAATTAAGAAGTCCAAGTACGTGACCACAGCATTGATGCAAACATTGTGTGTTGCACTTAGTTAACATCATGTTTCTTTCCAAAGCTATTAGACCAATTTGGATGGAATTTCTGAACTTTGTCTTGTAATACTAGACTATTTGATTCCAAATTTCTAGCGAAATTGGACCATTTTCTACCTCTTTTTTGAGTGTTAACACTTTCAGATTTTTTTTTTACTTGCGATAAACGTAGTATATCGTTTCGCAATTCTGTCTGTCTGTCTGCCTGTACCTCGCCTTGCAGCCTAAACGGCTGAAGCGATTTACTCAAACTTTGGACTTAAGGTTCTTATGGGATTCCCCCGAGGGGGAACATTTTTAGCTCAATAAATAACGGTACCTGCCATACAACCAATATACAAAAATTTATTTATATCAAAAACGCCTATAACGAATAATTTCTTTGAACCTGTGAAGCAAGCCACCAAAGGTACTGTGATATAGTGGTAGAGGAGATCCTAAGGTATAACATACTCAAAGTCCCCAGCCCAGGGCCGCAAGCCTTAGACAGGAGGGGGGATAAAGGTCTCCTTTTGTAGTTTTTTTTTACCATATTTGGGAAATTAAGCATAATAGAGGCAAAGTCAATACCACAAAGTGAAAGAAAATTAAATTCCCTTCGAATAAAAGTTATATTTATAATATTTATGCGTGCACGCAAACGTATGCGTGAACGTATTCGGTGAAATTATAAACAGAAAAAACAAGAAATCATTGCATGACAGCTACCCGTTTAAATATGTTGCAGTGCATTTCCCAGCAGTTTTTTACACAACAACATTTAAGAAATATTGAACGAAGATCATATCATGGTCATGGACATGGTCATTGGTCATGAACATGTACCTAGACATGGGCATGGACGTGGATATGGACATACAAGATGCAACCAGCAACAAGCTACATGCAACATGCAACATGCCCCATGAAACATGCAACATTCAACATGCAACTAGCAACATGCAAGATGCAAGATGCAGATGCAACATGAAACATGCAACATGCAACGTGCACGCATACGTTTGCGAGCACGCATACGATTGCGTGCACGCATACGTTTGCATGCACGCACACGTTTGTGTGCACGCATACATTTGCGTTCACGCATACGTTTGCGTTGCATGTTGCATGTTTCATGTTGCATCTGCATCTTGCATCTTGCATGTTGCATGTTGAATGTTGCATGGGGCATGTTGCGTGTTGCATGTTGCATGTAGCATGTTGCATGTTGCATGTTGCTGGTTGCATCTTGCATGTCCATGTCCATATCCACGTCCATGCCCATGTCTAGGTACATGTAGATGACCAATGACCATGTCCATGACCATGATATGATCTTCGTTCAATATTTTTTAAATGTTGTTGTGTAAGCTGCCGCCTGAGGCACGGTCCCCGTTCGCCTGCCCCCCCCCCCAATTCCCCATAGATCGTAGGCTGATACCTATGTACAATGTACATATCCTGAAAAATTTAAGGAACAAGGTTGTTCGGGGTGGGGCGAAAAAAAATATTGCTGATTTAAAAGGACACAATAGATATATAGATATGTATCTACATAGGAACTGAAATGGATTCTATAGTTTATTTATCACCACATTCTACATATACATTTTATAACGACCCAACGAATTGCTTCTTTTGTCAGATAGACCAAGTAGTGTATGTCGTCCACGATATTTAAACAACGTCTGTGAAGCTTTGAGTGTAGAACCAATCACGCTAGGAATATGAAGTAATGTTTACATTGGAAGAATAGGCTAGGTTCCAATTTTGTGGTCTTTATATTAGAAAGAACTTCCATGTGGCATGCTAACCTTTCAGTTTTTATATTAAGTTCACTCAAGGGGTCGTGAGGGTGTAAGTATGCTTAAAATGCTTTATACAGCACGAGCGATTAGGTTGGTTGAAGAGATTTAAAAGGTGAAACCGATCCACATTGCTTTTGAATTCTGTAGATTACAATAAGCCGGGGAGAGAATTCCACATTCGTGTAGTGCAACTCAAGAAAGACTCTCTATACTTAACACTACTTCCGAAGTTGGGCTTAAGGTTAAACTGATGGGCATTCCTAGAAGCACGACTATTACGCTTGAATTGTTTGATGGTAGGAATGCATTTGGCTATTTTACTAGAACACTGTTTATAGAAATATCGTTAAAATAATTGCTACACTTTTCTTTCGCGAACCGAATTATTTATTACTTTTATTTAATTACTTAAAAAAAAGAAACACTATGCGTCGACGATGATGCGTTCTGCCTGCAGTAGCCAAGATAATAGCAAGGATAATATTGGACCGAATTAAAGACCACCTCGAAGACACACTCGACGCCGAACAAGCAGGTTTCCGCACTGGATCTTCCTGTGTTGATCACATCAACACCTTGAGGATCATCATCGAACAGTGCGTTGAATATCGATCACCACTTCACCTGCTGTTCATCGATTTTGAAAAGGCGTTCGACAGTGTCAATAGAGAATTTATTTGGCTTGCTTTGCACAGGAGGGGCATCCCAGATAAATTGATTGCTATTATCAAGGCTACATATGATGGATCCAGGTGTCACGTTTTGCACAAAGGTAGGCTGTCAGAGGAGTTTGAAATCCAAAGTGGAGTTAGGCAAGGCTGTATACTGTCACCAATACTGTTCCTGTTGGTGATAAGTGACGTACTGCACGCAGCTTTGTTAAGTGGAAATGGAGGAATTCAGTGGACTCTGCAATCTCACCTCAAACATCTGGACTACGCGGACGACGTATGCTTACTCTCTCATAGGATCATGGATCTCCATCAAATGACAACAAGGGTGGAGAGAGAAGCAGAAATCGTAGGGCTTAAGATCAACTCGGCAAAAACTAAAAGGATCAGCCTTGGAACTTCCTCATCAATCCAAGTAAATATTTCTGGACAACCGGTAGAGATGGTAGAGGATTTCCAATATCTTGGGAGTATTATCTCTACGGTTGGCGGAACTGAACTGGACGTAAACAGCCGAATCAGAAAAGCAAAGGCTGCGTTCGGAATGCTGTCCAAAATATGGAGAAACAACTCTTTTAGCTTAAAGACCAAGCTACGACTGTTCCGCTCCAATGTTGAATCCGTTCTGCTTTACGGCTGCAGCACTTGGAAAGTCACTGAAATTGTCACTAGAAAGCTGCAAACCTTCGTTAATAGATGTCTACGAAACATCTTGAGGATTTTCTGGCCCAACCGTATCTCCAATGCCGAACTTCATGCGAGAACGGGTCAGGAGCCCATAGAATCCATTATACGAAGAAGAAAGTGGCAGTGGATTGGCCATACGCTTCGAAAAGGCGATCGGTGCATTGCATCTCAAGCAATGCAGTGGAACCCGCTCACACAGGAGGGAAGACAAGTGGGCCGGCCTAGAAGTACATGGCGAAGAACGGTCGAACAGGAATCGGCACGACTGGGGAAAAGTTGGAGAGAGCTGAAATATATTTCAAGAAATCGTACACGATGGCGCGTAGGTGTAGTGGAGGCCCTATGTCCCGTAAGGGAAACATCACGGACGTAATAGGTCCGAGGACCTAAGTAAGTAAGTAAAACAGAAATCCGAATTGTCAAAGTTGGGCGAAGTGGAAAATTAAAGCGAATCTGAAAAAAGTGCAATAGGCAACAAAAAATATGCTGCCACCACGACTAGGCTCAGCGATGGGTGGGTTTGCGAATCGCGATATGCTTTTTACGGAGTGTAAAAAGCGAATTAATAATTAAAATGATTACGTTTTTTTATATATTACGGCAGTACCTGAAAATTAAAAGGGCGCGAGCGATTTTTTTTTTTTTGACACAAAGGAAATCGTAAACCTTTTGAATCGAAACCGATGGTGAAAGTATTTTGAATTAAAAATAAATTAATTTATGATTGCCAATGGAATTTAAAAAATTATTTACAAATTGTTTGCTTTGGAAACATTGCAAAATGGGGGCCAAACCCAAGATCTTTTAGACAAAGAGAACAAAGAATTTACGGAACGAAAGATGGAAGATGGACCGTTAACGCTTGGTCCCGAAATATTAAGACGGTTATTTAAATGGGTCACGGTTCCCCCTTTTCGGAATAAAGCGATAGCAAAAACCAAACGAATATAAAATAACGCTTACTATACGCCTTAATCAGATTTCCAAACCAGATAAAATACTAACAGAATTTTTGTGAATACAAAAAAAAACACTGTTAGGTTCTTATCTTTTTTTTATGATCTGCCAATTTCTCCTTTCTACTTCAACCAATTTTTCCTGCCTTCTTTTCCATTTACGCTCCTCACCAAATTTTCCACTTTTCATCCAATTTTTAAATTATCTCAAACGTTTCCTTTTCTCTCAGTTTTTCAGAACCGATCAGTCGTTTAGCTTGTTAAGAAGTGCATTCCAAAACAGACCATCTGTCTGTTGGTATTGATATATGGTGAATACCTCATCCACTGTAAGGCTACGATTGTATCAATGTTTGTTTCTTCAAGATACTGGGAGAGTGTACCATTGGCTGATGGACCATGGCTGCCCTACTCTCGCACAGTATATTGAATGAAACACCTGTGTACAAGAAAAAAAAAAGGAAAGACAGGAGCAAGGATTTGGAAAGTGAAAAGAATAGTTCTTGTCGCGGTAAATTTTACCGTGACAAATCGCCTAAGTCACAGTTAATTTTATGAAATTGCTTAAAAATAAGGACTTCAAAATTAAGACATAGTCTATTCTTAGAATGCAAGCAAAGCCTCAAAATTGGAACCTTTGGTCGTGAAAATTTCTAGCACACTCGGTCCTCGAGGTGTACTGTGTGATCTGGTAACTTCACTGTGAAACTAGCAGTTCACATCCACTATTTGAAGAACTGAAAATTATATGTATTTTAAAATTACTGCGTTCACCACACTGCACAGAACCTGTATGCTCACAGACAACTAGCGGACGGTTAGGAGCGAGTTGCAATACGTAAACGTCATGTTTCGCAACTCCGTCAAGCACCATAGCAGAATCCAATTCCAGAAGAGGCTACCAGAATCAAGCTAGGACCAGAAGCATTCAAGAACATCAACAAAATCACGCAGTTTGGGTTTAGGGAAAAGCTCTCCATACTGCATTCAGTCCTGAAATTTCACCATGACATCACGATAGCGCTCAACAAGCATCGTATCGCGTCGAAAGCCCTTATCCATAAGCTTCACCTTTAACATTTACCTCCGTCACTAAAACAAATTTCTTCCAGAAAATTCTACGTATAACATGGTAACATGGTAAAAATCACAAGCAGTAAGGAACATCAAACCCGAAGTTGCCCTGGGTTTGAAGCTAAGCTCTTTCATTTACAACTTGTTAATATCTGATCAGCATGTGCCAACTGCTTGCAAAAATCTCCTGTATACTGGTGATCGATGTATAATCTGGTAGATGTAAGCAAAGTTGCGTAACACATCAATAGACTCTAAGCTTTCTACACGAAATTGAGCTTCAGGAGACCCATCAGTAGAAGTAGTCGCCGCGCAGCCAACCGCAGAAGTATGGTTCTGAAACTTTCGGACGCTGAAGAACGTGAAGTAATTCGGCGTGTACACTTTATTGTGTTGCTAAGATTCAACCCCAAATCACGAAATATGCTCAACCAATTCCACTGGATCTCCCACCAACTGATGAGACGCAGAAACGGAATAAACCAGAAGACGAATATAATGGTGTCCACACAACTCCGGCTGTCGTCAGCTATTCATTCCCAGTCTGGTTTTACATCTCGAAGACGGCCATGAAGGAACTTCAAATCTTCGAGAGAAAGTTACTTATACACTGGACTAAACTTCGACCATCAGAATGATATATCATATAGTACAAGAGCCGACAGCAAATTTTGAGAGTGGATGTATAACCAAAATCTGAGTATGACGGTTTATAGGTGCATATTTTTTGATATCGAAATCAAAAGTCTGGCAGGTCTTTATTTCAGTCTTTGGCGGGGGTGGAGGTTGAAAATAGAAATTTTCAAAAATTCTTATCAGGGCTATTATCACTTTCACCAATTTTTTTAAAATTCATTATGATGCTCTGTCATTTTCCTTAAGACAAAACACCTTAATCTCTCTGAATATGTGCAGAAGAAAATAAAATTTAACTGTAATTGGATTTTTAAATTTATTAGACTCTGTAAATTTCGGTCCAAACAGCTTAAAAGGCAGTCTCATCTACCAGCCAGCCAAATCAACTGATGAGAAGGATGGCCACCTATCAACGATAACCCGAGCCGAGATACTTCAGTATGATGGACATCCTAGAACCTAGACGATAACATCATCACTGAGCAAGCAGTTTCGTTGTACGGTGTAACAGTGTCAACATATCTTACCGGCTAAACGCCAACCTGTCACCCATTTCCTCCACCAAATCCCCAACTTTCTTACTTTCTCGCAAGAAACAGTAACTTTGAAAAACATTGAAGTAGAGGCCTCCTCCGTCGTTGTAGTCCAACTTATTATTACACGTAAGGGTTTTATGAAGTTTCCTTAAAACTATGACAACCCCACTGTTCGTATTCATCGATCATTTTTTTTTACTTGCTTCTTGTGGTTTCTGATTCCAGACGAGCGCGTAAGTATATAATGCAAGTAAATTAAATATTTTCTTAGAGCATTGAGAAATTTTATTATACAACTAAGCGCGGTATACAATGTGCCTACTCCGAGAGTATTCTACACTAGTTACAGACTCGAGTACCACCATGAATATAGCTTCAGGTCTGATAGTCCTTCAACTTCTTAGTCTCCGTGTTCATCTCCAGCCAACCAGGCCTTGCTTCAAAATATTTCCATCATACTTTCTTGCTAACGAATTGGATTTCAGTTGTTTTTTTTTTAATCTCGGTGATGTAAGGAAGAAGGCTCTTAAGAAAAATTCTCTTACTTTCCTCAAATTGTAAGGAAGAAAAACGTATATAAGGCTAACAAACAGCATATACAAAATTCGAAAAGAAATCCTCATTCTTGCACAGTTTGTGCCCGTTAGGCATATCAGACTGCGAATATAGAGGTAAAATACACCTCTCTACCTATACCTACCTACCTAATACTCTGATATACCTTTAAACATGTCCTTTCTGTAATTCGAAGCGATATCACAACCAGAACAATTCACTTAACCAACAAAAAGAGAAACATTATTCCTTAAAATGGATTCTTTTCCATCGCCTCTATCATACATCTTTATAAGACTTTGCTTGGTTTGGGGTTTTTGGAAAAGTATCACCAGACTTTAGAAATAATATATAGATGTGGTGTTGTTATATATCGTTTCAATTGGGGAGGGGGTACGACTTGGGCTTTTAAGGCAGACCATAAATACCTCACCGTATAGAAGCTATTGAAAAATTTACCAACGACCAAGAAGTTTTAGTTCATTGCATTTTGGAGTCCTGAAAAAGTGCACATCGCATTTTTTAGAGAGGTAAGAAGAAACTTGAAAAATATTCCAACTTGTTAAGGAATGTCATCTGAGCCAATGCAATTTTCGTTTTTACATCACAACAAATCTCAACCACTGGAATTTCAACATAGAATGCAATAATGTTCAATAAAGCTTTGACATGAAAATTGCAACCAAGGTTGATTAGTTTCGTATGCGGTATGTTTACTTACCTGCAATGCAATATATTTAAATTAAATCGATCTGGGATGTTGTGCGGAAATTTTAATTTCTTTATTTACTGGAAATAATGCATGATGGAAAAAATCAATTAACGTAAACTGGTCGGAATAAGTTGCTATTACGAAGACGAAAAAAATGAGTCTTACTTCTTTTCTGCCTGTCTGTCCCCGTGAATCGCTATCTGCAGTTCTGGGTAGGCTATAAAATATCTTTTAATCAAAGCTACCTAAATGTAATAAAAAAAAATTGTATTTTACTGTCCTTAAGTTTTAATACTGAAGATGAAGAAATTTAAGTAGCTATTAACTCCAGAGATGAATGTGTTTCGCCCAGATATTACAGTAGGCTCTCCATTCAGTCTGTCATACCCTACTAAGACACACACTTTGGCCGATGTTTACCAACTCTTTATTTTTTCTAATTAAAAACTTAAAGGTGGTTAAATTTTAAGGGCCGATGTTGATTTTGAATAAAACACAAATTATTTAGGAAATTATTGTCATTTCTTTTTATTATGATAATATTCGTACGGTTCAATTATATATGGAACAAAATATCGGCCCAATGGCCGCCGCGACCTCGGTGGCACACCTCCATCCGATGGTCCAAATTTTCGATGACGCTGAGGCAGAATTGGTAGTAGCCCGTTGCATAATGGTTAGTGCGTTTGACTGTCACGCTGGAGGTCTGGGTTCGCTTCCCAGCCTCGACCACCTAAAAACTAAAAAGTTTTTTTTCAGGGCTACTGGCTCTTGCGAGGAATTGACAAATCCTCCAAGAGTATCACTTTTCACGAATAAGTGCTTCTCGTCTAGCCGTTCGGATTCGGCATAAAATTGTAGGTCCCTTCCATTCCTGTCGACAGGCGCACACAGTAATGGTTGCGAGTTGTTAGTCACTAAGCCCTGGTTCTTCATGAGCCGTTGTGCCACCCGATTTATTTTTATTTTATTTGAGGCATAATTGAGGTTCTATGCCGTTAATGTGCCGAATTATCTCATCCTTTAGATCTTGAATTGTTGCTGGCTTATCAACGTTCACCTTTTCTTTCAAATAACCCCAAAAAAAGAAGTCCAACGGTGTCAAATCGCATGATCTTAGCGGCCAATTGACATCGCCACCACGTGAGATAACACTGCCATTGAATTTGTCGCGCAAAAGAGCCATTGTTTCGTTAGTGGTGTGGCAAGTGGCACTGTCCTGTTGAAACCACATATCGTCCACATCCATATCTTCCAATTTGGGCCATAAAAAGTTCGTTATCATCACACGATAGCGAACACCATTCACAGTAACTGCCTGACCGGTCTCATTTTGGAAAAAATACGGTCCGATGATGATGCCGCCAGCCCATAAACCGCACCAAACAGTCACTCTTTGTGGGTGCATTGGTTTTTTGACAATCACTCTTGGATTATAATTCGCCTTAATGCGGCAATTCTGCTTATTGACGAATCCACTAAGGTGAAAATGGGCCTCATCGTCATCACTGAAGATGATTTTCTTCGAAAATTGATAATCCACTGTTGCAATTTCTTGCCACCATTCTGACCATTGACGACGCTTGAAATGGTCAACAGACTTTATTTTTTTGAGTCAATTGCACCTTGTAAGCGTGTAAATGCAAGTCTTTATGCATAATGTTCATCAACGACGAGCGTGAAAGGTGCAATTGTGCGGCACGACGACGAGTTGAGGTGGACGGCTCTTCAGCCATACTATCGCGAACAGCAGCAATATTTTATGCAGAACGAGCTGTACGAGCATGCACTGGTGCTTTCAAATCTCCTACAGATCCGGTATGCTTAAATTTTTGCACGATTTTTCCGATTGTACCTACGCACATTTGGACGATTAAATTGGCCAAACAAATAACGAAGTGCACAATATGCAATTTGATTTTAACGCCTATATTCATAATAAGCCTGAATAGCTTTAACGCGTAGCTGGATTGTGTATCTTTCCATGCTTCAAATCATTCTGAAATTGAGAAATGTCAAATGAAATGCTAGAGTTTTGAAATTTTTTTGGTGGATAGATAATGAAATTCTAAGAATCTTACTAGTTAAAGATTTGTATCTAGCTTCTACTGGTATGGAGATATAAATTATTTAAACATTTTATCTCAAAATAGTCTAATTTCAAAAAATTGAAGTAAATCAGGAGAGTCTGCTGAAAATTTGAGTTATACAGGGTGCCCCGTAAAGAATGTATAACTCTGAAACGCCTCATAGTAGACTTTATGGCCGTCCAGAAAACTGAAAAAAAAAGTTCTATCCCCACCACAAGAAAAGATATATGCATTTTTTTTGTTCAGTGCATTAATTTTTGCCTTACTATACATTTTTGAATACCAGGACTACAAGTGAATGTATTCCACCATATTTTTTTCTTTTATTTGTAGTGAATTTAATTTTCTTTCACTTTGTTATGTTGACTTTGCCTCTATTACGCTTAGTTTTCCAAATATTGCAGAAAAACTACAAAAGGGGACAATTCCTCCCTCTCCTGCCTAAAGCTTGGGCCCTGGGCTGGGGACTTTGAGTATGTTGTACCGAAGGGTCAGCTCAACCACTCACATAGTACCTTGCGTGGCTTGCTTTGCAGGTTTAAAGAATTTATTCATTCTTTAACCTCAAGCTCAAAGAAACACTACTATATAATAAAAATTATATAAAAAAAACATCAAAAAAATTATCGTCGCAACTTTCCATTTTCTCAAAAACTAGGAGACATAGAACCATTTAGATTTCAGTTTTCAATTAAGAGTTATTAGGGGTAGTGAATAATGAAAGCCAATTCAGCATCTTATTTCCCAATTTAAAAAGAAAAATCAAAATCAAAAACAAAATTTTCAATTTTTTTTTTAATAATTTTGAGTTCGAAAGTTTTTTTAACAAAAACCATGGACATCAACTTGATTTGAAGATAAAATAAAAGAACGGAGTTCTGGCTTTCAAAAAAAAGGGTACATTTTTGTTGTTGTAAGTGTTGCTGTTGTTTTTTAATATTGTTTAAAAAAAAAAAATGCCCCTTCTCTCTGAAGGGGGAAAGCAAGAACCTTCGTCTATGCCAAACAAATTTTGTATTGTGTTCCTTTAAAAAAAACGTTATCATTTTTGGCACCATATGAAAACAACTCTTTCTAAATAAAATTTTGCCTTATTTAATATACATCAACTTTTTCGTATAGTTTCGGATATATAGAAAAAAAGGAAATTAAAACTTCTTTCTTAGGCCCCCGACATGATGAAATAACGGTGAATGAATGTGTACTTACCTTTTTTGTTTTTTTTTTTCAGGTAAATTGGTCAGAAAACATTCAATAACTAAAACAATAATAGGTTTTTCAGATTTGTTGACTTTTCTACGCCCCGTTACTCCTTTATTATTGCCCCTAGAAAAATGTGAAAACATCATTTTATAGAAAATTTAATTGTCTCTAATTAAGCAGAATAGACTTTTCCGCTATCATGCTAGGTTGTGCCAATATTCACGAAAATCTAAAGAGGGTTACCTTTAACCCCCCCCCTTCTCAGTTCAGCTCGCGGCCCTGGGCTGGGGACTTTGGGTATGTTATACCTGTGGTTTACCCCTACCATATAAAAAATAATCTAGAGGGCCTTATTTTTTGCAAGCAAAATTCTTTCGTTGACTGTACTATAAACTGATTTATATCTTTTAAATTTTCAGCTTTTTTTATTTTAAATTTTCACCATTATTATTTAATTTTCAAGTTTACAACCCCAACCCATCGATCATTTTGATATAGAACACAAAGCTGCGTCTTACGCATATAAGCTTAATATCCCTATACATATCGAGATTTTTAGATCGCCAACGAAGATTCACTTCCGCGACGAGTACTGAGTTACACGCATGTCCGTGAAGTTAGCATAACAAGTGTCAGCATATCAATTTTTTTATCGCATGCACCTGAGTTTTATAGTTCATGATAGTTTTCCAAAAGAGTTCTGTTTGATTTCACCGGCAAAATTGAGATGCTAGCATTTTTTTAGGAGTTCCAGCCCATTTATTGAACTCGACATATAGATATAATGTGTTTACAGTATAAACCGCGGAGTTCCCAAAAAAATGCTAGCATCTCAAGGTCGTTTACCAAAATCCGTAAAAAAGCGCTCTAAATAGAAAAAAATCATATTGTTTTGTTAAAAAAGCGTTAGAAACGGGAACTCCGCGGATTGTACTGTAAGCACATTATATCTATATGTTCAGTTGGATAAATGGGCTGGAACTCCCAAAAAAATGCTAGCATCTCAAGGTCGTTTACCAAAATCCGTGAAAAAGCGCTCTAAATAAAAAAATATCATATTTTTTGTTAGAAAAGCGTTAGAAACGGGAACTCCGCGGATTGTACCTACTGTAAGCACATTATATCTATATGCTGAGTTGGATAAATGGACTGGAACTCCCAAAAAAATGCTAGCATCTTAAGGTCGTTTACCAAAATCCGTGAAAATGCGCTCTAAATAAAAAAAAATCATATTTTTTGTTAGAAAACCGTTAGAAACGGGAACTCCGCGGATTGAACCTACTATAAGCACATTATATCTATATGCTGAGTTGGATAAATGGACTGGAACTCCCAAAAAAATGCTAGCATCTCAAGGTCGTTTACCAAAATCCGTGAAAAGCGCTCTTAATAAAAAAAATCATATTTTTTGTTAGAAAAGCGTTAGAAACGGGAACTCCGCGGATTGTACCTACTGTAAGCACATTATATCTATATGCTGAGTTGGATAAATGGACTGGAACTCCCAAAAAAATGCTAGCATCTCAAGGTCGTTTACCAAAATCCGTGAAAAAGCGCTCTAAATAAAAAAAAATCATATTTTTTGTTAGAAAAGCGTTGGAAACGGGAACTCAGCGGATTGTACTGTAAACACCTTGGGGGATATTCATAGTGGGGATAGACAGGTTTAACTAAACTACAGTTTAAGACAATTTTGGCTCAATGAATACAGACCGATTTTAATTACAAATTGTTGGTTTCATATTTTTATAAGATAATTAACTTGGTATACTACACAAATAGCTTCAAATATTTTGAAATTATAAACTTAAAAAAAAAATAGAATCACCGTCCGAAAAATCAACAAAACCAATGTTTAACTTAGACCCAGGTCTAAAATGACTATGAATACGCCCCATTATATCTATATGTTGAGTTCGATAAATGGGCTGCAACTCCCAAAAAAATGCTACCATCTCAAGGAAGTTGATCAAAATTCGTGAAATTTCCCTTTTAAAATTAAAAAAAAAAATACTTTATTTTTGTTAGGAAAGCGTTAGAAACTAAATAACTTAAGGATTATAATTGTAAACGTTTTCAGTCTACGTATTTAATTCGAAAAATTGGATTTTACCATCAAAATTTGCGTTATTTAGCATTTTTTGTACTGAAAGTACTTTATTTTTAATTCATTTTTTTTTTTTAGTTTTAATTTCTTTTCTGGCTGACCGTCATAGGACTAATTTTTTTAAGTATGAGGAAATCTTAGGCAAGGTATCTTACACCCGAAAAAAAATATTTTTATATGATATTTCAAAAAATATGCTGGCGTGAAGTTAGCATCTCATTTTTTAAAATCAATTTTGCCGGTGAAATCAAACAGAACTATTTTGGAAAACTATCAGGAACTATAGACCTCAGGTGCATGCGATAAGAACTACAAAAAAAATTTAGATGCTGACACTTGTTATGCTAATTTCACGGACATGTTACTTGCGCTCTTTTTTTATATATTTTATGTTATCATTTACAGAGTCTAAACAAAAGTAAAATTTATTAAATATTGCAATCAATTGATTGAGGGGACTATTGGCACCATAGTTTGATCTGCTAAATATAAGGCACAATGGTTGTTGTAGCCTTATACTTGTATGACTAAAACTGAAATTTAACCGACCAAGAACGAATGGAGATGATATTGAACCATTAATAGTTCCAACAATAAAACAAAATTGTAAGTACTTCCTATAATTAGTGAGTGAAGGAAGGCTTATTAAAGCGAGTCTTTGAGAATGGGGAGGAAGAGTATTTTGTTGTGACCATGGAAGAAAACGAAGGCAAAAACGCGAAAATCTTCTCTGAACTGCTTCAAGTTTGGTTATATGAATGGAGTAGTAAGATGCCCACACAACACAACAATATTCAAGGATTGGTCTAACAAATGAAACAAAAAGAATCTTGATCACATACGGGTCACGGAATTCGCGACCGAATCTTTTAATAAATCCGAGGATTTTATAAGCTTTTTTTGAAATGTAATTTAAGTGACTAATAAAAGTTAACTTAGGATCAAGAATAACTCCTAAGTCAGAAAATAAGAAAACTTTACTAAGAGGGCATGAATCGAACGTATAATTAAAAACAAATGGAACTTTCTTGCGTGTAAAACTCATGGTCTTACACTTGTCAACATTTAAAACCAGACGATTTTTACTGCACCAATCCCTAAATATTAACAAGTCTTCTTGCAGTAGTAAACAGTCAGATTTAGATTAAATTCTTTTCAAAAGCTTAATGTCATCAGCATAGATAAGGACAGTAAATTTCTTATAATCGACACCAAAGCATTTATGAATAAAATAAATAAAACTGGACCTAAATGGCTGCCCGGAGGGACGCCAGAATTAACAACAAATTGGTTGGAATACTCATTGCAAAATACAATACTATACGATGAAATCAAATTTAGAAAATTACTGTTAAAGCCTTGATTGCTTATCTTTAAAATTAAAGTGCGATGACACAACTCATCAAAAGCTTTACTAAAATCAGTAAATATACAATCGACTTGTTCACGTTTTCCAAAAACATCCAAACAAAAGGACGTAAAGTTAAACAAATTAGTAACTGTAGATTTTTTTTAACAAATCCATGCTGATTACAGTGAACGGAAAGAATACTACATACAATTCACTCAAACAGTTTTGGTATCACAGATAATTTAGCAATAGTTCTGTTCTGCAGTTTATTATTATATTTTTAGGACCTTTCTTGTGAACAGGTGTAATGAATGCACTTTTCCAGATATTGGGAAAAATCGAACTGTTTAAAGACTTATTAAAGAGAACACATAACGGGTATGACAGATAAGCAACACATTTCTTCAAAATAGACGATGGAACACCATCAGGGCCTGGACTGAAAAACTCATCCAATTTAATGATACCTTGTGCAACAGTAACTTCGCTTATTTCAAAACTAATAGATTTCAAGTAAGTGTAACTTGGCTCAGAAGTAGAAAAATGAGAAGTGTTGTCATAGTTTGCGTCTTCAAAAGCTTCTTTGAAATAGTTTGCAAAAATGTCTGCAATAATTTTAGGCTCATGACCAGTAAACTACGAATTTGACATAGAGTTTGGGTAAGTACTTTTGCAGTTAACAAGTTTCCAGAAAAAATCTGGATTAGATTTAACGAGTATATTTTACGAGTATAGTTCTCATACAAGGAGTTGGAGAACTCAGTGAAAAGTCACTTTAGAATTAAGAAAGTTCTGCAATCTTCATCAGTTCCTGTCTTATTATATTTTACCCATGCTTTGTTTCGTTTGTTTTTTAAGTTTTTGAGATGACTGTCAAACCATGGTCGTACATTAGAGTTACTACGTGTTTTTTTAAGTGGAATAGTTTCGTACAAACAGCAAAAAAGCGTATTATAAAAAACGTTACACATATCATTAATATGACAGTTATTGAATAATTGATTCCAGTTAATAGAACATAACAAATTAAAAAGTTCAACAAAATTACACTTACTAAAGTTAAAATCAAGTTTGTTATAGGCGGTATGATGTGGAGAAGACATGTTTAAGTTTAGCGCAATATCTTATGCTGGATGATGTCGGTCTTCTTCTATAAGTTTCAAATCATTGGATAATCCAGATTTATAAAAATATGTAGTGATTATGTTGTAAAAAAATTGTTGGCTTTATTTTTAAAATATCCTATTTTATGAAGATTTCTTCGAGTTAGTGAGACCATATAATGTACCTACTATTTGTTGTCTCTCCTTATTGCAGACAAAAGGAAACTACCTGTTATCGCATTCGGAATCAAATAATTTCGGGTATGTAGGACTTCAGTTTAAGAAATTACTTCTAGTCAAAGAAAGATAGGATATAAGCAGTCAAAAATTGATTTATTGATTGATGCTATCGATGCAGAATTGTATCCTCACGAACAAATACAATGTCCCCCAAAATCCCTTAAATGGCTCTTTGTACTTAAGCAGTTCAAAGGGGGAGGTGGTAGTTTTTGAAGCTGAAATATTTGTTTTGGTACAATAGAAACCGAAACAGGATTTTAGGGTACTTTTTAACGCTGAATATTAAGTGAAAAGATACAAGTATCCTATAGAACATTAATTTCCTTTTTATGGAGTGATGACTTTTTTTTTAAAGTAGGTACAACAAGTAAAATATTACCCAAAACCATTTTAAAATGAAGTGATTTTAATGAAATTTGGAAAAAAAATGTTTCGTTTGGCATGCTATCCAAGAATTAAGAGTCCTCAAACATATCTAGCGTGATAGGGTGTTTTGTTGATGGGAAGATGCAAGTGCATGATTATTATACCATAACATCCATGAATAAATCTGATCAAAATCCGTCAAATTACGTTTTAGTAAAATTATACAAGCAAAAAGTTGTCGCAATACTTTCGAAATCCATATGAGGGTTGAAATAAAAAAAAATGTGGAGCAAGCGGATATTCTGACCTGTTTTTTTTATTTTTTAATTTTATAAAATAAAATACAATCACCTACCTACCGACCGAACCGACTAGACGAACACAGGTAGATACTCTCTTATCTGTATCGCTATAAAGCTAAAAATGTTACGCCATTGAAAATCTGCAAGACCACTCCAATAAACTGTTAACACACACACATTTATTTTTGTTGCATACTTTTGAATGCATTTTCCTCAGACAAACAAAATCATTTAAACAATTCACATTATATAGACAAGGCAAAACAAAAGCATAACATCAATTCTATATTACAAAACCTGCTGCTTACCGGTCCATCAGCCAAATAAAAACAAAAAAACAATACCGAAATAGAAACAGAAGGGAGCCCAGAGATTATTTTCATTGCATACAAATTGGATGGAACATTTCGTTTCCTTCTTCTTCTTCTTTCAAGAATCTAACTATGTTGAAAAGCTTTTCTACCCGCGTGTTTGATAGGAAGCTTTCAAAACAAAAAAGCTTTCACACAAATACCATTAGGACATCTAGACGCCAATGACGTAACAAATATGAATGACTCCAATTTACCAACACGTTAACTGGAATGTTATGAAACGGTTCAAATTTAGATACCCGATACCCCTCTTTTTCAAGAAAATAAATCGAAAGGATGCTCCACCAATAACAAAAACATCATCAGCAGCAGCAGCAGCAGCAAAAACCGCAGAGAGTGAATCCTGTGATATTTGCGAGAACCGCCATAATACCCGAACCCGACTCCCCAAACACCAGAAACGAGTCAACGTTCGAGGCCGGCGGGTCATTGCGCTGCGTTTCGTGTTTTTTTGTTGTTCTCCCTCAAACCTTCAAAAAGTCTCTTCTGTTCCGGTTCTGTTCGCCTAGTGTGTGATTTTTGTTGTTGAAACACAAATGGTTCTACCATTTTTCAAAATGGAAAATAAATAAAATCGACAACAACAACATCCATTCTGACAAATTCCTTGCATTATAAAATAGTTACCGTTATACTCTGTTATAAATGTATATGATTAAAGCAGTTGTGTGTGACTGTGCTTTCTATTCTCTCTCTGCTACGGTATAAACCTTCCTACCAACAAGCAAGCAACTATCTTTTGCGCGCGGTTATACTCGTTCTACTCCACAACGTGTTGTTTGTGTTATTTAGTATTGAGATTTTGTTCGTGTTATTGTATTTGTGTGAATTTGTGATGGTATGAGCGTTTTTGTATTAAAATGTGTACAGTATTCGTGTTGAATGCATCGCAAAACATCCCATTCCCATCATCAACTACTATAAAATCACTCTATGCAAGGATGACAGCAATTTGAATGTGTATCTGATATATCGGCACCTAGGTATAGGTGTATTATTAAAATAACCGGCATTTCCGAGAGATTCATTTTGATTGAAAAAAAAAAAAAAAAAAAACAAAACATAAAAAAGGAAGACAACATTCCGTACACACGTGAAAGCAGAACCAGGAAATATCCATGCACAGTTATTCAGAATACTCAAAAATTACCGGCTGAAAACATCTGTCCCAGACAACACACACAACGCCACACACATTTAGCGGCAAAAGTGTGGATTAAATTAAACAGAAAACCATTGGTTCAAAATCAGCGGTTTCAAAAGTGAAAAAAGTGAATCGAAATAATACTTACCTATCATTAAGGATATTTTCATTTTCTACGATGGAAAAGACACCTCATTTTGATTTCAATAAATTATATGGAAAACGAATTTAAGGTACCTTCAAAAACTGTTTTCCGATTGTTGCATCGAGACAGAAATTTAAGAGAAAACGCACAAATTTCCCTTCAGGATAAATTTTCAAAAATTAGTTTGGGTAGTCCTTGAAGCTCAAGTCCGCGTTTTCTAACAAAATGTACCTATGTACATTCCACAAAAACCCTACCGTACTGGAATTAATGTAATTGCTTTGTTTAGTTTTATCTTTTTCCGCATTTTGGCGTCCTTTTTTTTTGCTGTCTTTTGTTGTTGTTGTTGTTGCTATATAGATAGGAAATTATATGGTACACATAATTTCATCAAAAAGGACGAGACTCCAACCCAACCCCTAATGTTATAATTCCTCCATCCTCACTGCCACCCATTACACATTTCGCTTAACCATCTGGAACTAGCTGTAGCTACTTTTGCTAGGAATTGAGCATTACTCTCTTGTGAAGTTGAGATTATATATGTATGTACTTGTGTACAATCTTAGATACATACAATTATTATATTATCCTGCCCCCCGCGCAGTTGGTCGCTCGAGACCATTTTCCTCCTCCAGCCTCACCCCTCCCCCCTTTAACCCTCTCCGAGCCCATCTAACCACCATACAAACATTATTTGAGGATACGCGCGCATTGTAGATTGAAGAGAGTTGGTACGATACGAGTATAATGATAGGAAGGATCCCCCAAACGAACGAAACGAATGCTACGTAATTCAGTTTCCGTTGTTGTTAAAGAGTATTCACACTGTTCTGGTTCTATTGTGGTCCTGAATCGAGTGTATGGGTTGCGTATGGTGCGCAAGTCCTGTCCAGAAACGGAAACAATGGATACCTATATAGAGAGTTGGGTGGCAGTTTTACTGTTTTTTTTTTTTCTTTGATTATTTTGCCAAAGTTGAGGATACTCTCGCTTCAAGTGGTAGTGGTGGTAGTAGTTTCGCAAACCGAACATATGACTGTGATTTGCTGTGCTGAGGCATAGAGCGTGACAATGAGAGGAGGGCGGTAGGAGTGAAATGGGTGGAGGGTGGGGTGAAGGGAGGAGGTTGAAATATCTGGAAACCGGCGTTGTTGTTCAGTGTGCTACAACACAGGATTTGTAATGGGACAAGGCAGTTTAAAACTGATGTTGACAAGAAGGGCAGGCGGAATTCAGGAATTGTTGAAGGTTCTATTTTGGGTATAGCTGGATAACTCTATCTATCTATATATAACTATGTGTAGGTGTTTGTGTGATTTTATGTATTCTTCCAGAGGTATCAGCTTTATTTATGAAATATTGTAACCAAAGTATATCTATAGGTAGGTTGGTACAATGTAACTCATGGTGATGGCCGAAGAGATGAGGTACAAGGAAGGTTGGGAGAAAACAATGCAAGGACACCTGTTGGAGTAGGTATATGTCACTTCACTAACGAAGAATCTAATTCATTGATTGATGTACCTATACTATATACGCGAACATACATACATAAAATCTACCTACCTACCTACTGTGTTTTATTTGGACTATTTTGGTAATTATTTTTGTCGGTCTGGAAAGTGATTTTCAATGCCAGATAGCTATGGGTGGATATTATAGGTTGATGTAGATATAATTTGAGTGTTTTTTTTTGTTTGGGGTTAATGAAATAAGAATGATGAGGAAAAACAGCAAGAGAAAACCTTGTCACTTAAGTACGTAGGTATATATATTATTTAATAATATTTAGTGACCTATAGGAAATTTGTTTTTTATCATCTTTTTAAAGAACTGAAAAATCATTTTCTGAAAGAAAAATCAATACAGATTAAGTTGAATAAAAATTGTGGACCAATAATAGACTATAGACTTGATTGAAAATCCTTTCTGACAAACAAAATTCAGAAGAAACATCAAAATACACACAACTTAAAAACACAGGGTGGACCATAAATCGATTTTAATTGAATTGAAGAAATTTAGAAAACAAAATTACTTCTCTTTAGGTGGAGTGACTAAAAATAATTCAATTAAATATAAAGGGTCTTCCAATAAGAAGAAATAAGAAAAGCACGCTATTTCAGTAGTTGTCACTTTTGACATTTGAAATTTTTGACAATTGACAAGTTGAAACTACGCCATTTATAAAAATCGAACGCTAAACGCTTCAAAAATACATTGAAATTATTAAAATTGAAAAATTAAAATGCATGGAAATGATCCGGAATTTCATCAAAGAATCTTTTTGACTGATGTGATGAGGCCCATTTTTAGCTCGGTGGCTACGTCAACAAGCAAAATTGTCGCACCTGGTGCTCGGAAAACCCAAGATTTATTGTTGAAAAGCGTCTCCATCCTCAACGAGTAACTGTTTGGTGAGGTTTATGGTCCGCCGGGGTCATTGAACCTTACTTTTACGGTGAATGGATTGCTCTATAGAGAAAGATTAATAATTTTGTATGGCCGGAATTGTATGGTATTGATCTGGACAACGATTACTTTCAACAAGAGGGCGCTACGTGGCACAAAAGCAACGAAACCATCAATCTTTTACGGGAAAAGTTTCCGGACCGTGTTATCTCTCGAAGATGTGATCACAATTGACCACCGAGATTTTAGTTTTCACACCTTGCGACTTCTTCCTTTTCTTCTTTACATTGAAATAAATATCCGATCATTTATCTCAAAAAATGCAATTTTTCTTTCAATATCAAAATAACACCTCTTATTGGAAAGAGCGACCTAAACTTCAGAAATCTATCGGTAAACACTGACTAAAATTTGCGTCATATAGAAGGGTATGAGAGCATTTAACTGATAAAACCACTGTCATACCTTGAAGAAACGCATTTCCGGTGTTTTAAAGTCACTTGTACTTTTAAGTTGAATTTGGTAGTAATATATTTCAATAACTTATTTTATCTTGTAGCCATTTCTAAGTGTAGTTTTAAACTCCAGTAATGAAAACATTACCTATCAATATCACTACTTTTTATACGAAACTTATTACCTATGTAGGAACGAAGTCCACTTAAATTGGAGCCATCGAATATTTAAGGCGGGACATGTTAATGCCGCGTCCAAGCTCGTTTGTGATATACAATGTAACAAATCTAAAAGACAGTATACGGACGCCTGTCTGTAGTCAATAAGCTTTCGATAGCGTATGGTAAGAAAGTCTCTATCTAAAGCCGACCCAGATTTGGTATAAGTAAATGACTTTTTTTATAGACAGTTGGTGTCAAAAGGGGCAATGCTACTTCTACCGCAACCTTCGAAATTAAAAATGGTCTTCAGCAAGGAGCGGTGTACTCACTGACTCTTCAGTATTTACATCAGCGATCTGATAAATAGTTTAACTATATAACAATAGCGTATGACGACGATCTAATTGCGTACAGAACAGGTACCAAAGTTGAGGTCATCAGAATTTTTTTGCAGTGTGACTTCGACAAGATTCAGCGATAGTGCGATGACTTACTTATACTTACTTGAGATGTCGCTCACAGCCCAGGATGGGCTTCGGCCTTAATTAACAAGCCTCTCCAGCCAGCTCTGTCCCTAGCTAGCCGCTTTCAGTTGCGCACACCGAGTTGGTTGATGTCGTTCTCCACTTGTGCGCGCCACCTGTTATGGGTTCTTCCTCTGCTGCGTACACCATCGGGGTTGGATTCGAAGACACGTCGGGCATGTGCGTTGATGTCCATACGCTCCTAGTGTCCAATGCAGCCATGTCAGCCGCTGTATTTTCAGCTTTTTGACCATGGGGTCAATTCCCGATCTGTGAAGTTTTGAAGTGAAAAAAAAATATCATTTCAGTTTTCACAGATATTTTTCATATTTCAACTTCACAAACTCGCCTTATGCGATTCTCGAACTCATTGTGATAAACATCTCTCAAAGCTTGTACTAAAAAGTACTAAATGATAAATACTGCCAATTGTCTGTCATTTTTGATTATTTAATTTTTTTGGGAAAGGTAAATCGAAGAATTAAAACCATTCCTACAAAACACTCAACGTATGAGCGCGCTTCCGTGTCATGTAAAGGTGTTGAGTGCCCTGCGATTTTTTGGCACGGGTAGCTTTCAACGAGCTGTTGGACAAGATTCTTTGTCGTCATTTTCTCAGTCATCTGTGAGTCGGTGTGTAACAGAGATTTCTACTGCGTTAAACAGAATAGCACACAGATATGTGCAGTTCCCTACGAGGGATGAATTTCCAGCGATAAAAGCGAAATTCTATGATCAATTTGGCTTTCCGGGTGTAATAGGATTAGTTGATGGCACCCACATCAAAGTATCAGCTCTTAGTAGAGAAGTAGAACATGTATTCTATTGCAGAAAAGGCGGGCATTCAATGAATGTCCAAATCGTTTGTGGAGGGGATTTTATTATTCTTAATGCTAACACACAATACGGCCTTACCTTAGAAAACGTGTACAACGAAGGAGAACGAAACTTTTGGCTGTTAGGAGACAGTAGTTATCCATTGCGGCCATGGCTGCTGACTCCCATTCTAACAGCTGACACTGAACCAGAAAACAATTACAATAGGGCTCACAAGCAGACAAGGGCTCTTGTTGAACGATGCATATGCATTCTTAAGAGCAGATTTAGAAGTCTGTCTAAAGAAAGAGTACTATTCTATTGTCCAGCTAAAGCAGGAATAATAATAAATGCTTGTATAGTGCTTCACAATGCACTGATTAAACCCAGAGTTCCATTCTTGGAGAATATCGAGTTTGAAAATGATTCTGAAATAGACTGTAATGGCGGAGATGATCCTCACCTAAATTCAAATCCAATTCTACAAGAAGGCAGGCGCACTCAAAGCAGAATTGTTGGTCAAGCATTTGCTTTTTAATTTCACTTGATGTTTCCAAAAATAAATTATGCAATAACAAACTGGGTATATACTGTTTTTTATTTATTAATTGAATACATAAGTAAATCGTCCAATTTTTCTTTTATTTGACATTGTATTTTATTGTTTTCTTCCATCAGTTGAAGCTTCCTTTCCTGCAGCTTCAATTTTTTCAGTTCTATCTCCTGATAGATGTTTAAAGCTTCATCGGTTGAGTTGGAAAGAGTCTTTCTTTTTCTCTTGATTACTCTTCGGCTGGAGCGGTTCAGCTTGCTGGCTAGTTGACCCCTCGATATCCAATTGTACGTTTGTGTCTTCAGGGTCATGCATCTTTTACATTACCGAAAAAGATTGAAAAATCTATGTTAGTATGTATGTACATAAAATTGAAAATTAACATAAACACTTACAAAAATCTCTTGGAAGCCCATCTCGCTTACTGTATTGGAGACTCCTTCCACGGCTTGAGGAGTAATTATAGCGACAATTCTTCTGTCGGTGTCATTGAGCTCCTTCAAAGGAATTGGACCATTCACACCGCTCTTGAGTCGCTGTTCCTTAAGAGCACTGTCCTTACTCCGGACACTTATTCTTTTAAAAAAAAAGTATGTTATTCGTTGTTTGTTTTCGGTTTGTTGGTGTATATTTAAAATCGATTGGAGGTATGTAGGTATAGTAAGAGAAAGATTTTAAAAATCGGAAAATGTTGGTACACATTTTTTCATTTATAAACTGAACCATTTTCGAAATTTTAAAACCTTTTTTGTGTGTACATGTTACTTACGTGAGGTCTTTCCAGTATTTGCGCCATTTCCCTCCATCCTTTATGGCTCCTCCTAAGCCATTAAGCTGCTCCCCTAAATTGGTCCACTCAACATCGCGGGAACGAGCACCGTCAGCTGTTGTGAATCTTTTGATTGAAACAATTCGTTATTTACTCGCATTAATATTCATATGTACATATGTAGGTACATACAAAGCTTATGACAAACATAAATTTGTGTTTAAATATTATTGGTAGGTACTTACTTGTCATGGGCCATGGCCAACGTTTGGTTTTTTCCGACATATTTTTGTTTTAAATTTAACGCTATTTTCACAGAACGATTGACTGTGATAAAAAATCATCATATGAAATTTGTTTGAAAGTTAACTTCACATTTTCACACATCGAGAATCAAATTAGACGTGATAAATTTATCACTTCACAGCTTCACAGATCGGGAATTGACCCCCAGGTCAACGTCGCTGTATAGCCCGTATAGCTCGTTGTTGAACCTTCTCCTCCACAATCCTTCGATACACACCGGATCGAAAATCACACGAAGAATCTTCCTCTCAAAGCAGCCTCGCAGATTTTCATCCGATTTTTTCAATCTCCATGCTTCTGCCCATAGAGCAGGGACGGGATGATAAGTGTCTTGTATAAAGTCTCCCTGGTTCTCTCAGAGAGGGTCTTACTACTTAAATGCCTTCTTAGCCCGAAGAAACAGCAGTTGGCAAGAGTAATTCTGCACTGATGTCGTTTTGCGAGGTAATCCTGCAGCCCAGGTAGACAAAGTCCTTGACAATTTCGAAGTTACAACTGTCCGTCGATATTTTGCCCGAGTAGACGATGTTGGGATTCCTTTCTTGATGACAGCATATACTTCGTCTTGTTCTCATTAACCGCCAAGCCCATTTAAGCCGCCTCCGATTCAATGCTCGCAAATGCGCCTGTCATCTGCATACGCAAGCGACTGAACGGAATTTTATTAACGTGTGCGTTGCGTAAAATTGCTTCAAGAACCATGTTAAATAGGTTGCATGATAACGCGCCACCTTGACTCAATCCTTTCTCTGCACCATCTGCAGTTGCCATTATTTTTGTATTTTATTTTGGGGTATGTAATGTTATGTCTCATGTTCCTCTAGAATTTTGCATGCGATTGCCCTCAAATATAAAAACAGCAACTTATTTTATAAAATAAGGTTATGCTAGAAATTCTGAGAAATTTCTTATCATATATCAAACACTCCGTGGAATCAGCTGTCCAAAAAGATAGGGGCGGAAAACAGCAAATGAAATATAAAATCCCCTTGAAAACCGTTAAAATGCCTCCAGGTCAGTCTATAGTATCCGTGTATGTAATTCTGCAAAAGTGTGTCTTGTTGACACCGAGTTTCCCTCATTGTTTCGTTTGTTCGTTTCTTCATTCTAATTCTGATTGCCATTACTTATGTATTACTACTTTGAATATATTTAACCATACAGTCTGAGTTTTTTTTTTTTTGTTTTTCTTTGAATGGACAGCACTATCTGCCTTCACCTGCATCGAGCCTACAGTTCTATATACAACTGACTAAAATAGCAAACAATAGTCAACTAGGTATACTCGTAAACTGCTGCATTCCGCGTGCAATCAATCATCAAGGCGGCAGTAAAGTGCAAATCCTATATCCATTGCTGTCTATGCTGTTGCTAAACTTGCACAACTCAGCAACACAACACTAACTTCTCACTGCCCTGCCAGCAACATCAACCAACGAACCAACTCTCCAACAGTAGCAAGAAGTATAGTAACTCCATTCCCTTAACCGATACTTGCACTTGCACCCGACACCATGTCGACCGAAAGTGGCAGCAGGCTCCGTGCATTGTGTCCCGAGTAATTTACCACCTGATTTACATGTTGACGTACACGACGCATTCGCTTCGCATTCCCTGCTGAAACAACTCCTCTTTTATATGTGGTAGCCTCAGAGTCATGTGTCCATTATAAAGTTGAACTCTTGGCAAAATCCATATCCATCCGCGTTTTTGCATAAAGGTAGTCTCGTATATGTCGTATCTTCGTACGGTTTTCGTGGTCGTACTTTTATTTTGCACTGCCTGCCTTGTAATTGCATGCCACGCAGCACAGCTTGAAGTTGCGAAGTACCCTCTTGGACTTGGCCACTGGGACTGGACAGTCTATAGCTGCTAGCTGCTCTCATACAAAAATGGTCGAAGCTTCCGGTTCTTGAGTTGCATTTTGCGTTTACGTTCGAAGACTATTAATTGACCAAAAGATATAGGGGTTTCTGTTGTTGTTCTTGTTGTATTTAATACTGTGGGATGAATTCGAAATCAAAATACGCTTTCATCATACTGACGAAACAAATGCAAGGGACGAGGCCGAAAACTATCGCGATGATGGTAGTGAGTGCGCGCACCTTTTAACCTTACAAAAATCCAAAAACAAAATATATTGATGGCAAGCTACGCGGAATGTAAATTTTGTACGCAACGAAATTTATCTGAGCATGTACTCGTTAATGTGATATAAGATTTGTTGATGGGAATTTATATGAATTTATAAGATTTGAAAAAAAGGGAATAATACGTTAAGGATGTATTAATGGATGGCTGGAGTGTAGGGTTTCTGTTTAAATCGTTATTTATTTTAAGCGCCACTGAGCTGAAGCCGCGAAAAGAAGGACTACAACAACAACAATGTTGAACGTTGAAAAGTTCAAGTTCTTCATTGAATTTAAAAGTTATGGCAGACATGAGGGATTCATGATTCAAGTTGGTGTTGATTGATGATGGCTTTTTGGAATTAAACAATTCTGGATGATGGGAAATTATTAGCTTTAATTTATAATTTAATGATCTACCTATTTAAGGTTAAAATTGATATACTGTGGTATTAAATCATTGTTTTATAGTCAATAACTTAAAAGGTTTAATCACTTCGAAAGATATTGGAATAAGTCGCACTTACTTGATCTTATGGTTCAAGGCTATAAAACAGTTAAGGTAATATAGCTTAAAAGTTCCAATTAAGCTGTCATTGGTCAACTATTGGAATTACCATTTTTAACTCTCATATTCTCAAATATCTCAAATTGAACATAACGATTGTAAAAAAATAACAATAGCTGCAAATATAAATGGGGAAGGCTATAATAATAGTCACTTTTCACAAAAACTGACATTCGTAATCTCTGGAATTTGGAGAACGAATAGGTGCTAAAGATTTGTAACGTACTTTTCTAGAGGTACAAAAAATGCTTTTCAGACTAATAAAGGGGGTTTATCACTTAACCCTTAAATGTATCTTGTATCAAAAATGATGACAATAACTTTTACTCGCTCTAAAAGTGTTTTTGTTTTGATCAGCAACAAACGGATTTTTATATGATAGAACAACTATTTCTTGACCAAAACAAAATAGAAAAAAAAAAATCATGATCGATCCGTTATAAGTGGTTTGTGCGATATCGTTGTTTCGTAGGCGGCAATTTGGCACAAGAGTAAAATCCAAAGATTTCTTATTTTGCTATTAATTAATTGTGTGGAAAGAATTTATTCAAAAAATAAAATCAATAAAGGTTAGTATTTTGATAATGTAAATACATGGTAGTTTTATTTTTATTTTAACTTTTTATATGAAAAACAAGCGCTTTTCTGCCTGTACCAAAAATGATACTCCATGCAGTCTGACCTCGTTTTGAGCTAGATTTATTTGGAGCGCAGGTGTGAATTTTTTGCTTTTTATTATAGAATGGCACGAACAATAATTTCGGATAGTGATAGGCATATCGTAAATTATCTTAGGCAATTGGAAAATGGGTATTTGCCAGAGGACGGTGATGACCCGACTGGAAAATTGACAAGTTTCTGTCTAGGGTAAATCTATAAAGGAAAAACTAGGTTACATACTTGGCAACCCTTTGCTGGATTTCCGTACCAAAAATTTAGACGAGGGAACTCGTTATAGGTCCTGTCTAGTAAAAACTTGTTTGACATGTTTCGGTAAGCGTCAACGAATACAAATGCCCATATAGGCGGGGTGGATATGATGGATTCGTACTTGAGACGGTACCGTATCCGGATGAAAAGCAGGAAAATGGTACTTGAGAGTTTTCTATCACCTCCTGGACTTAACGGTGATAAACTCATGGGTGTTATCTATATACGCAAGTTTTGGCTAAAAAGGGAAAAGAATCGAAAGAAATCATGAACCTAGTTGATTTTTTGAAGCGAATTGGCTGATACGCTTTGTAAATATAAAGCACACAATCAGCCACCAAGAGGTCAAACTAGCAGCAGTAGTAGTTTTTCAGAGGAACCAGCCCCAAAGCGGAGGATTGTTGTGCGGGTTCTTCCGTCAAGAGATGTAAGAAATGACGGCACTGATCATAAGCAAAAACGACAGAGCAACCGTATGCGATGTATGTAAACTCCTTAGTAGGGTTATGTGGAAAAAATGCTAAGTTTACTTAAGTTCAAAAAAAATGTTGATTGTTTTAATAAATTTCATTCATAATTTTTCTTAATAAATTAAATAATCATACATTTTCACATTATTTTTCATTTCACAAAATCCAAGTCGCAATGAAGCATTAAATGCATGTTGTATCAAAAATGATACAACCAATTTTTTTTCAAATAAAACCGTTATTTCATGCATAGGATTTTTAAAATATTTTTTTTCATCAGTTATAAACATAATATTCACACCCAAAAATATTTTTTTTTTTGAAAATAAAAAATCATGCATTTAAGGGTCAAGGAAAAAAAAAAATACTTAAAAACAAAATTAAAATCAATAAGAAGGAACGCCAACACTAACAAAGTTTCTTCTTTAATTTTATTTTTAAATCACATTATTTCCATTGAGCATTTTGAATGAAACAACAATATCTTAAGTGTTTTACCACCAAGTTATTTTTTTGGGCTGAAGTTATTACTATTTCACGAGTGCCAACCCGATTATCAGACTTCTTTGTGTGGTGCTGACTGCTGAGTCTTAATATGTTCATTTTTATTTAAAAATCTTTGCCCGTCATAGGAATTGAACTTAAGACATAAACTTTGACTGCAATTCGGAAGCCGTCGGCTTACCAATCGCGCTACCGAAGCCATATACCAAGCTCCATCTCAGTACAGGTTTTGTTGCTTATCAAATGCATAAGAGCGACTAGCATTTTGATTAGAGCATGTTTTAGGCAGAGCCCTAGTACGTTTACAGCAGGAAAAATCTATACGAGGAAATTTGTCAGATACTAGGTAAGCCCTTGCTGGATTTCAGTGCCAGGTCCTTCCTAGTGAAAACTTGCTGGACATGTTTGGGTTTCTCATCAGAAATGTCTCTTGTATCCCAAAAACAGGAATTTTATAGGCAATATGCAATTTGAGTATCATACGAAACTTTTTTCTCTCTTTCCTTTGTCTTCTTCTGATGTGAAAACATCACACTTCTTCAAACGAAGAAGCATAGATTTGTGACAATCAGACAAGTTAGAACAGAAAACCTTTTCTAAGTTGTTCTAACTAAAAAGCAAGTACCTATACATAATATCCTGTTCTTTATTGTATGTGCGTTTGTTATGCAATATGAAACTTATTCACTTTTGACATTGGATTTTTGGTTACAGAGTTAACCCAATGGGTAGAGCATTGGACTGACAAGCGGAATATCAAGGGATCAAGTCCCGTATAAGGCAGCTTTTTTGTTTTGAATGGCGAGGCAAAAGGGCTCATATTCGACAAGGCCGTTTGCTAATAACCCTTGCTAGTCCCTTGCTAGAATCTAGTGCCTTGTCGAAAACTAGATTGTTTTTCTGCGCCGAAATAATTTCTTAACAATCTAAAAATATTTATAATACAATTTGTTTGAAACTTTAACCGCTGAAGAAGCCGGATAATAACGGGAGAAACTTCGGAACGAGAATGAACTAGTTTTATTAATTGCATCTTTTGTCAGTGATCACTAAGCCCAAATTACTCATGCAAAAGATATTTGGAATAACCCAAAAGAAAAGGCAATTTTCGGAAACAAAATCAAAACTCTATTTCCCTGGAGTAACAACAACAAGCTGAAATGCAGTCAACCACTTTGAACATTACAGACGTACAAAGTTTAATACAAATTGTTATACGTTTTCTAGAAAGTTTGAAAAAAAAAATCCGGCGTTTTTGTATCAGTTTTTTGTTCTGGCTCATCGAGAACTGGTAGTTGATCCATTCTAGATCAGCTAGAACATTTATTCGAGTTTTCCCTCTATATAACGAACTACATTAAAATGCTAAAATGTTCATTCGGCCCTCCCGTTTATTCGATAGCTTATAATATAATGTATAGTTAAAGTACGGTCGCATGCATGTAAGCTACGAACGTCATATAATGTCATTACGAAAACCAATTTGTTTTGCATTTTAATGTTGAAATAATGTTAGATTTTATTAATAGGTACCTACTTTGAATTTAGTTTTTCGCACAAAATCAATACGACGTATAGAAGAATACAAAATATGCCAAGTTTTGGCACAACTCATATTTGCGTTACCACCTATCTGAAATTTTCCCTAAAACTTAAAACTTCGTTTTATAACTAACATTTTGAATATTGCATATACCCACAGCAAATTAATAGTTAAAATTCAAATCGTTAGAATCTTTCAAATGAATTAAAAAATAAATCCAAAAAGTATGCAATTGTGTATTGTACCTTCTATCTAAAAAGTATCTATATGTAAAATATAGCACAGGAAAGATAGACTTTTTTGTGGAAGGCTGAATTTTGTATACCTGAAAGAGGGCTATTAGAAAAGCTTATGTTGAGTTTTTCGGGACGCCACCCCGGGGGAAATCCGCCATTTTGGAAAACGTGAATTGATCTTTGTCTCCGAGAGTATTGATTTTAGGAGGGATTAGCAAATTGGTTGGTAATAAAATAATGTTTTATTTGAGGTTATGTCTTTTTTATTATTTTTTTTTACCTTTTCGCATTTTTCTTACTTCATTAGTAACTAATAAGAATTGTTCTTATGATTGAGTAGTAGAGCACAAAATTTAACAAATTTTGATATATTTTTGAAGATGATACGACCTAAAGTTATAGCTTTTGGAAAATAGGATGTAAAATTATTTCGACCGATATATTTTTGGAAAGCTTAAGCTGCCTAGGTAATTTTGACCTAAAAATTTATGAAATACTAATAGCCCAGTCAAATTCGACAATAAATTCGCAAAGCGCGATGTAGTTCTGCATTTTTGAGATGTTGTTGGGGCATGTTAGAGTAGTCTGTAGCTAAGTTTGCAACTTCGAAAAACCTGTGATCGCTGCAGGAAAAATGCAACAGTGAAAAAAGCACCCCTTTTTTCGACATTTTCCTTTATAACTTTGAAAATATGCAATTTAGGAAAAAACCATCCATTATAAACTTGTTTGTTATAAGATTTTCTATAAGACCACATTAGTTTTAAATTCATGCATGTTATATTTGTGTTGCTATCTAACCAGGAAAACTAAGTATTTTTGAAACACTCAGAAAATAGGTCAAAAATTGTTAAATTCCGCTAAAAATTTGGAATCAAATAGTCTAGAGTAATACAAGACGAAATTCAAAGTAACAAATAATCAAATATATGCAAAGGTATGTGTGGCTATTTGAACAGAAACCCTGAATACGAAACAAAAATGAATGAAAGCTTACCTATTCCCGATTAAAAAAACTTCATGAAATTTGTTTAACTCGTATAGTATATCTTTTTATTTTGTATTTTACACAAAAATTAAGTTTTCCTCTCATTCGAAGGGTAGCTATGCCAATGGGTGAAAACTTTCGAAAATTGACATCCTAGAAAAGTTAAATGCAATTCTATTCAAAACATGACCCATTTCAGTTGAAACCAACTTACCAATTTGTTTATATAACGATTTTTATGCAAAAGAACTCATAAAGTAAGGATGCAAATTTTTAAATTTGGAAACCTACATATATACACTGAAGTTAAAAAACACAATAGCGTCGAATATATTTGTGCTTTTTTCATTTGAAAGCTATTTACCAATTATTTTGTTCACAATAAAATTTTTTTTGTTCAGATACACAATAAAAAATTTTAATAATAATTATTTCGTTTAATATGAAAATTTTATTAAACATGCAATCAAAAAGGATGACTGCTTTTCGCGAAAAGTAAAGTAGTAGAAGAGTTGGATTGAGTAATATCGGTTGAAATAATTTTGCATCCAATTTTCCAAACGCTATAACTTTGGACTGCGATATCGTATAATCTTTAAAAATATATCAAAATTTGTTATACTTTGTGCTCTACTACTTAATCATAAGAACAATTCACATTAGTTACTAAAGAAATGAGAAAAATGCGAAAAAGTAAAAA
The DNA here is from genome assembly GCA_949320155.1 of Melangyna quadrimaculata. Lineage (NCBI taxonomy): Eukaryota > Metazoa > Arthropoda > Insecta > Diptera > Syrphidae > Melangyna > Melangyna quadrimaculata. The sequence continues at coordinate 55,655,032 of OX439485.1, forward strand.
AATAAATAAAACGACATAACCTCAAAAATTTTGTTCACACAGAAAAAAGTTTTGATGTCAAATAAAACATTGTTTTATTAGCAAAAAATCTGATTATGACAACTTATCATTTAAAATCAATAGTCTCGGAGATATAGATCAATTCGCGTTTTCCAAAATGGCGGATTTCTCCAGGGGGTGGCGTCCCGAAAAACTCAAAATAAGCTTTTCTAATAGCCCTCTTTCAGGTATAAAAAATTCAGCCGTCCTATATTTCGTTCCACAAAACGACTGATTTTGTGCTAATTTTCCTGTACTAATAAAAATAGGTACACAATTTGAAAAAGAATATCTATAGATATTTAAAATAAAACATCAATAGAATTTCGACTGGTCATGCTCTTAATCATTATTTTGAATATTGAGTTAAAATAATGTGCTCAGTGCTTATTGCTTACCATTAAAAATATTTAAGCCCATTAATAGAATTTTGTATTTAATGACATTTTATACATTCACAAATTTTAAAAATATTTTAAACTACGATTATTAATTCATATCACATGTCTTATTCTTTTACAATCAACTTAATTCAGATTTCAGACCGTGGCTTATGAGTCTTCCTCAATACCACAGCTCGTTTATGATTTTGACCAGCTGAAAAACCTATTAATGAAAATAAACAAATAAAAAATGCATTAAAATTCTCTTCACATTATTTATTAATTAATCACATTGAATACATACAATACAGAGAATAGGTAGGTTTGTATTAACATATAGGTACCTAGTTAATTGTTTTGAATTATTATGCTCGGTGTAACCAATTGACAATAAGAGAATTTTTTTGTGGTGTGGGAATGTATGATACTTTTTGCTTAAGCTTTTATTTATCAAAAATGACAGTTCCTATAATTACCAACAATGTTGGCATTGAACAAACAAAACACATTTAGCCATTATATTAATAAAAATAACACTATCCGCTCTTTAACACACGTGGTGCCACGCACATGAATAGAGAAATTATATTTAGATATTTGATAACTTTTTTCATTCATAAAAATATTAGTACAAGAGTCGACAGCCAATTTTGGGAGTGGGTGTATAACCAAAATCTGAGTAAGAGGGTTTAAAGGGACATATTTTTTGATATCGAAATCAAAAGTCTGGCAGGTTTTTTTTATCAGCCTTTGGCGAGGGCAGAAAGTTGAAAACAGTGATTTTCCAAACTTCTTATCAGGGGTATTAGCACTTCAATTTTTTTTTTTTAATAAATCATCATGCTTTATGATTTTCCCTAACCCAAAACAATGCAATTTTGGTGATCTGACTAATAGAACTCCAGATATAAGCTTTTTAAGCGAACCTTATTCGTCTTTTCTTGCAGACCTTGATTTGTTGATTTTTGCGCTTTATAAATCTCAAAAAAAAAAAACGATAAGGTTTCCTTAAAGAGCCTATATTTTGAGTTCTATTAGTCCTATCACCAAGATAAAGGTGTTTGGACTTAGAGAAAATGACAGAGCATCATTACGTTCCTATTTTTATTGATGTGATTACGACCCTGATAAGAAATTTGGAAAATCTTGATTTTCTGCCTTTTTTCCCACGCCAAAGGTTGAAAAAACCGGCCAGACTTTTGATTTCGATGTCCCAAAATATGCCCCTTTAAACCCTCATACTCAGATTTTGGTTATAGGTATGTAAATGTACATCCACTCCCAGAATTTGGTGTCGGCTCTAGACTATATAGTTTTCTCTTTTTATTTAAAAAATAGCTAGTTCTTTATTTTTGTGACGGCAATATTTATTGTAAATCACCAAATTGTATAAGTTCCTTTACACCTAACGGGTGATTTTTTTGAGGTTAGGATTTTCATGCATTAGTATTTGACAGATCACGCGGGATTTCAGACATGGTGTCAAAGAGAAAGATGCTCAGTATGCTTTGACATTTCATCATGAATAGACTTACTAACGAGCAACGCTTGCAAATCATTGAATTTTATTACCAAAATCAGTGTTCGGTTCGAAATGTGTTTCGCGCTTTACGTCCGATTTATGGTCTACATAATCGACCAAGTGAGCAAACAATTAATGCGATTGTGACCAAGTTTCGCACTCAGTTTACTTTATTGGACATTAAACCAACCACACGAATGCGTACAGTGCGTACAGAAGAGAATATTGCGTCTGTTTCTGAGAGTGTTGCTGAAGACCGTGAAATGTCGATTCGTCGCCGTTCGCAGCAATTGGGTTTGTGTTATTCGACCACATGGAAGATTTTACGCAAAGATCTTGGTGTAAAACCGTATAAAATACAGCTCGTGCAAGAACTGAAGCCGAACGATCTGCCACAACGTCGAATTTTCAGTGAATGGGCCCTAGAAAAGTTGGCAGAAAATCCGCTTTTTTATCGACAAATTTTGTTCAGCGATGAGGCTCATTTCTGGTTGAATGGCTACGTAAATAAACAAAATTGCCGCATTTGGAGTGAAGAGCAACCAGAAGCCGTTCAAGAACTGCCCATGCATCCCGAAAAATGCACTGTTTGGTGTGGTTTGTACGCTGGTGGAATCATTGGACCGTATTTTTTCAAAGATGCTGTTGGACGCAACGTTACGGTGAATGGCGATCGCTATCGTTCAATGCTAACAAACTTTTTGTTGCCAAAAATGGAAGAACTGAACTTGGTTGACATGTGGTTTCAACAAGATGGCGCTACATGCCACACAGCTCGCGATTCTATGGCCATTTTGAGGGAAAACTTCGGAGAACAATTCATCTCAAGGAATGGACCGGTAAGTTGGCCACCAAGATCATGCGATTTGACGCCTTTAGACTATTTTTTGTGGGGCTACGTCAAGTCTAAAGTCTACACAAATAAGCCAGCAACTATTCCAGCTTTGGAAGACAACATTTCCGAAGAAATTCGGGCTATTCCGGCCGAAATGCTCGAAAAAGTTACCCAAAATTGGACTTTCCGAATGGACCACCTAAGACGCAGCCGCGGTCAACATTTAAATGAAATTATCTTCAAAAAGTAAATGTCATGAACCAATCTAACGTTTCAAATAAAGAATCGATGAGATTTTGCAAATTTTATGCGTTTTTTTTTTTAAAAAAAGTTCTCAAGCTCTTTAAAAATCACCCTTTATAAGTATACCTACTTGAGAGGTAAATTGGAACTTGCATTGGATTGGCATATGGCTTCAGTGTTACCACTGGGACTCATTTGAGTCAAAAGGGACTCATTTTTTTTAGCTTGGCTCAGGGACTCATCTTTTTAAGATTTGACTCATTTTTTTTAATAATACAAATAAACATTTTATAATAATACGGTTTAGTCAATTTATAGGTTGAACCACTTTTTATTTTATTAGATTATTGTTTTATATTATCGAAAAACATCGCTTGTTTGTGATATTTGTATAAAGCGTGTACGTGATTTATGCAAAAATAGTTAGTTTAATAATATTTATCTTCTTCTTCATTTAACCGGCGGCGGTGATTGTCATGATCTCGATGGGAACCACAACTCCCCCACTCAACTGCTTCACCTAAGATTCCACTTGTGGGGTTCGCCGTAAAAAATAAAAAAGGAAACACCTAAATGCATGTGATTTATGATTAGTTAGTTAGGTTGATAATCGGACAAAAAAGCCTTATTATAAACCTATGAGTTTTTTTTTTGGGACTCATACCTTTATTTTTAAAATGGCTCATTTTTTCAGACTCTGTGACTCATTGAAAAATTTACCTGCGGTAACACTGATTGGCATCCAGATCCAGAGCAAGTATATACCTTTTCGATTGGTGTCAGAATGGCAGTTCTGGTTCTTAAAAAAATAAATAAAAAGGCAGCCATTAATCATATAGGTGTAAAGGTATATTTTATTTAAGGTACCTACACATTCCTCAAATTATTTGCATTCATAAACCTTGCTGTAAATCAGTAAATTTAAATACCACTCTTTCACTTAAAATGCAAACAACCTGATCACATTTCAAAAATAATAAAAAAAAATACTTTATAACTTTTGAGCTTCAAAAACAAATAAATGTAGCTTATCTTCTGCATACATAATACATATGTATAGAGAAAAGGTCCTCTATTCTTGAGTTAATCAAACTTTTCGTCCTAATGAAAAAGGTCCTTAAAATTATTCAAATCTTAACTTTGAATAACCAACTCTGACAAATTAGGCAATCTCACGTCAAATTCATTCAAAGAAGAACCCTCTGAAGAACAAAACGCGACAACGGCGACAGCGACGAAGAATTCATGTTTTACTAATTTTGTTGCACGCCGCGCCGTTAACGACTCTTGCCGCACATTAAATGATTCGCCTATTCTCTGTCATTTATAATTAACATTCTATGCCCAGAAAACTCATTTGGAATTTGTAATTTTCGTCTTGATACCTTTTGTACTTTTGCATACCCAAATTTGACAGATTCGCTAGCATAAGCAAGAAACAAAAAAAAAAAAAACGCAAACAATTTGAATTTCGCATCTAATTATACGTACCTGCTGCATACACGCGAATATTTTTTGTATTTTTACTTCTGGATAATTTTTTTTTTAATTTTTGCACAGGTAAATCATCATACCTTCCTTTCAAGTAATAATTCGACGAAGGCTAAAATTGGAATTTCTGACAATTGGAATTACTTCATTATTATCGTGTGTCTGATAATTAAAATGTCCCCTACTCCGATCTGCCATATTTGAAGAGGAACGTTTTTTTTTTTTATTCCTCTGTCACAGGAAAGACGAAAAAGTAGAATACTCTTACTGAACGGATGACGGCGCGCGTTCATACGCAAACGGCTTTGAGGAGAACTCCATACACCCCTGAACAGAACATAGCTAAAAATGACTCGACAGCAAAGAAGCACGAGACGGACAGACACAACTACTGTGTTGGATTCGAATTTCGGATACGGATAGGACATTAGCATGCAGAAGACATTGCCATAAGCTACTCTCTCACCCACTGCTTGTTTTTTTTTTTTGTTTTTTGTTCTTCCCCGACCATCTTAACTGTAGGGCAAAGCAAATGTCAAAGTTGGGATAAGGCCAGACTGTAGAGAAGAGAAAAAAAAATGTTTATTGCGTAAATTGTAGGCATCTTACATAACAACAGATTTACTATGTTTTTTAGACCAGTTTATACCAGTGAACGGATAAATAATTAAAATTTGTTTTAATGTTTTTTATATTGTAACTACCTAGTATTCAATAGATAGCTTCGCAATACAAATATGATTTATCATATCAAATTGTGAAGGTATCCATTTTTTTATACCAGTCAAGTAGACCAATTTTATTATGTTCTTGAGGCTTACAGGAAAAAAAAACAGAAAAATCGAAAAGAATCGATATTTACTGCAAATAAAGCGGTTTACTGACGTGAAAAATGTAATTTTATTAAAAAAATATTCACTTTCTGCGTTATACAAATTTATACCAATCAGCGGAGAAATAAACAAAAATGGTATAGATAGACAATGTTTTCGATAATCGTATGCCTCTTAGTCTCAGTGTAGCAAGTGATGCAAACACAAATCAAAAAAAGGAAAACAGGATTTTATTACAGTTTTTAACTTTTTGTAACCTTGGTTCTCATTTTTTTCCACATACCAGTGAGCCACACATACCCAGAAGCATTACCTATGTAAAAGAATTATTAAAATACTAAGGGATTCTATAATTGATCAAAAGTACCCGCACAGAAAAACATTATAGTTTTCGGCAACATTAAAGAGTTTTACATAAACTCTTGCAAGAGCCTAGCAAGGGTTAGCAAAGGCTAGGACAAGGGCTTTGGCGATAATATGAATCATTTTGCCTCGTCAAGCATATGGGATATGTGGGACCAGATCCCGCGAACTTCAGCTTGTCAGTCCCATGCGCTTCCCACTGGGCTAACTCACTACATTAAAATTCAAATGTACTTGCTTTCTCTGTAGAACAACTTAGAACGGGTTTTCTGTTCTAACTTTTCTGACGTTTCGTACAAATATCTGCTGTTCTTTTCTGATCTGACTTTTTCCTCGCTGAACAATCCTATAATATACAAATGTCAATGTCTCACACGTCACACCCATAGTAAAAAGTGTGATATGAAAAAGAAGAAAAAGGAAAGAGAGAAAAAGTGTCATATGATACAGAAATTACATGATGCTTATAAAATGTTTGTTTTTGGTGTACAAGAGACATTCCTGATGGAGTAGCGAAACGTGTCCAACAAGTTTTTACTAGGGAGGGCCACACGAAAAGTTTCCCTCATCTGAATTTTTGGTGCTGAAATCTAGCAAGGGCTTGCCAAATATCTGACAATTATTCCTCGTCTTGAAGGTCCTTTTGGAAGAAAAAATTGCAAATGTACGTGCCTCTTTTAATTATCCACTGACTGGTATAATAAAACTGGTATAAATAACCTAGCGAATAATTTTAACTACAAACACAGACAGAGTCATTTCAAAATACATAATATAATTCAAAATTGAGTAAATAAGATGGGAGGATTTTTCGAACAGTATGGGAAAGAGATTGCGAATTAATAATTGGTCGAAACTCACCGTACAAACTTTGATTTTGTTGAGTGTTTATCTTATTTGGGTTTTTTTAGATGGTTGATTGGAAGCTTCGGAAACTTAGGTATCATTTTTTTGTGTTACGACATCCAGGTAATTTGCAACGTTCCATAAAGATGATGATGTACCGTTACTAAACGTTTTTGTACCAATTCAAGATTTTTGGTATAAAAATATATACCTTAAGTTTTTTTCTCGAGAAGAAGAATCCAGTTTAATGGTCTTGTGTGTCCTACTGTAGTCGGGTGTGGTGATAATGATGATGATAATAACGAAGATGATGATGTTTATCATTCAGATCGGTATCCATGAGATAAATGAAAGGAAAAAGTTTTTTTTTTGTAGGCGCAAATACCTATACCATACCTACCTCCTACCTACATAGGTATATCTGTCGGCGTCGCATGCAATGAATACCGATATCAAAAAATGTATCTCTATTGCATATCATTCTTACTACCCCCAAAAAAAACCTTGTCAAGTCACGTCACACACTGCTATTTAAGGATTTTCTCAAAATTTGCTCTTCTAAGGATAAGAAACAACGAATTAAAAAAAAAAAAAAATAGGTTTACAATATAACAATGCTCCTTTGTGAGGTAGGTATAGGCACAGTGGCAGAGATGGAAGTATAAAACTTCCTTATTCGAAATATAACTGCAGACGAAAGATATAAATATATAAATTGAATGGCAATAGCATGTATGCAAGTTTGAAGTACTATCCAAAGCTAATATAGTAGGAATATTATAATCTTACGAAAGATATTTCGTTTGGTATCAAATATATCAATATCGAGAGTAATGGTTTTGGTATACCTACTCCAATAGTCAAAGTTGAAATCGGATATTAAGTAAATTTTATCATTGAAATGTATTATATAGGTATAACGTATATTATTATTATAGAGATACCGATTTGCCTATACCTACTAATGGTATCTATTTATTCAACAAAAAGGATAGAGAGGTTGAGATTATAAGTTTGTGCAAAGAAAAGTCGGATAATGTAATGAGTTACGAAACTAGTTGAAATTCAATTTATTATGAGTTGTATACAGCATAATAATAGGTATATATATGTACATATACAAAAATTCATATATGCTATTTAAGACTAAATCCGAACATCGAAACTTGGATTATTTGTGGGAGGTTGGATAAGTTGTAATACTTGACTTAAATTATTTTGCTGTTGCTGATAAATTGCAATTTTGTGAAATACCTACAAGTTTATGAAATATAACAAATAAATTGTTTCGAAATTGCAGGCAGTTCAAAAGCCCAAGATATTTTCTCACAATAAAATTATTCTAATTATTCTAAAGATTTTGAAACAGAGTAGCCTATAAATTAAATTAATTAAATAAATGGCGCTACATTTTGGAATGAGCTGGATCGTCAGCCAACTATTAACCATCTCCAGTTACCAGTTAGCCTTGTCCGTAGCTTATAATTAAATCCAGTTACGCACTTCAAGTTGGTTGAATTCCCATTCTACTTATAGTAGGAGAGCCACTGAACAAAAAATGCAAGGCTGTTCGTCAAAACTGATTTTTTGATATTTGATAGAGTTTAGGGTGTGGATCCAAAATTTCTTGGTCAGCCAGCTGGGAGGTGAGTCCTTCGTTCCTGAAAAAAAAATCGAAAATGAAATCGCGTTAGTCAAAGCTGAAATTTTGTAGAAATATTCCTTAACTGTTATAAAACAAGAAAAACTTGGTCAGCCAAGTGAAACCCGGGGCCATCTTTGGTCAGCCACTCAAAATAGCTTTTTTCTTAATATTTTTAGAATAAATCGATTTATCTCGATTTGTATTATTCAGCGAATTAAGGGACACTCTGTATAAGAGACAATCAAAAAGATATCAATTCGATCAACATTATTAGCTCTACAACTTGTACATTTTCACAAGTTTTTAAAAGTTTGAATAAAAATAAATAAAAAAACCAATTTAAATAATAATATTAAAAAAAAATGATACAATTAAAAAAGAACTTTGACCACCTCTACTTTCTTTACGGCTGACTTGAGATAGTTTAAATTATAACAAGAAATATTGAGAATTTAAAAAGGATTTTTTTTACCTAAACAGTTTTTCCACTCCAAAGAACATTTATTGATATAAATAGATTTTTATAAAAAAAAAAACATGGACAAACTCGTTGTGGGTTGACTTAAGAGAGCTTAACCTTAGACAAAAAATATTTAAAATTTTGTGAAGAACAATTTCAGTATATAACTTTTTTCTCTCTGAATAATACAAATCGAGATAAATCGATTTATTCTAAAAGCTAATTTCGAGTGGCTGACCAAAGATGGCCCGGGTTTCACTTGGCTGACCAAGTTTTTCTTGTTTTATAACAGTTAAGGAATATTTCTACAAAATTTCAGCTTTGACGAACGCGATTTCATTTTCGTTTTTTTTTTTACATGTTTGGGGGCGTGTCAGGAACGAAGGACTCACCTCCCAGCTAGCTGACCAAGAAATTTTGGATCCACACCCTAAACTCTATCAAATATCAAAAAATCAGCTTTGACGAACAGCCTTGAATTTTTTGTTCAGTGGCTCTTGGACTATTAGCACTTTATCTGGTGTTCTATGGGCAAGGTCTTCCTCAGCTGCGTTATCCCTCCATGTTCGGCTCGAATACTACGAGTCGAGAATTGGTGCATATTCAATATTTGTACCAGGGACTGTTTTAAGTAGTAGTTGTTATGTTTTCTGGTAGTTGTTATTTTAAATTGGTAGCTCTAAATCACTTTGCTGGTAGTTGTTATTAAACACTTCGCCCTTTCTTCGACTTCAAAAAAAAGTACTTCTACGAGTGTTAATTTTCAATCACCAGTGTAGGTAAGAATATTTGCTGCCTGTTTTAATTTGGAAGGATTTATCAGCATTCATATTTGTTAGGATTATCTAAGTACAGAAAACATTTTCAATTTTTATCAGATCTCAAAATTTTAAACGGATATAACCTATTACCCACATAGAATAATCGCACGTGGTTGTGTTGCCTCAACGACTTCACATGCAATTTCAAACAGCAACCTAAATTTTTGACCGCCGCCGCCGTATTTATGATTTTTCAACAATTTTTTTCTATTACTCAACTGCGACAAAAAATTGGTAAGCAACCATATCAAAAAATTTCAGCAACAGGTGAGGAATTTGTAGAAAATGTTTAAATTTTATTATTTTAATTACAAAAATATGCATGGCATCAATTTTAGCTACAATATAATGATTTCTGTGAGAATAAACTTATAACTCATATTAGAGGTATTCATGCACATGCGTAAAACCCAGATAAACCTGAGAAAACAGAAAATTTTATGTCTTCGGTAGAAATGAACTGTCAAAATTTGTATGGGAAAATATTCTGCAAAACAGATTTTATCTCACGAATTTGATGCGCAAAGTGCAGACGTTTAATTTGATTATTTCCCACGTTTACGCAAGTATTTTTTATGGGGTGTTCATGTAAAGATCTGGCGGAAAGTTACATTTTTCTGCAAAGCGGGAAATTATCTCGTTGCATGAATACTCTTATTGAATCGCTTTCCCAAGAAATAATTATTTTTGAATTCATATTTGTCGCATTTTATTGGAAAGTTATTTAGATAGCGCGGTAAAATAATACCCTCGGTAAGAACAACAAAATTAAGAAAGTGTCGATAAAACATCCAACTGATATACGGGCTACGTCTGAAAAAACTGTTTAAATAGAAACGATTTATTTTTTGGTAGTTCTGATTTTTTCTTAAAATAGTCCCTGCTTTGTACTTACCTTAGAGGAGGCGGGCAGCAAAGTTTCCAACCTTTTTTTTTTAATTTCACTGCTACCATCTCATCTATAGGGAGTAGGGACCTGCGACAACAAAATTTCAAAATTCCACACCGAATATTTTTGTGGATCACACATTTTTGAACTCCGACCAATATAGAAATTTAAATAAATCGATTACAAAAATAAAGCCGGTCCAATGGGGGCGAATGTTGTGTTTTCAGGAAGCTTAAGTTCCAGACAAACATATACAAACATAATAAAAAAACATGGGTGCAAAATTATAGTCACCTCCTATTAACTGGGTTAAGTTCATACTAGTTAAAACCATTTTAAAAGCAGGTGCTAATTTTGTATCAAATTATAAGTATTTGTTAACCTACCTACAACTCGTCGCCCTAGTGACACAAGAACGTAACTACATTTTTTACGATTTTGGACTGAGTATGCCACCTTTCTTAAAATATAGCATTCTATGTTGTGGCAAAAAATTGGGCCTCTAAGAGAAGTAGATTAGAAGTTAGCACTTGCCATATCAACATTTTTTCCAAAATACATCTAAGCAAACAAACGTATACGGCGTTACGTTTCTATGACCCAAACTCTTGAAATTTGAATCAAGATACGTTTCCTATGGAAATAAAAAATAAGCTTTTACCGTTTGACCTGCCCATGAAATTCAATAATGTTTTTTTGTCAACAACTAATTTTCATGTCATAGCCCGATCATTTTAGACAAAATTTCACCATATATCAAAGTTAAACGAAGTACAAAATGTTTTGATGCAGTTAGGTTGAAATGATGGAGTAGAACATAAAACCAAAGCTAAGACCAACATTTGATATGGTGTGTGCCCAGAATTTTGGATTTTGTGTTTTTGTCGATTTGAAGGTGTATTTTGCATTTCTCGCATTTCGGTTATAACCAAATTTATAGATAATTAAATTTTCTAACTTTTGTATCTAGACAATTATTTTTCTGTAAAATAATTATTTATTGCTAATAATAAGCAAAAAGTTATACAAATTAGGAGATTTGACAAGTTTAAATGGCAAAGTTGTAGAAGACTAAATTTCATACAACTTTTGTACGTACGACGAATAGATCACGGCCGGGAACTCGCTCAACACAAAGACATGGCGGAAACGACTCAACGCATTTCCACACCACCGCAATGTATAGGTCTCGTACTTTTCTGCCCGAATGTCTTTTACAATAATGGCAGCAGCCTCGTGTAAGACTATTTATCTTTCCTCCTTTGGATCAGATTCTTTTGAGTCATACCATGTTTTTGCAAGTATAAAGCAAACAATTATGGGAGCATTTTTGTTTCGATTCAAAAAGGACTACCTATACATAGTCCCCGTATTGTGATAGTAAATGTTCCTTAACGGAAAAATATGGGGCTTGTAATCAATTTTAATTTGCTTTATTAGGCAATTGTCAGAATTATCTTCGATACCCTCAAAATTATGGTTCTTTGCTTAATCAACTTCATTAGAAAATTGTAGCCCTTTTCCACTTTCTTTAAAAATCTTAAGGTAATGAAGGGAATAAAGTTAATTGGCTAAAAATATCTTGGCAGCAGCATAGAAAAACTGATACAAATAACATATTTTTTAAGTAATACTAAGATCTGGGAGAGTTCAAAGCTGTACAAATAATCAAGGAACCCTTTGCCCTACCCCTAGTAAATAATTGTCGAACAGCCCCAAAAATGAACAGTTTGGGAAAACAAATACAGTTTGAGAAGTATGAAAGAAGACAGCAGACTAACACCTAAACAAAAAACAATCGGAAAACTTTAATTGTTAAAAAAATGTATGATGAAGGTGTATCTAATAAAATACTTACAAAGGTATATACATGAGTTATTTATAATTTTATTGCATTTTTTTTCTAGGAAGGTAAAGTGAGGTAGGTATGGACAGTGATCTTATAAAATCGGCATCGTAGCAAAACTATTCTTTTATATATTTTTGGATTTGGAAATCACTTTTTTAGACATTTTAGAATGCCGTGCGACTAACAGATAGGTGCTTTGGCTCAATTGAACCCCATTTTAAAAGATAAAAGGTACTTTCGTCGGTATTAAATTTATTACAAGCAGCTCACGATAAAGTGGGCTTTATTATGACTGTAATTGTCAAAATACTATTTTTTGATTTAAACAAAAAAAATTGCTTAATAACAAAAAAAAAACAAATTCGATTCCAATTGACGGCAATAATTCATAAATTAAAAATTGCACCACTAAAGGAATCTGATGATTGATGGTATGGCAGCCATGAAATTGCAATAATTCCAGCCAAAATACAATGTTGGTAGCCCACTCAAGTGGTTGCTGAACACTCAAACATTCACAAATAATATAAAATGACGGAGCGAAAGCTACGCAGCCTAACTGCGAGTGTGTTATCATACTAAAAACCCAGTTAAAAGAAAAATATTTTTTGAAAATTTTGATATAAATATTAATTATATCTTTAAAGATCATCATCTGCATAAAATAAAGTTTTAATATCGGTTTGTCTCATAATGAAAAAGACGAAAATATGAAAATTGTTCCTATGGGAAGTATGTATGTACCTTCTACCTTCTGTTAATAAGAATGCAAAATAAATTATTTTTTTATTTGTAAAAAAATTGCTTTAATTTAATTGTACTGTATTTTATCAAACATCTTGAAGCCGTTTTCGAGAAAACAGATTTGTTCTTAACGGATTTGCAACATTTGTATGGAAGTAACCGTTATTTTCGAATTTGGAAAAAATGTTTTTTTTTTAATATTCTAGAAGATAAGTTTAAGTCAGTTTACTAGGATGAGTTAAAAAAAATTATGCCATTGAATTGCTTGAAAAAATATGAATGTGTGCTTAAAAATTATTACAAATTGCCTCTAGTCCAGTAACCTTGTCGCTTCTATGGAAGGCACCGTTTGCGTAAAATCTGGCATTTATGATTTTTTGCTGAGTTACTCAGGATATTGGCCTATTAAATAAGCTAAGTTTTCGACCTCGAGCGGCGCGGGGACCGCTTAATGGTCAACAATAAAAAAAAAAAAAATTATTGCCGAAAATTCTACTTTTTACTTAGTAGAAACAGGATCTTTGGAGCGCAAATTTATTTTCCAATATTTTATGTTTGAAAATAATTTTTCAAAAACTTATGATTAAAATAACTTTATTTAAAGAGAAAATTCAAGAATGGGTTTCTGAGGTTAAGACTAGCTATAGGAGAAAATTGTGGGTGTTACCATTGTCTTTCAATAGTGTTGTTTCTACCTTAAGTCATTTGCTTATATAATTGCCCCTTCCGGTATGATTGCCCCCTCCGGTATGATTGTCCTATTATTTTGGCTCAACCTACAAGCTCTATTGCTTTGATGCATTTATGTCAACCATTCTTTATTTTCCATTAGGTATACTGTTTGATAATACTATACTTGTTATATTTTTTTTATCGCTAAATTTTGAAATGCTGTAATTTGGAAACCATTCGGTCAACAGAGATGGTCAAATTAGAGCAAAGTAGGTTACTTTGAAATCGTAGAACAATGTTTTAATTTAAAACTACTTAGAAAGAAAATCGTCAATAATCAAAAATGTGCGGGAAAATCGCGTTTTTTTATTTATGACCATAAAGCGGTTGCCGCTCGTGGTCAAAAACTTAGGTTATTTACTAGGCCAATATCCATAACAACTCAGCAGAAAATCAGAAATACCCGATTTGAAGCATATGTGAATGTATATATAGTTACTGTACTATTAGACTTTAAAAAATAAAATATTTTTATATTGGTATACAAAATTTTGAAAACAATTTTAGGAGAGTAACTTAGAAAGCAAATTTTAAGTTATTATTAATTATGCAGACAAAAAACGCACATACACATTTTTCCATCAAAATCGTTTAAGCCGTTTTCGAGAAATGTAAGATTTATCTTAACTGCTTCTAAACATTTTGATGGATGGGAAATATACCGTTATTGTTGGTTATAATTTTTTAATGTTCTTGAAAGTACTGAAAAATTGATTTATATCTAGCTTCAAAAAACAAATTAAGTCTTTTTCGAAAATCGAATTTTTGTTCTGAAATTTCAAATAAATGCTATTTATTAGAAGCTTCACAATAAAAAAATCAACTGAATCTTTAACAAATAAATCAAAAACCAATTAAATGGTTCTTCCATATGTAGGTACCATTAATAACTATTTTTTGAGTTTTTTGCACTAAAATCTTGGTAACAGATTTTGGGAAAAGTAAGATTTTACCTATAGAAGACAAAAAGAATTATTTGGCAGGTAGGTGTCATTAATTTTGGTTCTAAACTATTTTTTTTTTTTAATTTTGTTGGGCATATTATCCAAATTAAACTTAGTTGAAGAAACTACATCTCGTCGTTAAGGCTGTAGCCAAAATTGCGAGAATCACTTTTCTCATCTTCGCTATAGTTTGATCATAACCTCGAATTATTTTTTTTTTACAGAGTATGATTCACGTGAGATGTGACAAAAAGCTAGAGCGGGTAAGTTGGGGAGAGACAGGAAAAAAAAGTTTATAGGAGGGGGTCTATTTTCGCCCGTATGGATGGCAGGGATCTTTTTTTTAAAGCCAGATATCCATTCTTTCTGTTTTTTAGTTTTTATTTTAGTAAATAGTTTTTTTTTTAATAATTAATAATTAATTTTTAAACTTTAAATTTAAAATATATGTAATGTTTTTTTTAAATGTTATGTACTTTTTTGTTTCGTTTTCGCGATAAAGGGTTACATGCTTAGTTGAAGTCAAGTAAACAGGTAACCATATGTATCTTGCAAGCGAAACAAAAAAGTTATATTTTTCCTCCATAAACAATTAGCAAATAATATATATCTTTAAAAATGTATCCACTCTCGGGTCGTGTATCTACATTTTTTGAGAAAGTTGACCTGCTAAGTTGTCGTCAATTTAGCAGATAACCCTGTGTCTCGAATTCCAAGAGCGCAATTTTTGTTTGTGTAAAAAATTAGCAAACAATTTTAGCAACTTTATATTATTAGGTAGATTTATTTTCATGTGAATTTTTGGAAATGTCTTGCTAACTTCATAAACATCAATTTTTTTAGAAAAATGCGCTTTTTGACGTAATAGACACCATCAGGCATCAGCTTCATGCTCAATCAACCAGATCTCATGAGAACTTATTTGTGATGTGAATTTATTTCTTTTTGAACTTTGAAAGATCATCATAAGCCATATCCACTAATGAAAAATTCTTTCGCCGGTATTTTTTTTTACAAAATAAATTTTTGTTTCCTTATATCAATGCCGCTTTTAAATTTGTATTTGTCAGTCTCGACCCCAATGCTCCATTGACCTCACTCTGCCACCGATTGAAATTATCATATATACCACCCTCATTCAAATGAGCACGCCATACCACCGCCACCGCCGCGCCGCCGACAACCACCCGCCACCAGAGCACCATTATTGCTCGATATCATCAGGTTAGAGATGTTAAACCCTATAAAAATTCAATTATACTCCCATTTCCCATAAATATACAGGCCAAAGCCAATGTACATTATATACATATGTATATTTAGACGATGAGATGGCGATGGCTTGACAATGTGCGAACTGCGGATGATTCATGAATCATGAAAGAACAGATGAATTCCGCACAATCCAACCAACGAAGCACGCAACGCCATAGCATCATCCTTTTTGTATAGTCGTGTCGGTCGGACGTCGTTCTTTTGTATAGTTGGGTTGAGAGAAACTAACCAACTGGGGAATTCAACAACAACAAACAAAAAAGGAAAACCAATGTTTAATTCATAAACCACGTCTTTCTGTTGGAGGATGGTATACCAAAATAAAAATGTCTGCAAAAATAAATCTGAATAAAAAATTATACTTAACGCATCACAGCCCCAAATAATCTTTAATGTAGTGCCAATCTTTTTTTTTCTGGTTATTTCCATAGGTATTAGCTTATTTGTTCGAATTTTCCGGATGCCATCATTGGGGGAGGATGAGTACAACTCAGCCTCACGAGAAGCTAATTCATATCCGGAATAGGTAGTTAATTAGATATAGGGTTCTTAAAAGCCTTGTGTAGTAGCCCGTAGCGTAATGGTTAGTGCGTTCGACTGTCACGCTGGAGGTCTGGGATCGCTTCCCAGCCTCGTCCACCTAAAAACTAAAAAGTTTTTTTCAGGGCAACTGCCTCTTGCGAGGAATTGACAAATCCTCCAAGAGTATCACTTGTCACGAATAAGTGCTTCTCGTCTAGCCGTTCGGATTCGGCATAAAATTGTAGGTCCTTTCCATTCCTGTCGAAAGGCGCACACAGGAATGGTTGCGAGTTGTTAGTCACTAGGCCCTGGTTCTTCATGAGCCGTTGTGCCACCCGATTTATTTATTTATTTAATAGCCTTGTAAGGATATCTGGTAAAATCTATACCTACATATACCTATAAACTTTGTATTTTGTCTAAAATTAATCTTTAAGATATTTCTCATCAACTGGGGGTTGTCTATGACTTTCTATTTTTATTTTTGAAAACGAATTGCCTGTCATGTATCTCGGATCAACTGAGGTCAATCACAAACACTCTCACTCTCCTATACAGAAAATGCTTCTGGTACATCTGGTATTGTTCAAGGGCGGTTTAATTAAAAGTGATGATCTAAAAATGTGGGGTACGTATACCCGTGTAGCTTATGATGGGTATATCTAATGCTTGAAAGTCTGAACTGAGTCCCAATGAATGGTGATGGCTATGAATGAAGTGTGTATGATGCGTTGGTGACAATGATTTTGATCCGGATGACACAATCATTCAATAAATTAATAAAAATTATGGCATATACCTAAAGCTACACAAAAGTATTCAAGCATGACTACGACAAGATTGCTTAGCTAGAGCAAATTTTGTATACACCATATTATGTGGGAGTATTTTTATAAAAAAAAAAATAATTGCGGTGATCGTAGACATGATTATTTATTGTTGGTTTACTTACTTTGAAACACTTTCATGTGTCTCTTTATGATGACATTTTATCTAAATTAAGATCTTGGGATTTTTTGAAATACTCGTAGGTACATACACTCATAGCGAGATCTTTTAATTACATCAAACTTGTGATTCGAGATGCAGTTCGATGTATAAAGTATTGTGGTTTTGTTTTAAAAGTAAAAGTTGAAATCTCCTATAGTAGATACCTATAAATAAGATTATTATGACTAATATCATTTTATCTAGGATCAAATTAACTAACCTCAAGAATAAATAATTTTAATAGTTAAAGCCAATTTTCTTTGGTAGGTAATTTACGTGGTGAAGAGGATCAAATTTAAAAAAAAAAAAAACTCTTATGATTCATATTTAAGTTAAGAGAATAGCTACCTGATGTTTTTCTGGAAATTTTATCGGAAAAATTGCAAAACTTAAATTCTGTTCTTCGAAGAAATTAAAAGTGTCACTCATAACTTAAGAAAAAAATAGTTTTACGGTTTTTTTCATCATCTAGGCATGCCGCATGTGTATGCGACGCTGGCGTCACCCAAAATAGTTGCATTTTTGCCGCATGTTCTGATTATGCGACACTCGCCACATGCAACAAATATGCTGAGTACACGACATGCTAAATCTGTCCCAAAAGTCGCATGTTTGCATGCTGCATGTGTGGCTTACATGTGTTCAGAGGCGTCTTTAGACAATTGGGGGCCACTGCATGTGTTGTTGTCGCATGCATATGGAAGCTAAAAACATGGCAATGCACGTAAGCCACAAGCACATTGGCACAATGCCGCATATAAATGCAGCTTGTGAGTACACGACATGTGAGTAAACATTGAAATACTTGATTTTTCGTTAACTTGTATTAAAATTATTATTAAAATGTCGAAAGGAATGTAAGCAGGAGAAAAAATACAAAATCAAGTGTCATAATGCAATGAAAAGTGGATCTGGATCTGAATCGTTATGAGTTGAACTATAGGCTTAACTAAACTCACCTGCTTTTTGCAATAAAAATATAAAAGTGCGAAATAAACAAGTATGTATGCTTCAAATAACTGCTTGCAAGAAAACAAGAATACATCCATGGTGAACTTACGTGAAACGTCATCTTTTTATTTTTTTAAGCTTCAGTTTCGTTGTCAAAGTAATGAAAGAAAATTGTATAATATCGAATTTTTTGTATATCGGATTTCATGAAGTTTTTTTATTCCATCAACATCATAGCCATCCTTCAATGAAATTTGAATGTTAACTATATTTTTATGTCCGTCAGCAGTTTGCCCTGAAATCGTATATTTGCAGAGCAAAAATTTAAATAAAAAGTTTTCGGAATTTTTAGAGGTTTTTTAATTCATCGACATCGTAAGCCATCCTTCAATGGAATTTGAATGCACTGCACATCGAATAACAGATTGGATACAAACTATATTTTGACATTTCGCACCGTTGCCCTAAAATCATATTTTTCCGGAGCAAAAAAATAAAAAGCCAATATTTACAGATTCTTACAGGTCTTTAATCCACCTTCATCGCGAACTATATCGAGAATATTTCGTTCCAAATGTCAGCAGATTGCCCTGAAATAACATTTTCCAGAGTAAAAATTTACATGTCAAAAAATTTTGAATTATATAAATTTGTAAATTTGTTGAAATCGCAGCTTAATGAAAATTGACAGTTTACAACTTAACATTCTCGAAATTGCGTTTCTTGAACTCTGGCTAGAATTTTAGATCGCTACTAACTCGAAATAAACAGTTATATGACAGAATTCATTTCGCATCTATGAAAAAATGTGGCAGCAGAAATTCGTACTAGCACATGCTTGGAACATGTTGCATGTGCATGCCACAATCAAGAAAATGTCCCATTTGATCACACTCAGCATGCTTCGAGCGAGTACACGACATGCGGAAATGCCGCATATTTACATAATGAATTGATTGCGCATTCAAACTGCTTATAAATGTTCACCACATGCAGACGTCACAAAAATGCCGAGTACACAACTATTGGGACACATATATGACGTCAAAATGACGTCGCGGCGCATGGAAATGTGTCATTTTACATGTCGTATACTCGAAGCATTTATCTAGTTTTCGGTTAAGTGTGTATGGTGAAGCAGTGTGGAAGAGATGATTCAACGACGAGCCATAGAGCTGGACCGGTATGATGAATGCCTTGTATAAGGTATCTTTTGGTTCTCTGAGAGAAGACCTTATCACTCTGAGAGATGGTCTTAAAATATTAAAAAATCGACAGCACTAAACACTAGCAATTTTCTGATTTAACACTTTTCAACAAGCTTATCGGCTAAGTTCCAAAATGCATCAGATGCGCATTTGATGCAAAGTCATAAGTTCCAAAACTCAAACGTGAAAATGTTTACAGAGCGAAATCAGCATGTTTGCGTAGCAGATGCGCATCAATAGAGTATTGCTGCCGCATCAAAACTTTTTGGAACTCAGCCATCCTTTCATTTTCACATTAATCCACTAACTTCAGTGAGAAAATTATTTTTAAGCTGAAAATTTCCATCAAAAGATTTTAATTCTCATATAAGAGTAAATATCTACAGAAATATACCTACCTAGGTATAGGTACCATAATTTGTTTTCAAAACTGTATCTTCGCTTTAAGGGCGGTACCTAATTATGGAGGGTTCTTAATGGGGCTCATATCTCAAATTATTTGTATTTACCTACCCACAGGCAGGTAGTTTATTTAGAAAATTTTTGAAGACAACTTAATAAGCGTCCGATAATTACTGCCAATAATATCTTATCAACTTTAAATGAAATGCTATTGGATTTAAATAGTTTTAGGCGTTTTAATTTTTGAGAAAATTGAAAAAATAACAAAACACATTTTTTTATGACATTCAAGTCAGAATAATGATCAAAAGTATATATAAAACACGCTGTTTGGAATTTTTGTGTTTCTGAAAATATATAGGTTTTCTTAAATACCCAATTGGCATACCTATTCCGTTCACAGTATTTTGCAATTTAAATAAATAAATATCGATTTTTGTTTTATTCCTATTGTTCGGGAATAAGTGTTATGGTCACATTTTTTTTTGTATGAATTTTACAGTTTTGAATATTTACTGTCACAATCTGTTAAACGGTGGTGAAAAAATCAGTGGGATATGCGATGACTATCATGAAATCATAAAGCAAGATACCTATGTACCTACAATTCCGAAATCTTTGACTACTCGAAACTCATTATAGGTAGAATACAATATATAAGCAGTTAGGTATCTATCTCTTTATTGTATAGTAAGTAGACTTATCTAAACTATAAATATTGTGTGAAGCATGTGTTTTTGTAGACAATAGATACACGATAATTTTTGGTTCCTACATCAATTTATTTATGCGCACCTTAGTAGGTATGTGTTGTATTTGATAGCAAAAATATACAATGATTGCAATATAATTTATAAATACCTACAAACATGTTCTTGAAAACTTTAGGTTCTACGTATCTCTAATTAATTCACGTCTGTCCATCTTAGTACATATTTATTAAATCTACTAAATGATCTACAAAGAATACAAATATACACACTGACACTAGCTACCTACATATGTAGGTATAAATCTATAAGGCTTATGTAAATAACACATAAATATAATTTTTGGTTTTTTGTTGGGCGCCATTTTAAAAAAAAATTTTTTTCATCTCTTCCTGGCCTACAAGAAAATAAGATCCTTCAAAAAATTTGAATGGTTAACATAATTACATTTCTTTATTCAATGAAATAATTAAAAGCACCTACCTTATCCTTTCACACATCTTGTAGGTAACTTAAAAGTATCGACATTTTAAAACGTTCCGCATGAGTGATGTCCTTATAACCTAACTTACCATTACTTCTTTCATTTGCATTCAAAATTAAAAATCACTAGCATTATAACGACAAGTTAGTGTATGTAGGTACAAACCTGCAAAAACTCTTGTTCTCCATAGATAAAATTTCTAATATGTACCTATATCTTCTCGAATAAAAAACAATTTCACCACACAACGCAGCCATTATACCATTTTGCCGCCATATCATATTTATATTATCGTAAGCTCTTCATTTCCCCTTTTCAGTAGAAAAAAATATACCAATAACCAATTCAAAAAAAAAACACCTTCATCAATCCACCAACAATATTTCCAGTCTGCACAGGTGGGCCATTTTGAAATTGAAACAAAACAATCGACTGCGTCACAAAATCACAAAATAGAAACAAAACCGGCAAACAATACAGTTCGTTGATTCCTCATCCAAATTTACACGCAGATACAAACCCAAACACTGTCACAGACTCACAGATATTCAATATTCTCTCTCTGAGTGTTGATGAACTTCCTACGATATTCCATTATATCGTAAGGCAATACACGAAGTAAGTGCGAGACGATCAAACTGATTCATTGATAATCTTTTCACTCTTTCACTCCCATGCGATAGCATCTAAATACACACACACCACCACCAATTTAATAAGAAAAACGGAACACAATGGAATCGAAACTCTTCGTCATCGAATATACAAAAAACTAAACGATACCGTTTGGACGAAGTGTTACCGTATCTCGCCGATTAGTCTTGTTTATGCCGGCTGCTATGCAACATAATCGTGTCTGCGTTTTGTGTGTGTGTATCTCTAATGTCATCTAACTGCATTTTTTAACTGTGCAGATACTTGAATCACAGATAACAATTTATACCTAATTGACGGTCGTTTCTAAAAATAAAATTCACATATTTGTCGCTCAACTCAAGTGGATTTTAAATAATAATTATAAATCGGTGTAACTCGAGAATAAAGCTAAAAATAAAACTGCTTTGGTTAACTGTTTATGTTGTCCAATTCGACTACCGAAAACAACAACAAAAGTAAACAAGTGAATTTTTGAAATTAAAATAAAGGTACAAAGATACAAGCCCTGTGCCTGTGTATAAAGTCGTGAACAGTGCGTGTGTAATCTTAACAGATAAAAAACAGATTTTTTTATTTGTTTGTTCGTTGTTTTTCTTCTCTGTTCTCTCCCTTTGCACTTTGTTTCGGTATCGAGTTTATTTGTAGTTTTGTTTTTCTTTTGTGATCCCCTTTTTTGCTGGTCACTAACGTTGTGTCGTTGGACGCTCGTACTGGACATTTCCCTGATTCGTGTTTTTACAGTTGAGTGCCCTTTTTCAAAAAAAAAAATACAATTAACGTGTGTGTGTTGCATATCTCGATGAAAAACGATGAAACCTGTCTCTCGAGTTGAAAGCATCAAATGCGAAGCAAGTGGAAAGCCATACATTTTCATCTAACAAAGAAAAAAAAACTGAATTAAAGAACAAAACAAAGTAAAAACTGTTTCACAGAAAATAAACAAACAAGCTAAAAGCAATAACAAATATCATCCAACTCATAGTCAAACCATCCATAAAAAAAAAACTGGAAGAAACCAATAGATACACCGGTATCTCGAATCGAGCTCCACTAAAAAAATATATCTATATGTGAATTTGTTTGGCTCTGATGTTGTACCACCACCTTTTTGATAAATCTGAATTTGAAGTGGAGGAAAAGTGTTTTTGTCTGATGTCTGGTGCTACAGATAACGACTCTGATGGTGTATTAATTTGAATCTATCCTGATTTCTGTTTCCATTTGTTATTTTCCCTCTACAAATGGTTTTTCTTCCTGATCCTGTTTTGACCGTCGACGTCGCCGCGAGTTTTTTCTGTCTGCATTTTGATTGAGAACAAGTGAATTTTAAACTTTGAGGGTAATAGCATCAACTAACCTACTAAAAAAGATACAATTATTCATTGTTTGTTTATTTTTTTTTTTTTTTGTTGGGCGCCATTTAATTTTTTTTTTAATAATTTTCTTTTTCGCTCATTGTAGTCTGTTTTGTTGAAAATTATAAGTGTTTATTTTGTAGAAAACTCGTTCTGTTCAGTGAACTGAACTGAACTAAAAAAAAAACTGGAAAATCATTGGTTTTTATCGACAGACTATCTAAAAGGAAATTTATTCAAGAGCTGTTCATATGCAAGAGCTTTTTGAATATAAAATATATGGATCTTATTCTAGAACATAAGACCCATAAGCAACCAAGAAGGCCAAATAGAATATATAAACTTTTTTTTTCTTTAAAAAGAATCTAATGGATTTTTGTGTAAACGCGCGTAATATCGTTTAAAATAGGTAATTTTGTTTCTCTTTTTTTTTTTTTTTTCTTAAATCAATCAATTGATCAAAATTTAATGCGGCATGGAATAGCAACCAATTTTGTGTTATGTATTTTTGTTTTCCTCGGTAGAAAATACGTAATTAGTTTCTTGTTTGTTTAATTTGTGTTTAGTTCGATAGTAATTTGTGCGTTTTCTTGTAAAAAAAAATCATCAAAAAATTTTATTTTTTTAAATGCTAAAATTTATTTAAAAATCTTTCTTTACAGCGGAATATACTATACATACTAACTCACATTTAAAATATTAAAATTAATATAATAAAAACAACATAATAATAGATGCCTATCTACTAGCGAAAAAATTGTGTATACAAAAATCATAATTAAAAATTAAAACCAACATCTTTTAGATAAAAAAAATAAAAATAATAAAAATAAAAATATATATACCTACCTATACAAAAATAAAGTGTTGTAAAAGTGAATGTTTTAGTGAACATAAAAAAAATAAAATAAAAATAAATAAATTGTAGGTCTTAGTGTAAAAAAATTATATTAAAAAAAATAAATAAAATAAAGTGTAACCAATCAAAACTAAATTATTAAATCGCTTAATAAAAATAAATAAAAAAACATATATAACAAGGTTAAATTTTAAATAACAATAATTATTGTAAAACAACATTAAAAATCATTCAATATGGATATACTACCGAGTGGGAACATCTTTCGTGAATTGCAGGATATTTGCAATACTGGATATTTTTCATCACAACCATCGATCGAGGATCAATGGCAACAGGTGAGTTTAGTTTTTATTTTATTCAAAATTAAATAGGTACATTTCTTAATTCATTTTTTAAAGCTTGGTAATAGGTACCAAACTTCTGTTTGTTTTTAAATTCACAGTAGGTAACTAAATTCCATATAAATAAAGGTTTAAGAAGAGGTTTTAAGGCTCAATCAACAATTTGTTCAAATATATTTTTTTACATTTTGGTGCTGAATTCAAGTTTATTGTTCATTTTTCGCTAGGTTAGATTTTTTTCAATTTCGTTATGACAGATGTGTAGTATAGCAGCAAGATTACATAAAGCCTATTAGGTACACTGCTGATGCGAAACGAAATTTTCCTGTGGTCTCCAAAAGGACAACGAAATGCTTACGAAAACACAGCGGAAAAATATTCATGGAGAGTTTCACAAATTGCAAATAAATAAAACAAAATTTACCGACAAAATCAAACAACAGCCATGCTGTAATGAAAGTAACGACAAATAAAAACACGAACAAACCCAAATGTCATTTTTCCGCACGCAATAATTGGTCCGGACAATTAATTCTGTTCGCAAATAGAGTGGAGACTTGTCAAAGCAATCTGGTATAATCATCAATTTCGTTGGTCGAACAGCGTACCACAGAACGAAAAGAAAAACAAAATTTTTCGTATGTCATTTTTGTATGGGATTTTTCATTTCACATCAGCAGCGTACTAGGCTTAATACGAGTCTTAGTTCCACGGTTTTGATCATCAACACCTTTCAGGGTTACCGCTATCTCAAATTTGTCAATTGTTTTTCACGACTTAAGCCTAGTACGCAGCTGAAGTGAAACGAAAATTTTCCATGGTCTCCATATTGACAGCGAAAACGTAAACGAAAAGGCTACGAACAAATATTATGATGATGAATGTCAAAAATTAGAAAAAAATCAAATCCGAAAGACATTTTAAAATTTTCATTCAAAAATTATTTTTGTTTTTCGTCCGAATGTCGTTTTTCCACACAATATTAATGTCCCGGACAAATAATTCTGTGCGAAAAGAGAGTGGAGACTTCTCAAAATAATCTGGTATAAACATAAATTTCGCTGGTCGAACAGCGTACTACAAAACGAAAAGCATAACGAAAATGTTCGTTTATGATTTCGTCATGTCATTTTTGTTTAAACGAAAAAGTCCCTTAAATAATTTTGTCAACAAAAATGAGTCATTAGAAATTGTTAATACGATAATATTGCTCATAATTTGCGTATTTAGCAATAACCAATTAAAATGTTTACCTACTAAGTGCTGAAAGAAAAAATAGTTTTTAACAGAAAAAAACATCAATCTTGTTTTTTTAGTTTTAAAAGAAAAAAAAATTAAAAATAAAAATAAAAATAGGTATAAGAATTGTTAAAGAATGAAATTAATTAACTAATAACGGTAATCGTTGCAAAAATAAAAAGTAGTAATGGTTAGTGCTTTGGACTGTCACGCTGGAGGTCTGGGTTCACTTCCCAACCTAGTACTAAACCTAAATACTAAAAAGTTTTTTTCAGGGCTACTGCCTCTTGCGAGGAATTGACAAATCCTCCAAGATTATCACTTGTCATGAATAAGTGATTCTCGTCTAACCGTTCGGATTCGGCATAAAATTGTAGGTCCCTTCCATTCCTGTCGATAGGCGCACACAGGAATGGTTGCGAGTTGTTAGTCACTAGGCACTGGTTCTTCATGAGCCGTTGTGTCACCCGATTTATTTACTTGATTCCAGAATGCAATCAATGTATATAAGGCTTTTTTAAATAGTCTTTAATTTTGGAAGAAATAACCTCAAACATATTGGCCACACAGAAGACAAAATTGAGATAAAATAATAGATAATTTATTTCCAAGAAATTGAGTTCCAAACAATAGTTTCGGAGATAGATCAATTCATGTTATCCGAAATAGTGGATTTCCCCAGTAGAATGACGTGTCGTCCACACAAAACTGGACTTTAGCTTTTCTAAAAGGCCTCTTTCAGGTATATAAAATTAAGCCAGTCAACTATTTCGCTCCACAAAAAATATATCATTTTTGAATAATTGGATTCAAAATTTTATGAAAGTGAGCACGGAAAGAAGATTTTTGAAAATCCAATTTTTAACAGGGAAAAACAGAGGTAACAATATATTGGAATCAAACGTCTATTTTCTGAATGTTTAGAGATAGATGGATAGATACCTACACTTTCTAACGGTCGATTGATTTTTTTGACTGTTAATCGTATTAGCGTAGTCAAAATTTAAAAAAAATGTCGTTTTCGTGAAAATCAAATATGGCGAAGGTTTTGGAATATGAAAATGCATGTTCATAAATAATTCCTTTTAAATCACGGATGCCTTTGATTGGAAGAAAATTTGATGAGATAAAATACCTAACCCGAGAGTTACGATTTTTTTTAAAGATTTTTTTTTGTTTTAAATAAAAGGTATTTTCTTATGTGATTTTTCAAAAGTTTTTGATTTTTATCTTTTTGGAATGTTGGGACTACAAATTCGGATTTGTTTTGAAAATTTTGGATCTATCTTTTTTTTTATTACAAAATGTTCTTGATATTGAAGACATAGATAAGATAGTTGATTTTAATATGTACAAAAAAAAAATGAATTCCTTTAACACTCCTGAGCAGACATAATATGCAATACAAATGTGTACAAATGATAACCTCTTTTTAAATTCGTGCATCGATTATTTTGGATTTTTCTTACTGCGCAGGTATTTAGGCCGATAAAGTATTTTTGTGAAAAGTTCGATATTAAAAAATAAATGCAAACATAAAACCAAACGTAATTATGACATTATAATGATATATTTTTATTTAGACCAATTTTTTTGGATTGAAAATTCGTCAAGTAAATTTATTCCTCTGATAACTAACAGACTGGTTTAACTGACGATTGAAGAATTCATCATAGTGAACTTAACCTTTAAAACGTTGCGTTGCTCGATAGAAAATTATGAACAGCATGGTGTAAAACACAAAGCTATAGCTTGTCTGGAATAACAACCGAGCTTGTCACGAGCCTCAAGAGTCTAGGAAATTTTACATCAATACTTATACTTAACTTATAAGGACCTGGGCTTCTCCAGAGTCTCGCAAAGTATCATATACCTAAAATGATATCTTGAGAAACCCTGGAGAAGCTCTCCAATGATGCCCCTTGTCGTTAGTCTCAAAAGTGAAATTACCTTTTAAATTGTAGTTATTTACTCGTATAATCATAATTTACATTTGTAAAAAATATATAAAATATATATGTTTTCCGTGGTCATGTGACTTCGTATGTAACTTTTGTTAGATCTGCTCCTTAACTTCCCAAATACGTACTGCAAATTTCAATTTCCAATTTGGGTCAAACGCAAAGTTCCATCAAAGTTCATAGATACGGTACCCATACATAATTAATTTTAAGAGAACTTTGGACTAAAAATTGCTGTGTTGGGAAGTCCGTTCCTTGACTCTGAATGCCCTTTTCACCCACGCAGTTGTTGGCAAATGCTTGCAATGTTGACCATCGTTTCGCACTGGTCTTAACCACGCAACAAATTTGGGATCCTCTTGCCAGGACATCTGGAATCGTTTCTTGCTTCCCTTTTCTTCAGACATAAATTACAATAAACATTAGAACTAAGTAGGTAATAATTAACAATTATGTAGCTAGCATAACTCCTAAACAGAAAAAAAACGAGCGATCCGCGCATCCGTGCAATGAAAAATAATCTACGCCTGACAACAAAATAACGAAAACAGTTAGCTTGACATTTTTTTTGACGTTTGGAAAACTGAAAGTGAGTGTATTCAATAAACGAATTAAAATGAGTTGCTTCAAAAATTGAAAGTTTGAGTTATATGGATGAATGGATGCATTCAAATGCAAAAATATTGTTTAAAATGAATAAAAATTATGGGAAAATGTGGAAATGCTCTTTTTTCCTACTGAGAGCCATCGCCCTTTTAGCTTATTTTTCAATTAAAAATTACCACACAAAGGGCACTCGCCAACGATCTGGCATCACTGACCTTGACATCTTTTGTCATGGTTGAGGGTCTCTCACCGCACAAGTTGGGATTCGGGAAAAATAATGTACAGCGGTCCCTTCGATTCCTGTCGACTAACAACACGCTATCAGAAATAGTTGAGTCTTGTTAATCAATATGTTTGTTCAAATGCATTTCTAGATAGAAAATTTAAAAAAAGAACCTACAAAAAATGGAACATTTGCACAACTTGAAACTATTAAATAATGTTATGTTTCTGATTAGATATTTAAGCAGACCAATAAGAAAATCACGTTTTGATAATTTTTCAATTTTTGTTGAATGATATGTTAATGTTCTGCAAATGATTATTATATTTTTTTTTAATTATTGTGTTGTCCTATAATAATTGTTATTGGGGCTTTACAAAAAAAACCTTCTAAATCATCTCCATCTGCACATTGTATGAGAAAATTCTAAACTTTTCTTCATTATATGACAAGCAAAAACCTCTTCTTTACATCTTCATATTCCTTTTGTATTATCTTATAAGGTTTAGTTAATAAAAAATGATTAATTGCGTGTAGTTGAGTCGAAATGATTAATGAACAGACTATAAGGATGTTGCTTAGATCGTTATGCTGGGCTTTGTGTCATTTTATCATGAAGTCATTTTCCTTAACTCAATTTAACAACAACAACAAATACCATCTACCTACATTCTATGCTCTCCAACCTACATACACCTGAACAATAAAAAAAATTTACAACATAAAACCAACAATTGTGAAGATGAGTACAATATAAACTCTTAAAATGACAAAAGATGACGAAGGACCTGCAAATCGTATCCATCATAACAAACGAAGGCATAATATTTTTTTTTTACCTGTAGTATATGTAGGTGAATACGAGACAAGTCATATCTCAGAAACCTACTTGCTACTTTCATCGTTATCTTTTCTACAAGGAAACCTATAAAAGAGTCTAAATTAAGGACATTAAACCTTTGTACCTATGTACATATGTATAATAAAAGAAACAGTGTGATGGTTTTGGCTTGTTGGGTTCTATGTAGGCATAAATATACCTAAATATGTTGTTAGATAAAGGAAGAAGTTTTATTGATATAAAGAGGCTTAGTTGAGAAACTTTAAGAGTATAAAACTTAGCAATTTAACTTACTTATTCCAGCCATCAGCCATCAAAATTAAATTCTATAACAGAACAGATAATTTGAAATGTTAAGTACGACTCACGTTCTTAATTCGATTAATTGTTATACCTAAGGCAAATAATTGTAATTCTTGTTTGATAAATTACAAATTTTTGAAGGACAACTCTGAATTTCAAGAATCTCTTGCCCTTCTCCACTCTGACTTTAAATTTTACAGTTATGAAAACCAAGCGGACGAGGTAATTGCTATTGCAAAATAGCTTGTAGAGCAGTATAAGCCCAGGAAATTAAGAAACAAAAATGTCCTTACTTCGAAAAAATTCCGATAATGCTGAATTTCGCTGGAGAGCTTCATTTGTCTGTCCTTAACATTTCCTGAAAAGTACCCTAAATTTGGGGTGTAGCTAAATATTTTGGTGGCGAGTGGAGCGTGTGTTGGTAAAGGGGGTAAAATCCACTTTTTGTCTATACATTACTCGAAAACTATTGTTTTTTTTTTTTTTTTTTAAATAAGTTGTGGCTATACATTTGTAGCTCATGAAGTTCTAAAGAAAAATGGTCGAAAACATTTGAGTGCAGTACATTTAGTCAAAAATAAAAATTTAATATTGGAGGATATTAAATATATTTTTGTATGGGGTATATTTTTTAGGGGTTACGTTTGGAAATATATTTTCTATTAATTAACCAAGTTTTAAGGGTGGTACCGGAAGGGAAATGCCACCATCTTGAAAACTGTAATTTCTTATATTTTGCTTAATAACTCCCGAGAAGCTTATTTTTTCACAAAATGATCTAAAAACAACTAGTAGACAGTAGAATTATCTACAAAATGACATATTCTCGACCTCTGTACGGCATTAGGTTCTTAAGTTATGGTGGACAAAAAAATGAAGCACTCCACCAAAATTCAGCTTTGTCGGAATTTTTTCGAAGTTTCTCAGAAAATTTCATTTCTCTTTAGATTAAAACCCCATATCTCGTAAAACGTTGCTGCAATTTTATTTAAATTCGCAATAAAGATTAAAATATAACATTCCAAATCCTTACAAATCAAATTAAATCAAACAAATTAGAGACAAAATCAATTTTCAATGCATTTGCATCCATAAATTAGAACGTCTTTATGTTAACAATGCTTAGTCACTTGCTTACAGTCTTGCATGTGTTTTCCAGTACTGTTTTTTATTTTTGACATCAGGAATAGTTCTATAAGCAATCAGTTTTAGAAAAGTTTAACTTTGGTACTTTTTCATATTTTTAAATATAGAGCGCTCACCAAATATAGGAATATTAATTTTAAATTAAATGTTGATGTTATGCTTCTCTTATCAAAAGATGGTTAATGTATCTAAGCACCTTACCTGAAAAAGTTAAAGTTTAAGAATCATAGAATCAAAAACACGAAGATTATGGCTGGCCATGAGACGAGATTTGGCGAAACTTTTGTAAGTCTCGTCTCGGTCAGTCTCGTCGTAGTCTCGTATAATAAGGTCTCGTCTCGGTCTCAGTCTTGCCTTTTTCCCGAGAAAATTTAAATTTGCAGCCTCATCCCGGTCTCGTCTCCCAAAAATACGATTTCCGGACAACCTGTGGATCATTGGAACGAAATATTTTCGATACGTCAAAATATAATTTGTAGTAAATATTAAAGTAAAATTGGATTT
Organism: Melangyna quadrimaculata; assembly: GCA_949320155.1. NCBI lineage: Eukaryota > Metazoa > Arthropoda > Insecta > Diptera > Syrphidae > Melangyna > Melangyna quadrimaculata. The sequence continues at coordinate 55,686,251 of OX439485.1, forward strand.
TTCATTTTATTTGACACTATTTAAATTTCGGTCTAAATATACAATCTCGTACCGGATGCTCAAAAGGAAGTCTAGTCTCGGTCTCGTCTCGGATGCTTAAAAGGCAGTCACGTCTTGGTCATGCGGGACCGAGACATTTTTTGTCTCGTGGCCAGCCCTAACGAAGATGAAGTTGAGGTCAATCACTAAACTTAAAACATATTTATTTTTTTTTTTCATTTCATAATTTCTTCGTTATCGTTATCATAAAAAACCCGGCAACTTTCTAAGTGTACTGAAAAAAATTCCCCTCGAAAAATAAAATGTACACTCTTCTTGCTGTGAGTTTTATATAAGAGTCGCGTGTCGGTAAACATCAACAAACATTTGCGTCCAAGAAGGGTACGACAGCATCTAACTGGTGAACCCAGTGTCGCAACTGTACGAAACGCATCATGGAATTCACGGCCTTGAGGTTATAATAATAATTGAATTATGTATAATCAAAAATCTGTATGAGATGGAATTTAAAGATAAACTAAATCTAAATAATTCACGACTTAGTTACTTGTTTTTGCTCTGTTAGTTAAACTTCTTTTTTCTTTAATTGAACTTCTTAGATTAAGGCTCCAGTTAAAGCTTTCATTGAAAACCTTCATTGAAAATTTTGTCTTTCAATTTTGATGTACTTAAACAAATAAAACTGATGGCGTTTTGGTACCAAAATGAAGGTTGTTAGTTATATTTATCTTTTAGTCAAAAAAATGTTTAGTTTGCTTTAAAACTTTCTAATAAAATCACTTTTAATTTTTCAATGATGAAAATCTGTTTCAATGAACAGCTGATATTTTGTTTCTAAAAGTGGAACACATTCGTTGCAATGATATGTGTTCCTTTCTCTTCCCGTTCACGTCTGTCAGTTTTTCGTTCAATGATCGACTCTAACCTCAAAGTTGTTTTTTGTATGAGGAATGGAATTTTCAATGAAAGAAAATTCCATGATGGCTATAACCGACTTGTCCTAAAATATTCCACCATTTCACTGATTTGTGTTTCAATGATGGATTTCAATGAACGCTATAACTGGGACCTAAGTCAATTTGTTTGTAAGGATAAGAACTTTAAATCGTTTTAATTTTTTTGTCAGAATCCTTTAAATGTTCTACAGTTGATACTTATTGTTTTCAAAATATTTTGATTATCGTAGCTAGAGTCCTTAGGGTTATCAACATCCTTAAAATAGCCCTTCCATTAATCGAATGTAAAAAATCAACAATAAAAATAACAAAATTTACACGAACAATGAATGTGCACCAACAAAAATAATTAATACAAACAAATATTATCACCAAAACCAATTAATCACCAAAATGAAAGTGTATTTTGCGAATCTTTTCAAAGAACGTATATACTCGTACCTATAAATGTACTCACAATTCACGAACAGAAAAAGTAATAATAATTTATCGATGTTTTAAAACTTTTTCAAGTCATATTTTGTTGATAAAATTCCTCGTATGTAACTTACTGAAAATAAACTCTCCAACACAACCACAACAAGTATAATAAACATTAACTTTTAAAGTCGTTAGTTGTTATAAAACGTTTGTTATGTGATAAGAAAAATTTCAAACATTAGAGGTCACCACCATCATCTCATCATCATCATCGCCAACGCTTAAGGTTGTGTTGGTTTGATAGACAAACTCAACTGGAATTCCTATAGTATAATGAATCACAAAATTCTTTGTACGAATAGGAAAGATAACAATTTGCCCAACAATGTTTGCCAGATTTTTTATACTGACACTCTTTTTCTCTAGCTATGAGGCCAGGCATAAGAATTTCTTCTAACATGCCAAGCTATCCATCAACAGATGAAATTATATCTATTCTAGGAGGAAATGGTTAAGGGGCGGGTGTTAGACTAGGGATGGTAGGCTTATGTGCGGTATCTTATGCGGATACACAAATTAAGCAGCGAAATAGCACGCCATCATACACGCAGCTTTACTCATATTCGATAAGTAGGTAGGTACGAGTATATATTCTTTTGTATCTTTTGGGAAGAAGGATGTTTGCTAAAGGAAAAGTAAAGTATGTATGTATCTGAAACTACCTACATCCATATCGCATAGGTATATATGTATGTATGTACCTATTATAACCTTTAGTGCGCGCTAAATTACGTTAAGCCTTACCAAACTGTTTTTTTCAGTTTTGTTTTTGTTCATGTGAAAGATAATTAGCACGCTATTTGCTCAAAAGGTGATCTCAACTTTGAGAATCATTGTTAATTGGATGCACGCAGTAAAATAAGATACCCACACACATATTAATAGGAGTTTAGTATTTAAACGTTGATTTAGCCAATTATTTGTGTACAGTACCAATACCAACGTTTCACATTTCGGACGATGAAAGGTAAAAGAACGCACATAATTAGTATCCATTGAGGGAGGTGGGTTCTTGTTATACATATATATAACTTCATAAACATAAACATACATTTATATCAATGGAGGTTAATGTATAGAATAGAAAAGATACTTTTTCCAAACGAGACAAATATCCAAAACCAAACAAAAAATGTGCTTCGATATAAAGTATTTTAGGAGAAGAATTTTTGTAAAAAATATTCGACGCAAAAAATTAAAAAATTCTCTAGAGAACAATTCGCAATGTTTGAATATTTATTTAAATTTTGTTTATTTTATGCGAGAACGTAAACAATTTGCTGGAAGCTGAGAAATGATGCGATACACAACGTACTTACATATCTGTGTGTAGGTATATTTGCGTTAACGGTATTTTTTTTATAACAGAAAAAGTAAACAAATTTTTCAGAAATATACGAAAAACGAGATTCTTAAATTTATGATTCTAAATAATTTTTTAAAATTTATAAATTCTTATGGAACTGATTTTTTGTAGAAAATTGAAATTATATACATACCTACCTGATAATATTTCATAACGAGAAAAAAACATAAATTTAATCTCAGCTCTAAAAATAAACTTATGAATCAGTATCTAAATATTTTTTATTGTTGAAAGAAATTCTTATGAGTATTAAGGGTTTTTTTTTTAATCGAACGATTGAGAGACAAGATAAAATGTTTATTTAGATATGTTGCAGAAAATATAACCTATCAACCGTTAAAGATTACACATAACGTTGCTTAAATTCAATTTTGCTTAGACTAGACGCTTTGTCTTGAATAGATTAAACAAAATTGGCCTTTCTAGAAATTTAAATTTTAATAGTGGATTCCTATTGATATTATTAAAACAAAATATAAGAATATTTCTAAGTTCATTTCCAACTTGAACTTTAGATAAAATTGTATTTTCTTTCTGTAAGCCACAAAATAGCAGATACTTGAAATTTTATTCAAAGGTAATCAATTACCGTCGAAAAAATTGTATCAAATAGAAGAACATTTATTTCTCAAAAACTTTTTACAACAATATCCTTTTCATGAAATTTTCCATTACCAAATCGCAATGTGGCTGATTATATGCCTCAATAGCTTCACGAATTCCATCTTTGAGGTCTTGAATCGACGATGGGCTGTTAGCGTAGAGCTTATCTTTCACGTGATCCCGGTGGCCAATTGTGATCACCTATTCGAGAGATAACACGGTCCGGAAACTTTTCCCGTAAGAGATCGATGGTTTCATTGCTTGTGTGACTCGTAGTGGCGCCGCCGCCGTCTTGTTGAAAGTAAACGTTGTTCAGATCAATAACATCCAATTCCGGCCATACAAAATTAATAATCATCTCGATAGCGCAATCCATTTACCGTAGCTATTGCTCCAGCCTCGTTTACGAAAAAGTAAGGTCCAATGACCCCGCCGGACCATAAACCGCACCAAACACTTACTCGTTGAGGATGGAGAGGCTTTTCAACAATAAATCATGGGTTTTTCAGAGCCCCAGATGCGACAAGTTTGCTCGGTGACGTAGCCACCGAGGTGGAAATGGGCCTCATCAGTAAAGATGATTTTTCGAAGAAATTCCGGATCATTTTCATGCAGTTTGTATAGTGAATCTTAATAATTTCAATGCGTTGTTGAAGCGTGTATCGTTCCATTTTTATTAATGGCGTAGTTACTTCTTGTCAAATGTCAAAAAATTACAGCTTCAAAAGTGACAACTACCGAAATAGCGGGCTCTTCAAAATAACACCTCTTATTATTATCAAACCATACATAATTCAGCAGAAAACAGAACTATTTAATTGGTGAAAACTTGATTCAAGTGTCCTAACTGCCTTTTTGATAAATTAAGAGTAGTTGTAAGATCAGTGATAAAATTCTTAAAGATTAGCAACAGCAAGAATATAATTGATGAAGGCGGCCTTACACTCGGTTGAAGTAATTTTTGTTGACATTTTCTGTCCCTTCTCTATGAATTCTATATGCAATTGATAATTTAACTTTATTCAGAGAAATCAACTTTGAAGATAACCATACGAAACCAAGTTACAATTTTCTGCAAGGAACCACACTAAGCTAACTGCTCGGTTAATGAAACCATCATGTAGCCGGATTCTTCCTAGTTTTATGATGAAGTTGGTTTCTTCATTCTTTTATAATTTAAAAAGCAGAAATCCTATAACCATCTAGTTTTCAGTGTTTGGTTAAAGACAATAGGAGTCTCGTCTTCTTCCTTACTTGCAATAAAAACAAATAAGTGATTTTTTCAAAGTTTTGAGTTATTATCAGAAAACTTAACTAAAACGACTTTATTTAAAAATAAAATTAAATTAAAAAATAAAACTATAAAAACGATTTATGGCTTTCTGGATTTCTTCTCCGCTATAAGAACTTTTAAGAAGCTATAAGAAGTTTTGGTTGTAAGAAATGCACATAAACTTGCACCTTCGTAATAAAACAACTAAATGTAATATGTATTGTACGTAGGTAAATATCAGCGAGCATAGTCAGTATCTACTTCCTAATGTGCTCGTATTCTCAAATAAGTCTTTCTTTAAATTTAAGCAAAAAGTAGCTACAAACATAAATGACGAAATTAAATGAATGAAGATGTAACTTAAATATACTCATACATTTTTTAATAAAGATATCATACAAAACAGAACATACCCAAATATGTAATTCAATATATATTTTCCAAGAATAAATTAAAATCAAGACATTTTTTGTCAGTAGGTATGTACATGTATACCTCATTGCGCTCCACTCCATACATTATAAAATGTATTATGTATATTTTTACAAACATAAGATATTTTAATAAATAAATTCCTTGTAACATTTCAAGTTCATTTAATGATTTATTTCACGATATGATGAAACAAAAACCAGGATATAAATATTTAACGATAAAAGAAAGTACTCGTATCTTGTCTACCCAGCAGAGATTTTAGCAATATAACAGATGATATAGGTACGTTACACTATAGTTATAAGAGTGTTATGTTATGTTTGTATGTTGATGATGCCTGCTTGCCTGCCTGTGACAAAGTGTCCGTATTATCTTTTCGCAAATCAGGCTAACACTTAACATCCTCTTATATGTCAATCTCACTCTAAAAAGTCTAAACAATAAACCAGATAAGAACAAAAAAAAGAAATACGAAGAAGAATATAAAGATAACTTATCCTGTAGATATGTAAATTGAGGTGGTTCTCAAGTAAACACCTACACACGAAATATTAAATATATCTGTGCGTTACTCCTATGGGAGCAATCCTTCTACATTGTGACTACGACCGACCGCCTTATACGGCGGCGTTGCTATAGGGGACAATGGGTCACCCTTGTGCTCCCACCCCCATCATATGGAACATAATACGTAGATATATTTGTATCTTATAATGTGGCAAGGATAAGGAAAAGGATTAAATCAAAGTGAATTCTACTGCGACTCATTCCCTCAGCATGTGTGTAAAATAAACATGAACAACAACAAAACAGAAAAAAAAGCCAAAAGAAGGATGGAAATATATTTGGTTTTTTTTTTTCTATTTTCATTTTACTGTGTGTAATGTATCCTGGGAGAGTAAGTCGTAGGGAATATTATATTGGTTACTGGAATCTGGGACAGCTTCGCATACAGGCTGTCGGATTTGATGATTCCACTTTCGGCACACATACCTACATAAAATAATCAACATGATATGATGATGGTGATATGTTGACATTCGTTTTTATTTTTGTTGTTGTTTTTGTTTCCGTTTTAATTTTCGTTTTGTATTTATTTTTTTGTTTTTATTCTTATTTGTGTGTGTGTGTGCCAATTTCTGCATAGGTATAAGTATTGTAACTTCATATATATCTATACTCCTTACTTTTAGATTGCCTTCTTTTCACTTTACAACCCGTATCCTTGTTTCTTAATGATGACAACATCCAGAAACATCCTTTGTATTGTTTTATTTTTTTTTTGCTTTATTTTTCTATTTTTGTATTATTTTTTGAATCTCTTGGATTTACTTTGATTGGAGTCAAATTTAATATTCATTGGGGGAGAATATTCTATAAAAGTATACGTGTACAGAAATCATGACACAGTATAAAAGGATATTGACGACTGAGGAATCAATAAATTTCATTTCTGATGGAGTTGAGCTAAATAAAAAAATACGATTCACAAATCAGAATAAAGATAGAAATTCACTTAAAGAGACTGAATGTATTTGTTTTTAATTAAAATAAGATTAAGTAAACATTCGAAGATAACTTCCTTAATCATTATAATTGTAGTACATAGGTACATATTTTATTCAAGAAAATGGAGATTTTTTGGTGCATTGCTGCTTGTACTAATCTATTCAACAGATAATACCAATGGACTTTCTGTCGCAAATAAAGCAATTTTAAACTTATTTCTGCATCTTTTTTGTTTGTGCTGAATTCAGGCTTCAGGTGGAGCTCCTTGGAATCAGCTTTTAAGTTTCTTTATTTGAAACGCTGTAAGGCTTTCTGTTTCTTCAGCGATATTTATCTTGTTTCAATTATTGTCAACATCCTTAAAAAAGATTCTAGGTACCAGTCTACCAATATCTATAAATCTGCATCAAATTCGATGAATGAAACGTCTTCTAAGAACTGAGTGTACCTTGTTTATACGACTCAGTTATTCCTTGATAAGTTCAAGTTAGTTAAAAATTCCATTATTAAGAAAATATAGTTTGCCAGAAAGTGATATTCAAGTTGGAGTAGTAGTAGTAGTAGAGTTAGTAAAAAACATTTTTGACTTTTTTGATAGTGACTCATTTATTTCTGTTGGAGGTTGTTGCTCTAGAATTAGTTTTGATACATAGCACCCAAAAGAAAAAAAAAGTTAATTCGTTAAAAAAATCAAAATTGAATAATTTTTGAAAAAAATATTTATGGACCTTCGAAACAGTGTTGCCTCCAGAATGTCCCTATAGGTTGCATTCAGCAGACATATTAAACTAATGACAAATATTGATGCCAACTTATTTCAAATGCTTTTCTTATATTTAAAAGCTATCTGTAAACGTTAGAGACTTCAAACTTTTTTCATGCATAAAAAGAAATTTATTTTTATGTAGACTCTATTTATTGTTTATTAAGACATTGATTTAGAATTTCTTATCGTAAATAAGAACATGTGTATCGTGTGTATTGTGTATGTGTATTGAAACGTTTTTCTTTTAATGTTATCAATAAGATTTTAACCGTTTTGAATAAACTTGTCTTGGAGCTTATACAACTAGCTTCTTCTGTAAAACTTTGAAATAAAACTATTTATTTTATCATTAACTTGATTAACATTCCGAAAATATATCTATTTTTTGACTGTTTCTTACAGTTTTTAAAAAGTCCTACAGCCAGAAAATATTGTTTGTCACAAAGTTGCAGTTATACCTAAAGGTAAGAGTGAATAGCTAATTATTTTCTAATGACACGTTTATTTCTGTTAGAAGCAGTGGCACAAGATTTGTTTTAGTACCATTCAAAAGAGGAAAAGAAAAAACCCAAATTAAAAAAAAAATGAATTGTTGTTTAAGAACTACAGTTATAGCCCTTGGAAACAGTGTAGCCCCCAGAATATCTCTTCAGCTTGCATTCAGCAGACATATTAAACTAATGACTATTGATGATGTCAACTTGTTTTCAATATTTGTCTCTTATTTAAAAACAATTTGTAAGCGGTGGAGACTTAAAACTGTTTTCATGATGAAAAAACAGTATTACTTCAAAAAGAATTAGATTTGTTTTCCTTAACACATTTATTTGAATTTCCCTATCGTAAGTTAAAAGATATTAATGGATTTATTAGAACATTTGTCTTCTTACATCATCGTGAGACTTAATTTTTTTTTTTTATAACATTTTCTTGGCTCTTCTACAGAACTAAACTGTTTAATTTATCATTAATTTATTTATCTTTCCAAAAAATATATGTATATACAAGTTTATTTTATGACTGTTTCATACAATGTTTCAAAGCAATAAACCAAAGATGTCACCCAATACGAGCACAAAAATCGCTTTTAGGACCAAAAACAAATTGAATTTCTTCTTATTAATTTCATTCCTTCTGGTGATGTTTTATCTCTTTAATTTATTTTGTCTCAACATACAATACGCTGGTCATTTGAAATTCTCTTATACCTTATTCTTAATCTAGGAAAATGATGACACCTACTTCCACCGCACCCCCTCCCTCCCTTTCTACCCTGCCAAAGAAAATTTAGCCCCATCACGATAAAACCACACTCCCAGATCCTTTTGTTTTGGGAATACGAACTTGTATATTTTTTTTTCTTTTGCTCATTCTATCAAATTATTGCGAATGAAATCTCCATTTGACTAATTTATCTAATGCGAAACACAAAAAAAAAAAACAAAATATAAATAAGAACCTTAACCAAATTTTTTGTATTTTTCCCCAATCCTCAAGATTACTTTCACCACCATTCTCATCTCAGGTTTCCTCTCAACAACAAACTGGGTGCCAAAAACGAACGAAACAAACACAACAACCAACAAAAAAAATCATAATTTATTACTGACACATTTACTTTTGCTACGTCTGCTGATTTACGCCCGCCTCCCCTTATAGTCGACGTAGCTCATCTGGAATAAAGCCCCATCACAAGTTCTTATACCCTCTTTTCACTGAAGGTATTTTGTTTCTGGTTTTTTCGATAATTTATGTCGTAACACGATATCTAATCGGGAAATTATTACCCAACCAGAGAAAATTTAGTAAAGAACGAAGGCTGCAGTTGTTTTGGATAACAAAAAAAGTTTTTTTTTTTCTTTTTCTGTCCGTTAATTCTCCTTTAAACCATTTTAGTCATAAATCTTTAAAGAAAAAAAAAGAGGCAAGCCCTCTCAGCTTAATCTCATCATTCGCATATTGTTCCTTTTTTTTTTAGACAAAACAAAAACGAAAATATAAAAATAAAAAATAATTTTTCCAATGCAAATTATTTTCGATGTCATTTAACTTTTCTACCCCCTGCTCCCTTATTTTTCGGCTTTCTATATAAATTGTGTAGGTCGACCATTTAACAGCTTTGATTATACAAATTGCTTATTATGTCTGTTTGTTACCCACTTGACATCTGAAGTGACATTAAATTTTCTATCATGATAGATAAGGGGTGGATGCAGTGTAACTTAGGTTATCTGTTCAGAAAAGCGGTATAGACGCCAGTCTTATAATACACATATGTGCCAGAACGTCTGTTGGCTACCCAATCTAAGGTAAGAATACACTATTTCTGTGTAACGGATGTTTACATCTTCATATTTTGCCTGAGCGGGAGATAAATTCGAAAGACTTTTTAACGGAGGTATATCTAATGTTTGAAAAGGGCTAGTTTTGGGAAAAACATGTGTTAGGGCGAACGCTGTCAGTTTATTGAGAAAATTCGTTGACGATGGGGATGCCTCTACTGCAATGAATTGTACCCGAGAGTTTTGAACTATTAACAGAGACATTTTCTAAGTAGATCTAGATAAATGGGATTCTAGAGTTCGTCAATTGAGCTAGTTAAGGTTTATTTTTTCAGTCCGGGGTTAAGATAAACCTTAGTTTACTCCCTAAATTTCATGGGTTAGCTCTGACATAGCTTAACAAATTCCCTCGATATTTTATCGTCAGTGTTTTTAGGTCTTTCTGCAATCATCCGTCATCTAAAAAAAGATTATTGGCGTAGGTGTAGACAAATCTATTTGCAGAGTTCACTTATTCTGGTCTAAATAACTGTGCCTCACTACACGACGCACGCACGGTGATCAATACAACGTTTGTAAGATAAATGTCAACGTGAGTAGTTACATTGCGCAACGTTACGTACCGTAACATTACGTTACCTAAATTATCGTACCGTAATCTTACGTAACGGAAATCGGATATGGGAAAAATGTTGTATGTGGAATGCGGCCTTGACTTTGAAGAGCGACCTTATACCTCACGTATGGAAGACTCTACAGGCGGAAGGGAGATATAATTCTTTTAAGCAATTTATACCCAATAATATCTATCTAATTTTTGAATAAATGTTCTGCAATTAAAAGCATTGTTAAATCTTCATACATAAGAGCAAGTACAAATAACCTAGTAAGGGTACTTAAGTACCTATCTATTGTATGATTTATACCTTTTATAAATTTGCCCTTATTTTCCATTGTATTAATCTTCCTATGGAATAATTCTAAACCTGCATCTTAACTATCCAAAAATAAAATCATTAATCACCACTGGAAAAATAACTTCCTACTTTGGTTTGACTCTGTATACAGTTATTCTTTAGATGTCTTTGACTTGGCAAATGGCGGTGGTGCGGTGGTGACAAGACAATGCGGGCCTCTTCTAATGTTACACCCTAACTCAATCTTTCCAACAAAGTTCAAAATGAGGGTAAGAGAGCACGCAGAGGGCATAAAGTCAGCGGAAAAAAATTAAGTAGAAATAACTAACACACATCTTCTATGATAAATTTTTGTTGTGCTCTGTTCCAATAAGAAAAAAAAAGAAAAGAAAAATATCAGAAACGTCAGAGAGGGTGTTGAGATGTTGCCAAAACATGCCAAGGGGTCGGACGGTTGGTTTTGGTAAATTGACTATAAGGAAGAGAGAAGGCAACCCCACTCCACTACACCCTGTCCACCATCAGCAGGAGGCAATATCAGCAGAATTAGAAAACGGGAAAGAAGAAAGGGAACAAAAATGTCGGAAAAAAGGAGGAATATTACAAGCTATCAATTTGTCATAATAACTTTGCAAAAGATGAGTGAACGACAACGACGAAGACTACAAACGACGACAACGGACGACTTCTCCGACACGACAACGACAACGGACGGGGATGGACGAACGGCTCCAATGAGTCTGGACACATTGGAGTTTTATTTATGTTTTGTTGGCAAAAAGCTTTTTCAATTTTGAACGAAGACCGACACGGCCGGCGCGCGGCATATAGAAGTTAGTTTTTCTTTTTCTAACCCCTGTGCCGCAGCTATCATCATCATCATGCATACGCCTTCTTTATTTAATGTTGTTGTTTTCTTTTTGTTTCTTTTATTTTTTTGAGAATCTTTCTCTCAAAAATGAGGGCAATGAAAGATACATTTATATACAAGTTAGTTTGTTATCTCAGGATGGTCGACTTAAATGCATAGATACAACGTTACGTACGAACGAATCAACGAATGAACGGACGCGAACGGTCGGTAGTTTGTGTTTTTGTTTGTTTGTTCCATATAATTACGAATGTGACCTTGCTGTGAATGCAGACTTTTTATCCAGTTTTATAGTATGTCCTATAAAGAAGTTTCTTTTGTGTTTGTTTAAAGAAACGTACATACAAGAGTAGCTAAACAATGAAAACAAAATAAAATAAAAACTGAATAGATGAATTGCATCTTTTCTTTTTGCATATATCTTTTTTTTTGCGTGGGAGATTTGCTTAGAAAATTTTAAGAAAACATCATTCATAACATACCTACACCCCTAGCCGGATTAATAAAACGAGAACAAGAATTTCTAAGAATAGAAAAGCTTAAAATTATGTTTGGTCTTTATTGTTGTTGTTCGGGGGAATTTTTTAATAAAAATATAGGCTGGCAATAAAAATCTGGTTAGGATACAAAGTTTGCCATCAGATGAATATTTAATTTTTAAATGATGACGGTGACGTTTTTGATTTATGGGTTTCGAAACGCAAAAACCTGAACCCAAAATCCCGAAAATCAAAATATCGAATCACTAAATTTCAAAACTAATAAATGTCGATCAAGTTCTGGGTATAAAATTAAACGAAATGCGTTTTCTATTAAAAAAAAAAATAAAAATTATTTCAAAATAAAATATATTTAAAATTTTGCTAGGACCTATTAACTTTCTAAGAAGTTCTGTATCGAAAAAATTGATTGAAATTGGTAAGCCGTAAACAAAAAAGTATGAAAAACGAGTCTAAAACGGATATTAAACCATTAGAAAAAGTTCATATTGGTTTTGTTTTTTATTCGAATAATGTGAGAACGGGCTATACAAATTAGGACGACAAAAGTCTCGGTCTCGCATGACATGAAATTTTCACGGTTTTTACTGCTTCACAAAAAAGTGATTTGAGGCCAAAATAGGTGAATCAAAAATCCTCTTAAGAAATCAGAAAATTTCGCAGTTTTTTATGCTTCAGAAAAATGTAATTTAATGGGGCTTTCTATTCAACCATTTCAGTTGATCTGAAGAAAATTTTGTTCAATTTTTTTGAAATTTTGAAGGACTCAAACAGACACAAAAAAAAAAAAACGTTTTTGGTTGAATACAAATCCAAATCAGAAAATTTCGCAGTTTTTTATGCTTCAGAAAAATGTAATTTAATGGGGCTTTCTATTCAACCATTTCAGATTTTAAAAGTTGATCTGAAGAAAATTTTGTTCAATTTTTTTGAAATTTTGAAGGACTCAAACAGACACAAAAAAAAAACGTTTTTGGTTGAATACAAATCCACATAGGAGAGGATCTGGTTGACACTTTGAACAAAATACACCATTTCCCCCAAAATAGCCCATCTACTATCAAGTTAACCAACCCGAGTTGTAAGAATAACGTATGAAAAGTATTCACAAATTTTTGCTTCAAACGAGTTAGCCAACTCCAGTTGTTTAAATTTAGCTTAAATTAGTTATTTCAACTCGAGTTAACTCGGTTTGAAAAATTTCGGTTTGATACATCACTAATCTTGAAGTTTTCCCTATGTACTATTTGATGTAATATAAATAATTCCACCAATAGCCTTCGACATGGACACCAGTCGAAATTTCACTTTTTCTAAACAACTTTTGTCGAAATACTTGTTTTGGCTCCAAAAATAAAACGAAACAATATTTTTGAAAAAGCATGTATCCAGACCAGCGCTGCCGAAAGTGGCACTTTCAAATGAGTTTGGCACTTTGGCACCCATTGGCACTCAAAGTTTAAAATTTGGCACTCTTTTTTTAAATGAAAATATCAAAAAAAAATTCATTATTCATTAAAAAATATTAAAAATTAAATTTTCTTATACAATTTACAAACATTCATACACTTGTTGCTCTTTTTTGTAAGCCCCACAAAAATCTACTACAGTGAACATTGTGTTGGATGCCTAGGATACCTAGCGAAAGATTTTTGTATGCCACTATCACTGTTGGATAAAAACGAATACATAATTTTGAGGTGCTTCGATATAACACTACTTAAAATATTTAGACCCGATTTTTCAATCATCAGCTAAACTATCAAAAGAATATTTACTATAGCTATTGAAAAATTGGCCCCTAATTATTTAACATTAACAAACTTAGATCTTGGTGCACTATAGATCTCACTACTTTTTACGGCTGACTTGATACGCAAAGGTTTGTGTATACCTACCTATAGAAGAACTTGGCTTCTTTTTTAACAATTACGTTTTTTGTGTAATTTCACTTCTTTTTGCAACGATTTTTATTATCAGGAAAAGTGAGTGGAATTAAAGGCCACTGAAAGCCTCATAAGAAAAATTAAGTATTTAATGTGAAGATGCCACGCCCCTGCATGAAAAATTTCATAATTTCAATTTTTTTCTTTGTATAGGACCAACCACTCTATAAAGTTTTATAATTCTGCACCAAGTAGGAGTGCTCTCTATTAAATATATATTAATTCTTTGAAAATAGGTGGTTGCCACGCCTACTGAATGTAAAATCTCAAATTTTTAATTTTCCCCTTTCTTGCATGTAGTAGCCCGTAGCGTAATGGTTAGTGCGTTCGACTGTCACGCTGGAGGTCTGGGATCGCTTCCCAGCCTCGTCCACCTAAAAGTAAAAAATTTTTTTTTCAGGGCTACTGCCTCTTGCGAGGAATTGACACATCCTCCAAGAGCATCACTTGTCAAGAATAAGTGCTTCTCGTCTAGCCGTTCGGATTCGGTATAAAATTGTAGGTCCCTTCCATTCCTGTCGAAAGGCGCACACAGCAATAATTGCGAGTTGTTAGTCACTAGGCCCTGGTTCTTCATTAGCCGTTGTGCCACCCGATTTATTCATTTTTTTTTCTTGCATGTCAAGTCGTATCGCTCAACCAATTTTCATAATTTTACGACGGCGACGGTCAAAAGTGCTCCACATAATTGATATTAATTCTGAGAATATGGGCGGGTGCCGTTCTCCTTAACGGCTAATTTCAAATTTTTCAATACCTTCTTTGTATTGATCACATGGTCTACCAGCTTACCAAATTTCATCAGTGTACGACAGTCAGAGGTGCTCCTTATTAATGATATCAATTCTGTGAAAATGGACGGGTACCACGCCCCCTGAATGAAAAATCTTAAATTTTAAATTTGTTCCTTTGTATGCACCACAAGGCCTACCGTTGTTTGAATTTAAATGATTCTACGATTTTGGGAAGTGTTCCATAATTTTGATGGGCAGTCAGTTACGGTTTTTGCGACTTTTGCCGTCTTATATGCCGGTTTCACTGGGCCAAATGAGGTAATTTCGTTGCAAATTTCCAAATGAGATCCGAAATTACCTAGTTTCCCATACAAAATCACATTTCTAAATGAGGTAATATCAACCTTATTTGCACGAAATTAGGTTGGAAATTGGGTGAATGCATCCTGCGGGAATTAGATTTTACATGAAAATATCAATACACTATACTCAACAACATAAAACAGAAGGAGAAAACAACAAAAATAAACGGCTAACTGCCATTCCAAATTCAAAATGAAATGAGATGTTAAATTTGATAATGAAAACACGTTTTTGCCAATTTTCGAATCGACCTCATTTCGGCTCTAATGAAAACGTAGTATTATATCTCAAGAACCACTTATGCTAACAAATTTAAACTTGGTGAGTTGCCGGAACCGACTTGCCTTTCCGACTTTATTGGTACATACATAAATTAAAGGGGGTCAGAAATCGCCTAATTTTGATCCTGTAAAAAGGGTGTAGTGTAGAACTTGCCTCGGCAGTACTGTTCCCTTTGATACCTATCATATAATATCATATATCTTATAAAAAATATACAAATGAATTTTTTTCACGGCTGTCACATCGACTATCAGATTCCTTTTGTGGTGCCTAGTCTATGTGTTCAATTTTAATTTTATAAATGTTTGCCTCTTACTGGAATTGAAATAGTAAGAGTAGAAACAAGCTTTATTATCAGGAAAAGCAAAAATAAAAAAAGTAAAAGGCCTAGAAGACTACCCTGCGGAACACCGCCCAAAGTGGCATACGCAAAATTATCTTTACTTTGAAAATTTACTAAAGCTAACAAAGAACAACACTTTACCAAACGCGTGTTTCAGGGATTTGTTATTTGTGACTTTATTGCTTTAATTATTTAATTCAAAATATGAATTTACGGACAAAATTCTTTATCTTTACTAAAATAAAGCATAAACGCACCAATACATTAATACTAAGCAGTAATGCTACGAAAGTTTTTTGACTGGTTCGACACTAGATTTAATTTCTTTTTTGCGTAAAGTATTTTGACTCTTTAAAAGTTGCCTTACAACTTGCAATTCATTTTACTGCTTTTAAGTGTCTTGACTGCCTTTAAGTCTGTTGCTTCTTAATTAACTACCTAAGATTGACCGTTTAAAGTCTAATGACTGCGTTCATGTCTTTTGCTTAATTTAAAGCCTTTTAACTGCTGGAATTCATTTGGAATTATTTTAACCATTTTGACTGCTAATAAGATTTTCAACATCATGAAGTCTTTTTACTTCTTTGAACTGGAATTTTAAATAGACATGAGTTATGAGTGTTCTAAGACGATTGTTTTGTTGAAAGATATTATTTAATTTATTAATTATATTTTGTTGAAAGATTTCAAAGTGTACTTCAAAATCAAGGTCCTTAACAGAAGCTTAAAACTAGTTCTTTTGTTAAATTAACTGCAGTTTCAGAAAAGATTGCAGTACAACCAATAAAGAAGAACTAAAAATAAACCTTTACAAATGGTATAATTAACCCACAATATCTAAATTGGTAAGAGTACGTACAATATTGCTGCACAAATGAATTTGTTTTGGTTGTTGTTGTTTTTATGTTCTTGTTATTGTTATTTGCAAAGAATTGATGCAAATATCTGCTGAAGCACGTGCAAAAGTCAAGCTTAGTTATTCTTTTTTTCTTTTACAAAAGCGATGAGGTCGTGGGAGACGATCACAGTGTGTTGTCGTCTTTGAGTTTGAATTTTTTCCAACCGCATCCAAACGATGAATAATAAATTATAAACAAAAAAATAAAAGTGATTGAAGGACGCACATCACTAGCAAATAAATACATTATTATTTGAAAAGCTGTCGTTTGTTTTATTGCTGCAAAAAAAAAAAAACGTGGAATAGCTATTATATTTTTTTTTCATCATGCTTTATTGTTTACTTGTTTGCATTAGAAAAGGAGCTGAATGATGGTGGTATTTTATTAGATAGAATATGCGGGGAAGATTGAATTGTTAGTAGTAAAAATAAAACAAAGAAGTGGATTTTGCTGCATGGGAACTCAATTTTGAATTGCGTTTGATATATTGATGCACGAAGTTGAGAAGGTTATTTTTATTTAGCATAATATGACGAATAAAAATAGCAAAATAGTTCAAACAAATTTAAAAAATTATACATAATCAAAATAAAATTGAATTGAAAAGGGGAAAGAATGAAAGGCCATAATGCTGACATATCTTAACAGGAAAATAGTTAGTCAGTCAAACTATCAGGGGAGTGAAGGTTTAACTTGAAATTTTCAATCCTATTTACCCAATAATTACATGTAACAGGAATTTATAAGACTTACTATTCAGAAATGAACTATCTATTGATGCGTACACAAAAGGTTCTAAGGATAACACAGAGTACCTGCTCAAAACTCGGCTTTTGGAGCAGCTCTTTTTCGGTTTGCTGTGAGTATAAATACTTGATTATTTGTATTTTCCAGTAAGCTTCTGCTAAACTTCTTATATGGAGTGCTTGCTCTGCGCACGTCCACTATATTGTTGTTTTTCTTTTAAAACAGAGCTCCTGCGCAAAATTCGGCTTTTCGGAGCAGTAACTCCATTTGGTATACGAATACAATTCTTGATGACTTTCATTTTCAAGAGCTCCTACTTAGGTTCTTTTATGGAATACCGACTTGCTCTGAGCACGTGCTCTGTTTTATAGTTTTCTTTTTTAAACGGAGTAAATGCTCAAAACTTGGCTTTCAGAGCAGTTGTTGTGCTTTACAATTCTGGATTTCTTGTATGTTCAAGCAAGGCAGGGGCCCTTGCTTCTTATATGAATTACTTGCTCCGATCACGTGCTCTGTTCTGTTATTTTCTCTTAAGACCGAGTACCTGCTCAAAACTTGGCTTTTCGAAGCAAAAGTAAATATAAATATGTATGTATTTGCATTGTATTTTCAAAAGCTTCTACTAAGCTTCTTATATGGAGTACCTGATGCTATGAGCACCTGCTATGAGCACATGCTATAAGCACCTGCTCAGTTGTATTCTAATTCTTGTAAAATGAAATGTTCGCTCCAAACTTGGATTTTCAGTATGAATAAAATTCTGATGACCTGACATTTCAAGATCTCCTGCTGAGATTCATATGAACTTGGTATTTGATCTGTTCACGTGCTTTGCTCTTGTTTATTGGAGCTCAAAACTCAACTTATCGGAGTTAATCCATTTTTTTTTTTTTTTTTTTTTATATTTCACGCGCTCAAAAGGGGTTATGGCTACCCTTAAAATGTTTTTAACACAGCACGAGCGATTAGGTAAGTAGGAGAGGATTTAGAAGGAGATACCAATGCACATTGGTTTTGAACGTTTGCACATCGAAATGGGAGGGGAAAGTCGAGTCAGGTAAAGCATTCCACATTCGTGTGGTGCGACTAAAGAAAGAATCTCTGTACATTACAGTACGTCCGAAGTTGGGCTCGAGGGTGGCTATTTCACTAGAACACTGATTATTATAATAATAGCGATAAAATAGAGAAAGACATTTGTTATGAATTAAATTTCTCATTACTCAGCTTTTCAAGTGGCGTAGTTGCTCTGAGCAAGTGCTCCGTTTTATCATTTTGTTCTTCAAATGGAGCTCCTGTTCAAAACTCAGAGCAGTAACTTCATTTTGTATGAATACATTAATTCGTTATAGCTTCTTATATGGAGTATACTTGATCTACGCACGTTCTTAAAGTTTATTTTGTATTGTTTTAAAAGTCAGCACTTGCTCAAAACTTAAAGCAGTTACTCCATTCAGTATAAATACAATAATTCATATTGACTGAAATTTTAAAGACGTCTGCTTACCTTCTTATAAGGAGTAGGTACTTTCTCTGAGCTTGTGCTCGGTTTTCCTGCTTAGTTCTTTTTATATAAATCATATTGCTTTGAACACGTCCTGTGTTTCTTTTTAAGCCGAGGATCAGGTCAAAACTTTTCGGAGCATATAGTATATTCGGTATGAATGCAATTCTTGATTTCTTGCATTTTCAAGTGTGCCTGATTTACTTTTTATGTAAAGTACTTGCTTTGAGCATGTGCTTAAATGTATTGCTTCTCGTAGCGTTTACTCTATTTCGTATAATGATTTTGTTTCATTACCTACTTGTATTTTCATTTTCAAGCAATCTTGTCTAGCTTTCTTATAAGGAGTACTTGCCTTGAGTACGTGCTTCGTTTTATTCACAGCCACTCTATATTATGTCAGGGTGGTTCTTTGAATGCAGAAACGTTTGAATCAAGAAACAACTGCTGTTCTCAACATTGTTTCTCTCATTCTTTCTCTCTCTTTCCCTCTCCCTCTCTCTAAAAATAATCTTCTCGCCAATGCTTTCTGAAATTTTAATTTTACCCCGAACTGTGAAAGCAAGCCTTTAATGAAATTCAGTATCGAATTACCATTGTTACACTTCTGAATTAAGTACAAACAAAATCCAACTTGTCACTATAATACTAAAAGTTCTTTTGCAATTGTTTGGAAAGTTTTTTTTTCTTTTATTTCTATGGAAAAACTATCCGATCAGAATCTTCTTTTATTACCTTATTTCTGATGTTAAAACGAACAAAAAAAAAAGTACAGAATCTGAAAAAATACATTTATCATTTTATTATTCCTTTTTTAAAAACTTTTTCTTGTCAGCGAATCCCAGCATGTGCAACAAAAGGGAATCTTTTTTTTTTGTGTGTGTTTCTCGCCTTATTCCCTCTATTATACAGCTAAACTTAACTTTCTTGAGATGAAAACCAGGAGGTTTCCTCTATTATACATATAACCGAATAACCATGGTGATATGGTGGGGGAAACAAACTAAACTTCATATCATATCCGTATTTCCGGTGGAAAACATTAAATTTTCCATTTATCATGTCACCACATTTTATAGGTGCATGATGATGGCATATATGAACGTAGGTAGGGAGAAAATCTTTTATATGTACAGATACATTTCACCCTTGAGATGTGGTTTTAGTGTTATGTGTGTGTGTATGTGTAAAGTGCGTGTGGTTTTTCTCAGTAGGAACACCTTCATTTTATGATTTAGGTACATTTTCTCAAAGTGATTTATTGCATTTACCATTACCACATACCTCCCTATACCTACCCCTAAGGTTGGTACGTCTGATGAGCTGTAAGCTACTATGACAACAAAGGTAATCTTTGCATTGATTAAGCCTTATGTACATAAAAGTGACTTGGGACAGTAACTACCTTCCTACAGTACTAATGCCAGATACTCATAATTAAATTCAATTTAATCCAATTAAAACACCACAAAACCAAATTAATCACTATACAATACGTAACGGTGCGGTATTTGATACGATGGGTTAATGCTTTTGAGCTCTTTCTTTATCTGTCACTAAAGGAAACACGAATTAAAATTGAGATATCAAATTATCTGGTGGTTAAACTGATTTTTTTGCGTATTTCCAAAACATTTTGCTCTTTTTTTCTCAAATTCTAAACCAAGTGCTTTATCAACTGAATCCATGCAAACAGATTAATCTATCCATGCTGTGGCTGGGTTTTTTTGAGAGATAAAAGTATCGCGTAGTATGTTTCTATGTTGCATTTATTTTTGGAAAAAGAATTTTTGGATGTGGTTGATTTTGTTTGTGTTTTTGTTCTGCTTTAAGATACAAATTCCGTTGATTGATTCAAGGACAATCACTGTCTGCGATAATAATAAACTTAAGAATGATTAAAATAAAATAAAGAAGTTTCCGGTCACAGTATGGTGCACATGAAGAAAACATCAAGCGCAAACAAAAATTCTTCAGAACAATTTACTAAGGGAAACCATCATTTGTGAATCTGTTAAATTAGTAGAAGAACAAAATTATTTAAGAAATAAAATAACAATCAAATTGATTCTCTCATTTAATAAATATTTCAAATATTCTATTAACACATGTTGGCATTTATTTTTGTATTTTTTTTATTTGTTTATAAGAAATCAAATAAAAACATTATTTTTGCTTTTGCTCCCTCATTTTCTCAACGCATTTAATTTTGATGTGTCTGTGATTCCTATTAGCTGACATATGATAACTCTTGACTATTGAGTGTCCGTCGTCGTCTGTTTAAACAAGCATTCAATTTTTAGTTGTCCTTGAATGACAACAGAAATTAAAGAATGGTATTATGTCATTGATAGCTATGTGAACATTGGAAGTTTTTTTTTTCAATAGACTGTCATTTAACGAAATAGGAAATTCAAATATTTCTGGGAGTGGTCTTTATCCCTCAATGAATTATTTTCATTCATTATTAAAGTTTCATAATATGGAATGGATATTTCTAGATGGGAGTGTGTTATTTTTTTCTTTTCCTATATTTGACCAAGAAAAACATTTTGAAGAGATGTGAGAGCGAAAGTTGTTCCCACGATAGGGGTAAATGACAAGAGGAACTATTGAAATATTGATAGACAGTAAGTTCAACACATAAGTCTTAAGAAACTGACTTCAAGAAACATCTTCTTTTTGGTTTCAAGGAACAGGCGCGTATGCAGGAAAACATTTCGGAGGTTGAAGGTTTTGAAAAGAAAGTTTTTGTCAGTTTTTACTATGTTTGTTTTTTTACATTGCTATATGCTCCTTAACAATAAATCCAATATTAAACACAACAACAATATAGAAGACGAAGTATGAGATATTTCCTCAGAGCAGATGAAAATGCACAATAAACACGTCTTTTACAGTAGTATTTTGATTTTGGTTTTTCTTAATATTCAGTACAATTATTAAATGAATATTGCAAATAAGAATCAAGTTAGAAATTTTATCTGTATTTAAAGACCTTAAAATTGAAGATCAGACTATTTAAACTGAAGCTATTAGCTTCGGAAGCCAATACAAATTATATGGTTAATGATGGTTGGAAATTGACCCTGGGTAGGCATGTTGGACTGATTAATGATTTAAAGCTAAGATTGTTATAGCAAATACAGTAATAAGCTGTGATGTAGGTAGGAAGGCACTTGCACCAGTATTATGCTGCTGTGAAATTCCGAAATAAGGAAATTCTAGAATTCACCCGTATGGTTTTGGATTTTTTCAGCGATTTCTATCATTTTCCAATATTTTAGCTTCTATCATTCATGTTAAAGAATAAAAAAACAGGTATTTGCTCGATCTGACAAGGGTAAAATTAAAGCTATCCTAGTAAAGTATTTAAGCTACTTATCGAAATAGTCAGTGCTTTCGAAATAATTGATTTCGGTTTCTTCCACATTCAGTAAATATGTTTTTGACACATGAATACATTTTACACAAAAATCTAGCTTAATATTTTATCTTTGTTTAAAGCCCTAAAAATTGAAAATCTGACTATTCAAACTTAAGTTATAAGCTTCGGAAGTAATTAACAATTAAATGGTCGATGACGACAGTTAAAAATCAACCTGGTAGGCAAGTTGGATTGATTTTTTTGTGATTTCTTGATTTGAAGTTAAGATAGAATATGTAGAAGCATGCTATGGGGTCATGTACTACTGCATATATGGTACTTTAATAATGAAGGTGAAGATATTTATATATTAAAATTACTTCGGTTTTCAGTGGAGTAAATGAATATAATTCAATTTAAAAGTACAAGTGACCTCAACTCGAAACACATTAATTCCTGAAGTTGAGGTCACTTGTACTTCTAAATTCAATCATATATGGTACTGTTAATTTCCGAAATAAGGAAATTCTAGAATTTACTGGTTAGAATTTTTCAGCGACATTGGTAAAAAACTGAAATTGGGTCTATTCATAATTCGATACGGACTTTTCTTAACGTTTTTTTTTTTGATATTATATGGGACACCTGCTTTATATGGGTTACAATGGTGTTAACTATTTGGTTCGTCTGTGTTCCACTCACAAAGCTCATTTGACCTAAGGGTATGTTTATTCGCTAGACAGCTACCAATTTCAACATTTTCCTTGGACAATTGTACCTGGTGGTCCTGATTAGAGAATGATGAAAACGAATCATTTATCAAACTTTTACCAATGTTGCTGAAAAGTTTAAGGGGTAAGTTCTAGAATTTCTTAATTTTTGGACTCTGCAGTGACCAACTTACCTATCATCTGCCAATATTTCAGCTATCAGTAACTTCCGTCATTTAAGTTGAAAAATAAGAAAACGTGTGTCTAGCTTGCAGTGTAGAGGCTGTAAAATTAAAGCATTTTTAGTACAGTAGGTAGGAAGGTAGGTTATAATCGAAAGAATCAGTGCTTTCGTAATAAAGGAACAATTGTGGTGGATCAAACAATAAAGTTTACGTGTCAAATTCACTGATTGATTCGTTGTTTTATGGTTTTTTTTGATAAATATATGTATTTGTAGTCAAATACATCGGTACTTTATCTTTATTGGCATTTTATATACATTCCTATATTAATATCCACAAACTTTTTCTGGTACATTTTATCTTTTCTATGTAGACACTTCTATGTACCTAATGTCTGTTTTGATTGACTTGTCAAAATTCACAAAACATTATTTCAGCTACAAAAAAAAAGAGAACACACAAAAAAAAAAAACTTAGTTTCATCCTTTAAATGACGCAAAGTTAGCTCCTATACCTAACACAGAAAGGAAAACGATTTCTATGGCTGTCGATAAAAATGTCAAACATAACAAAAATCTATCCATATTATCTCTTTTTCCAACATGTCACTGATTCACACTTAAAACAAAACAAAAAATTTTATAAACCTTCATAACTTCAGAGCTTATACATACCTACTCGTACTCGTGTGCCACCTAGTCAATAAAGGTACAGGTAGAGGAAAAAAATATACAAAAACAAATTTATGTCCTTCGTAGTCCATTGTTTTCCCACCTGACAATCAACATCATTTTTATTCTCGGTTCTTCATTTATACATCTACAAGCCTCCAGCAATATATCACAAATAAATTTGTACCATCTATTTTTGTATGTAATGTATGTGTCTACCTTTTTTATATAAAAAGGACACTGTTTGTTTTAGAGAATATACAATTACAGGGTGATTTTGAATCTATTTATATATGGTTTATTATTTGAAGGGCCGATAAAATAGTTCTTTTTTCTTACGAGTTTAACAGAATTTTAATTGATGTTGCGCTAGTTGGAAATTTTAGCGGACTCTGGTTGGCCTACTGTTAAATAAACTAGGAGTTTATTTTGTTGAAACCTGGAAATTTATAAGTCATAAAATACTAAGGAACAGTTGTTCAAACATATCATAAGCCATGTCATTCAAAACAAAATCTTAAGTTGAATTTCTTTGAGGACGCTAAGTGGAACTAAGTACTTACCAATAAACGTGCAACATGATGAGTTTTAATATTTTTGATTCGTTTGAGTAAACGGGCCTTAGTTTTTTTGTTTTGAAATTTATTTTCAGCCCAATTCTAACTAAAAATTCCCGGGGAAATGCTTCCTTTTTCTCTACTCTCTTATTCTAAACTATAAATTCCCGGGAACTTCGTTCGCTTTTCCTTATTCTAAGCAAACTTCGAATATGAGAAATAATACTACGAGAAAAAAGCTGGCATTCTAAATGCCAACAAAATTGGAAAATATAAATATATTTCATGTGACGAGCATTTTAATTTTGGGGAAACAAACCTCGCGGGGAGTTATTTTCCCGGGGAATATTTATAATTGGGCTGTTTAACTCATTATACTGTGCATACAAATTGAATAAAGAACAGCCTTAAATTTTTTTTAAATTAATTGACTATAATGTGGTATTTAAATTTTTAAGACTTTAAAGACTTTTACTCTAAGGTCCGCTTTTTCAAGGGAAGTATTCATATTTCATTAATCCATTAAACACACAGAACTGGCTTTTTTTAAGTATAAGTTAAATTTGACGCTTTTTGGTGGAATCAAATATTAATGACTCTTTGGAATAAACGGCCCTTAAATTTAAAAACAAAAATTACTAAAGGATTCATTTAAACCTTCAATATTAATTTAATGGCCGGCATACTTAGTCCAATGTTGTGACCTTGACCTTCACAGCGACTTCTATTGTATTGAATTTGAGCATTTTTCTCTTCGGTTAGAACACTTCCTTTTGGCAAAATTGTTAAATTCATGAGAAAATGTATTTAATTGTTTATTATTTGATTTTGTGACTACTATTTTTAACCATATTTAACGATTTTCTGAGCTACTAGATTATTTTTCAAGGTGTATTTAAACGAATGAGACAAGAAATAATGTCGATTTTTTGAAATTGTTCAAAAAGACATAATACTAACAATTTTTTAGAAGGATTCAAAATTCTTCCTGGATTTTTATCCCCATATTACCTACTCTTAATAAATTCTATTTAATTAGATTTGTCATAATTATAAAAGGTTATAGAGAAATCGGTAAAAGTTTATTGAAAAAATCCGTATTTAAACGAGTGAATTGGAGTGTGGTTAGCAATAAATCATTCACAAATGTTTTCCTTTATTCGAAAATGGTCTGTACTAGATAATATCGCTCATTAAAAAGAACAACGACATAACTCAAAAAATATCAATTTTGACCTAATGATGCAGTTCAAACTCGTGTTCTATTAACTATTTTTTGGCAAAAGAGCATCATTTGTCGTTATATGCACTGTCACTTTTAAATGTTTTTTTTTGTGGCAATACTGTATTTTTTACATCTACGCATGGACCTTTGAAGTGAAAACAGTCCAATAAATATTTTAAAAGTGTCATATTTATCGATAAAACTTTAATTAATAGCTCTACCAAGAAAAAAGAAAAAATTAGATACAAATGAAGATGATTATGAAATACAGCAATGCAAACTTTAAATTGCGATCTCTGAAGTTTGAGGTTTTTGGAGTTATGACGTTGTTCTTTTTAATGAGCGATGTTGAAGAAAAAAAACACAGATTGGTTTCAATTTATAATGGCTGAATAGTCACCACTGTTATTTCACTTTTCTCAATTACCAAAATATTTGTTTCTATACCTAGTGGAACACCCTGTTTAATAATATGTGCGGAAATTTAACTGGACTGATGAAAATCTAGTGTGTGCTGTGCGCCCTTAGCACCAGGACACTTTGTCATGTGATTATGTGTAGATAGGCATATCTGGCAAATTGGATGTACCTACATACCTATCTACCTATACCTAGAGTAGAAAAAGGAGAGAATTTACAATGATTCATTTCTTTTTTTTTTGTATCTCCGAAAATGTGACGCCAAAAATAAAATAGAGATAAATAAAAAAAATAAATAAATAAAACCTATATAAAAATATATGTATGTATGTGTACATCCGTTTTGCCAATTTGTCAGGGATATAAAATGGGTATACGTTACGTACATACATTTCATATAAAAAACAGCAACAACAAGGAGAAAATGATAATAAATCAATAAAAATAAAACAACAACAAAAAATAAACAATGGAAGTAGGTAATTGGCCTATTTTTGCAAAGATATTATACTTTCCTGATTTGAAATTACAAAAACAAAACCTACCTAAATTACTGCAATTATACGTCGACGTCGTCGTCGTCCTCATAACCATTGCGTTTCCAGGGCAAATTTGTAGCACTTTGCTGCTTCATCAGTCAAGGATTTTAACACATTTGCGTGCATCTAGAGATTGGATGATTTAAAAAAAATTGATATCAACGAGAGAGATAATAATTAAAAAAAAAAAATGACGAAACATACAACAACTAAAAAAAAATAACCAACAAATTGCACACGCACTGTAGAACAGGAACAAGGATACTAATCGTTTTCGAGTTGATGATTAGCTGTGACAGGATGCGATGCATGAAGGTATAGGTACCTCATGCAATAGTGTTTCAATATCATTTTTACATTTGAAAAAGAAGTAGGTTATTGACGTCAACGTCACATTTTCTGGAGAGAATTTAAACTATAATTCTTATAAATAAGTAGAGCAATATCATGACCATTTCCACCATTATATCGTTAATTTAAAAAAAAAAAACTTGAAATTTAATTACAAAAAAAAATTCTTAAAACTCACTGTGACTTCAGTGGTGCCAAACTAGTGTTTTTATTTACAGGAAAAAAAAGACTTCAACAATTTTGATGAATCGTAAAAAAACTTTAGATTTATAGCTTTATTTTAAATTCCAATAAACTTGCACGGTTGATAAAAGAATAGTGTGATTGTTTTTTTAAGGTATGAATTCTCAATTTAAAAGAGGCATTTTTTGAACTACACAAGAAAATTGCAAAGTTGAAGCCTTATTCAAAATGCTTAGCCTAAGCGTTTGCTGAGGACTACTGTGTTACCTAACATTGTATCGAAGCCAAATGTTTTTAATAAAGACTTCAAATTTGGACAGTCTTTCTGTCGTGGAAAACCCAATGATAAAGGGGATAATTTCGCTAAACATAATTTCAACTGACTCTTCAGTGACCAGAGATGTTAGAAATGCGGAAACCTTTGCATACAAAAAGTTCTGAGAATTTTATTAAATAAAAAATAATATTAGTGATTTTTCGATTTTCTTTGGTCAGTTTTTGTTGAATTTCCCGGCTTTGTTTTTTTTTTTAATACAATTTTTAAGAACCATCAACTTTGATAGAAAATCGATTTTCTTCCAAAATGTGTTTTAAGCTCAATTCTGAAATTGGGCTAAGTTTTCAGGTTATAACAAAAATACTGAAAAATACTTGTCATCCTCTCAGAAATGCATGGGTGAGTCCAGTGCGGTAGGTAAATTCAATAGCCTATAATGGCCAGAATTCGATTTTCAATCGTCAGTTCGTAAAAAACGCAAATGAAGTTCTGAGTGGTTATTCCTAAAATAAATTGTCAGTAAATAGAATCAAAGTAGACATTTTTACAGAAGTTGCTCGTATATCTTAAATCTTTGATTAGGGCTGGCCACGAGACGAGACTCGGCGAGACTTTTGTAAGTCTCGTCTCGGTCTCGTTAAAATCGAAATTTTTCAGTCTCGTCTCGGTCTCGTGTCCTCTTCTTAAGTCTTCGAAAAATACGATTGCCGGACAACCTTTTGATAATTTGACGAAATACGAAATATTTTCGGTTATAGTTTGAATATGTGCAGAAGAAAATAAATATTTATCTGAAATTGAATTTTTTTAATTTATTGGAAGCTCTGTAAATTTCGGTCTCGTCCCGGATGTTTAAAAGGCAGTCTCGTCTCGTCGCGTCTCGGTCTCGTTTCCTGACTAGCCCTAGCTTTGATTCTACCTTTAGTGCTTCAGAATACAAATTGGTCTGCAAGGCTCTATTCCAGTACTTGAAGATATAATCAGTTGAAGATAATACTTCTTGGCATTTTCTTTATCTAGGAAGGTAGGTATTAAATAAATTGAAGTTTTGTATTGGAAGGTATTAAAGCCATACCTATGCGGTGTTTTAGTGTTAAGATTCACTAAATGGGTACTTTTATGCCTCGTTAACTATCGCTCGGATATCAAAGTTTACAAAAATTTCAAAATGTCTTCGAGCAACATTCCCACCTGTATACCTTTTAGATACTTGTATAACTTTGACCGAATAAAAATTCTATTTTTGAAATGAGTTAGCATCATAGTATCTTCTAACATTTTACTAAAGTTAAAAGCACACAAAAATGGCTATTTTATCTTTTTAATATCGTTCTTAATCCATATGACTCTTTGACGTTTGCAAATGTCAAAATGAGGTATGTTTGTCAATTTTTTGAACGAGCTATCACTTGCGTGATATATGTACATGTACAGTACATACAAAAACACAGTAAGTGCTTCATCATATATTAAAATGAAATAAATATTGCTTGAATAGAACACTTTTAGAAATGCTGACGTCTTTATTGTTTCTTATAGATATACAAGAAAAATCTCATAATAGGTATCATCCCTGAGTTTCTATAGATACCTACTCAATGGTATTATGAAAGCACGCAAAATGAAACTTTTTATTCTTCGCCATTATTTCTTATGGAATATCCTTCTTCTGAATGTAGGTACGTATTTATTTATTTGTAAAATACTTACCCTTAAAAGATTATTAATACAAATATATTTTTCTGATGTTGATATTCCGTGTTTCAGAATAATACATTGATAAATTTAAAGTACAGTATTACAGTGATAAAAATAAAATCATAAACCATTTAATATCTATTGAATTTTTGGGTGAACTAAACTCTAATAACCATTAAAATAGAAAAGGGTATTTGTATTTTCATTCGTAGTTCATATTACCCCAAGTTCTGTGTGTAGGTACATAATGCATATACCTATACCATATGATTGATAGCGACAGATTCTGAAATAGATTAATATTTGATTGGGATTAAAAACAGTAGGTGTACCTAAAGTAACACTTATTACAAAATTCCTTAGAGCTTTTTTGTACTTTTGGAAGAGAGGACAAATTACTCACAACACAACATGTCATAAATAGTGCGATTCAACATTTTCTGAAAGAACGTCTCAGAAACCACCTAAATATTCGTCATCTTGAAAGAATTGCAGAAATTTCAAGTCAAAGCACTGCAAGCTCATTTGATGCCATCAGTTCTAAATTGATGTATACGAATGTGTAAGCAGGTTAAATGAACTTGGCAAGAACAACGATGTCACTCTTCCTTGGGTACTTGACCACGTGCATCGGTATCCAGGAAAATGAGGAGGCGGACTCCTTAGCAGAAATAGGTGCAACGTCCTCTTTTACAAGCCCTATTGCCGAATAAAAGAATGCGTGATTAGAAGTAAAATCAAAAAAAGAAGAGGAGACTATTACATCCAAAAATCTAAGGCTGAACAGGATAAACTATTACTTGGGAATTATAATTAAGAACGGTTCATAGACTGTATCAGCTTTAATAGGAACAAAATAAGAAAAATAAACAGTCTCCTCACTCTGCATTGCAAACTACGACGACATCTTAGTATTCTCGGCCTAGTAAGCAGTGCCACATGCACACCGGACCACATACTAGGCAGATGTGGGGCACTTATGAACCAAAGAAACACTTGCGACGCTACCAGGTGGAAGAATGTGATTTACTATATATCTCTGAAGGTACTCCGAATACTAAAATATCTTAGAGAAATAAGTTTGGGGAAGGAGTTGTAAGATGAATAACTTGATCCAACTCTAGCTGCCATAATAGATCCTTATGTTGCAGTGCAAAACCCCAATATATAATTCATTTATAGGTCTAGGTAAGAACGTTATCTTCAAGATTTCGAAATTGATATATGAACAAAATTTTGGAACATATAAATTTTTTCATTTAGAAAACGTATAAGAAATTATGAACATTTTTACACTTTAAAGCCTAGTTCTCAGTTCATGTGACAATAAAATGTTAGCTTATACAAAATCAACAGCGTGAAATTTTTAACTTTTTATCCCACAGCTTCTATATGAAACCAAAGCCAATTTATTGTAAAAGGCGGTATTTTTCTATGGTGAAGTGGATATCTTTTTCCGTTGTTGTTCTTTTTACTCCGAACTTTAAAATTTGACCAGTATAAGATTGTGGAATGCGTTCATTTTTCATTTCATGAGATATAAGTGCTAGACTTATCAGGGTTTCTGACTTAACTATTTTTCACACGTGGTGAAATGAAAATGCAACTGAAAAAAAAAAAAAATGTTCTAGTATCACAACACAATTTAAATATAAATATAAAATTTTTTTACAAGAGGAGGACATTAAATCCACATTATTATCAATTTATTTAACAACAAAACCAGGAAAATCAAACTAATCATGCGCGTGATAAATCTTGTGGAACTTATTAATGTTTAAATAGTTGATACAAGCGATGATCGTAATTGACTCTGCAACTGATTGCGATGATAATTTCCATTAAAATTCTTTAAAATAACTAGCAAAAGAAATAGAAATTATAAGGGCATGTTAAATAAGGTATATGATTAGTAGGGCTGGGATTCTCATGCACTTAAAAATCGGAAATATGCGCTTAAAATATGCCCTGAAAAATGGAATATATGCAGTAAAAAACGAAAAATATGCACCCAAAAACACATTGTTTTACCTTATTTTGCTCAGAAGAAAAAAAAATAAATAAATAAGTTTTTATTAATAAAGAATTGAATTCAATCTGACGTAAGGAGAGGGGTTTTTGGGCAACAAATTTCATCTATTGTAAGATTATTAAAAGAGCTGTGGTTATTGTATTTCAGACTTAATATATACATTATTTAAATTTTCATTGTAGAATAGCCTTGGTTTTTCTCAAAAACATGATTGCACCAATATGGCCATTAAAATAATTAATTTTTTCAAAATTTCCATCAACTAAATCGATTTGGTTTTTCAATATGCTCCTACAACCTACCCTCAAGATTCGTGATCGTGCCACATAGTAAATTAGAGTTTGAACAAATAAATAGAATTTCACCACCATCGAATTGGATATCTTTAAAATGTTTTGCATATTACGGAATTGCTTCTATCCACGTTCCTCACCTAGTATTTATAGGCTCCTCGAACTAGGTTTTTCGTCAAAAATATAAATTCGACACTTTATTGAAAAATATGAATGAACAACATCAAAATATGCATTCAAAATATGCATTTATTATGAAAATATGCATTTATAATAAAAATATGCATTTTGCATAAAACATGCAAAATATGCACTAACGATTGAATGCCATTTTAAAGGAAATCGCATGATTCGTAGAGATAATTTGGTCTTAGGCTTCTAAACGTTGAAAAAAAAACATGCATTTGCATGGAATTCCCAGCCCTAATCATAAGTTTCTGATACCATCTTACTAATTAACTAACGGGATAGAAATATATTGAATTGTGTTGTGACACGCTTTTAACTAATTACAAAATAAATATGCATCAAAGCAAGTATATTATCCTCTCTTTGGTGTTAATATTTATAGAACCTAATATATTTTCTTCATTATTTTATATGGAATGGATCCTAAAATTTACTTATAATCCATATTCAAATTTAGTCCAATAGCTTCCTTAATTATCAACCATAAAAACCGCATCCAACCCTTTTGTTTTAAACATTATTTTGAATATCAAAGCAACAAAAACAAGAATCTCATCGAAACATTTTTCTTCTTAAATTTTAAGTGTGATCCTAGGAACCCCTTTAAACAACTTAAAGAATCTTCAACGTCATACCTAATCTTTAAGAATAAAACACATTCTAACAACATTCACTTCACTACACACTCTCTCTCTCTCTATTACATTCTATCTCTTTCTGGGAAGGTACTTTATTTTGTATACCATTAACCACAACAACAAGCAATCTCTCCATTTTGTATATCTTAAGAGATACAACATACAACACACAACCCATGGAAGTTAATCCCTGTTTTATGTGACATCACGAGTGGGCTGTTGTAGTTGGGGCTTGGGGCTTGGGGGTTGTAGGTACTCTCATACTCCTATCTTCTGAAGATATAAAAATAAATCCAAAAGAATAATTAAAACCACAACATTGCTCCACATGCGATTCTCTTTACATACTCTGTCCTATGTTCTTCTTGTCTTTTCAGTTGTTTTTTGTTTTGTTTTCGGATTTATATCTTCAAGCTAAGCTCAAGAGGATCAAAGCCAAATGATTGAGTGGTCTGATTTGGAAAAATTTAATTTTTCCTTTTAGGATTTTTTTTGTTGTTGGAAGTGTTGTTGTTATTGCGTCGCTTGCTTAGGTTAGAGCTTGATTGTCTTCATTGACACCATGGCAGTTGCTGCTGCAATATACATATTTTTACTCTTTTTTTTTGTTGGTTTTGTTTAAATATGTTGACGATGATGGTGGGCATTTGTGGTGCACGCGGTTTTACAACTCGTTTTGATGTTGAAATACAACACCGTCACCGCCGCCGCTGTCGTCGTTTTTGCTTCGTCGGTCGTCGTCCCGGTCCCGGTCAACCGCATCTCGTGCTTTTAACTGACAGCGCGGTGCATAACACTAAGCTTATAGGAACAAAATACAAACAAAACAACAACAAAACGCCATCATCAACAACAACAGGAAAAATGTTGTTGCCACTTTCAACCACTATTGCCGTGGTGACATTCTGATGAAGTTTTAACGGTATTTTTTATTGAATAGTTTTAAAATATGAACGATTTTTCGTAAAGCATTCTAAAAAGTGCGAGTGAAGAAAAAGAATCATTTAATTTCAAGAGTACATTCCACATGCTCTACTTTCAATAAAACTGAGTTTGTCTTAAATTGTTTCAATTTTCAGACTAAAGTTCCATTCTTATGAAGCCGCGATCTGCGTCTGCGAATTATGAATGGACGCAGAATTTGACATTTCGTTCATATGAGTTGAGAGGTCGCAGAGAGCAGCGAAATTTCATAAAAAGGGAAGTTTCAAATAATAAAAAGAAATGTATTGTCTGTTTTTAGAAAGGTATTTATTATATATTGTATATATTAATTAGGTATTTGCAAATAATTTAACCCCTTTTTCTGCGGAGTCACTAATTTTTTTTTAGCAACCAAACCAAACAACACGAGTAGCACCAGACATTTTATTTATTTATATTCAAGCGAATTATAGTCGCAGCTTTGTGGAATGCGTCTTGTATTTCTTCGCAAGTCGCAGTTGTTGGTCGCGTAGAAAATATTAAAATGTGTTTCTTTTGTAGGTTTAACTAATTTAACGCAATATTTTCTATTATTTAAATTTTTAAATATGATCATTTATTCTATTTGAAATTTTTTAAGCAACTAAAATAAGAATAAGTTGATATCTTCTTGAGAAATGGCTTTAAAAGTATTATTCGCAGACGCAGTTCGCAGCTCATATGAATGGCATTTAACTGATGTTTATTATAGCCTGTAAAAGATTTTGGAACGCATTCATTTTTTCATTTCACGTGAAGTTAGTAAGTTTAGTAGGCTTAAATTGGAAAACTGAAAAGTAAAAATATCAATGCAGTTTCCCAGGAGTTATTCCACAATTTAAAATAAAGTAAGTGAAAAGTTTATAAGCAAATGTTGAACGCTTTCTTTTTTTTTTTCATTCAACTAGTGGTATAAATGGCTGTAGTACTATAGGTTCCACATTTCCAAATCAGAAATAAAAATTATAGATAATCATCAAAATAGTTTAGCTTTTTCTATTTTGAATTCTAGAACTCAACGTTCGTGAATTGAAAATTCAATACATTCCACAATCTACTTTTGTGATATAATTTTCTATTTCGAGTATCTGATATCAAGGGAAAAGGCTAAACACTTAGTAAAATTGCTAAGCATCCAACTAACTTATTCCTTTTTCCTTTTAGCATGGATTTACTGAGTTTCTTATTTCTATTATGGAACGCATTTTAATATTTAAAAAAAAAATTGTAATTTCAGCAGGCTTTTATTCAAACTCAAATTTGTATTTGTATTAAATATTCCGTTAACTAAAGCCTAGCATACATTCTATACGTCATGTGGAACCAAGAAAAACCAAATAGATTCCACAAAACTTTTGCGCGCTAGATCTAGACTTTCAATATTTTCAAAGCGTTTTGTCATAAAAGAAATGACGAAAAGGCCTTAAAAATATTGACTTTGACTAATAGTTTTTCCAATTATAGGTAGAATACACCTGCACTAAGTGGAATGTAAAGTTCATGTTTCCTCGTTATTTTTAATTTGTACTCGTAGTGATAAGTGGATATATGTAAATTTTTTTTGTTTTACATTAAAAGACTTCAAACTTTCAAAAAATTGAATTTCATTCACCTTGCGCATTGTCCTCTAGAAAACCTTAACATGGCAACCCTATAAATCTCAACGAAATAAAATCGAATGACTTACTCCGGATTGCATCCAATGCAATCTCAATGGACTAGCTTAGCTTCTAGCGTAGGATCGAAAAAAGAAGAACGGGTTTTTCGGAGTCAACAACAACTATACTCTCCATCACGGTGTGGATGGCTTTTAATGGTGGAATGCCCAAGTATAACGGATGGTGTATCCACGTAGTCGACGCGGACGCCATTGTCGTCATCGTCAGCGTCATGTAGTATCTCTTTTTTATTTTTTGGTTCGTTGGTTTGGTTGGTTTGTTAGTTGTTGCTGGTTTGATGGCTGGAATGGCTATTTGGAATCGCTGCATCATCGCATTGACTTGAAAGCATCAGGAATCAAGCATCACACCACCACACGTTTTTTCTTCATCTTCGTTCTCAAAACGTGCCACGGAAGAATGTAATAAATGAATGTGCGTGGGATTTTCCTGATATTATCTAATTTGATGATGCGTATCGGTCTGGTTTCTGGTCTTGTTGGAAGTATATTTTTTTGTGTTTTTTTCTTTTTTGTTTTGTTTTATTTTGGTCAAAACATACATACATGCTTAAATGTCGTTATAAAGATTGTTTTGCTTTATTTTTGATGCGCTCTTTTGGTAACTGGTTTTTGATGGCAGCTTTACAGTGAAGGGGTACAAAATGGAAGAAGAAGATATATATTAAGAGTGACGTTGCAATTTGTGCGTTTTTAAAAGATGAAGTTAAGGAATATTATCATGCCTACATTACATACAGTGTGGTTCACTTGATAAAGAGCATACTTTTTTTTAATTCAAATTTTTGTTTGTGATTTTTTATTAAATAAGTGCCCTTTCACAAAAGAAAACTTAGTTGTCAGCGATTTTAAGTTTTTAGGCGAGAAGGGCACAAGAGGAAAGAAACAAATCTCCCCTAACATCCTTTTCGCCTACAAACCAGCTTTTTTCTGGCAACTCAATTTCCATGTGTGAAAGCGGTCTAAGGAACCAAGAAACTATTTTATTAAGGTGAAATACCCTCAGTGATACAACCTAGACAAGAGTTTTTCTAAGATCTTCTACCCCTTTTTGGCAAATAAGAGTCCTTTTATCAGTACTTCCTCTAAAAATAAGATAATCTTACGAACATTTCCCCAAAAAAATGATAATTTGACGATTGATAATGCGCTCGTAAAAGCCTTCATTAGGGGCTAAAATGTAAGATGACATGACCTTTAAACACCATAGTCTAACCAATCTCAACTTTATCGAACATTTTACGGCAACATTTTTCGAAGCAGGGAAGTGATGACGAGCTGATCCCTGCAGTTCCCTTGTATTGACTGAACATTTTTATAGCTAAAGAAGACATCTAAAAATATTCACCAAGTTAAAAAAAAACGAAGTTTTTAACTCAATTCCAACGTCAAACTTGTAGATTTGTCTTGTTAGTTGTTATATCAACACAATTTATTTATTAGTAGGTACGCCAAACTGGTTGAAGCCCTTTGCACGGCGGTCTTACTTTACTGTGTCTTACTGAAATGTAGGTATTATTCGTATCGTAGCTATAGTGCTTCTATAATACTTCCAGTGGAAAGTTAAGTCCTTAGAGGAGTCATTACTGATATAATTTACCTCAGAGACATTGTCTAGACTGTATAATATCAACATAAGGTCAAGAAGCGCTAATTCAGTATTCTTCTTTAAACATTATATAGTCATACTATTAAAAATTACAGACTGTTGCTCCTATAAGTATCCCTTAAAATAGATTAACACAGATTATAGTAGAAATCTGTCGTAAATTTTCTTTATAAATAGGTTAAGTATTAACAACAATATTGCGAGGCTAATATAGAGCTGTATAATATAGAATTTCTATAACAAAATGTTATAGAATGACTATCGGAACACTTTTGTGCAGATCATTCAAACCACGATATAATTTGTCAATTGAATGGTAAAATGCGTGACTCCTATTATAGCACTACTCGCTTTTCATGTGGGTATAACAACTAGAAATGCTCCTGTAGTCTTTCTATCCGCGTCTTCTGCGGAAATTCAATGATATGCTAGAAGTTTTCATCCCACAACCCTAAGGTCTTACAATAATTGGTTATGACCTTTTTTAAAAATATTTATGCAGACCCAATTTTAATTTGCACCAATTTTCAAAAACCTTTAAATATTCCTTAAGAGAAGACTAAAATCTCATATCTAGGTACATGACATAAAAACCAACCACAAGTACATATGTGTAGATACTTTAATTTTACAACCATCTTCATCTTTTTGTTTTAATCTCTGTGCTACGAGGGGTATCCATTATCTCAAGCACTGGGTTTGCTCATTTTTCCCACTATAGGTACCTTCATACGAGAAGAAAATCTTGATTTTTGAAAATCTCACTTTTGTGTGGGCTTAAAGTCCTTCTTCTTTTAAATGAATACGTGTGGAAATGTGTGTGTGTGGTGTAATTTTGTGTAGGATGCTTTGAAGGTAAGAATATTTTTATTTTTCTTAATTCTCCTCTTACTCCACTTCATAGGTACTCTGCTTCTGCTGTATCGGATTCCTGTCCTAAAAATGACACCCATTAACTGAACTTGACTTTCTTTATACAACGTGTACAGAATAGGAACACACAAAGCTGAGAAGTATATAAAGCATAGTATAGTCATCTTCAACATCCAGCAACGACATCATCATCCACTTCTATTATACATCTCCATTATCTCATCCACATGTCCTACTCGTACTACTCCCTTATTGTCTCCTGTGTTGTTTAACCAAAGAGAGGCCCAAAAGGCAGATGGGACTCACTGGGAAACACACAAAAACAAATACTATAGCTTCAACATCAACACGCCACACGGAATGTAAGACGACATTTTTTTGTTCTATACACTATACCTACCTACCACACATATGTGCGCTTACGTAATTAATGCCAACAACGGAGCCAGCTAAACAACCATCATCCCTCCGAACTTAAATTATTTCGTCGTTCAGAGTTCGTCATCACTTAAAAAAGTGCTCGGGGAATAATGGGTTCAAAAATTGAAAGCCTGCCGTTTTTTTTTTTGTTTAGTTAAAATCCTTTTTGTCGGAATTTAATTAGGGGGCTTGGTTTTTCACCACCAAGCCCACAAAAAATAAATAGGTACAAAAAAATTTAGACAAATTCGAGGCTTATTTATGATGAGTAGGTGGGTAGGTAAGGGTAGATGGGGTATGTTATGTTTATGGAAAAAGTTCGTGTGACACAACATGACAAACTCCAAAAAAGATGACTTTGACGTGATGACAATGCTAATATATCGCTAGAATTTGAACCCAACTGAATTGAAAAGAGAACCCCCAAAACTCACCCGATAGACGAAAAATAAAATAAAAATAACCTCAAAGTTCGACACCAATGCACATCACTAGCAGTGAGATAGCTAGCAGTAGCAGCACATCGCATCACATAGACGCTCATAGAGATGTGTGTTGACGAGCGTGAAAAAAATCTTCATCAATTTTTTTTTTAAGCTTTTTGTGATTTTCTTTTTTCTTTTATTTTTTGCATTTTTTAGGTCGACTCTACGGTTGTGTGTCGAGGAAAATGATTACTCAAGAAAAGATTGACAAAGAGTGGCGTTCGTCGTTTGGTTGGTTGTTTTGTAGGATTCTACCCAAAACCCATTGCGGGTCGGGTATATATATAAGGGGTATATCTACGTTCATACATACATAGGTATGTAGATGACAGTATACATTCTGATGGTAGTTTTTGGAATGGAATT
This sequence comes from Melangyna quadrimaculata, assembly GCA_949320155.1. Lineage (NCBI taxonomy): Eukaryota > Metazoa > Arthropoda > Insecta > Diptera > Syrphidae > Melangyna > Melangyna quadrimaculata. The sequence goes on from OX439485.1 coordinate 55,724,756, forward strand.
TTTGTAATTTTCCGCCTGTTAAACTTCTTAAGCTGAAACTTTTATTAATTTATGGCTATGTGACATGTGCGCGCATGTGACATTCTTGACACTTTCTATAATGGATGCGAATAAACTTTAGAGAGGGATTTTTTTTTTTTAATTCTGTATTGTTGTTGTTGGTGCTTTTTTCCTGTCGTTTCTCATTTTCTTTTCATTATTCTAAAATGAAACTTTCTTTAAGTTTTAAACCTAATATAACTACCAACTTAAAGTTTTAGGTAATTATAAAATGAGAGTTGCTTAAGGAAGTGGAAAATCGATCTGAAAAGTTATATAAATGACTTTGAGAACTTTGAAAATAAGATCAACACAATAAAACTATCACTTTATGTGATTGAGCTGAAAATGTCATAAAAGTAATATGAATTGGTCTAAGAGTCTAGCTTATTATGGGAGGATAAATACTGAAAATTATCCTATATGTTTTTTTTATGAAAAAAATCAAACGTGGATAAAACTGGATTACTGACAAGGTTAGAAGTTGATTCCAAATGGCATGGCGATCAATGGTACAACACTCATGGCCAACAATGTTCAGCAGAGTGCAGGGAAATAACTCCCAGTACATACATAAGTCCTCTTTGGGACTTAGTTACCCTTAGTGGGAAATAAAATCACCTAGATTTTCTTGGAATTAACTTCTCACCTTGTATGCAAACTAAATGGACTTCACAAATGTTTTTCCTAAGTTTACGAGAACTTATTTTCTTGCAAAGGGTGGGCCATCTAGTGGTTTCTTTTTAAATCATAGGTTATTTTGACACTGAGAGCTGATTCCCGCTCGAAATCTTGAGGGAAGTTAGTATCATACCTCCGCGCAACAAAATGAGTTGATTTTCACGCTTGAACAACGTTGGGAAATATAGAAAACTTATTTCCGAAGTGAGAGTGGGTTAATAATCATATTTTCTGAAGAAGCGCATTATCATTTTGGCAGCTACGTTAACGAATAAAATTACCGCATCTGGGGCTCTGAAAACTCGCACGTTAGTGTCCAGTAGCCCATCCAGAGAGTGATAGTTTGGTGCGAATTGTAGAGTGGCGGCATCATTCGACCATGTTTCTTTGAAAATGAGGCTCGGAACAAGGTTTCGGTCAACGGTGGGCATTCAGAGCCATGTTAACCGACTTTTTTTTGCTGACCTCTGCTTCAAGCAATTTGGCGCGCCATGCAACATATCCCATGCCACAATTGATCTTTTGCGCACCAAGTTCCCAAATCGTGTTATCAGATGTCTTGTCGAGGTCAATTGGCCGCCTCAGAGTTGCGATTTGACCCCTTTGAACTTGTTTTTGTGGGGAACCGCGAAAGACCGATGTTATCCCAACAAATCGAAAACGATTCAAGCCTTAAGGCCAATATCATCCAAGCAATCCGTGAGCTACAGCCCGAAGCCATCAAGAAAGTCTTGAAAAATTGGAGTGATAGAATGCGCTTCTGCGAAGTTAGCCGAGGCAGCCACTTGAACGATTTAGGGTTCCATAATTAATGAGAATGTTTTCTCCTACTAGTAAAGTCATAATGCTTGTATAAAATTTAATTTTGTACATTTTATTGCATTTTTAAAAAGAAATTTTTATTTTGCTCACCCTGTAAGACATATTGATTAATTTTCAAAAAGGTGCTCAGAAAATATATATTTTTTGGCATTTCTTGGCGTCTCGAAACCTTTTATTCATAAATGTTTTCTTTTAAATTTCACTGAATACACTCAATTCGTGTCCAAATACACATAACAGCCGTTTTACACTGCATATGAAGTCTTGTTGGATGACTTCAAGAAATCAGTTTTCAAACTGTCAAGTATTAAAAACTGTCACCGCACTACTTTGTTGCCTGTCAAAAATGTCAACGCTGACAGCTCTCCTTTATTCAAAAAGACAATATTTAACACATCATATTGTACATTTGTGATTAAATTTCTTTACCACCTATACGTTTATATAATTAGCTTATTTATGTTTCTATGATATGTGATACCACGCATTTTTCACCGGCCCCGTCCGTCACTTTGATGGAAGAAAGAAGAGAAACACAATTTCTCCGCAAGAAGTCAATTATGAAGGGAACACTCATTTTTCTTTAAATTTTGTTTATTTTTTTTATATTTCAAAGCAAAAGAATGAAATTGTGTGGAGAAATTTGATATTTGTTTAATGAATCACTTCTGCATATATAAAAGAACAGAAAATTATCAAAAAAGTTCCATAAGTGAAAACCTTGCCCTAAACTGTTCTTTTTTTGTTTGGAATAATTTCGTACATTATTTTTACTTAAATTCAAGTTAAAAATTATAATTTCATCACAGCCTAAACCATAGTTTTCACGCATTTGTTTTGTTCGGCTAGGTTCCAAATTTTCTCCAAAATGTGTTACGAGATCTTTAACTGTGGAAGCCTATGAGACGTCTGTTTTTTTTAAATATCAGTTGAAATTCTGAATAATGCAGGATTATTAACACTAATTTTTCCATTTTTGTGTAGTTTAAAGACGACAAAAAATAATTTTTACAGAAAATATATATATTTTTTTTGTGACCTTCATGTGGTGGAGATGGCAGATGGCAGCTGCAATGCAGTTTAATCCATTTATCGGTAGCCATATCGACTGAATGCTTGCGTGTTAGAAAGGCAACAACATCTTCTTACTGATGAGCCCAACTGTTGTTGTCTGGGCGAAACGCATTGGGCTATAGATTTCAAAAAAAACTGCAAACTGTGTCTGTTACTCTATGAAACTATGCATTTATCAAAAGTATATTTTAGCTTCCATTGTAAAATAAAACAAAAATTATTTACGTACACTTTTTAAGGACTACAGAAGTAAGGTACTTAGGTAATTTGAAAGAAAGATTTTGTAGCTTAAATTGAATAAACCACAACAAAATAACTGATTTTTATTTTAATCCTATACCTTCTCATCGACCTATTCCTTACTAAAATTAAAGCAATTCACTTATGGAATTGAAGAAAAAAAAAAAAAACAACATGAAAAAGGTTCCTGTGTATACCTTTCAGCTTTAATCCAAATTGTGGACAAAACCAAAAAAAAAAGACATCCTCCTATACCTGTAAGGGACGAGAATTAATGAAGCCAATGGTAGTGCTGTAACCATAAATAATCTTTTAAATTGGAATTTATCACCTGAACTCTCTCGATGCCATTGAATCGAATTTATTTATTTTGATCGTGTTTTTTTTTTTATATATCGCTATCAGGGCAATAGTAGGTAGGTACCTATTAATCCTTGAACTTTTTTTTTTATTTTTAATTTTTTAATGTGTAGGATTAAGAGAACAAAAGTATAGGCATTTAAGTTGCCTTTAGAAATACAGTTTATTTTAAAGACCTTAACGTGTTTAAGAAAAGGTGATATTAAATTAACCTGATGCACCTTTTTAAAGCGCTTATTGTAGTGGAGCTATTTCTCAATAAATAAGTAATCGAAGGTCAGAGAAGGCAAATGGGAATTATTTCGCCTAATGGTTGCTTTCAGCTGTACAGTATGTGAAGCAACAGCATCAGGGAACAGAAAGGAAAACAAATGTCATGGAATGCAACTTAAAAGAAAATTATAAATAAGTAGCTAGGTACTGTCAAATAGAATAAGACAGAAGAAATAGCAAACAAAAAAATATTTCATGTATAGTCCAGGAAAATTATATAAACAAATGTCCTTACTTCCAAAAAAAAATCACACAAAGCTGAATTTTGGTGTAGAGCTTCATTTATTTATACTTAGCATTTCCTAAAAAGTACCCTAAATTTGGGGCGAGCTAAAAGTGTAAGAAGGGGGGGGGTACAGGTGGTAAAATGCACTTTTTTCTAAATTACACGAAAACAAATTATATCCTAAATCGAAATAATTTATCTAATTTATCAAAGGCTTATGAGTTTAAGGATCTGGGAAAGTGTTTGATGCAAAGCTTACGTTTGATCTTCACATAAATTATGTTGTGTCAAAGCAAGTCCTCTTTTAGGATTTGTTAAAAGAAACTCTGTGGATTTCAAAGATGCATACACGGTAAAGTCCCTTTTCTGTTGATTGGTTAGACCTATTCTTGAGTATTGTTTCATTGTATGGTACCCTAGCACTGTAAAAAATATTAATAGGATTGAAAGGGTCCAAACATTTTTTTTGAGGTTTTCTTTGCGAAATTTTACATTATCTCAAAATACGATATTAAGCTATAATAGCAAATGTTTGTTATTAGGGCTTGATACTCTTGAAAGGCTAAGAAAAGTCTCATGTGTAATGTTACTTCGTGATATTTTGAGTTTTTTTCATAAAAAGTGAATATCTACTTTCCCTAATCCATTTGTATGCCCCCTCAAGATCCATAAGATCGAGGCAGTTATTGTATGAAATCCGCCACTCAACTTTGTATGGGCAGCGTGAACCTATTTCCAGGTGTGTCAGTTTGTTTAATTTTTTCAATAAAGATGTTGACATTTTTATGTCTAGAGATAAATTCAAAAATTCTTTCATGTTGATGTTAAGTAAAAAGCTGTAAAATTGTTATATTTTGTATTTTAATATATGTAATAGGATGTATATTGTTAAAATTATATTTACATATTTATCATTTATCTTTAAGTTAAAAATCTGATGATATACTTATCGTAGATTAAACAATAAATACAAAATCGTTTCGATTTAAACAGATTTTTCAGACGTAGCCCGTCTATCGGTTGGCTGTTTTATGGACACTTTCTTAATTTTGTTGTTCTTACCAATGGGGTATAATTTTACCGCGCTATCTGAAATACGTTCCAATAAAATGCTCCAAATATGAATTTAAAAATAATTAATTTTTGGAAAAATTATTCAATAAGGGTATTCCTACAACGAGATAATTTTTCGGTTTGCAGAAAAATATGACTTTCCGCAAGATGTTTACATGAACACCCCATTCAAAATACTTGCGTTAAAGTGGAAAATAATCAATTTAAACGTCAAAAATGGCTTATCCCAGCGAATCAGGATTATTTCTGCACTTTGCGCATCAAATTCGTGAGATAAATCTGTTTTGCAGAATATTTTTTCCATACAAATTTTGACACTTCATTTACTGAGATAAAATTTTCTGGTTTTTCTGTTTATCTGGGTTTTACGCGTTTGCATGATTACCCCTAATATGAGTTTATTCACACAGAAATCATTATATTGTAGCTAAAAGTGATAACATACATATTTTTGTAATTACAATTTTAATTTTTCTACAAATTCCTCACATTTGGTGGCAAAAGGCTGATGCTGAAATTTTTTTGATTAGCTTGCTTACCAATTTTATTGTCGCAGTTGAGTAATAGAGAAAAAATTGTTGAAAAACAATAAATATGGCCATAAAGGAAGTACTTTGCGAGTGTTTAAAGTAAGGGGGGTACTAGTCGGGCCTCTAGATACTATACGTTGAAGAAAGTGCGAAGTGTTTATAAACAACTACCAGAAACGTGATTTGAAGCTACCAATTTAAAATAGCAACTACCAGAAAACATAACAACTACCACTTACAAATTCTACACAAAAAAAGATTGTAACACTTTTTTTGTACTATTGATAGGTTTGGAGAAAAACGGTCGAAAACAGTTTGATGCAGTACATTTAGTCAAAAAATGTAATATGGAAATGCTCTTCTTCAAAATGCAGCTTTGTCTGAATTTTTTTGAAGTGAATATCTTATTTTCCTGAACTAGTACTGAATCAGCAATTTTTTTCGTTTGTTTCTTCAGTTAATAATATTTGAATTTTCATTTTAACAATAATACAATAAATCCATTATTTCTGTCCAAATATATATAGCTAATTTGTTCACTTAACGTACTGATACAGTAATATGTCTTTTCAGTGAAGATTTTGGTTTGGTAATCCAACCAAAATTTATTAAAAAATAATTTCCTGAACAACCAAAAATTATCTGTGTAGACACATCAGATGGTCACATTAATAAATTTAAATACCTATTTAACTTATCTTAAATCCTGATGTGAGCGAACTATTAACTATTAACTATGTAGCAATTCTCTTCCACTTGTCTATCTTCCAAATCCACATTCAATCATGAGGTGATTAATTGGACTCACCTCTCAAACACCTGTGGCAATATTACTTGTTTCCCACAACAACAACAACAAAAACGACAATTTGATTTTGAATAGATTACAAAGATGCAAATTGCTTAACTTTTCAATGTACTTATACTTATGGGGATATATCTTCAAAAGAAAACGGGAATACCTATATGTACCTATCCGTTTCAAAATAACAAGTGGCGCTATCTGCAATACCCATAAATTCAAATCGATTTCAATTCGAAGTTGCATAATTGAATTTTCTATCGATAAATTCACAATGAAATATACAGTGTTCCAATAATAAATATATAAAAGTCGATATATACTTAGACATAGATATACCCATACCCATTACCCAGTCTTGTTTCTTGAGGTGCACATAAAATCTTGCATTCAACCCCGCTTCTTTTTTATTATTATAGAGATCGATGTCTAGACTCGAGAGTCCAGAGTCAAAGACAGCTTCTCCATCTATTACCTGATATAAAGCAAACAAGACACCCAACTTAGGTATAAGTATTCGCGTATGTATATAAAACAAAAGAGAAAACCAACAAAATAAAAAGTAAAAAGTAAAAACAAAAACAAAAAAAAAAAAACAACCATCTGTCATTTGCAATCCAACCGCAGTGACTAAATTATGTAAATTCCATTAGATTCATTGGATTCCTTACGAGACTTACTGAGGGAAGATATGAATCTTTTGGAGTCTTTCTTCCTTCAACTATATAGCCACGGTTGAGACATACAGGCGATCAGTGATTCCACTTACAGCCAATAATTTATCTTAAGGTTTATAATACACTTTTTTGAGTTTTTATTCCATAATGGTCTTTTTTGTAGAACACGCTGTTTTTCAAATAAATGTGAACAAATTAAAACTCAGCACCACACAAAGAAGTTTGAAATATTTAGCTATTATTTCAGCCAAAAAATAATTTGGTGGTAGAACACTTCATTTGATGTTGTTTTATTAAAATTTTCAATGTTAACCCTGTTTTTTAAGTTTTTGAAAAAAGAAAAAGTTTGAAAAAATCTTTTAAAGTTAAATTTCTTTCAAACATTACACTAATCTTCAGCCTCATGTAAGCCAGCTTCAAGTAAGAAGAAACAAGTTGAGCCCAACTTCGGACGTACTGTAATGTACAGAGATTCTTTCTTCAGTCGCACCACACGAATGTGGAATGCTTTACCTGACTCGACTTTCCCCTCCCATTTCCATGTGCAAACGTTCAAAACCAATGTGCATCGGTATCTCCTTCTAAATCCTCTCCTACTTACCTAATCGCTCGTGCTGTGTTAAAAACATTTTAAGGGTAGCCATAATCCCTTTTGCGCGCGTGGAATATAACAAAAAAAAAAAAAAAAAAAAAAGTACTATTTAAAGTACAAGAATAAGAACACTTAGTATCAGAAATAATAGAAGAAGTAAAAATTGGAGTATCAGTTGTTGTTTCTCAAGTACCAGCTATAATAAATATTAAAAACATAAGTATTATCAGTAGAAAAGAAGAAAATTCAGCACAACCAGATTTTTTTCGGAAGAAATAGTGGTACAAAATAATAACCAATATCGATGTTACTGACAGCTCTAGAAAAAAAAAAAAACAATTTCAAAATGCAGTTCCAGTTCCAGAAGTACTGCTGATTGGTAATAGTTATAAAAAAGAGTTGGACTAGAAAGCATTTCTTCTTAATAAGCAGTACCTACCTAGCGGTACTTCTAGTAACAGCAGAAACATCAGTAAAAGAATTCCAGCAAGCTGTAGTTTGAAAAGTAAAACAAATAGATCCAAAAGTAGACATAAGTAGGTACAGAGTTCAAGAAGAAAAGGTATATACTTGTCGCTGTACAAAGTGTTAAAGTGAAAAAAAGCCCCAGTTACCAAGGTTCCTAAGTCAACTGACGAGTACTAGTAGTGGTAAAAAGGGCCATAATATTTAAAAATATCTTCCAATATCAGTATTATATTATAACTCTTTATAAGATCGAAGATAGTGTATGTAGACCATAAGAAAGCATTAGTGCAAAGTTATTAGAAAGTTTTTATGCTGTCCATTTTCTGATCCCTCAGACCTATTGCTGACATTTTTCGAATGAAAATAGGGTTACCAAATAATAAATAGTTAATTCATGTTTCTTGGATCCATGAAGCAACTTGTGATTATGACATAAATCAGCACGTATCTGTGGTGTTGACGAAGTGGTGGAAAAACCTCACTATCTTCTGTTATGAACACATTCACTCAAGCTTAAATTTGAGAACTACATAGTACGAAAAGTGTTAGAGCCTTATCGAGTCAAAAGGAAAGCAGAAAATCTGAAGAAATCATCATGTGAACAAACACCATCTGGGAAAATTTCAGCACAATTGGCTTAGCGGACATTGCCACTGCCATGTCCAAAATCAGAAATAATAAGAGAACACTACCCAACATACATTATTTTGCGAGTTAGAGATATAGTCTTGAAGAAGCAGAGGCCGGCTTAACTCAGCAGCTCCATTGGCAATATTTGAGGCAACAAATTACCTCGCATATTGCCATTGCAATGCCAATGACAATATTGCCCGGCAGTTGAAAGACAATTATTGCTTTCCATCGGCAAGGCAATTCATTTTGACGCTTCCCCTTTTTGCAAAATGTTTTATACTAGATGCCGAATAGGTTTTCGGTAATTTTGAAAATATTGGTTAAAATACGGGGAACCCTCGATACAAATTTAGTGAATTAATATGCTATATTATCAAAAACAGCGAATTGAATTGAAATTGCCTGGCAATGAAAGCAATAATTTGTCATCGCCATTGCCATTGCCATTGCCTCAAATATTGCCAGTGGAGCGAAAGCGTAAGAACACGTGGTATAAAAAACTGCTAGCATATACAATACATACTTAACGCTCAACTATTCCGAGCCCTCAATATGACACAATATCAAAAAAAAAAATCTAGAACACTTCGACGTTTACTATAGCCAACTTGGCCAGCCACATAAATAAATCCGAACAGTGAATCAGTACCGTGGAAAAGTAGCAACCAAGACCATGAAAAAGAAAACAGTTTCTACTCGTTTCTCCTAGTTCTAGCACAAGAAAAAGGAGCAGTTTCTTACCAAAAAAAAAAAAAACAAATAGGTCCAAAAGTATATTTAGAAGATAGAAGTATTGGGTTTTTCAATAAGAGCGCTACAATTTTTTTTTAAATAAAACAAAAACAGTTTTAGATATCAATGAAATTTTGTATTCCTGTGAAAGTACGTTCGATGACATTATGAATGGAACTCGACTTCTTTTGTATGGCCACCATGGGCACGCTTGCAGAATTCCAGACACTGAACCCAATTTTCGACGGTTTTCAAGCATAAACCGGCCGATACTGCTGCAATTTCACGTTCGATATTAGTACGAAGTTCATCAATCGTCGTTGGCTTGTTGGCATAGACCATAGACTTGAGGTAGCCCCACAGAAAAAAAGTCTAACGGCGTCAAGTCTCGTGTGACGTGAACGACTTGTGAGAGACACATTTGGGCTTTGTGCAACTGAAGCCTCAGCGGCAGCAATATTCTCGACACTTCGGGCACTTCTTTGTCTCACTGGCACGGGAACATTTTGTACTGTGCCTGTGGATTCAAATTTTTCCACTAGACCCTCAATTATTGATCTGCTAGGACGATTATGACGACCATAAATTGGACGTAGCGCTCTTAACGTTGAGGCCACTGACTCCGAATTTCGGTAGTAAATTTTAATAATTTTGATTCGTTGTTGGCTCGTATATCTTTCCATCATGAAATGGCAAACTTTATTGAAGAGAAATGTCAAAAGAGCGGCAAGAAATATGGCGTCGTTTGCTGTCCCTGTCCCTCTACTTTTGTAGCGTCCCTGTTGAAAAACCCTTTAGAACTAATAGGATCAATAGTTGAAAATTGATTAAGAAACTCTTGGTTTTACTTAGTCCTCTACTTCGTCAAGAATTCGTTAAGAAAACTAAAAAATTGCATTGTCTTTTTTTGATGAAGGTTATCATGTTTACAAATATGCATTTTATAATGTCAACCAACAATCAGTTCAAATCCAAAAACCAAAAAAATAATGTTCAGGGTTAAAAGTTGACAGTTCTACTTATGAGTATTTTTGACAGAAATCGAATTGTCAAAATTATTCTATATAATTTTCGATAAGTAAACCAGAAGAACAGTTCTCTTCGTATAAAGGCTTCGATTTTGATTCTGAAAACGAAACTCAGAAGAAACTTCATTTCTTTTCAGAAGAAGAACTGTCCTTCTGGCACTAAGGCCTTTAAGCAATTTAAAAAAAGAAAACAGAGAGCTATAAAACCGAATATCCTTTGGATTCCAGACCGAAATAGGTATAGAATATCAAATAATAAAGCCGCCATCTGAAAATAAGTTCGTCTGATGATTGATATATTATTTGTCTAATTTGTTTATAGTTCTCAAACTCAGTACAGTGGCAACACTAATAAGGCATCAACAAAACTGCATCATACTGGCCAGATACTTAGCATTACTTTAACAATTTCTCAATGTGCATGGTTAAAATTCAAAAGTCATGTTTGACCTATTTGCCTTGTGAAGTTGGTTGGTGATGGCGCGATGGTGGTTGTCTGTCCGGAGTCCGAGTTCGAATACAAGCCGAGGTCTTTTCTACTCTATAACTACCAGATGCATAAACAAAAGTCAAAATGCGCCTTTAGATATGGCGGTCAGTAATAATGACGACTGCATGGCAGTGCGATAACCTGTATCTTTTGAATTTGTATGTAGACTTCGCATTAGTTTTTAAAAATGTAGGTATACCAATACCAATAGTAAAGGTGTTTGTGTTGGATTTTGTTTTATTTATTTATCACCGTAGATTTCCAAAAGGTCCCAAATGCTAAGTAAGTGGATTTTCTTTTATTGCTTCTCGCTTTCGGTCCAAATTGAAGAAAAAGTGTGAACAGTAGTTGTTATTATAGAAAGTGTACACAAGCGGCCGGCATCGGCAACAACTGCGCGGTATGCAGACAGACACTAGGTGGCGCAGGTCGGTGGTATAGGTATCTCTCTATACACAACACACATTCAAGTCTCCAAGATATTTACGACATAAATGCATTTTCAAATAGAAAATTGTAGGTAGGTAGGTTTAAGACTTATGCAAACGCCGATGCATGTTTACTTCGAGAGGCTTGTGTACCAACCTCTCGCACGGTCGGGTAAATGTGTAGCTTCTTATGTTTATCACACCTCTGGGGGGCGCACAAGTCTGATATGTAGCGCGCTGGCATAGTGTTAATTACAATTATTTGGCTACGATCCCAAAATGGCCTGTGTGATGGTATTTTCCATTCCAGATGTTTTGTTAAAAACGTGCATGCATGCAGTGCAGCAACACTTTGCCATCTCCCCCTCGCTCGATCTTATGGTATGTTGGCAATGGTTTAACTTACGCTTGAATGGTTTTTAACTATAAATGGAGTAAGAAGCGATTTTTTTTATTTTTCCTCTTCAATTCCACAAATCGAAATCATGAAATTTTCATTTGAGGAAATTCCAATTGATTGAATGTAAAATTTAGATTGAAAATCACCATGATACAGATTTTCTGTTGGCGCAGCACACAAAAGTTCTTGAAGAGGCTATAAGTAGTAAAGGGACCCCATTTCGAAATAGTTACGTTTTTTTTTTTTCTCTATATTTACTTTCCCTCAGCCATCAGAATGCTGGTGTAGACTTTGGAAAGTCAATATCTCGATGATGTATACGATGTACCTAGTTGTTGGTATCACACAGGTATTTTGTAGACACACAACAACAACAACAACAACAACTACTACTACCTACCTAACTTCAAGCATCCTCAATGTTGACAAAACTATCATCTTTTGTGTACATAACGTTCAATAGCACTTAATAAGGTATTGATTATGTGGGGCTGTTGTATAGTGTAGATATGTAGGATGCAGATATTTGTGTCTTACTACCTAGATATTGACGGCAAAATGTGTTTAGTGATTGAAATGAAAAGAGAGTAGAATTCCATTTAAATAAAAGCAAATATTAGTTCACTTCAACAAAAAAATACTTGAGGAAAGGTTAACAACTTGGAATTGGAGTTCTATGATTACATATAGGTAGGTTAGGTTCAATACGTAGACCAAGATGATTTAGAAAAGCTCTGTAGGAAACTGACAAAAGATCTATAGATAGAAGTCTTAAAAATTCTATGTTTACTTAGGTGTGAGAAATAAGATTGTCATAGAGTAAATTTAAGACTTTTCTAACATGGTACCTCTATTGACAGTAAAAACATCGAACTATCTTGTAATCCACTTTTAATAGTTCGTTCAAATATTAAGGTATATTAAAAATTTGTTGGTGATTTTATGTTCAACGACACATATAAGACTAAGTAACAACATTGGAAGGGCTGAAATCCTTGAAAAAAAAAAAATACTTCATTATTGACTTTGGTGGTATAGCGGTTAAAAAGTTCTTCTGTAAAACACCATAAGCATTAGCATTTCAGCAACCTTCCTGTATGGTATGATATCAGTCGATATTGAGAAAAAATGGTTTTTCATAATGCAAAATAATTAAAAAACAAAAAATTGGTTTGAAAAACATGTTTCAACCAACGACTCGAGAACGGCTCATTGTAAAAAAAAGTTTACTTTTTGTTTGCAAAATTTCTAGAAGCTGTTATAGATGTAAAGTTCCAAAATATACATGATTTGTTTTTGTAAGAAATTTTGTCACCTCTCAAACTCTTTAAATTAACTTTTAATGACAAAAAAGTGGGGTGTCTTATAAATCTGGTGAACTAAATTAAACTTGGGCTGAATTTTCGAAATATTCGACTATGCTTTTCTATGGATTATAATAATGCCTTCAATTTGACTCTGAACTCAGAATTGCTCTGTCTGCTGATGTGGTACTCGATTTTCGCATTCGTTTTATTTTTTGATTGAGGAAACATAAAATCGCGAAGTGTTTTTTGAAAATAACTTAGTCTTTTTAAATCCAGTGTTGCCGCAAGATGAACTTAAAAGTCGACCGAGGCTAGACTTACTTCCAAAAGTCACTAGATTGGCTGAAATTGTAGGGACAAAAAGTCGCTAGAAGTCACTAGTAAAAATGAGCACGACTGGATCGCACAAACTTGCTCTCGTAGCTAACAACTTGATCGTAGCTTAAAATTGACAATGTGCATATGTAGTGGTTCTATAACACTATGATATCATTAAAAAAGTTTAAAAAAAAATTAAAAATACAAATGATTACTAAAAATTGCTATAAATTTGTTTTTTTTTAATAGCTAAAACAGTTAAGCTCAAAAAAAGTATGCCATCTGATTTGTTTGATAAATATGATTTTATGAAAAAAAAAATTTAAAAATCGTTAGAGCGTTTTTTTTTGTAAATAATATTTTATATAAAAATTTTTTTGAAAATTTAAAAAAATTAAATTCGGTATGACAACTTTGCGTATTTAATAAAATACAATTTTTACAAAAATTAAAAAAAAATAACCCATTTTCAAGATATTGAATTTTCAAAAAAAAAAAAAAATGATTTCAATATTTTTTGAAAAATTGTATATGCAAAATTGTTAAAATTTCAGGGGACCTCTTACATAAAAAATTTGACGAGAAATTTGAAAACAAAAAATCGGTTCTATGACAGGTACCTACCGCTAATAACCGTTATACAATTTTTTTTTCCTACCAAAATATAAACTGTAGTAATTATAGTAGCTCGTAATTTGTTTTCCAAAATCGTTAGAGCTTTTTTTGAAATAAATACATTTTTGAATATTGGTTTTATGGCAGGTACCGTTATTTTTGAACTAAAAAAAAATTAAATTTCCTATCTAGGGAATCACCTTAGAACCTTAAGTCCAAAGTTTGAACCAAATCGCCTTAGCGGCATAGCAGGCAGGTCGCGGGACAGACAGACAGACAAACAGACAGACAGACAGATAGACAGATAGACAGACAGACAGACAGACAGACAGACAGACAGACAGACAGACGGACAGACAGACAGACAGAATTGCAAGACCCACTCTTTTCGCGTTCTCTATCATCGTAATGTTAGGGGAAATTATTATCTCGAATTTTGTTTTTTGCACGAATCCTAAACTTTCCCGTATATCGCAAGTAAAAATGGTAATATAAGGCTTAAACTAAATTTTCTCTCTAAATAACTTTTTATTTTTGTTAAAAAGTTAAAGTATTTTTTTTTTCTAAATAACAAGAACAAACAGGTATTTAAAAGCAAAAAAAAATTATTTCTTAAAAATTATTTTATCATCGATTTCTTCAGTTTCAATCACTTCGACAGCGTTTTAAAAATATTTAACCCAATTAGTGGTAGTTCTTTATTTTACCCTTCTTTTAAGTATCTTAATTCGATTTCTTATAAGCATAATAGAATTCAAAGTTTTTGTGGACAATTTATTTTTGAGTTTATTTTTGGCAAGGTTAAATCATGCTAAAAATGCACTCTAGCATGAAAATGTGGAAGTGATATCACAATTCGAGTAAGTATTTCTTTGTTATGTATATATTATACCATGACCCTTCTCCCCAAAATTTGAATCATGAAGCTCTCCCCAACGTACAAAGTTTATATTTGTATATTGCTTTTATTTTCTTTTTTTGTCTATATTATTCACATGTCGCAACTTGCCTCCAAAAGTCGCTAGAAATAATCAGTGACATCAAAATATTTTTTGTCACTGACTGAGTTATAATATCGCTAGATAAAGCGACAAAACCGCTTGAACGGCAATCCTGCTTTGATGTAGTATCATTCGGAAAAGCTTCGATATCATTACCGCAGGTGTATAAGAAAACTGCTCATACTACTTTGAAATTGCCATTGAACATGCAATACCTTTATAATTCCACTTGCAAAATTTTCAAAGCATCCGGCATAGGAAAATAATTGTAGAATTGTAAACGTATTATGTGGGCTCCTTCTAGCTTCATTTAAAAAAATACGATTTTTTTTTTAAATGAACTACATATTTGTTTAATTAAAAGTTTTTTTTCAGGGCTACTGCCTCTTGCGAGGAATTGACAAATCCTCCAAGAGTATCACTTGTCACGAATAAGTGCTTCTCGTCTAGCCGTTCGGATTCGGCATAAAATTGTAGGTCCCTTCCATTCCTGTCGAAAGGCGCACTCAGGAATGGTTGCGAGTTGTTAGTCACTAGGCCCTGGTTCTTATGAGCCGTTGTGCCACCCGATTTATTTTTTTTTTTCGTTTAATTTTGTTGTTGTTGCGTTTTGATAGTCATCAGCGAAGCGGCCAGGTAACCACTAGTATTTCAATGTTACAGCTGGTCTGATTTCATTATACCTTTGAATAATACAAAAAAAAAGACAATTTCCTATTCCGAAAAAAAAAATGCGTACAACGTATGCGTACTTTTTTATTTTATTGAATTTTTCTCTTTAATTTTTGCTATGCTATTGGAAAATTTTAATTGTTCCAATTTGTAATATTAATATGCACGTTGTATTATAGAATTTTGAAGAAAATTTTTTAACGAAACGAAAAAAAATCAAATTTCTTCTTAAAATCAAATGCAAGATAGAATTTAATGGAGATATAATTAAAACTAGACATTGATGGTGTATTGCAATGGTTCAATAATAATTTTATGTTTTGATAATATTTTGAACGAGAAAATAATTAAAAGCTGTTTTGAAATTTTTCGATTTGATACAAAAAAAAATTGAAAAAAAGGAAAAAAAAAACAAATTATTAATTGTTTGATTTTATTCATCGTCAAAAAATTTTAATACAACATACATTTTAATAGACATAATCAACAAAGCCAATGACAAGTAAAACAATTAAACTTTTTGACAAAAATCGGGTCTAGAAATTACATGTACCAAGTCTAATAAAAATCGGTACCTACCTAAGGCCATTTTTGAGAAAACTTACCTGCAGCTCCGGCAGCTCTTGAAATTTGAATTTCAGCTTGAACCATTTCTTGGCTCAGGTTAAAATTTTCTACAGTTAGTGCCAAAATAGGGCGAGTTTGATCAAAGACCAGGAACATTCAGAATTTGGGGTTCAATAAATATTCTGTTCAAATTATTTTTCTCTTCGAAATATAAGAATCGAAATATGTTATGGTATATCGATTTTTTAAGAAAAACTTAATAATATGCTCTTTGAGTAGCAACAAAATACAACACCAAGTCTGGTTATAATATTTGTGTGGTGTAATTTAACGAATTTAACTTTAATAAAATTAACATTGAAGCAACGGAGAGTGAATTTGTTTACATTTTTTGTAAACAACTTTATTTTTAAGCCTAGTACGCTGATTATGTGAAACGAAAAATCCCATACGAAAATGACTTGACAAAATCATAAACGAAAAATTTCGTTGTGCTTTTCGTTCTGTGGTACGCTGTTCGACCAGTGAAATTGATTATACTTTTCTCTGATTTTCCTTAACTGTTAACTTTTTTGAATGACATACCTTAAATGATTTTTTATCTACCCACGTCTATGTTCAATTGAATTTGTATTTTAGAGAAATGGTCCTCTGATTTAATTCGAATTCCATATGAAAATTCCTGTAAACTAAAAGTTTCAAATAGCCCCGAATTAGTATAGAAGCTAGAACACCTTCTTTGAATTGTTTCCTGTTCTTTTAAAAGAAATCAAAATTAAATAAATATACATCTATAACCCACTAAATAATCAAAATTTATTAAGAATGTTTCTTCAACTTAAAACACACAAATTTAATAAATATAAGATAGGTAATAATCATAAAAGTTTTAAAAAGGTAAGTTGGTTTACTTACGTTTGCCTTTTTCACAAGCTATGATAAAATCGAAATATCCCAAATTTTAATGAATTTTATAAGATCTCAATTGTAATAACAAAAATTAGGAAAATGTTATAACAAAAAAAAAAAAACACTAAAATATTGGGCCAAAGAGTTTATAGGTAAGATAGTATCCCATAACTTTATGAATATGAAAATCTCTTCTGATAACAATCTTCACCCCCATGTTACCCTTGTTTGTCATTTCATATAATAATCGTTTTAAAAAGAAAAAGAAGGTATTTAATCTTTAAAAGCTTTTGTTAATAAATTTTTGTTAAACTACATCAATAACATTCGCCCACTACCTCCTCGAATAATAGCAACAACAAAAAAATAACAACTTTACACCCAAAATAATAAACTTTAATGTACTTTAGTGCCCTTCACGACCCTTTATAGCTGTAATAGAGGTAGGTACAATACATCCCTATAACTGTATTCAAAAGGCAGGGTTTAATGGTCCATAAAATATTTATTATAATCCACACGACTATACTATACCTACCTACCTATATAACCTTTCTGCTTCAACTAGCACCAATTACCTTCTTTGGAAAAGGCGCAGTTAATTCCAATGAAAACGAAAAAAAGTAGGTAAACCGTTTACAATATCTGTCTCCCTTCTGTGTACACCTTAACGACCTTAAAAAAAAACTGATGTCACGTTGTCTGTCAGGGGAAAAAAACCCGAAAAGTTGTAATCAGTTTTAACCTTTTTTTCGGTTGTTGTTGTTGTTCCTTTTATATTTCAAAATATTTAGCATTTGCCTCAGTATAGTCGAGTGGGCCACCATTTTTTTTTATCAGCCTCGAGGGACACACAGTTCTAAATGGTTTTACAGCAATCAAGCTTTAGAATTAGGTTTATTTTTAAAATTAAATTTTCAAACGAAGAAGAAATTACAGCACTTTGGTGTCATCTTTTTTTATAATACTCGTAGATTGTTAGAATTCTAAAGCAAGGAATATACGTATATAAATGAAAATATGTACCTATGTATGAAAATATGTAATTCTTTCATTTATTTACATTTTGAGGTTTCTATATAATAATTTTGCTGTCTTTATTCCTTAATTGGCCGAAAATATATTTCTTACTATAAACGGGAGTGAGTAAATAAGCGCCACGTTATCCTTGATTTTTTGTCAAATGAATTTGCAGCAAACAATCATTTCATAAGCACCGCAAAGTGAATGGCATCATGGAAAAACCTCTCCCGCTGGACCTGCACAAGAAAAACAAAACAAAACAAAACAAAGAAAATAGGTACAAAATCAGGATGAAAAAAACCAACAGAAAAATCTCCATAAAAGGCTAATAAACGGTAGTGTAATTTGATATCCAAATAAACCCGACTTTTGGCACGCTAGAGTGACGTTCTCAACAACAAAAACAACAACGAAGACGACTTCTGGCGACCGGAGCGACGATGACGACAGAAGGCGACGCGAAGGTGGCACCAGCAAAACAATACCTACGAACAACAGCAACGCAGCAAACAATACCCCACCACGACCGCACTACACCACCAGAATGACGACAACACCACACAAAGGATTCAAAACTCCGGTCCTTTTACAAAAGAAGCCGAATCCGAACAAAATCTTTACAAAAAAATAAATAAAAAAACTTTGCTCGTAGGTAGGTATAACCTGATCCTGATAAAAACCCTTCTTCTCCGTCTCCTCAATTGCACTGATTGGCTGTGTGTACACAAAGTAAGCAAAAGCAGCAACCAAAAAATGATACCTACAAAAAAAAAGTAAGGACGAAAACACTCAAAGAAGTTTCTTTCCTTTTTCGCTTGACACGATTTCATTTTCTTCATTCATCTTCTTGGGCTTGCATCGGTGCCCTTTTCCGGATTTCCTTTCTTCATCCATTTTAATTTTTTTTTTGTGTTTACTTTATTTTTGATATTTTGAGCTTATTTTTTTTTCTGTGTGTTTATTGTGTCACTTGAACCTGTTCATAACCTGTGGCGCCGAGAAAAAGCAGCATTACCGCTTAGTAATACTTCTACTCGTATAATGGTGTTTCCTTTCAAATGGGTGACAAAACAAAATTTGAGCGATGAAAAAAAAATTGTATCTATACTCGAATGTATCGTTTTATAATATTTGTATGGAGAAGGAAAATAAGTGTCGAAAAGGGATTGTAACTTGAGGAAATGCGTATTTGTACCTATATAAGGGTTAGGGTATAATGTCGACACAATCAGGCATCAAAAAGGATTCAAAAAAAAAAACTTTCATCCTTGCGTGAAAAATGGAAAAAGGAGAAATAGAGAGTGGGAGAGCACAATTTTTATCAAGTTAGTGTCAATATAAAAATGAAGAAGTATTTTACAGGAAACATAATTTAAGATCCCATGCATAAAAATAACTGAGGCATGTAAAGGGTGATTCGCGGTAAATGCAACAAAAATCAAGACATTGTAGTTTGGATCAAGACAATACAAAATCCTATGAAATAGGGAGATAGGCTTCTGTTTCCACCCACTTAAGCGGCAGGTGCAGTTTAAAAAAATTAACTTCAAATAAAAAAAAAAAAATAAAAACAACGGTAGCACATACAATACAATTTCATATCTTTTTTTCTAAGCCAGAAATGCATTCTCTAATATTATTTATAAATTATATTCTTCATGAAAAAAGTTTTAGAAAAATTAATTCTCGAAATCGAAATTTTGAAAAACAAAAAAAAAAAAATATGTATGCACATAAAATAAAATGTGTTTTTAATTTTTATTTTCAAAATTTTTATTCGAATATTTATTTTTCAAAAAATTTGTTTGAAAAAAATTTTATTTAGAAAAAAATACTTACTGGATACAAAAAAAGCTTTAAAATGATATTGTAAGTGGTTGCCGTTCTGTTTTAATAATTTTTTTTTTTAATTTTCAGTAATTTATTTAGTGACGAATATAGACCCCCTTAAGCACTACTTTACTTTGCTTACTTTACTTTATTTAAAGCTCTATAATTGATCACGAAAATATAAAAATTTAATTTGAAAAAAACATATTCGTGTGATTCACTGTGTACCATGGGTATTCACAGTGAATCAGTGCATGGTACACAATGAATCAGGGATAATAAATCGATTTTTTCATTTTAAAAATTTTTATTTTTTAAAGTTATGTATTTTAAATAATCAATCGATTAATTTTTAATTAACAAACAAAAAATTCTTCGAATTTACAAAAAAAAAAATATATTAAAAATTTCAGTTTATTTGTACGTTATTTATTTTTATTAGTTGATACAAAACTACTTTTTTTCTGTCCATAAAGCGAAAGAAAACATAAAACTATTAAAGAACTAATAAATAAAATAAATTAGAAAAGTTATAATATGAAAAAATCAAATTTCATACTAAATTCCCTGACTCACTGTGTACCACTTTCAATTGATCCACTGTGTACCATGTTGTAATTTTAAGAAAGCATGTTAATATTTTGTAAACTATTTCAACAAAGTAAACAAATCAACAAAAAATATTAAGTCTATGCAGCCAGAAGTACAAATATTCAACCCAAATGAAGTTACAACACACACTTTTTTAATCAAATAGAAAACAAAATAGAAACAAATTTACTTTCCGAGTCCGAAAACACAAACACAAGAGGAAACAGGATCGCGCAGATTGTGATGTGAGATGTGAGAGGAAGTAAAAATGTGTTCTTTTCTCTTTTTCAGATTCGTTTTAAAATAAAAAGTGACAGCATAAGAGCAAATGATTCACTGTGTACCCTGATCCACTGTCGACTAGGGTAAATAACTCCTAAATAGTTCATATTTTTGAAAACATCTGAATGCAAAGTTTGTGAATTATGTGACCACTTATAGGAACAAATGATTATTTTTTTTTTTATTAAAAACAACGGTTTTTATTTTAAATTTGACAAAAAACTTTAAGTTTCTATTTTTGTTTCAACAACAATATTTTCCAACTGATCTGTTATCCCTTATCGCCATTTGACGCTATTGAAGAAGCAATATCTTCTGACTTTGGATTTGTATGGGAAAAACTGTTGAAATCTTTTTAGAAAATATTATAGTCTACAAATAGAGCAAATGTTTTTTTTCGACAAATTCGTCATTTAAGAGTAAAATGCAAACAAACACTTGCATTCTTACGCAGATTGGCCATTTTTTAGACATTTTTTCTGGGCAATTTCATCTTTTTAAAATAATTTTTAATCATTGCAGGTACCTACTACTAAGATTAAGGTATTTTAATAAAAAATCGATTTACGTCCATAAATCAAACGCACCTAATTAATGGGTTGAAAGTTATGTATTTTTATTAAACATTTATCTACTCAAAAAAGTCTGATAAAAAATATAAACTTGTCTGGCGATAAGATACAATACAAAACTGTTTAATGCAAGTGTAAGTATACGAGTAAGTAGGTTATCGTAGAATTCACAAAACTATAGGTATAGTTTTTTTTTATTTGAAGTATAATTTTAAGGCCTTAAGTATTTCAATGTGAAGTCATCCGCATTTTAGAGTTACTACTAATTAATTAAGTAAAGATCTTGATAAACATACACCCATTAACCAATTTTCTGAATAAGGAACGAGACTTATTTCACACAATCAACAAAACTTACATTTGTAAGCTTTTTCATCTGTTTAACTCAATTGTTCTCATTCCAATTTGATGTAAAACAGATATGTCCACAATCAGTCCAATTCTACATATTCCCCGGGAAAACTACTCCACGGGAGATTTTCTCCAAAAATAAAAAAATGCTCATCACTTCAAGTGTATTTACATTTTCCATTTTTTAGGCATTAAGAATGCCAGCTTTTATCTCGTAATACTTTTTCTGATTCATTCGAAGTTTGTTTACAAGGAAACATTTCCCCGGGAATTGTCATTTAAAATTGGACTGAATGTGTTTGCTATGTACGCCACCAAAATCAAGGATTTCCCTATTTTCATATGTTTTTCATTGAATGGTAAAAATATTAAATAAAAACTTCGTTAATATTTAAAAATTTGACGCATGTAGCTACATACATACATACATACTGTAAGCGGCAAACGCTTACATCAAAATAATTCTGGAACCTGATTATTTTGTCGGATATGCGTCAAAACCATTCTGAATATTTTCTTTAGGCGATGTTAAGAGATAGAAACAAACGGACAACAGTTTTGAATAGAGCGCCTCCGAAAACATGAACCCAGTTCTAACTAAAAGTGTATTTTGCATACGGCCTACTTCAATACTATTATCGATGAAAATATTATTGAAAATCAGACAGGAGAGTTCTAAATAATAGTTAAATCAAATATCTTCAAAAATATTTATGTATTTTGTCAGTAATTTTTCGCATTTTCCGTTCTTTGATTCTTCTCTGGTTAAATTTTTGTCTCGACTATAAATTTCACTGACAGACAATAAATTGATTATCATTCAGAATAAAAGAAAAATAAAAAGAAAACTCAAAGAGAAAACGTATAACTTTTTTCGAAAAATTTAATTAAATTCTTTTTCAACCCAACTCTTAAAAAGTCTAACAATGGCATTAAACGACACAACAACAAAAAAACACAAATTAAAATTTCGTTCGATGTGTGGGATTTTAATTGGGTTTGTTGTTTTTCTTTATTTTATAATCATTTTGAATTCGTAATCTATCTTTTATTTTCAATAGCACGCATTCATTGCCAAAATATATTTTTCTTTTTAAATTGCAATTGTATAGAAATAATTGAGTTTTCCAAAGCAAACAAAAGTTTTTTTTTTCTTTTATTCATGACACGCCTCTCATCGGCTGATATAAAGAATTAAATATCTACCTACATAATTAAAAAAAAAAAAAAAATATGTAGGGTGCCCCGTAAAGAATGGATAACCTTGAAACGCCTCATAGTAGACTTTATGGCCGTCCTGAAAACTGATACAAAAAAGTTCTATCCCAACCACAAGAAAAGATACATGCATTTTTTTGTTCAGTGCATTATTTTTTGCCAAGCTTTTAACTTCTAGGGCCGAGTGCAACATTACTAAAAATGTCAACAAAGTGCAAAAAACGGTTGAATTTTCGAGGTTGTTTCGAGTTATACTGATTGGGCTTTAACAAAACCATAAAATATTTTGTTGGTTGCAATTAGTTTATTTGTTATTATTTCCTAAAAATTAATTTCAGCCAATTTTTAACTGTAGCTGGCTACTAAATTTACAAAAAAAAACGATGTGCTGCACACTATACGACATTCGGCCGTAGAAAATAAAAGCTTGGATTTATCATAAGGACAACATCATAAAAACAGGCAATCAATCAAAAATCTACCATTTTCAACGCATGGTATTATTTTCACGTTAACTGTGCTGATTTATAAAACTTTTGTTTTTGTTAAATTGACTCTAGTATTGCAGACTATTACCAATTACTTGCTATTGGCTCTAGTTACAATAACAAGCTATACCAATTTGAAATTCGCATTTAACGCGCATATTTTTAAAATGGTTGGCCACTTAAGTACTCATGCATTTTTGTTTATACCAGAGATGCTTTAACTTGTTCAAAAATTATTTTCTTTCACATTTTGCATTAAAAATCAAACTTAAATAATTTTTTTCTCTAAGAAGTCCAGCAGTTATTATAATTTTCTTCTATTAATGTTTTGGCACAAATAATGCAAAATATTGCTACGAAAAAAAAAAACCGTGGAATTCATTCACTTGTAATCGTGGTATTCAAAAATGTAAAGTAAGGCAAAAATGAATGCACTGAACAAAAAAATGCATGTATCTTTTCTTGTGGTTGGGATTGAAAATTTTTTTTATAAGTTTTTAGGACGGCCATAAAGTCTACTATGAGGCATTTCACGGTTATCCATTCTTTACGGGCCACCCTGTATATATAAATACTTATACATTTGGCAATATCATTTGTATAAACAATAAAGATAAAATAAAATGAAATTCCTTTGAACTTGGAAATGATTCTGTCACGCGTGCGAAACTGTATCTATAAAACGATAAATCAAAATCATTTCGAAAAGGTATTAAAGTGCGAAAATACCTATACCTTGTTGTTTGAATAAAAAATAAGTTTTTAAATAGGTTAGACGTATTTTTTAATTGATTATTTTGCAGTGGGAAGACAAATAAGTTGGTTTTTTTTTATTTTACAAGTTTTTTGCGATGGTACGTATACAAAAATATGTCGTTCCATAGGTATGTTTGTTGTTTTGAATGAATGTTGCTTTCACTTGGATATTATTAAATTTGTGTTTCTTGTATTCGTTATTTTATAAAACCGAAAAGTGCGTTCTACTTAATTAAGTTGTTCCTGAGCAAAGGGTAACTCTGGTCATATTTCAGTTTTTATTTTATATAATTCAAAAAAAGTAACCCTATTTTTGTAGAGTATTCAATTTTCTTTAATTTCTTTGACCACTCTTGATTCTTCAAATGTCAATATGAGGGTTAGGGCACCAAACTTGAGAGGCGTATTCAAGGATTGGGCTAACAAAGGATTTATAGGGTTTGACGAAGCTAAGTACTGAATTATCTTTGAGAATGATATTGTCTGTATGAGTAGTAAAATTTAGATCCTGGTCAAATAATATGCCAATGTCACGAATTTTATGAACGGGTGGCAATGCATTGATTATGGAGAAGGTAGAGACGGGGATGAGTTTTAATGCGGTTGATAAAGTTAATTTGCACTTGGCAACTTTACGATCCGAGCAGTTTTTACTTAACCAAACTGAAAAATGGTCAAGATCCTATGTTGAAGTAGTAAAGACGCATGTTTCTAAGAAATGGTCGATAAATTTAGTATTACGGTGAGATGGAAGTATGTTTGATGACCCTTTCAATATCGTTGGTTGAAAGAATGAACGGATTATGACAGAGGACTACCAAATTTGAGGAAAAATACTTCCGTACTTAAAGATAGGCTGAACATTTTTTAGAAAGAGAGAGTAAGGGCGGAAGAGCACTTTTTTAGAAATATGGCAGAGATACCATCGGGACTAAGACTAAATTCATAATTAAGCTGATTCACTTTATTTTGGATGAAGTAAGTTTTACTAGAAGCAACTGCTCTTAGCAAATGATGTTTTATTCATATTAAAATTCACAGGATGGGTCAAATTTTAAACAAAGCTCTTTTTACCCATATGAGACAGCAGGCGCGAACGCAGAGGGGGGTTTGGGGGGTTCAAAACCACCACAACCCCCCCCCCGAAATGTATGAATTTAATTTCCTCGCCATACAATTTCACTCTTTCACTCTTAATTTTTGAGTTTTCAGTTTAAAACCCCCCCCGAAATTTTTTCCTGCGTTCGCGCCTGTGAGACACGGTTTAAATTGACGTTAATACTTTTGGTTTTTGAGTTCATATTCCTGCACTTAGGTACACTTATGGTATTAATAATTGATTAATTTAGGGAATTATAAAATAAATGCAGCACTTTCTTAAGATTTTAAGAGCATTACACTCCATTTGCAGTGAATAGAAATCTTGAATAATCATTTGCTCATTTTTTTTGTGGAGCATCTGCTCAGAGCATGTGCTCCATTTCTATTAATACTGCAGCTTCTGTAGAATAAACTCTAAAGAAAGCAAGCATTTTCGTGGAAGCCAATGTGAGGCTATGATTTTGTGAATTATGTTCTCATCATTTATCATTATCATTTTTCAAATATCATTTTTCAAGTATGTGTAATTTTAATAAATATTTTTTTTTTTTTCATTTCAGGTATGGTTTGAATAAAATCTTCTTATAAGCATAACATAATATTATTTATGAGTGTTGACAAAAACAAAAGTGTGAGTATCAATAACTTAAAACAAAATATCTTCTTTGATGACGTATTACAAAAAAAAAACTGTAGTTATTTACAAAAAATCATGAATAAGTGCCACTAATAACAGTAAAATACGTCCTCGCAAAGTTCAAATAACATAAAATGAGAATAATTATTAGGATTTTTTTTTTTTATGGAACAATTATTGGAACAATAAAACCCTTCCAGACTATTAAAAAATCATTGAAAATTATTTCAAAATTCAAACAAAAAAAGAAAACAATCTTACAGAACTGAACACAATGATATTCAGATCGACAATACCTAATAATTATTCCCAGAGTCAGAAATAAAACAACAATAATCTAAACCACACCATCACAGTCATCACTAGCTATGTGATGGACTCCCCTAGCCTCTTCATCATTGCGCCGAGCACTTGCGCTTCCATACCGCCACTTGGCCAAATCGTTTAAATGCATCCCGCCATCATCATCATTATCAACATTATCAAGTAGCTGCAACGGAGCGCGCACTCAATCGCCCAAAGATTCAGATTCTCTATGTACATTCAGCTGGGAACTGAAAACTTATCCTTCCCTGTTCCCTTCCCCAGTGTCGCATTCGTGTTCATTAGGGAAAATCGGAAATGAGATAGCCACAGAAGTATCTGTATCTTTTTCTGTCTTATACCTCTCTGACTTGATGCAGTTTTGGTTACAGTTCAGTTGCACAGATGCAGTAATTTTTTTGTTGTTGTTGATGCTTTTCTATATAATCTGTCTGGGATTCACTATTTCTCTAGGTCTGATGGGCTTGATGTGTTGATCGCTTCGGGTGAGTGATGCACTTCTTCGATATCGCAGTAATAAAAACGAAGAAATTATTGCAAATAACGATGATCGCCATTATGATAATGATCGTTACTTTAAGAGAGTCAGTTTATCTTGAGTACAGTCTCGCTGGTTGGCAATACATAGTCAAGTCACTCGATTAATTTGCACAATAAATGCAATATCGAAAGAAGAACGGACGAAACTTGGAACGGAAGTTTGTGTACGTGCATATGTGTACCTTCTTTTTTCTTCTTAAATTTGCATCTTAACTCTTATCCGGTCTCTGGCATTTTTGTCAAGTTTGTTTTCTATATAAATGGTCGTACAGCGTATTATATAGAGACAGAGACTATTTTTCTTCGTTTCAAAGTCCTCTTCAGAGATTCTCGAGAGTCATTTAAATTTATCACAGCCGATCTTAGTCATACAAAAATAATTATATGTATACTGTACGAGTAGCTATATAGCTGGAATGAAAGAATGCATTCAATTAAAGAGAATTTAAAAAATCCCATTGATAACAATGCAAATGCAGTTGCAAGACAATTTTTTTCTTCACATTATAGCGATCGCCATTTTTTCACATCAAGTTGAATTCCCAGACATTTCTCATCATGGATGTGATTGAATAGTATTCTATATGAGTAACGTATCTACTTTGTAGGTTAAAGGTATCTTTCAAATTGAATCTTATTGGAAAATGTATTATATTATTTAACATGAGTGTTGAAGCACCTCACATTGTTAATTTTTGATGAAGAAAAGTAAAAGAAATTTAAAATTTTAAGTCCAGAAGTCAGATACATTAGCTCTGTGAACACTTGAAACTTTTTGCACCAAGAACCGGAATAAATTTATTTGATTTTTGATAAAAAGTCTAGCGATCGATTTTACGACACATTTTTAAAAAAATCAAATGCACGACTGGGTCAAACACACACATGTTCTTCTTTTAGTTCAGCACTATCATTTTAAATTAACCAATTATCAGGTTGTTATTTTGCAACACGGTTGATTGTGTTAACAATTTAAAAGAAAAAATATCTTAAAATCTTGTTCAATCAATAATCGTTAATGATAGTTAAATCTGCATGAAACCTCGTAACCTTTACACTACTGAATGTAACTAATCATGTTAAATCAACACGCACATCTAGATAAATTAATTTGGCCACCACCTGATTTGTGTTCATCACTCAGTGTGTAAGAAGAAGAAGGTGTGTTATGTTTGCACGAGAACAAGGATGAATTAACATAGCGAGTTGTAATTTCAACAGTACTCACCTGTGAAGTAGGTAAGTTGACCCCTTTTCATGTTACACCATATTCCTTGCAACACTTTTATGAAAATCGGAGACTGTAATTTAACTCTTCTGTGATACTAATGTTGGTTTTACTAACCTAGTCCTGGATTTTTTTTTTTTCATTTAACTGCGACCTCTAGTTGGCGTTCCATCTGGGACTTCTCACTTAAACTCATCAATTGAATTCTGAGAATGCTGTCAATAGTTCAACTTATCCTTCTTAGATTTGTTGATAAAAAGCCTTAGTAAAAAATTGTCCAAAAAGCTTTAAATTTTAAACCATTTAACTGGAAGATGACACAATTTATGAAAAAGATTTAATTTTTAAATAAACATATATAGCAGCAAATTAACCCTAGATAAGGTTATGTTTATCAGTTAGAAAATTCTAAAGTAACCATTTAAAACGTTAAGTCAACATGACATGTGGTAAAATTAAATTTTACTGAAAACGAAATCACAATTATGTGAACTTGGTGCTATTAACACTATGAACATGTCAAAAAATTAACAATTTTTGTATTTATTACAAAAATAACGTGGGATCTGTTTAATTCAATTACAATATAATACAAATTGTATTCTTTTGATATAACTATGAACATTACATTATTTAAACTGTTTACAATTTTAAGTTTTCTACAAATTTAAACGAGAAGTGCATCTTGTATAGATTTAAGAAGACATTGGGGCATATTCATAGTCGCAGATAGACCCGCAGGTGCGAACGCAGGGGGGGTTGGGGGTTCAAACCCCCCCGAAATGTATGAATTTAACTTCCTCACCATACAATTTCACTCTTAATTTTTGAGTTTTCAGTTTATACCCCCCACCGAAATTTTTTCCTGCGTTCGCGCCAGGACCCAGGCTTAGCTAAACTACAGTTTAAAACAATTTGGGCTCAATGAATACACACCAATTTTAATTACAAATTGTTGGTTTTACATTTGTATAGGATAATTAACTTGGTATACTACACAAATAGCTTCAAATATTGTGAAATGAGAAACTTAAATAAATAGAATCAACGTCCGAAATTTCATCTAAACTAATATTTAACTTAGAGCCAGCTCTAAAATGACTATGAATACGCCCCACTATGTTAAATTTGTACCCGATATTTTTCACTCAGTGTACTTGATCAAGATAATTGTTAAAGCAGTTTTTGAAATAATCAGTAAATTGTTGTATGTTAGCGAGTTCTTGACAAGCTATGCTCGTCAGGGGAATACCTAGAACTGCTAGGAACTAAATTTAAAGCAAGTCATTTAACCCGTAACCCGTTAGACTCTAACATAGACCGATGACGGATGCATAGACTTGCGGAATTAATGAACATAACCAATTGTTTATGTTTTTATTTTTTAAATTGCGAAGATTTTTTGACTCAAAGCCAATACTTGCCAATACAGAAAAAGGAAAAATAGTAATTGGAACATCAACTTGTACGTCACTTAAGATAACTTAAACTCTGCACAAAGCTATATTCTATCTCTGTATCTCTGCCAACACGTGCACCTAGATGACCAAAAGAAATCTCTATCCAGTAAACAAGATTTAGCTAGTCAGGATCAGGAAAGGCTTGATGATCAGAACGGGCTTTTAATATTTTTGTTTGTAAAATAAGTGCGAACTAAAGGGGTTTTTACTACTTTTAAAATGATTAAGCACAGTGCGAGCATTAGAAAAAAAAATAAAGGATTTAAAAGAAGTTACCGATGCGCATTGATTTTAAACGTCTGAAAATCAAAATGCCAAGGACAAATAGTTCGGAATCAACAGAAAATTCGTGTAGTTCGACCTAAGAAATAAACTCTAAACAATATCTTTAATATCGTTTACTGAAAATTAATTGTATGAAATTGGAACAAAAAATTTAAGGGGTAACAATTTTCTGTAACTTCTAAAAAATGTTGTTGTATTGTTTTATCACTGTGAAATAATTTTTCTAAAATATCAAACATTCAAAATGAAAATGATCGTACTTATTTCTAAATAAAAAAATGGATACGACTGGATCGCACAAACTTGCTCTCGTAGCTAACAAATTTAACGTAGCTAGAAATTAATGATGTACAAGTACATAGGTATTGGTTCTAAGATATTATGATATCATTGAAAAAAAATTAAATGAATTATTAATATAAAATTATTATTTTAATTGCTTTGAAAGTAAGAGCTCACCATCAAGTATGCCATCTGATTTGTTTGATAAATATGAATTTATGGAAAAAAAAAATCTTTGGAGCGGTTTTGTTAGAAATAAATTTTATTATATAGATTTGTATAATATGTTTCGCTCATTTTTAAAAATAAGATCTGGTATGCCAGTATGCCAGTATATAATAAAATACCATTTAACTCAAAAAAATTCAATATTTTTTTTAAAAATCCAAAAGTAATTTTTTTGAACATTTGTAAATGCTTAATTATTTAAATTGTGAAGGAGCTCTTGTATACAAATTTTGGTTGAAATCAGTGCAACCGTCAACGAGAAATTTTAAAACAAAAAAATCGGTTCTATGTCAGGTACCGTTTTTAACCGTTATTGGTAAAATTTGTTTTCATAAAAATATTGACCATACCTTAAATAGGAAACGCACATCTTTTTATCAAAATTCTTGGACCCGTTTTCGAGAAAAATAAGTTTTTTCGAAACGGGTTTTCAACATTTGTATGGAAGGTACCGTTATTTTTGACTTTTAGAAACGTGATTTTTTCAAGTATTCTACAAAACAATAAAAAATCTATTCTACACCTAGTTTTGAAAATATTGAACAAGTGGTTTTCAAAATATTCAGTTTTCAAAAAAAAAAAAAAAAAAACAAAATGACCCGGCTGGAAAAATGCCCAGTTTCTGTCTAGTTTCGACATGGCACTAGTCAGTTTTCTTAGGGGAAAATCTTGACGAGGAAGACTTGTCAAATAACCCTCAAGCCCTTGCAAGTTTTCAGTAAGTAAAATTTAGACAAGGAAAATATTTCATACTCGCTAGTAAGAATTTGTTGGAAGTTTTTGGCATCCTATCAGACTAAGCACTATCGTTATTGATACAAATGCAAAATTCTAACTAAACAAATTGAATCGATGAATCGAAAAATACAAATTTTAACTTTTATTATAATTGATCAGTTTTCGTTTAAAAAAAAAAGTTAAAAATTTCACGCTCTTGCAAATCCTGCCAAGATAATCATATACGAGTAGGTATTTACTTTCGAAAATCTCTATTTTCAACCACCCACCTTCGCCAAAGTCTTTTTGAACTTTTCATTAAAATTAATCAAAAAATATAATTTACTATCTTAAACTATATTTACTTAATTCCAGATGGTTCATCTCAAGTGGTTCATATCGGTTGTTTTCTGGTGGAATGTAGTGTAGATTAAGCGCATTTTTGTACACGATACTAAATCAAATAAAATAATATGATAATAAGAGTATTTTACAAAAATGCCCAGTATCACACTAAAATTGCTTTAATATCGTATTAAATTCATAAAAAATTGCGCTATTATTTTTATTATTCAGGTTTTAATTTTTGATCTGAGTTATTTTACTATCGGATCACAACCCATACTAAAATACCCTTTTTTAATGTTTCTAGCAAAAATATGAACACATCTAGTTTTTCTGGCTCGGGGCCTAGAGTGGGTTTTCTGACGAGGCAAAAGGGTTCATAATCGACAAGGCCCTTATTGTTGGCCATTACTCACCCATGCTAGGGCCTTGCCAGAATCTATTTAAAACTCTCTAGTGTCATGTCGAAAACTAGAATGTTTTTCTGCGTGGGTAGATTTTTTTTTAATTTTCAATTTTTTTTTTAATTTTGGTTCACAATAATGTTTATACCTTCTAGAAGTTTTACCATAAAAAAATGAAAAACTTCAACTTAAATGAGAAAATCAAAAACCAAAAAATGGCTGTAGGTACCAAAAATATCCAATTTTTTTTAAAATAAAAAAATTATCAAAAAGTAGTTTTTCCTTACTTAATTTTTTTGAATTTTTTTTCAACAAAATCCTCGGACCGGTTTTTGAGATAAACATAATTTTCCTTTTTGGCGAAAACAAAAATGTATGGCAGCTACCATTATTTTTGGTCCTAAACAAAAATTTAAAAAAACTTGTGTGCATATAAGTCCAAAAACACTATGTACCAAGTTTGAAGAAAATCCCTCCAGCCGTTTAGGCTGTAGGGGCGAGGACAGAAAGACAGAATTGCGTGACCCACTTTTTTCGCGTTCTCTATAATCGTTATATTAAGGAAAATAAATATCTAAAGTTCGACTTTTTTACGAATCCATATAACTTACCATATAGTACCTATGTACATATATCGCAAGTAAAAATATTAGCTATATGGAATTTTTTGCATGTTTGAAAAAGTGTATTCTTTTAAAATACAAATTTTACCACTATAATTTTTGTTAAACAGATTAAAGAAAGTTTTAGAAACCAATGAAAAATGTTTATTCCAAGAAATGAGGGGTCAAACATTTTCAATCGTTATAACTTAATTTTTGAAATTTTGAAGTTAACGCATTCAAAACTTTGAAAAATGTTCAGAACAACGAACAAAATCAAGAATAGTTTTTGAAATACAGGGTACTTTCTCTAAGCAGACACCCCTGTCCACAACCGGACAAACTTCAAAGAACGGATTTCAATACATGGTTTTTCATATTAAATAATTTGTCTCATTAACGAACTCTCTTATAACTGGTTGTGACTACCAATTTGCTGCACGACCGTAAAAGAATTTCACTCTCTCGTAAAAGGGCTAAATACAATTAGGGCTCAAATGTCAAAAAAAAAAATTGATAGAAAAACCTATTTTTGAATATTCTTTAACAAAAATTTGAAAAAGTTTAAAAACAACATTCTTAATCCAACATTTACACATGCAAGTCTATTAAATTTGAACTCATCACCCAATGAAAAAAACATCGACTTTCCGACAGAATACAAAAAAGCTGTATAAAAAAAATAAACCTTTCAGTATCTACATATATTGACAGAATACGAAGAATTATCCTCGAATAAATTAAACTTTGGAATTTGCACGCTACAGAAAACATTTCAGTTAATTCTCGTTGAATCTTTTTGAAATACTTAATAATAAACTCTCAAATGTATTCCTAAAATGTCAAAAGCTTAATAGCAGCTATTGTTTAACAAACCCAAAATAAAAAAAAAAGAAAACCAATCGACCCTAATAATATTTGCATCCAGAGTTGGTTGACATTAGGTTGATACTACGTATAGGTATATGTACTACATAACAATCTCCTTTAATATATCTACGTATTTATATCTCATTTGCATACAATTCACGTTTTCCATTCGTTAAATTGTGCTTATTTTGAATATTTTTATTAAAAAAAAAAAAACTCCTTCAACGTTTCCCTCCAGGCAAGAATACCTAATTACAGATATAGCCTCTTCTTAATGGAATAACTTTGCCCTTTGTACATCCAAGCTAAGATATGCTATCAGAAATAACATATCAAAACGATATTGCTAACATTCGCAATAATAACCCATTCCCAACCACCTCTTCTACTTTTTCTGACACTCTTTCGAACACAAAAAATGAAAAAAAAAAAAAAAAAAAACATACATTTGTAAAATATATTCAAACACCAAACAATTTCCTTACTCCCTATAATTCCCCTTCTCATTTTTTTTCTAAAACGTATAAAATGACTATCGAAAGGGACACACAAAAAGAAGTAGAAGAACCTAAGAAGCAAAAAAAGTATCTCATCAAATATGAAAAGATAAGAAAACGTTCAATATACACTTCACAAAGAACAACCCATCCAATACACTTAAACCCACCACACCACCCACTTTGTCAATTTAAGAATAAACGTACCAATCCCCCCTCCACTCCCCCTCGCACTTCTACTCCCCCACTATCACATTTATGCTATCGACAAAATGACAGCCAGGATCAAATTTAAAGTACGATGAAATAAAACAAAATGGGATAACACAAAAAACATTCCATTACTGCGCATCATTACGCACACTCTAAACGTATGCGAATGTTACAAATGTCTTTCGATTAAATTCGATTTACAAAACATTCCCACCGTCATTCAATGTTTTAGGCGGCAAAAAAGGGATACGCTATCAGGTGACGCTGCCGTTGACGGTGCCATGCGTCTCCGTCGTCGTCGTGATGGTGGAAACAACTATGGCGGGCTATTTGCTGTTTCTATACGATACCAGTTAAGTCAAGAAGAAATGTCAGCAGAAGTGTTTGCCCATTCTCAAATTCCCATCTTCTTAATATACAAAATAGAACATTCCATACAAGCTGTCTTCTAAAAATAGGGTGTTGGTGGGTTTCTGGCGGTGTATCCCGGCAATTTTGTTTCCACTTTTTCTTTTGAAGAAAAAGTTAACCTCTTTTTGCACTCCATATCCCTACACACACATGTTACCTACTTTGGATGCTCAAGCCTCTCAACTCTTATGAAATTTGACGGTAGCCTTTATTATAGCCTTTTAGATACGCACTTTGAATTTTTTTCTTTCCTTTTTAGTCAAAGAGATACATTTTTTATTCACTTTTTCTTCAAACGTTTTTCTTATTTTTTTTTTGCTAAGCAAAGCTACCTACTTCTAAAGGTAGTGCCTCACTACTTCTCTCGTCACCACTCAATACGTGCGGTAAAGGAAATAAAAAAACAAAAAAAAAAAATAAAACAAAAAGAGGAAACAACAATAAAAAAAGGACCAAAAAAACCCAATCAAAATGCAAAGTGTACGTTTTTGGATATGAGGTCGAGGGGGCAGACGATTGTGTCAATATGGGGAAAATCCCCGCTCTACCATCTTTGTCGGTATATTCAAAAATACATATCTCCATATACATACTGCATAGATCCCATGGGTGTCTGAAAGAAAAAACAAAAAAAAAAAAAGAACAAAAAGTGAATGGGAGGGAAATTGGATTTCGCTTTTGTCTTCTTTGATATCTGAGTTAATGCACCCACACAAAGCATATACCTACACCCACGGCTAATACACACACACATACTGCTCAAAACAACATGCCCTGACTACCAAAAGTTAGTTACACTCTTCTTCTTGGTTTAATATTTTTATTGTGAATTTTTTATTCTGCGCCGGGAAAGGAAAAATGAAGTTAAGAAAAAATGGGTAAATGAATTTTATGCTTACTTGGGTTAGGGCTTCAATTTGTAAAGTCAAAAAAAAAAAAATTGTTTGATAGGTACCTACTTGTTGTTTGTGTTTATGAGAGGTATTATCAATTGTTTTACAAGATTTTTACTGCCCTAATCAATTATTTGTTGATGTTATTTTGTATATTGTTTTATGATTGAATGAAAGTCCCATTTCAATATAACCAATGGAATGAAATTTTTCAGAATCGATAATGATAAGTGTCTGAAAAGAAGTCTTACCGAAACTTGTTCTTTTAATAACATTCTATAAACTCTGTTAACGAATCTAAACTAATTTCAATTATTTTTAATAAATTGTTATCTTTTAAAATTTGTTGAACAAAAAGAAGCTTTTTCTTGTTTAAAATTAAGGAAGCTTTATAGAATCTATTTTATCTATTTTTATATTCGTGTAGTTTCAAGTACACTTATAACGGAAATGCTTATACGATTTGTACGTAACTGCATGTCTTCATTTTAGACGTATTTTAAATTCGTTCCGAGATGGCAGGCGTCACCAAATTTCGGTGTGAGATAGCAAATTTCCCTCAATTAGAGTCTGGAGAGTCTGGAAGAAATTTTACCATATTATATTGTAATTTGGAAGATAGCTGACGACCACTCAATAATAGTCTAAGAGGAATTACAGTCAGCTAGAGTAGACATCACCAAATTACAGTGCTTTTTTACAGTCTGAGAGAGAAGACCACACCAAATTTCAGTGCGAGATCAATTGCAGTCTGAAAGAGTGGAAGTCCTGAATGTTAGTATAAGATAGCAGACGTCACTCCATTACAATCTGGGAGAGCAGGGTTAATCAAATTTTAGTGTGTGATAGCAGACGTCACTCAACTAACGTCGGAGAGATCACGTCACAAAATGACATTCTTATAAAGTAGACATCGCCAAATTACGGCGTGAAAACTGAAATATAAGCCGTAATTTATGAGAGAGTGATTAGCAACTCAGAACATTTTTTACACGGAAAACATTAACATACAAAATTATTATACAGAGTTTTGTTTGTTTTTTTGTTCGTGTAAAACTTTTACTGAGTTGCTAATCACTCTCTCAGAAAACACGGCTATTATAATTAATGACAGTCTGAGAGAGAAGACACCACCAAATTTCACTGTGACATCAGAAATCACTCAATTGCAGTTAGATAGAGAAGACGTCACCTAATTTCAATGTAAGTTAGCAGACAAAACTCAATTACAGTCTGAGAGAAGAGATAGCACCAAATTTAAGTATAACTTAGCAGACGGTACTCAATTATAGCCTGAGAGAGGAAAAACACCAAATAACAGTGTGAGCTAGCAGACGTCGCCACTCAGCAGACTTCATAAAATGTTAGTGTGAGATAGCAGACGTCACTCAATTACAGTCTGACAGAATATACTTGAATTACAGCGGGACAGTAGCCCTGAAATAAACTTTTTCGTTTTTACGTAGAGGAGGCTGAGAATTGAACCCATACCTCTAGCGTGACAGTCCAACGCACTGACCATTACTCTACAGGCTACTCGCTACTGAGATAGCCTTCTCAATAGAGAGAGAAGACGTAGTAGACGTAGTGTGAGATCAGGTATCACTATATTACAGGCTGATAGAGTAGAAGTTACCAAATTACAGCGTGAGATAGAAGACGTCACCTTGTTAAAGTCTGGGAGAACAGATGTCACCAAATTTATGTGTGAGATAGCAGACGGCACTCACTTAAAGTCCTTTGGGGTAAAGTTCACGAAATTACAGTGTTAGACAGCAAACGTCCCTCAATTACCAGTCTGAATGAGAAAACTTTACCAAATTTCAGAGTGAGATAGCAGACGTGACTTGATTTACAGTATCATAAAGCAGACATCTTCAAGTCTTAGTTTGACATAGCAGACGTCATAAAATTACAGTCTGCTAAAGTAGTCTTCACCAAATTTAAGTTGAAGTAGCAGACTCAATTACATTTGAGAGAGAAGACATCAATAAATAACAGTTAGTAGACGTCTAGTTACATTCTGGGAGAGCTGACGTCACTAAATGAAAGTGTTGGACATCAGCATCAGTTAACTTTATTCTGAAATCAGTTAACTAAAGACAAAAAAAGAAGACTTTACTAACTCACCAAATTAAAACTTGAGATTCTATTGTTTTATTTTAAATGCAGTCTTGGCATGTACATCTATTCTTGCTTGGTATTTTTCTATTATTGGCAGTGCTTAGTGTCTCAGTGTTTGTGTACTTTGGAATCGGTAAAAAGAACTTACCTCGCTGAGCACAGAAGTGAAATGATCTGGTACAAGAATTAAGTTATACCCTTTTTCTTGTAATCTAACGCCATCTGCCATAAATAAACAACACAATCTATTCAAATCAAGACCATGGTTGTTTCAATTTTCCACATTAAATTTGTTGTCAATTAAAGAACTATCTACCTATATGTTAACCAATTAAGTTGCAGCACAACTTCCAGCTCTATTAAACAAGACTTCTAACCACCCAATCAATATAACACCATTGTACTTTAAAAGCCTTTTTTTCAACTGATCTCATCACAACAGTAGTAAGCTATTTGCAGATACCTACATAGATCAGAATTTTAATTAAAACCACTTCATAGACAAATAAAAGAAGAAAAATCACCATAGATGTCAGATTCTCCTTCACACACTCATCTTAACTTTCAAAAACTTCAATTTGTCGATTTCTATACAGAAAAAAAAAAATGGCAAAATGAAAATAAAAAATAAGAAACAATACAAATAATTGTTACCGTCCCCACAAGCAATAACCCTCATGCAAAACGCAACATTCACGTACATAGCTGTAGTACCTTTACTTTTCCCGGTACTATACACCAAACAATTGAGTACCTACATTTATTACAATAATTCAGCACGTAGCTCAAGCGTTCGTTGTTGAATAACGCACACACCCCTACACATTCAAAAAACGGAACCCAAAACGAAGACAGAAAACTAATATAGAAACTCATATGTCAAAAGCACACAGAACCAGAACTTCAAAATTCTTTTCTCTTTATTTGATATACTGAAACCGACCATTCATCGAACCATACACGAGGGCCAAACCAAACCCAAACTAACCTGGGATTCAGACTAAACAGTATATGAACCTATAGAATATAACTGCCGGCACAGCCCCACCCCCCGCCGCCACCGGCCGGCCATGCGCTATCCCATCTAATAATCTAGAAGGTGATTAATTACATTTGATATATGGAATGTTCTACGACCCCGAACACACCGAGAAACGATATATAAACAAAACCAATTGGGGAACAAGCATACAACATTTTACTCGTAGGTACACAGCCGCCAGAGGGCGTAAAGAATATGGATGGTGATATGGTGAATAAAGAACGCAAACCAACTCTCGCTCATACTTCAACTAACTGACTTCAATTAGGGTCACATACAAATTGTTTCAACACAAAAAAAAAAAAACAACGAGAAAAACGAGACCCGTCACAAACCGAATTGCTTGGGTTCCAATCATTTTCCTGTTTATTATTTTTATTTTTTGATATAAATGTAAACGAACCATTATCACAAAGCCCCATCATCCAAAATTGACGTTTCATAGAGGTGGAAGGGAAGATGAGAGCATAGAAATAGAGTAAAAGACCGAGCCAAGATGCAGTCGGAATCGGAAACACGGTCCATTGCCCATCATGTACTATACTATCTCCTTCAGTATCTACAATTTTGTTATTTTTTGTATTTGTTTTTCGTCTGTTGAGGACTGAATATTAAAGAGGAGACATTTCCATAGTTAACCAAAACAAATAAAAAAAAAAACTGCCGAGTATCTTTCTTTTCTATGGAAGAAGAAGAAAATTGGTACCAAAAAAGGGCTTCTAGATAAATATCAAACAAAATTGGAGACCAATGATTGAGGTTTTAATAATGGAAGTTTTTTTCCGACCTTTTTTTTTTTTTATTTTTTTTTGTTGCGGAAACAATATAAGCATCTCTTCATTATTTGAACTGTCAAGATGTTGTGGTATAAACATGACAATGAATTGGGGGGTTCAAATTAAATAGATTTTTGTTATTAACTTTCATGTTTGAGGGCGGAAAGGAAAATGTCAAATGCACGATTGGATCGCACGTACTGACTATTTGATATTATCAATCGATATATTTTTATAGAAATAACAAAATAGAAAATTTGAATGAAATTTAAGTAAAATTGTTAAAAATTCTTAGAGCCCTACAGAAATTGTCAGATATGTGATATGAGATTTGTCTATTACGCTAAAATTTACAGTATGAATTTATAGTTGGTCTTTCTTGAAAATATTAATCTTTTATCAATTTAAAGAAGTGGTTTCAAAGTCAATGAACAAAAATATGCCCCCTAAAAAATTCAACCGTAATACATACTCGTACTTCAATTTGCCTTCGAGCTAATTTTCGGATTACAGAACACTTTTTTTCAGCCACACCACGCGAATGTAGAAGGCTCAACCGACCCTTTTTTTCCCTCGCTTCAGAAGCAATGTCCATCGGTATCTATTTAACTCTTTACTTTTTTTCCTAATGCTTGCACTGGGATTCATTACCTCAAGGGTAGTCAAAACCCTTTTGGTGCATAAGCAAAACACTGAACTTTCATTGAAATGAAGAATCTTTAAGCAAAGAATATTTTCCAATGAAGTTTTTCACTGAACGCTATACTTCCTTTACCACATTTTACTATGTTACGTGAAATTACGTTAAGTTATGTTACTTATTTTACGTATAATTACTTTCCCTTATGAAATATTACTTTACGGTAAATAACATAACATTACATTAAGTAATAGTACGTTACGTTACGTTACCTACCATTACGTTACTTGACGTAAAATTACGTTACTTGACGTAACATTACGTTACTTGACGTAACATTAGGTTACTTGACGTTACATTACGTTCCGTAACAATACCCTACGTTATCTAACATCAAATTTCGTAACATTACGTAGCATAACGTTACATTTTGTAACATTACATAACGTTACGTTTCGTAACATTGCGTAACGTTATGTACCGTAAAGTTACGTTTTGTTGTATTTCGTTGTTACATTGCGTTGTTATTTTACGTTACGTACGGAAAATAAAGTTAAGTCCTAAATTTTCATTCCTGAAAATTAGTTCTGAAAAGTTGCAAAAAAATTTGTTCACAAATTGTTGTATAATCGATATAGCTCATAAAAGAAAGTACATATAAAATGTACAGCAACGTTTTCCTATTTTCGCCAGTGCCCCTAACATCAGCTCCGAAGCTAAGAGATGAAAGAAATGCCTTACTTGGGCCTATGTTCTAATACAAAAGGTCATGATGGTTTCACCATGCCAGGTCGCAGGTCTGGTGTCGCCGGATATATCAAAAACATTCAAACTTTTCTATATGCAATTAGATTTGGGCAGAAAGAGGGCTGATCTTTGGCTGGTCAATTTATCAGCAAGAAGTGTTATTTTCCCTGAACTTCTGTTCCCAATTACCGTTCTTCTAAGTGTTTTTTTTTAAGAAAAACGGGAGAGATAATGTGCAAATTGTTTTTAACTAAAAAAAAAAATATTTTATTAAAATCCAAAAGAGATAAAGGTACTTACGAGCTACGACAAATAGTCTAATAATAGAAATAGTAGTAGTCCTTATGATTTGATGTAAGGATGATGACTGTAGACTGTTCAATCCATAAAATTTTTGATCGAATGTTCTCTCTATCTTATTCTAGTGAAGCACAAAAATGGTAAAACAAATGATTTATTGCTGAAAAAATGCATTTTGAAAGCCTTTAATCCAGTCAGACTCCATAATCGCCACAAAGCTGGTATTTAAAAAAATAGTGTTTGAGTATGAATTTTTTTGTTTTTTTTTTCTGTTCTTGTAAAAAAAAATATAAAATAGGTATCAACCATTTCATTAAAATTAACCTCGATTGCTTTGACATTTTTCAAAACAATTCTAACCCCTTCATTGCCACACAACATAGAACACACACACAAACAACAGAAACCATCCTATTTTAATTTGCCGACAAATTCCAATAAAGTCATTCAAGTGAGAAGCCACAATTCCCAGCCTTCAATTTATCACACACAGATACAAAGCACAAGTATATAATATACTTATAGATGCAACATGCACTAGCACTGCTCATTTTTTATTTTCCTTTCATACATCAGCAGCGGCGCTCTGATGCTGCTGCTGGCTTTTGCTGCATGTTGTAGGTACCTATACATAAATATGTTGTGTTGCAATTCAGCAATTTATCTCAAAAGTCAATTAACTTGAGGCATTCGTTTTGCAATGCAATGTATCTCTCGCCATTTTTAGTATTGCCTTACTCCTCTAACTCTGCTGCCACCTCCACAGCAACCACCACAAACCGTCGCGCTGACAACGTTCCGGCCGCTATAGCGTTGCATCCATACGGTAGTGCGGAGTGTAACCATAACCAATTCCAGAAGATATATCTTCGTTAGTCCTCTGTCTTTTTCCTCTTTTTTTTCTTTCTAATATTTCCCTCGTTTTTATTCCTACTTGGTGTTATTCATTCAAGAATATTATATATTGGGAAAATAAAAAAAACTAAACAACAAAACTGGAAGGACTATAGCAACAACAACAACAACAATCATGGTTGAGCATTTCTGAAAATTAAGTGCAAAACTATCACCAGACAAAAAATAACAAGCTTCGACTATTATTTGTGAACACACACCCATGCTAAATTGCCTCGCATTTTATCATTCGAATAACAACTTAGATTAGGGCGCTGCGGGCGCTTCTTTGTGCTAAATTGTCTGTGTAAAATCTCAATTGCATTATTGAAGACAAACACAAATCGATTACAAATACAAAAAAAAAAAAAATAAAAAGCAATAAAAATTCAAATTAATTATCTATACACATTGAGTCATTATTCTTGAGGTCTTACATGGTTTTTGCTAGGCGTTGTGGTCACGTTTGATTATTTACTATTCTCCAATATAACGCCATACACACCTATTTGGCGGGAAATACATTGTATCATAATAACAAACAAGAAATAAACTATTAAAAGAGTCCATTCATAATTTCATGTCTCTCTACAATGTATCTACGTTTTAGCTTACTGCCAGGGCCAGAATAAGAGAAGCGGGTTGTAGAGAAGCTTTCAGATTATTAATACACATTTTGGTACCCATTTTCCTGTCGCTTTATTTGCGTTAAGCTACGAGTACACCACATGTAAAATGATGCATTTGCATGCGCCGTGACGTCATTTTGACGTCAGATATGAGTCCCATTGGTTGCGTGCGGTGTACTCGGCATTTTTGTGACGGCTGCATGTGGTGAACATGCATATGCACAGAACATACATGCGGG
The DNA here is from genome assembly GCA_949320155.1 of Melangyna quadrimaculata. Classification (NCBI taxonomy): domain Eukaryota; kingdom Metazoa; phylum Arthropoda; class Insecta; order Diptera; family Syrphidae; genus Melangyna; species Melangyna quadrimaculata. The sequence continues at coordinate 55,767,253 of OX439485.1, forward strand.
CATCAATGCCGCATGTAACTGTGTGGCATTTTCGCATGTCGTGTACTCGCTCGGCGCATGCTGAATGTGATAAAATGGGATATTTTCTCGATTGTTGCATGCACATGCAACAGGTCCCAAGCAGGCGCTAGTTCGACTTTCTGCTGCCGCATTTTTTCATAGATGCGACATAAATTCTGTCATATGACTTTTTATTTCGAGTCGGTAGCGATCTTAAATTGTAACCAGAGTTCAAGGTTTCTTGCAATTTTTAGACTTTAAGTTGTTAATTGTCAATTTGCATTGAGCTGCGATTTCGATAAATTTAGAAATTTATAATTCAAAGTTTTTTGAGATTTAACTTTTGGCTCTGGAAAATGTTATTTAAGGGCAATCTGCTGACATTTGGAACGAAATATTCTCGATATAGTTCGCGATGAAGGTGGATTAAAGACTTGTAAAAACGTGAAAATGTTGGCTTTTTATTTTTTGCTCCGGAAAAATATGATTACTTTTAAAGCAAAATATTCCCGAAACGTTGCTATCATTCCTTTCGACATTTAAATAATAATTTTAATAAAGTTTAATAAAAAAATCAAATATTATAATGTTTTTTCGCATGTCGTGTACTCACAAGCTGCATTTATATGCGGCATTGTACCAATGTGCATGTGGCAAACGTGCAGTTTTCAAGATTCCGTGTACTTGGCATGTTTTCCACTCGCATATATATGCGACAAGAACACGCATGTAAGCCACACATGCAGCATGCAAACATGTGACTTTTGGGACAGATTTCGCATGTCGTGTGGTCAGCATATTTGTTGCAAGTGGCAATTGTCACATAATCCAAACATGCGGCAAAAATGCATCTATTTTTGGTGAGGTCAGTGTCACATACACATGCGGCATTCGACATGCCGTGTACGCTTAGCATTTTTTAGGGGCAGGTTATACAAGCCACAGTCACCGGTCCGGAAGGAAACTATGGGTTCATGAGGTAATGAAGAAATTTTCTTGTTTTTCTTTCCTCTTCGAACAATGGTTTTTTATGATTTTTAGTCTCGTTTCTTTAATTATAACCAATCTTCAACCGATTCTCGAATTTTTTTTTGTATTAACGCAATAACAGTTAGCAGTTTCTATCCGCCTTACAAATTTTTTTCCTATGCAGATAACGGTTTTCCTGCAATTTACTAACAAACTCATTATTTTTGGAATTTTAAGTCCATTTTTTAGAATTTGGCATATTTTTTTCAAAAACAAAATACTTTAAAAATTTATTAACAAAATAAAAAAAAGATATTTAAGAAAATTTGATTAAAATTAAATACAAAACTTCTTCTAAGGTATTGAGTGTACGAAAGAGCCAACAGGTTTTTTATATGTTTTGTATTCAAATCTAAATCTAAACAATTATTTTGTATGTCAATGCATAACTCATAAAATATTAGAACTAATTTACATGAAATTAATTCTATAATATTCTTTATGTCTATGGGAGTGACATAGATTTTTTTTATTTTTTAAATTGTTTAATTTCTTAGAATGATATTATTTTTTTTTGTCACCTTTTTTCTTAGAGTTTGACCCAAATATTTAATTATACTCTCAAACCAGTTTGATATTTTAAAAGAAAATAAGAATATAAAGGTTAAGGCAACAGTCTTATAAAAATTTTAAACCCTGTATCTTTTCTTAATTACTCATACAAGCTGAGAAATAAATATATGTATATGTATAAACATTTGATAGTTATCAACTTTTTTAAATTATTACTATCCAGGAATTCTATTCAAGAGCAATCATGGGGTAGCTGCTTTGTTGTTTTTGTTATTTTTGTTTTGTTTTTTCGCCAACTGAATTCATGCCTAATGGTGTAAAAAAAAAAAATCGGGTGGCACAACGGCTCATGAAGAACCAGGGCCTAGTGACTAACACATCGCAACCATTCCTGTGTGCGCCTGTCCACAGGAATGGAAGGGAACTACAGTTCTATGCCGAATCCGAACGGCTAAACGAGAAGCACTTATTCGTGACAAGTGATACTCTTGGAGGATTTGCCACTTCCTCGCAAGAGGCAGTAGCCCTGAAAAAAAACTTCTTAGTTTTTGGGTGGACTAGGCTGGAAAGCGATCCCAGACCTCCAGCGTGACAGTCGAACGCAATAACCATTACGCTGCGGGCTGCCTAATGGTGTACGAAAATAATATACATCAATTCCACAATAAAGCTATGGTGCAGTTGAAGTTGAACACATTTCACGCTACAGCTACACTCGTTGCGTTCAAGGGGTTATTTTGAGTGGAAAAGGTTGATTGTAGATAGGTAGACAGGATAATTCCCTTAAAGCTGTAAAAGATTACAACAAATATGAAATATCTAGCTTATTATGATTTAGTGTAAAGGTAACGAAGTGTTTGTATGTGTGATAAATTGACTTCTAATGGCCGGATGTTCAAGATTGAGATAGATAACAGTCGTCTGGTAGGTACTAAAAGAAAAAGGTTAGTTTAAATTAAAGCCATTGTATGGTTTTTGGTGGACATTTTAAAAGGCAAAACGTTAGAAATAAATTAAAATAAATTCACTGTTAAAAAACACTTCAAATATCACAAAATGGCTACACTGTGTATCAGGAAGCCTTGAAAAAAAAAAAAATAGGTAGGAAAGGTATGCAAACATCAACAAAATCTTTTCCACTAATGAATGTTTGTAGCAAAAAATATAATTTTTTAAATTTTGAGAAGCAACGCGAGCACGGGTCGGCTAGCAGTAAATATTTGTTGAATTTTGTTGAAAAAAAAAATTACATTTAATAAACTTAGGGTCAGTTTTCCAGTCAAATTAGATTTTGGCATGTATGTAACATATAGAATCTTAGATTTTTATGGCATTCGATCAGATAAATAATAAAGAAATAGAGAATATGAGGTTGCTCCCGCTCAAAAAGGTGTGCTATTTGCAGGAAAAATCAAAACGTGCAAGAAAGTGCATTACTCACTCCCTATTTTTTGTTGTTTTCCCATATAACTTTGAAAACATGCATCTTAGGAAAAAGCATTAAAAGAAAATTTGTTTGTTATATTTTCTGATCGAATCCCATAAAAATCTAAGATGCTATATGTTACATCCTTCAATTTTATCCTAATTTGCCTGAACTATAAGTTAACTAAATACCACTCTAATTTCACCAGGTAAGCAAATGTTAAAATAACTACATGTTTGAAAAGTTAATTCAACAGGTACATATTTTAAAATTAAAATGTACAAGAGACAGTGTTTTTGATTTTGGTTAAAATGTACACTCATGTCAAAATTTGAGAAAAGCTATTATTTACAAAAATAAAATATAAAACAACACGGTAACTTCTTAAATCTAAGGAAAGAATTTAAGGGAATTTCTTATTTACGGAATCGAATAAAAATGCTTCACATCAAATTTAAAGCAAATATGTGTCTCACCGTTTAGGCTCTAGCTCAGAGCAGAACATCAAGCGCACAGACCAATGGAAATCTTGTCGAAAATCATTTTTCCGGACGCCTCCATCATCGGTATGTTAGGTTTAATTAAAACCTCCACATTTTCTTTTTTAAACGGAACCAATACTTGCGCTATAGTTACAAAAACTTAAAACAAAAAATTCCAAACGGGATACGGAAGCTTGATTGCGCAGGAGTCAT